>WOVY01003737.1:0-595297 GCA_013436015.1 Rhipicephalus annulatus | reverse complement strand
CGCTGACCTGAATCGTCGGAGAAGCTACGCTAGGCGCCTGCGAACACTGTAGGATTGCCAGTTCTATTCGTTTCAACTCAAGGCGCTCCTGTCTCTCGGCCTCCTCGCGTTCACAAACTTCTCGCCTTTCAGCCTCCTCGCGGCGTGCTTTGATATCCACCCAGGCCTCATCGACTTCCTCAACCGACACTCCCTCATCCTTCATGATCTCACGGATCGCTTGCTTTCGTTTCGCACGGCCTAAAGTAATGCCGAGTTCCTCACAAATTTCGATGAGTTCCTTCACTTTAAGATTCTCCATCGTTCACAGTAGCCTCTTGCTGTTTGCCCCTGTTAACAATTTACTTGCCGTACCCACTATAAGTCAACTAGCAAGACGCGCAAGCAATTTTTTCACACTCCCGTGTTTACTTCCTCCGCATTAACTTTGGTTTCAAAGCGCTTCGACTTGGCTTGAAACGATCAAAGCTCACTTCAATGCTTCACACAGCCCTTCTCTATACTACTACAACCTGAGCTAGAGTAGTCTGGTGAACTGAGGGGAAAACATCAGGCACTCACCGCATCGATGTCGCTGACGCCGGCCGATCCCGCAGCTGCCAACCACTGTTGCGAACGCGCACCTCCGACGACGTTACGAAGGGCGCCTCGAAATCTCACCGCTGCAACCACTGTTGCGAAAGACGGCGACGCCAACACGGTCCCGAAGGCGCCACTGCTTCCAACTCCGCCGGGAAGGTCACAAGCCGCTTGGTAGCGTATGTTGCTCAGCTCGCGACTGCTTCTGCGCAGAGCTGATAAGACGAGCGGACGAGACGACGGTGAGTTAAACAAGGTTTATGTACAGCATATATACAGAGGCGTTACAAATTCGGCACTGGGGCCGACAGAGACTCGAAGAGCCGAGCTCTCCTCTCTAACACATAGGTCTGCTCTCAAACGGGTCCGTTCTGACACACATGTCAGCTTTCACCTAGGACCGCCGACTCACACACATGTCGGCTCTCCGACACGGGGACTCCTCTCACATAGGACCGCCAATCGCGACGCGCCGCAGGGCTTCTTTTATTTGCACCGGGTCCAACCAAAATGTCCAATCAGAAGCGCCGCTGGTCGTCAGGGCAGATTCCTCCAATGGGGTCGCCGCTGGGCCACGTCAGACCCCCAGACATGAAGACGCCCGTTGTTTACTCGACGGGGCTCGCTGTCACGTGCGCTGCTGACTCACTGCACGTGGGCGCCAGACAGGCGCCGCGCGTGTTTACGCCGTTGAGTTGTTCGCGTCAGGCGGACTGCGGCCTGGCCTTGACCCAGATTGCCTTTTTCAGAGGCACGGACGTTTGCTGAGGACTCGCTGGCATAACATGGCATAGCGGCATTACAAAACATGTACACAAACCATAGACACTCTAACACCCCAGAATTCACTGCCATCACAACTTTGACGAGGATGAAGTTCATTCGAGTTTAACCAAGAATATTTTCAACAATCAGCGGGACCACTATGGGCACCTATATGGCACCTAATTATGCCAACATAATTATGGGAAAGATAGAATCGGAATTTCATGCAAAAAGTTCCTTGAAACCAATGTTATACAGAAGATACATAGACGACATCTTTCTTATTTTGACCCACAGCGAGGACGAACTTCTCCGCTTTATCGACACTTACAATGCTGTACATCCGAACATACACTTCACACACACATACTCGCAAGTTACCGTAAATTTTCTTGATGTTACCATAACGATAGAAGAAGAGGAGCTCTCTACAACCCTATATCGCAAACCAACGGATCGACAACAATACCTCCATTACCAAAGCGATCAGTCACGCCACTGTAAAAGCAGTATTCCATACAGCCAGGCTCACCGGTTTAAGCGAATCTGCTCTAGAGACGCTGACTTTGACACGAGCTCACAGAGGCTAAAACTTATGCTCGAGAAACAAAAATACCCCCCACATGTAATTGATGATGCTGTTCAAAAAGCGAGAAAACTAAAGCGTGAAGACTTACTTATGAAGCGACCACCGCAAGAAGACCCACAACGAACAAACCTCTGCTTGACTTACAGCACAAACTTCCCCAATGTAAACAAAATCCTTAAACGACATTACAACATTCTGGAACAAAGTGAACGTCTGAAACGCGCATTCCTACCCGCTCCAGGCATCGTTTACCGACGACCACGTAACCTCAAAGACACACTTGTATAATCTCAAATTAACACATCACCCCCCAATAATTCATGCCGACCTTGTTTAAAGCCACGATGTCTTGTATGTAAGGCGATGCGAGAAACACACAAAGCAACCAGCACACAATCCAAGTTTTCGATTAACATACGAGGAAACCTAACATGCGATTCCTCTAATGTGGTATACCTACTCGAATGCAACGTGTGTGGTATGCAGTACATCAGACAAACAGAAACACCGTTTAGGATTCGCTTCAATAATCACAGAGCCCATGCGCAATCAGCCCCAAGTCTACCTCTATCAAAACATCTCAATCTTCCCGACCATGCATTCGACAAACTATCAGTAACGCTCTTAGAGAAGGGATTTAAATCAAATTGAGAACATGAACAACGAGAGTCATACCTTATCCACCGATTTAACACCCTCGATAGAGGAATAAATGAGAATCCTGGTACACTTGCAGGAATTAAAGCATTAGAAAACAATAACGGCAACAATGAAAATAGTAACTGAGTTGACGGCACTCCACCTAAAAAGGGCACTGGACAACTCAAAACAATTCCAAGTGTTACTCTTCCTAAGTGCAGCTGTCGTCTGTTTTCTGTTTTATTTTACTACTCAATCAATTGTGCCATGCATGACATACCCAACAGCAACCCTGTGCACCACCGGGAGGCCCCTACGGCACGCGTAATCCAGAAGCGGGCAAGGAATTCGCATTGCGCCCGCTTACCAGCCTCTGCCGCAATACGCGGCACCCCTCTTTCTACGACGAAATGTTGACGGGGCGCCGAGTAGTTAAAGGCTTAAGACTTCCTAAAAAGCCCGCTTGCCAGCCTCTGCCGTAATAAGCGGCACCACTCTTTCTACGACGAAATGTTGACGGGGCGCCGAGTAGTTGAAGGCTTAGAACTTCCTAAAAAAGCTCTTGTTTGCCCCACACCAAACCGCTAGTGCCAGGAGGCGCCGTCTGGTCGGGAAGAATGCGTGAGTGAAAGGAAGCATACACAGACCGCTGACATCAGAAAGGTGAAGGGGAGAAGGGGGGGAGAGATGAAGGGGGAAGTGGAAGGAATAGTGGAAGGGGGGCGCCCGAAGGGAGTCCATCATATATTCTTTTTCTCTTTTTTTTCTTTTTCCCCTTGTTTTCCTTTTCTTCTTTTTTTCTTTCTTTTTTTTTCTGTCTTTTTCCTCTTTCCTTTCCCTCTGATTTGAGATTGTATAAAGGTGAGCACCAAAAAACTGTACCTTTATTCCTGATGAAGGCCAGACTCTAGGCCGAAACATCGAATTAAACCACGTTGTTGTGACTGCTCACGGAGGATCTACTGGAGTATATGCAACGCTACGGACACTGAACCACCATGCCTGCCTATATATATATATATATATATATATATATATATATATATATATATATATATATATATATATATATATATATATATATATATCATTGTTATAGAAAGGTTACTAGGCACGGGTGCCGAAAGACAAGAAGCAATGAAGATGACGATCTTATTGTGGAGCTGTGTCTGGCCTGCCCTGCTGTCCTGCATCCTTACGCGCTGTGTGCAGTATTAGCGCCACCGGCGTTAACATATAGAATACTCTCCGTGACATACTTTTGGTAGAAGTGCTGGGTAGTCACCATCAGGAACAGGTGGGAACGGCGACATAAAAAGGTACACAGCGGCCTGGGGCGGTAATTGCAGACACTCCACAGACCGTAGCATCAGTGTTCGAGCTGCAGGAGGGACGTTAGAGTAGAAAGGCGACTCTAGCCGTTAAGTACCGGTTGAACAACTGACGAGGGCTGAGTGCGCGGTCAAGAAGTCAATTCCAAGAATTACGCCATGTGAGCATACTCCCCGTTACAATATATGTATAAATTGTCACGTGATTACTGAAACACCACAACGTCTGTTCACAGGAGCAGCAGCACTGGACATCGAGCCGAACCGAACGTTAGACCACGGGCACAAGAAACAGTGATCTTTTTCGCAAAATGGCACATACTCACATTGGCATGGCTCAACCTCGTTCCATGCCTCTGGCATAACCCCCCTTCCAAAAAAACCGTCCTGATGCTCAATGCCGACTAAAAGTTAAAGTAATTGCGTACATGCACAAATACGCATGATGAAGCAGTGTCAGGTGACTCGGGGGTAGTGTGGCTTCATCCGTGACACATGAACAATGTCCGCCGGCTGGGAACTTAGAGATCGCCGAGCTGTGTCTTCAAGCAGGATTTCGTAGTTGACATCTGTGAGGCGCCGTAGTACTCTATAATGACCGAAGCAGCGGTGAAGTAACTTTTCCGAGCGACCCCTTTGGCGAACAGGGATCCACAGCCACATCAGGTCACATGGTTGGTAAATAACATGGTGCATGGGAGTTGCACATCTGCGAGTCGATGCGTTATTTTCAGATCCGCTCGAGTGCAAGCTGGCGGCCGCGTCGGCCACCTTGTCAGTCACGATGGCATTCGACCAGACCCTGAAAAAACCATGGCCATTGCTGCATTTCCTCCACCTTCGAACAAACGGGATTTGCGCCGGTTTTTGGGTCTCTGCGCCTACTAGAGGCGCTTTGTCCAGAGCTTTGCCAACATCGCTGAACTCCTTACCCGTTTAACGAAGGAGGATACTCCTTTTGTGTGGGGTCCAGAGCAGAGAGCCGCTTTTTCCAAGCTTCAACAGCGCCTTCAGAGTGAACCCTTACAAGGCCACTTTGATGAAGATGCTACCACCGAAATGCACACTGACGCAAGCAACATCGATCTTGGTGCAGTGCTTGTCCAGTGGCAAAACGACGCCAAGCGTCCCATCGCTTATGCTAGTCGCATTCTGTCATCTGTGGAAACTAACTACTCGACCACGGAGAAGGAATGCCTTGCTGTTATTTGTGCGATATCAAAGTTCTGACCATATCTGTATGGCCGTTCATTCAGAGTAGTTACAGACCATCATGCCCTTTGTTGGCTGGCCAATCTCAAGTACCCTTCAGGGCGCCTCGCGAGGTGGAGCTTGCGCCTTCAAGAGTTTGAGGTTACAGTAATTTACAAGTCGGGCCGCAGGCACAATGGTGCTGATTGCCTTTCGCGCGCTCCCCTCGCGACGATATCAAGCGATGATGATACTGATGGCCATTTTCTTTGTGCAGTAAGTGAATCTGACTTGGCCCAACAACAGTGGAATGATTCAGAGATCCGACAACTTATCAAATACCTTCAAGGTCACAGCTCAAGTCCACCATTGGCGAGCCGGATAAAGTCGTTCGCATCAGTAGGAATATCGGTCATGTCAGGCAAGAGCATGGCATCCAGCATAGTAATTGCTTATCGGCCGTGAAGCAACCCGAAAGGAGTAAAACCTGTAGTCTCTTGGACCGCAGTGTTGTAAGCGAACGTTACGTTTGGCAAAATTTCATCCCAGTTTTTGTGATCGTGGTTGACGTACATAGATAGCATGTCAGCGAGCTTCTTGTTTAATCTCTCCGTCAGACCATTGGTTTGTGGATGGTATGCGGTCATTTTGCGATTAGCTGTTCTACTAAGTCTCATGACGTCTTGCATCCATTGGGCTGGAAAGGCTGTTCCGCGGTCGGTTATAATAACTGTTGGCGCTCCACTGCGAAGGACGAGATTGTTGATGAAAAATACGCCATCTCATTGGTGGTGCCTCGTTGTAGGGCTTTCGTTTCGCAGTACCTTGTTAGTCAGTAGCGACTACGATGCAGCGGTTGCCATCATGTGACTTCGGGAAGGGCCCAAGCAATTCCACGCCGATTCTTTAAAACGGTTGTGACGGGGGTTCAACAGGCTGCAATAAACCTGCAGGGCGCACAGGTGACGCTTTACGGCACTGCCAATGATTACACGTTTTAACGTAATGCTTGACATCCTGGGTGAGCTTTGGCCAGTAGTAGCAAGTCTGAATCCGGGCAAAGGTACGCGCGAATCCTAAGTGGCCGGAAGAAGGCTCGTCGTGGCAGGCAGATAAAATGTCAGCACGTAGCCCTGGTGGAACGACGAAGAGGTATTTAGTCACATAAGGTTCGAAGTTCTTCTGGTAGACGACGTTGTTGCGGAGACAAAATGACCCTGAACGTGCGAATTCAGATGGTGGACTTGAGCTGTGACCTTGAAGGTATTTGATATGTTGTCGGATCTCTGAATCATCCCACTGTTGTTGGGCCAAGTCAGATTCACTTCACTGACTGCACAAAGAAAATGGCCATCGGTATCATCATCGCTCGTTGTCGTCGCGAGGGGAGCGCGCGAAAGGCAATCAGCATCAGTGTACCTGCGGCCCGACTTGTAATTGACTGTAACCTCAAACTCTTGAAGGCGCAAGCTCCACCTCGCGAGGCGCCCTGAAGGGTACTTGAGATTGGCCAGCCAACAGAGGGCATGATGGTCTGTAACTACTCTGAATGAATGGCCATACAGATACGGTCGGAACTTTGATATCGCCCAAATAACAGCAAGGCATTCCTTCTCCGTGGTCGAGTAGTTAGTTTCCGCAGACGTCAGCATGCGACTAGCATAAGCGATGGAACGCTCGGCGTCGTTTTGCCACTGGACGAGCACTGCACCAAGATCGATGTTGCTTGCGTCAGTGTGCAGTTCGGTGGTGTAATCTTCATCAAAGTGGCCTTGAAAGGGTTCACTCTGAAGGCGCTTTTGAAGCTTGGAAAAAGCGGCTCTCTGCTCTCATTCAAAAAGAGTAGCCTCCTTCGTTAAGAGGGTAAAGGGTTCAGCGATGTTAGCAAAGCACTGTACAAAGCGCCTGTAGTAGGCGCAGAGACCCAAAAGTCGGCGCAAATCCCGTTTGTTCGAACGTGGAGGAAATGCAGCAACGGCCATGGTTTTTTCTGGGTCTGGTTGAATGCCATCGTGACTGACAAGGTGGCCGAAAAACTTTAGTTCTTCTTAGCCAAAATGACACTTCTCCGGTTTTAGCGATAGGCCTGCGGATCGAATAGCGACGAAGACAGACCGAAATCGTTGTAAATGTTGCTCAAATGTTTTGGAAAAAAACAACGACGTTGGCTAAATAGACGAGGAAGTATTCCCACTTCAGACTGGTCAGGACTGTGTCCATCATCTTTTGGAACGTTGCCGGTGCAGAGAACAATCCAAACGGTAACTAGTTTGAATTCGTAGAGGCCATCGGGAATTATGAACGCTGTTTTTCACCTGTCGCGTTCATCGACCTCGATCTGCCAGTAGCCGCTGCATAAATCCATTGATGAAAAATGTCGGGCATGTTGAAGTCGATCCAGTGAGTCCTCTATGCGTGGGAAAGTGTAGATGTCTCTCTTCGTCACTTTTTTTAGCTTCCGGTAATCGACGCAAAATCGAAGAGTGCCGTCTTTCTTTTTAACAAGTATGACGGGTGACGCCCATGGACTGTTCGAGGGTTGGATGACGTCGTCGTCGAGTATCTGTTTCCTCTGAAAACGTATTGCCTCTTGTTCTTTTTGCGACACATGGTAGGCATGCTGTCGTAGAGGCCGTTTGGTAGGGTGCATTGTAATGCGGTGCTTCAAGATCGGGGTCTGCTTGATTTTGGAGGTGAACGCAAAGCAATCACTATACGTACGTAAAATTATGCGTATCTGCTGCTGTTGCGCTGAGGATAACTGGCAATTTACGTCAACTGTACTGGCTAATGCAGTGTCACCTTCGGCAGCAGTGGCAATCGGAGCGATAGTGGAACATTCTTCGTCATCAATGGCTTCAAAGTTTGCGATCGCTGTTCGCTTTGCCAAGTGTTGGTGCTGGCCGCCGAAATTCGTGATCAGAAGCTGAGTCCTCCAATGTTTCAGTTAGACGATAGCGCACGCGACACAAATCTGCCGAGCCAAGAGCACCGAGAGGATAGTTTTCGCGATGCCACTACTCTTGTTGTCACAGTCGTTCTCTACAGTTACCAACATACTGGCTCGCGGCGGAAGTTCGATGGTGCCGTCAGTAATTCGAAGCGTTGTGTTCTGCACAACTGCATCCTTTTGTCTGGCTGTATGGTCGTTAGAGAACGTTATAAGCAGGTCGCGAAGGTTAATAACGGCCCCATGCTCACGGAGGAAATCCATTCCGAGAATGAGATTTTGGGAGCATTCGCGCGATACGACTAAGAAAACAATGTATGCCGACTCACAAATTCGTAGCCGAGCAGTGCATATTCCCAGCGATATCAATCGGTGACCTCCCGCAGTCCCGAGGTTGGGTCTATACTCCCAAGGTGTTGTTACCTTTCTTAGCTGTGCAGCGAGGTCAGCGCTTATCACGGAATGATCGGCACCCGTATCTACCAGAGGGGTTAGCGGGTGGTTGTCGACAAGGACGAAGATGCGAGCAGAGACAAGTTTGTCGTCGATGGCACACGTCGGTGAAAGGATGTCGTCGGATGTCGGCAGGCAGTTCAGGGGAGGGTCTTGTAACGGTCGATCAACAACGGCCTCACCCCCAGAGCTCACTGTTCTTAGTTTCCCCGGTGTGGGATTGTGGATCTAGGTGATCTTCCTGCAAGGACGTCCACAAAGGTCGATTGTTGGCCAGGTGACGTGGAGCGCCGTGGAGACGGTGAGCGGGATTGGTGACGCGGATGGATTGGGGACTGCTGGCTTGCCAAGTATTCGGCGATAGTACGGGCCCGCTCACCATCTCTGGGTCGACGAGCATCCGGACGAAAGACAGGAAGACGCGCACTCACGATAGATGTGACCTGGTTCATCACAGTGATAACAGAGAGGCCGGTTGTCGGGAGCACGCCATACACTGCATTTCCGTGTAAGTGGTGGGTTGCCGTACTGCGGTGGTCCTGAGTAGAATGCCGGCGCCGTCTGCAGGATGGACGGACGGGACAGATCACCAACAGCCGGTACAGGAGTACGTAGTGCTTCCACGTACGTTAATAGCGGAGCTTCGGCTGGACGCGGGGCCGTCATGGGTTGGACCTCGGCAGGACGCAGAGTCGTCATGAGGTGCACGAGTTGCCGGACCTCTTTGCGGACGACATCCGTTAGAGCAGCAACATGGGGCTGATAAGACACCACGTGCAGCTTTTGCAGCTCCTCGCGCACAGTACTGCGCACGAGCTCCGTCAGGTCTCTTATAGTCGTGACGTCAGGTGTTGGCAGGGCCGATGACACTGACGAAAGACTGCCAGGACGCTCATGCTGATACGAACGATGCCTTAGCCTTCTCTCTTTCGTCGTGGCTTCGCGGAGTAAATCCTCCACAGTGCTGGGAGGGTTGCGCACTAGTCCAGCGAACAGCTGCTCTTTCACTCCCCGCATCAGGAGGCGCACGTTCTCTTCCGTCATTGAGGAGTAAGCTCGCCTGAACAGCCGCGACATGTCCTCAACGAACATGGCAACACTCTCGTTTGGACGCTGATTTTTGGAAATGAGGAGCCGTTTCGCTTGCTCCTTTCGGTCAGAGCTTCGGTAGGTATTCTGCAACTGGTCGCAAAACTCTGGCCACGTTGTCATAGTGGTTTCATGGTTTTCGTACCAAGTGCGCGCAGAGTCCTCGAGGTAAAAGTAGACATACCGAAGCTGTCGCTGCTCGTTCCACTCGTTGACGCTGTCGCAACGGCTGTAGTCGTCAAGCCAGTCGTCGACGTCCTCGTAAGGTTCACAGTGGAACGGCTTCGGGGTTCGCGGGACGTTGAAGAAGCATGGAGGAGGCAGCATCGATGTCTCTTTGGTTTGCGTTCCCGCAATACTGCCGAGTTGTGGAAGCGGTCCAAATTCAGGTGGTAGGCCTAGTAGTCGCCAGCTACGCCGTAGGTCAGCTGGTTCTTCCAAGTCGCGACTAGTGTCGGGATCTTGCTGCTGATTTCAGTACATACAACACTACCCCGCACCTCCATCAAAAAATGTCACGTGATTACAGAAAGACCACAGCGTCTGTTCACAGGAGCAGCAGCACTGGACGTCGAGCCGAACCAAACGTTAGACCACGAGCACAACAAACAGTCCTCTTCTTTTTCGCAAAAGGACACATACTCGCATTGGCATGGCTCAACCTCGTTCCATGCCTGTGGCAATATTTATCAGGTACAACGCATTAAAATGAGGTACGCATCACTGAATAATTGCTCGTGATTTAGAGTACAAATATTTATTGAAATATTAAACCGCTGGGTCGTTCGACGGGCCCTGGACGCGGGTAGAGTCCTCAGACCAGGATTCCAGGAGGCTAGGCCGCCTTTTGTACTCTCGTGATCAGATCAGCTGGTTCTGCTATTCGCCAGAGAGGGCTCCTGCATTTCAAGGCCTATATCGATTAAGAATTGCTGCGTGAATACGAAAATGAGTAGAAAAAAGTTTAGTTTTCAACTGTTTATGAAAGAAAACTGGAAAAAAGGAAATCACCTAAAGTGCAGGAGCATCAGCTTAGCAGACGAAAATGCGGCTAGCAGACGACCAACAGGGTCGTCCACTCAGTGCGAACATCGCGCCGCGTGGCGTTGCTCCCCGGGGCGCCAGCACTAGCGGTGCGGCCGCGCATCGAAACTTACCGACGCAGGCGCACAAGAACGTGGAGGTGGGGCTTCGTTTCGATTGAAAGCGCGGGAGCACACCGTGCCTGTTTTGCCGTGAAGCAAAGTTAAAGCACCTGAGAAACCACAAACGTTGCAGGAAAGCGGGCTTAGCTCAGCACCACGTGTTGTATATTTATGCTATTTTTGAGAAATGGGTTATCCCTCTTGTTTTTGTACCACGATTCTAGTTTAATGTATACATTGTTGGAAACTCCACGCACTGCCGCACCACTAGCGCAGGCGCCCCGCAGAGCGAAGCCACGCGGTGCCGTGTTCGTACTAAGAGTGGATGGCTCTGAACAGGCGTATTCATGGTAGAGTGTACTAGAAGTGTTGAGGGGCGTGACCGTGCGTCGCCGCCTGATCCCTTCCGGATTTCCCGCTGCGGCGGCGCTGCAGTCGAATAGTACTGAAAGAGCCGCGCGCCGCATGCAGGAACTGCTATGCGCTTCGGCTCCTCCGTCAAGATTTCTTGATACAGATTTCTTCGCACCTGCCCATCATTCATGTCTAGCACATGATGCCTTAGCCCTTGAGGTATGACGCGCCCATCTATTGATTTTGAGCTCCATAAAAGCCCTTGTAAGAGATCGAAAATAATTCAGAAAGAATGTGTCTTATACTGATTTCTTCTCTCTTAACTCTTTCTTCGTCGGTTAGGCGTCTACAATATTCAGAATAACTGAGCTGATTTATTGGAAGCTAGCTGTGCTCAGCAAGCTGTGAGATTAAAAAACAAATACTGTGTCAGACGCACGCAGAACCAGAAAGCCACAAGGAAAGAAGGGAGAGGAAGGGAATTTGAGCCACCTACACCATGAAATGTCTTGGTAATTTAACTTTTCAGAAATACTAAAATAATTACAGGCATTCACTGCGACCACCAATTGGAAAATTAGGTGTTTTGCTGCACACCACACCCCCTCAAAAAAAAAGAAAAATCCTGGGGGCAGGCCTGCGCCAATAGTTTACAGTTGGCGAAGCGGCACATAGCGTAGATTTCACCTTTTCGAGTATTAGGTCCCAAAACAAGCTGAAGTATATATATATATATATATATATATACGTGTGTGTGTTTACTGTGTACATATACAAGGAAGGTAAATTTCTCAAAACAAGATGCACCGCTGCCTGCCTACACATTTGACGCTTATGGATAGAACTACGCTTATAATACAAAACATCGTCATAAACT
Organism: Rhipicephalus annulatus; assembly: GCA_013436015.1. NCBI lineage: Eukaryota > Metazoa > Arthropoda > Arachnida > Ixodida > Ixodidae > Rhipicephalus > Rhipicephalus annulatus. The sequence goes on along the minus strand of WOVY01003737.1, from coordinate 583,335 downwards.
TGCTCGCTTGCAATGGCGTAACGCCAATAGAATATTTGGAAAGCAGCCCAATATAAGCTGTCCTTACAAAATGAGAGCTGGTAACAATGAATTTATGTAGATTAACTGACGGTATACAATTGGCACTTTTTAATATGTTTGAGTGTTGTTTTTAATAAGCTTAAAATGTATTAAGCCTTTCGGAAAGCAATAATTATTATCTTCCACAAAACTGGCATCATAAAAAAGAGTCGTTGCCAAATAATGTTTGACAACTTTACTTACACTCGGGTTTCTCGAGAAACAATCGAGCGCGTGTAGGCTCATATGAGGAACACTGTGCTCTGGATATCGTAGAGACTCCAGACAAAACGAGCGCATGATTTAATCATAGTTTTGATACTTCTCCTTTCTTTGTAGTTCGCCAGTAGCCACCTATGATGTAACAAACTCAAAGCGCTGACTGAGTAAGGATCTAGGCGGATCCGTTCAACTTTCGATTGACATTTGTTTTTTTTCTGGGTCGGCAGGCCTTTGAAACAGTGAATGTATCGACGCAATTTCGGCGTGCCTGCATATTTACTCGTGCACCATGGCGCGTAGCAGGTGCGTCCACTGATAAAGGCACAGAAACGCATTAAACGCGCTGAATACGAGCAATTACACGCTTTCGCCGGCTCCGGCGCGCGCGCTCCCAACGCAGACGCTCCTGCGATCTTCAGTACCATGGAACTACAGCGCCGCCGCTACTGTCACCCGCCGGAGAATCAGCCGAGATGCGGCGCGGCCGCCTCGTTCACTCCACTGCCCCCTTCCAGTACACTGTATCCATGGCGTGGTGCGCGTGGTGGAAAGAGTATCGCAAAGCACATGTTGCGCATGTGCAATGGCTCCGAAGATGCGTGTTACACGGCACCGATAGCGCCAACAGCCACGCACTCGCGTGTTCACCCTAACAGTGCTCACCGCTGTACTTACATTCAGCTTCTTCAAACGGCTCTTGATCCAAGGGACACTTCCCACCAGGGCCTTGAGAACTGGCGGCATGGTACGACTTGCATAAAACGTGCGGGCGTGGCAACAACGCAGTCTGTTTTGTAATCATGCGACAGAGGCCACACACACGAAAACTGGGCACTTCCATGACCAAGCGAGTAGGTTGGTAGCTGACGCTTGCGTCGGCATTGTTGTGAAAACGGCGCACTCTCCTTTGACCCCGCATGGTGGCGTGAATGCAGGCGCGATTCTTTCAGTGGACTGGCTCTATATATGACTACTGCTGGTGGGTGGCTTCGTACGCTGTTATAGCAACCTGACAGATAACATATCGCTGCTTTATCGTTATCGCGCATATCACTAGGCTCACATCTCGCAACTTTACCAACTTTACTTTTGCAACGCCATGAGAAACGGCCCATACTTTGTGCGTGATTGTTATGCTTCTTTTTTAAAAACACAGACATCTAAGTAATAAACATTGATTGCCCCGCCACGGTAGTCTAGTGACTAAGGTACTCGGCTGCTGACGCGCAGGTCACGGGATGGAATCTCGGCTGCGGTGGCTGCATTTTCGATGGAGGCGAAAATCCTGTTAGCCCGTGCTCTCAGATTTGGGTACACGTTAAAGAACCCCAGGTGGTTGAAATTTCCGGAGCCCTCCACTACGGCGTCCCTCATAATAACATGGTAATTTTGGGACGTTAAACCCCTCTTATCATGTTACTTCACTGTGTCTAAAACGAAGGCTGTGCAACGATTGCGGGGACCTTTCATCATCATCATCATCATCATCATCATCATCATCATCATCATCAGCCCGACTACGTTCACTGCAGGACAAATGCCTCTCCCATGTTCCGCCAGTTAACCCCGTCCTGTGCTTGCTGCTGCCAATTTATACCCGCAAACTTCTTAATCTCATCTGCCCACCTAACATTCTCTCTCCCCCAAACCCACTTGAATTCTCTGGGAATCCAGTTAGTTACCCTTAATGACCAGCGGTTATCCTGTCTACGCGCTACATGTCTGACCCATGTCCATTTCTTCTTCTTGATTTCAGCTATGATATCCTTAACCCCCGCTTGTTCCCTAATCCGCTCTGCTCTCTGCAGGGACCTTTGTGCGCTCCTTAATCTGCAACAGAGTCGTTCCAGTGCAAGCCCAGTGCCAGCCAAGACAAACGATCGTCCCCACTGGGAGATAAGACGCGCAAAAGATCGTCGGCTCCCTCCTCTCTGCGGACCAAAGTACGCGTGAGAGATGAGAGCTGCCGCGAGCTCATTGCGCCATCTTGCTGATAATGATAAAACATGATAGTCCCCCCCCCCCCCCCGAGATGCTTGCCAACAGCGGTATGTGGTAGATATAAATTGCTTGCCATTTGAACGGTAAACGAGGTGCCCTTTGGCAGCTCGGGGTCTTTTTTTTGGACATATTGCAAAGAACCTTGAAAAAGAATTACCGTTGAGTTCACACAGCATCCGTTTTCTTTCGGTAAAAAACGAGGCAGGTGTACCTTATGATCTAATCATGCTTCCGGGCCTGCATATTATATGGAAAACCCCATGTGCCTTTGAAAACGCGGATGTTGAAGTGCTATCTGTGCTTCAATATTTTTGCGAATCTGTGTGCCAATTTCTTGAAGTGCTGAAGGGCCAAGAGGACATACCAGACTGTATTGGGCGTATTGAGCAATTGTTATGAATGCGCATGTATTGATCATAGTCAGCTAAGAGCTGACGGTGCCTTAATGAATTCTGTAGGTGTATTTTGTGACGCACTTGTATTTCGACCAATAAGTAAATATGTAAAATTTGAAGAGTGTTGATATGCAAGGCAATAAACACTAGAAGAGCCCTTCGGCAGCTTAGTGGTTAGCGCACCACATTCACGGCATGGTGGTCCCACGTTCGAATCCACCCGCCGGAGTTTTCTTCCGGGATTTTTTTTATTTGTCCATATAATTGCTATCGCAATAAGAAAAATAAAAACTGGGCGCTATAGCTCACTTGAAGCTGGCTGTCGCACGGTCACGTTGCTACACTTTCGCGGCACCTCCTTTTGAGCGAGCCACTTGTGAAGTTTGGTATTCTCGAAAACACCAAACTTCGTCGTCCTATCTGGACGCGCGCTGCCCCGCCGCGGTGGTCTAGTGGCTAAGGTACTCGGCTGCTGACCCGCAGGGCGCGGGTTCGAATCCCGGCTGCGGCGGCTGCATTTCCGATGGAGGCGGAAATGTTGTAGGCCCGTGTGCTCAGATTTGGGTGCACGTTAAAGAACCCCAGGTGGTCGAAATTTCCGGAGCCCTCCACTACGGCGTCTCTCATAATCATATGGTGGTTTTGGGACATTAAACCCCACATATCAATCAATCTATCTGGACGCGCGCTGTGCCAGAAGAGGCAGAAGGGGACGAGCTATAAACTTTATTGTGAGAATACCTTGTCCTCGTCCCATCGGATGGCCCAGAGCTGCTCCTTTGGGTCTGAGCTAAGCAGCACGGTTTCCCACAGCTGACCAGGTAAAAAAAATCACAGAAGTGCTGCATTCCCTGTACTATATAGCCCAGACAGTGTATTCAAATGGAAGATACTCTCACCAACGGCGCTGTGTGCGAAGAACAACACAACTGCGCCGCCAGATCACGTCAGTGCAGCATTTTATACAGTTGCGACGTGTGAGTGCTCAGTTTCGATACTTCGCCACTTATGTGTAGCCCTGCACTCTGAAGACATGATCCGAGAATAATGACGTCTGTGCACGTTTCGGGGGTCGCAATTAGGCAGTATTGAAGTGGACAAAGCCAGCGTAGTGTACATCGCAAAGAAGTTTCAGAGCGGTGTACAGGGAAAGCAGTGAATGTGTTATACTGGCGTGTTGCATGTTGAAGGTTGCGCAGTTCACAGCATGCATGATCGACGACGTCAGACGATTCTTTCTCTTTTAAATAGTGTTCAAATTCACAGTCACGCACACAGAGTATGTGACTTCGAGGACAGGGAAGCAGACAAGGCTCCTCAAACTATGAGTATTTTAATGCTGAGCATACAATATATACATAAACCTCTCGTCGGTAACATTATCAAAACACTCAACAGAAGAGACCAAACACTCGCTCTACAACAGTGAAATATATACTGAACAGTCAGGTATGGTCAAGGCAGCGATGCACCTTGAAAAAGTAATAAGGTCAGCCAGCAACGTCAAAGTAAAACACTGCTCACACGTGCAATATATAAGTTAGCCACTGACACAATTTGTTTTTTTTTTTTTGCACAGCACAACGTTGTTTGAAGGAACGTAATATAAAAAAATACAGATTTTAAAAATCAGGATGAAGTCTCGGTAAAATAATATCCAGTTCTGCTCTTAAACCATAGATAGTATATCTATGGTTTACACCATAGATAGATTATTAAACCATAGATAGAAAGTAATATCTAGTTCTGTCCTTAAACAAAAGATGGTACATACATATATCCTATCAGCCCTAACGTAAAGCAGAAGTGTGTAGGATGTATTCACCTCACGTCACGAACTGGTGAGTGATCTCGAGGGGAGAAAGAAAGTGACAGAAAAAGCCAATTAACTGTCCACGTTAATAAGTATACGTACCGCCATCTTTGGCGTGGCGGCACGAAAGCGTCGCAAAGACCCGCCTGGAAGGTCATCCAAACCTGCAGATACACGAAGGGCAAGTTAAGGTATAAAAAACATAACGGCTGCCTCAATAGCCTTTTTTAATTTTTTTTCTGGTTATTTTAAAAATCAATCTTGCCTATAAAGACTATGCATCGAGTATCCGTAGGAATGTGCTATAGACTGACTCTCCTATAGAAAAAGAGAAATCAATGAGGGATTTGTGTCGTCGTATCTCGTTTCTTTTCTTCCTTCATCTCATTTGACGATAACGTCGCCAAGGAGGACCAGGGGACGTCAGTCACGCAACGGACGCCACTTGGTGATCGCCTGCTTATTTTTTTTTCGGGGCACAAACAGTGTGTGAGCATTCGTGTCTGTGCTTTGATGTGTGTTATCCAACAAAAAATGGCGAAAAGCAGCGATGAAACAAACAAAAACTTCAAGGCGGTCATCTGCAGCCTCTGCGTGAGGCGTGTCGCACCCTCCGAATGCTACGAAATAACGTCATTTTTGAGAGCTGTCAATATCTCTTAGACATTAAGGTAGTATGCAAGACTTGGAAGGCCGCCGCCAACGAATGTGCACGGAGTGCAGACGCAGGCAGGAATGCATGACATCACGACACAGCGTCCACTGCAATACGGGACCAGCCCAAGCCATTTATTTTTGCGATAGAAGCTACGCCATAGCTATTTTTATAAAATTACCTAACTTTGCAGAAACCCAATTCCCGTTATCAGGTTGACATTATTACCATTCTCATCAGCCTGACTACGCCCGTTGCAGGGCAAAAGCCTCTCCTATGATCCGCCAACCAATAGGCTTTGTGCTTTCTGCTGCCACGTTATACTTGGGAAGTTTTTAGTCTCATCTGCCCATCTAACTTTCTGCCTCCGCCTCGTGCGTATGCCTTCTCTGAGAATCCAGTCAGTTACCTTTCATGGCCAGCAGTTATCCTGCCTACGCACAACACCCATGTTCATTTCTTCTTCCTCATCTCAACTATGGTATTCTTGACCCAGGTTCGTTCTCTGACCACCTCTGCTCTCTTCCTGTCTCCTAAAGTTACACCTATAATTTTTCTTTCCATCGTTCACTGCGTCGTCCTCAATTGAAGCTGAACCCTCTTTGTAAGCCTCCAGGTTTCTGCTCCTTAGGCAAGTATACCAGCAAGATGCAGCTGTTTTATACATTCCCCTTGGGGGTTAGTGGCAGATTGCCATTGATGATTTGAGGATGCTCTCCCAATGTGATTCACCCCATCCTCATTCTTCTAGTTATTTTACTCTCATCATCAGGCTGTGCGGTTACTATTCTTTACAACTCCCAGCGTCTCTTCACTTATCGAAAAGTACTGTTTTCTGCCGAGACTGTTGCAGATTACTTTGTTTTGTGCATATCAATTTTCAGACCTACTCTTCTGCTTTCCGTGTCCAGTTCAGTAATCATTATCTGTAGTTCGTCCCCTGAGATACTCATCAAGGCAATGTCATCAGTGAATGAGAGGTTAATAATATACTCCCCGTAAACTCTTATCTCTAACTCTTCCCATTCTGCGCCTCTGAAAACCTCCTGTAAGCAAGCAATAAATAGGATTGGAGAGATCTCGTCTCCCAGCCTTACATCCTTCTTTATTGGGATTGTGTAGCTTTTTTATGGGGAACTATGGTGGCTGCAGATCCACTGTAAATTTCTTCCAGTATGTTTATGTTGAGTTCGTCGATGCCTTGATTCCGTAGTGCATGTATTACTGCTGATGTCTTGACTCAGTCAAACACCTTCTCGTAATCTATGAAGGCTATGTATAGGGACTTGTTGTATTTCGCGTATTTTTATATTACCTGAATGATAGTATAAATATGGTCTATTGTGGAGTAGCCTGTACGAGATCCTGCTTGGTCTTTTGGTTGAGTGAAGTCTAATGTCACCTTAATTCGATTAGCTACCATTTATGTAAATAGTTTGTAGAGAATGGACAGTGAGCTGATCGGCCTGTAATTTTGCAAGTAGTTGACGTCTCCTTTCTTATGGATTGATATTATGCTGGCGTTCTTCAAAAATTCTGGCACCCTTTCCGTCAACAGACACTTCGTATATAAGCTGGCTTTCTAACACAATTTCTCTGCCATCTTTCAGCATTATTAGAGCCACCAAAAAGTTGACCTTCCCAGTTTTTGCAGCTTCTCATTTCTCCTTTGTTGTATATATATATTTTTTGACGGAAGAGTGCGACAAGCCTATGCAAGATGGTGTTGCCCTCCTGTACTTGAGCACAACCGAAAGCAATAGCCATGAACAGAGATTAAGATCTAAGAAGCAATAATCTCGATAAGTGCAATAAAGTAACATAATACAACGTAAAATAAAAATGAAAGTGTGCACCCTGTACGTTTAGGGAAGTGCACGTGCTCTCTGCAGTTATAATATGCTGACCGTTTTTTTTCACCTTCTGATGTACACTACGTAGTAACCACTCTATAAACCACTTCTCAAAACGGGTATATGTATAAAATGTACATGCACCATATGATTCCGAAAGCACGTATCCCCTTGTAATATAACCCCTTGTTCAACAGGTCATCTTTTTTGTTCCAATAAACTTGCTCTGGGTGAACGGAACGCTTACACAACTGAGCATTGATGCACATTACATTCACATACAACTTTTTTTTTCTTTCTAATAGACACCTTTTTTTACAGTTCTCGACAGCTACAACAGTCCAAAAAGCAGCAACGTTTCTACAGCGACAGATGCGACGCTCTTTTGCGTGTTGTTAGCAAACACTGGGTTCTTGCTGAGGGAAAAAAAAACGCCTGCCATCGAGGAGCACCAAATAAAAGTGATCTCATTACCTGCTTATTCCTTATTGACACGTGGTGCCTCGGAAAGGGACGTCAAACAATATACAATTAACAGCGATCGGGGCGCAAAACAGCAGCTAATGGTAACCAGATGGTTCGCTTCTGTGAATGAAGCGGGAATTCTCGCCTGATTGATGCTGACAGGGCACCTTGTCAGTTATTGTTCATCTGTCTAATTTCATTTTTTACCGAACGACTTTGCATTATTGCTTCTTCGAACGTCCGCCAACTAAAACTGCTAAATCCAGCGAATGCGTGACGTTCGAACAGCGACCGCACGTGCGACAAGTGCTCCGCGGCGCACTGTAGTATGCGTCCCCCGAGTTTGAGTAGATCACCTTCTATCATCAGCCTCAGCTAAGTAGCATTGTAGTCTACAAATCTACAGGCGTGAGCAGATGTTCATTCTACGGGTCTAGAGCGGGCGAGCTGCAAGCTGTAGCGGGCCTTCGAGTGCGCTTGGCTGCTGGCCCACTCGACTTTGCCGAAAGAGACTGCCTGCGCTCGACTGCAACGAGACGGCAATCCTGCGCAGAGCAGGAGCGTACCCTGTGGCTAGAACCAGAACCACACACGATTGTGTACCGCATTTAGCCGCGTGTATAACTGCATTCTGTTTGATCGGAGCTCCCTTCACCATCTAAAGGCCGTTTTGCGAAAGAAAGATAGAAGAAAGCCTCTTCAAGCTGAAAAACAAGATAAGAAAACCAGCGAGAAAGAGAGAGAAACAAACGCATCGAACCAACTCTCTCACCGTATGCAGGCACCAACAAAGTGAGAGCGAAATCATCATTCTCGCTTTACAGTTTCATTCGAGAACGTTCTCAGTCGCACATCACGGTACAGGCCACCGCCATCACCTCCACGCAACAACGCAACGATGACGCGGCTTTTGCGCACCTGCACCGCCAATCTTTTCCGTTGCTATTTTCTCGTTCGAACGCCTTACACCACCACGCTTACGCACGCGAGGTCTAGCCAGACAGCTTGGCGTCTGACAGCCGCGCGCACGCTATGCGCCATTCGTGGTCACTCGTCTTCACACTACGCTCGACCTAATACAGACGCCAATAATCGTCTGTCGTCACAGCTGTCAATATCGTTGGAAACATTCCGTCTCGTGAGGCCTGCTGGATGCCTAACCTGGCCAAGGACAAGTCCTACAAAAGGACAAGTCCTACACAGAGATGGAAAGAAGGCGTGCAGCTGACGAACACTCTGACGCACTGGGCCACTTGAATGAAAGCTCTCCAAAACTCGAAAATGAAGTAACCGGGCTTTTTTTTTTTTTGACACCGACCGCTCTGGGAGAGGGCAGATCGTCGTCAATTGAATACGTCACAAATCCAAGCTGTCGCTTATCCTAAATGCTACTATACGTCTTCATTGGACGTCACCATTTCAGCAACATATATTCAAGACGGAAAGTTTGTTGGCCGACATTTATTGCCACAATTTTGTCGAGAGATTGTGACGTACTTCTTGCCCACGTTCTACATTCAAAAAAAAACAATTCTTCATAGCCATTAAGAAAATTTATCCTTTTCTCCACCTCTAAGTTCAATGCACAGTCATAGGTACCATATCTTTTTTCTCATATTTAATATATATATATATATATATATATATATATATATATATATATATATATATATATATATATATATATATATATATATATATATATATATATATATATCCCTTGTCAAAGCAGCAAACAGAATATCACAAAAGAGTGCTCGGCGCGCATAGCTAATCGCTGAAGAGAAACCATTCGATTATTCGATATATTATGCCTCTCTTTGATTCATTTGTCAACAGCATATATTAACCGATAAAAAATGACTGCGCAGAGAACACTCACAGCAGCACTTTTTTTTTCTTTTCCTCGGTCAATCACGTTACGCCATATAAACTTGACCTCACCTGAGCCGCTTCCCGAAATGTCGGTTTGAAAAAAATGCTGCTCAATTGCTTAACGTCGAGAATGTTTCGAAGATCACTCTGGCTCGCTAATCGCTTTATTTTCCCTTTGTTCGCGCATGTGTACATAGTATATTTGTGTGCGCAAGTTAGATATATATATATATATAATTTTCTTTAAACATAGTCGCATTTGTACAAACTTTTTACACGTTTGAGCATGATGTCATCATTAACTTTTTCTTTACAAGTAGTAAACTAGGAGAAGTCTCTCCACCGCCATTCTTCTCTTCCTACGCTCGCAGTGGTAACGCTATAGTGGTAAAATTCTGTACATGTTAGCGTACTCTGACGCGGATGCCCATGTGCGAAACGAGAGATGAAGAGAGAGGGGGGAAGAATAGAGAACTACAGAAGAAGAGAAAGGGTCAGAAGGGCTCACCGTGGCTCCCACCCAACGAGTTTTTGTAAACAAGGATCCCAAACTGAAGGCACAATATACAATAGAAACGTTGTCCTGCATAAATCCTGTCCCGTGTTTCCACTACACGGCATACAAACAGCGCGGCGCCCAGTGCTCCGCGCCGGTAATACCGACCAATGTAGTGTGTACGCACCCGTTTGTGCGAGTAGAACGACGATGCAGATAGGACACGCCGCGGCAACAGCACTGGCTGTGCCCAAGATAAGAGGAGGCAAACCAAAGACGTTGTCTGCATGTTTGTGCCCGACTGTCGGTTACCAAGATTGTGGGGACGTGAGTTCAGGATGTGGGGGGTGGGGGATCGAATTTGGTGCGTGTCGTGGCATTCTTTGGTTGCTCGGTGGCAGGCATCCGCGCCCACAGAGGAGTCCATCAGTGGGAATGCATAGCTTGTTCTTTGTCGGTGTCCGGCCCTGCCTCGGCGCAGTCCACAAAGGTGCCAGAGATTCGGGGGTTGTGGCGGAGGAGAACGAAGGGAGACGGACCGCTTGTTCCCTCGTGTCCGGGAATTGATATGCGCTGCCGCCGGGTGCGCCTGCGTGCGCCACAACCACGGTCCCAGCTGCTGATGCGGCGCGACATCGTAAAAGAAAGAGGGAGAGGCTGCCGGGAAGACGACGCCCTGCTGCTCCTGTAGCCGATGGCAGACTGCACTGTTCCGGACAGGAGGGTCGGCTCCCACTGCACGGTCAAGCGTGAGAATCACACTGGCGGAAAGTAAAATGGGTACATTCGTTGTAAAGGACGTAAAGCGTACAAACATCGACGCAAGAGAAAAAGAGTCAAACACAATTGCGGCTCTGTTTTGTTCGTGTCTACAAGCGTTTCCTTAATTCTTAGAATAAGTATCGTCTCTCGGACTGTGGACAGAGATCAGGGTGATTGCTATGTGAACGCGATGTGACGGGGCTGATTCAGCTTTCACCGTATAATGTGATGCTGTTGACTTAGCCAACAAGCAAGCTTTGACAATTTACTTAGAAGACTCGAGTTTTCTTTTTTTAGTTTCAACTGGTATAACTATGTTTCATCGTGAAGAAAAATGATGTTTGAACAAAATGGGCGCAGTACGAAATGTCCCCAGCAAACAGTTGATGACCTCAAGCGTACAAGACGGGCTTCAAATCGTAACTATGAGGTAGCTCTCATACCGTGATACCTCGAACGATTGGAGGAAAGAAAAAAAAAGCGACCCAGAAAGCGCCTGCGCGTCCATCTTAGGCTCCCTTTTTACTTCACATTGTCAAGTTTATTGTACAAGGATCAATAAGGAAAGCCAACACAACCGTATATCTTGATATACATTTATTTGCCGGAGTTGGGTACTAGCTGCTATGCGAACAATGCACACCTACGCTTGCGCTTACAATTACCTGACTTTGTGAGCGCATTCCTTACACATTTTATTATACAACAAATCAACGAATTACTGATGCTAAAAATTTTAAATTAAGCACGCAACATTTTACGGGTACGTTTACAAAAATAACTACAGTTTGCTCACGTTTGAATGAATGAATAACTGTGAGTAAGTAACCGACCATTCACATTAAACTAATACATATTCAACCAAGATATAGGAAGAAATGAGGGGAAAATCCAAACGAAATTTTTAAGAGCTAGCTTTATTGAACGCACAAGTGTTATGACTCACGTACTGCATTCTCATATTGCCACAGTAAATTACCATTGCTCCGCGCAACGCGGACGTTGGCAACCAGAGAAACGCTAACGGCACGACTACGAGCGACGAAGCCAGCCGCAATGCACGAGCCGGCCCTGCATGCGCCCGGTACTCCGCCGAACAGCCAACGCGCGTGAAGAAGAAGAGAACGAGGGTGCTCGAGGCAGAGGCTCACGAGGACTACCGCCTTGGATCTTCTTGATTGCTGTGCGTCGTTCACTTTGGGCACAAGTTCGCCCTTAATAAACCGTGTAAATAGAACATCTTTGTTGTGAGGATGCTACATTCGTTACAATATTACATACATTGGCACCATGAAGAGAGATAGCCTAACGTTTAGCGCTTAATGTCTGAATGAAAAAGACGTCAAGAACTTCCCTTGTTTGTCAATGATGGCGATGGAAAAGTATGCCCCGCAGCTGAATCGCACTCAACTATCCTTACGATACCTACAACATTTACAGATATATAGTTCACTACAGAGATATATTAAAAGAACATCCTAATCAAAATAATAAAAAAGTGAATCTGTATAATATCTGAGAGCAGTTAGCCGGCCGAGTTGCGGTTCCAGGCTGGCAAGCTTGTTTCACTGCAGCAGTACTTGTATTGCAACAAAGCCCATCACTACTTGCAGGCAGTATGCGCGATGCATTTTCCATAACAGTATTGGCGCCCGCAGAAACTCACATCAGTGCAAGTTCAACATTCCATTAAATAAATTGCTGTCAACTCCCTAGCATTCGACCAGCGATTCCAGTAGTCGAGCCGCGTCCTGTTTATCCAACAAAATGTTCTTTAATCGGCATGCTTTTTTACTCGTTACTGTTTTGAACGCAATAAATGGCTTCGGGCTAGACATGCCTGATTCATAGCAGGTACTCTACTAGGGGAATAACGAATTGGATTCTCTAGAGAAACTGTTGATGTCTTCTAAACGACAATAGAGTAGGATGCATGCTGACAGCCTCTTCAAACTCACTGCAGAACTCGAAGTTTATTGCAAGCGCGAAAACACATAAGGAATGTAAGATTGTGTGGTGATGTACCTGTCATTTCAAAAAGAGTGATTCAGTCTACAAGAATGGTTACAGTTGGTCTTCTAGGTGGTTGAGTTCAAGTTTCTTCCTGTTGTGGAACTTTCCGTAGTGACAGTGGTGGTGGTGGTGATGCTGATGGAGATAACCTGCAGTCAGTCATATAGAAACGAGATTTTAACGAAGAAAGGATGCCAAAGAGAAATATAGCAACTGTTCAGAACAACAGGCGCACAATTTCACAATCGATCGAACACTCTCACTCCGTCAACGATAAGTGACATTGCCCATGGTGAGTCATATGAGCACTGTGGTAAAACAAAGCGTTCAAAGCGCCCGAAGACGCAAGGCTGGCAAATATCAAGTTACCCTGAATATATAACCCTCGTAGAAATCTCTGTAAAATGTCTTATAAGAGTTTATAAATAAGAAGTGATATTTGTTTATAGCAGTTGAGAATCTTCATTTACGGAAAATACAACCATTCAGAAGAATATAGAGTGCACATCAGTGACTGTGATTTAATATGAAAACAACACACAATATCTCAAAAGTAAGGGTAAAACTTTAAAATTCTACTCACGCAAACATAAAAAAACAAAAGAAAAGTCACAATAAGGTAGAAAAAAAACAGGCTGGCATTCGTCTTCCGAAAGGAACGCCGAACCCACCAGTTTGCAAAGCATAGAAAAACTTGGGAAGAGAACACAAAAAATATATAACGAATATACAGAAAGAGAAATAGAACCGAGGAAGGCACACCGTGTCACATCACATCGAGGACAAATGATGACAATCAAAGGCAGGCGTTCAGTTTAATTTCTCATAAGAATGCAAACACAGCCTTGTGTGCCTTTATCTGATGCCCAATCATTTGTAACTTCTGCGATTGAACCCCTCAAATTGACGTGCATAATGGCGACACAGCAATGAGGGCTCCAACATAATTTCGTCCACACGCACTGCATTAAAGCTGTTGCATATTTTTTGCAGTACTCTTGCTTAACCCTTTGCTACTTCATTACGTAATAGGTTCAGGTTTTGAACATAATATTTAATTAATCATGACCGTGACCTGGAGTGTTTCGCTTTGTAAAACAGATTTCAGCACACAGAGATGTGCCAGTTTCGTAAACGTTTCGCTATCAGCCTCAAAAGCGATAACCGATGTGACTGCTTACCATTGTCATGAACCGGTGCGAAGGAAGCGTATCGTTCGTACACGGAATGGTAAGGAGTGCCAGAATTATGGCGCGCGTAGGTTTGTCACGTGGTATTTTTTTATTTCGCGGGCATTTGTAGTTAGCAGAAAAACACTTATGTTCAACAGATGTAGAGTTCGATACTGTCTGATCGGATGTCTTGCAAACCAGTTTACATCTTTCGCAATGAAATTTTTTACCAATCTTCGGCGTTCCTTCATAGGTTAGCCAGTTGATTGATTTGTGGGGTTTAACGTCCCAAAATCACCATATGATTATGAAAGATGCCGTAGTGGAGGGCTCTGGAAATTTCGACCACCTGGGGTTCTTTAACGTGCGCCTAAATCTGAGCACACGGGCCTACAACATTTCCGCCTCCATCGGAAATGCAGCCGCCGCAGCCAGGATTTGATCTCACGATCTGTGGGTCAGCAGCCGAGTACCTTAGCCACTAGACCACCGCGGCGGGGTCAGAGGTTAGCCAGTTCAAAGGGTCTAATTAAACAATTGATCAGAACACAAAAAACAGCTTGAATAATTCCACCAGAAACATGCATTTGGACGCGTTGTAATTGCGTGTGTCGGTAAATTTTTGAAATCTGGCTAAAGATAGCCGAGACACCAAGTATTTTTAATTATGTTTATTATTGTTTGTCTTTCTTGGTCATTATAACCTGTTGTATAACTCGCTCACCGTTTTTGCCATGTTCCACCTTTGTTTCTACTTTTTGCTTCCCCTGATTTGTCCTCGGACCGTAGTACAGGCACTAAATAAACAGTAGTAGACTCGGACACGAGTATTCACCATCGGCGTTGCTAAATAAGAAAATTTGCAAAGTTTTCAGGAGGCAGTCATCTCCAGCCTTGAAGTACGCTAACTTGCACGTAAGAACGAAAATATAACGCATTCATATCATGAGATGGCCTCTATAGTGTTTGCTCGGCCCGGCTTTTTCATTAGTTAACCCACCATCAAATTGGAAGAGCAGCGTGGGCTTTGCGGAATGCTACGGCAACAGGTTCTCAATATCAAGTGCGTTTGCTTTCAACGCGAATGCGAGAGTATACCATAGTTTTCGCCTATTGACTCTTCTCGCCGACTCTAGCTCGCTCACAATAAACGGTTGACGCTTATAACAAGCTCAACTTTTGTTGCCTTAATGACTGTCGTCTCAAGGCCCACTGCGTCGCATTCGCCACTTTGAAAGTTAAGAATCTGCAACTATAGCGGCAACGTCGTGAGTGTGTTTAACCTCTCATTGAACACTGCGAGCGCTTGTAACAAGCGTAACCAGCGAGACCCGACACATCATTTGCCTGATGCAGCAATGCTTCTTTTCGTTTACTTTTTTTCATGGTAACACATGGGGTTTTACACCCCCAAAACTACGATATTATTATGGGGGACGCCGAAGAAGAAGGCCCTGGAAATTCTGACCATCTGCTGTTCTTTTCGTGCACTGACATTGCGCAGCACAGGGGCCTCTAGAATTTCGCCTACATCGAAATGCGACCGCCGTGGCCGGATTCGTACTCGCGACCTGCGCGTCCGAGCAGCTGAGCGCCGTAACCACTGATCCACCAAGGCAAACTATACTTATTCTATGTTCTTTGTTTCACCCACACGTATGGCTCCATTGCACTATCGCACAATATCAACAAAATTCAGATATCATTATTATCAATATGGCTTTTTATGCACGGAATCGCTTTCTAAACTGGGCATTTCTTTTTTTTTAATGAATTAAGCGGCGACTCTAATATGCATTCTTAAAACAGTAGTGAAAACGAAAATTAAGACTGCATCCTGTGAGAAATCTTAGGTGTTTGAAAGTGTTCGAAATTGAATGCATGTCACTGCGGAAATATTCATTAAAACCCTTGATCGTTCGGTTGAACAGCAAACGATAAAAAAATGCTGTCACTTCAATACTTACATCTGGCAAACTACAGGCTTATACCATTAATACGAACTTGTTCAACGATACACGCCAATCATAAAGCTGCGGAGAATACACGCAACAGATCTGACAACCCTCTCTCACGCAGATGTGGGCCGATGGCTGGATGAATTTTATAAGAACCCTCGGAACGCGTTGTGGGCCGCTGCCACGTCCGATGCCATAAATTTGTTTTTCCCCACGATAAAAGGTGGCGTAGTTACATCCCCTTTATACCATATACGCTGGCGATCTGTACGACTTGCCCAGCTGCCGCGGTGATCTACGGGTTATCGTGCTCACCTGTTGACCCGAGGGTCGCGAAATCGAGTCCCGGCCGCATTTTCATAGAGCCAAAATGCTAGGGGCCCGCATTTAGGAGTACCTTAAGGAAACCATAGTGGATATTTCGGGAGTCCTACACTGCGGTGTTTCTCGTGATATCATCGTTTTTGGACGTAAAACCCCAAACATTATTATTATAACGACTTTCCTAATACCTTGAAAATGTTTGCTCGCCTTCTATTATTGCTCTCTTACCATGAAATATTTGCCCTCCTTCTACAACCTCACGTTAAAAAAACGCTACCATTTCTTTTTTTTTCTTTTTCGCGCTTTCGCTTTAATACATTTTTTTTTCAAGTAAACAATTTGCGCGTTCCGTAAGTTTGTAGTTTAGCAATGTTATTGTTGTATTTCTGTGTTTCAAGCATACCACATTGATTTGCTTATGTTTAGCGTAATGATTAGCCGTCGACAATGTTCACAATGCGACCAGTATGAGTACGTACTTTAAAGGGGCCCTGCAAACATTTTGAGCATGTTCAGAAAACGCTGCCAATTGGTAGTACAGGCTCCCGATAACACGCGAGCCAACTGTTATAGTGCATCACGCAGCCTGCAATTCGCAATAAATTATCATTCAGATGAAAATTGCTTACTCTTCCCTCGACAAATGACGGAAGATGCTCGAAAATCCCACGTAGAATGCACATCTATCAACCATTGGCTGATTTGAACATGGCGCGCTCGGTCATTACAGAGATCGCCACGGGAGGCCGTCACTTGTCCACGCATGCGCGTGAGATTTCACTGATAAAGCCACGTATTGGAAGAAAAAAAAAGAAAAAAAGCGCAAGGCGCACGTGTCGTTTTTTTTTTTGCCCCTCCCACCCCTCTCTGCTTAACGTCCAGCGCTTTCATCGGGACGAGAGAAAAGAGAATGTGATTGCAGCGAGTGACACATCTCAGTAATTCCGCTCGTACTGAATGGATTCTTAAAATTTATGCGGCGTTGAATTTGTGAGGCAATAACCTCTTCCAGTGAAATAATTCTATGGTTACGTAGAAAAAAATGTTTCAGGGCCCCTTTAAAATGAGACTGGGAGGAAGGGGCGATTCGCAAAGTATATTTACAGTCCTGAGAGAATTCTTGCACGTTAGGTTTTCGAGCGTTCAGTTTCGCCTCACGTCCGCAGTGGTAGTATAAACTCTTTCTCTGTTTACAAACAGAGGTGCTGGACGGCTTCCGGTTTTGTGCAGGTCCAGCGTGGCCAAGGAGCACTGAGGGGGGAACGAATGCTTTAGCGAGTAGTCCGCTTATTTTCGACACTTTTCTTCTCTTTGTCTGGACAAATAATTCAAATACATTTTCTTGAAGCTACACACAAGAACAGGAATTAGTCGCTAACTTTAAGTGCCTTTCTTTTACCAGGAAGCGGGGAAAAAGTTCTTCCTTACTCTGGCATACCTAAAAAAGCAAGTTTTTCACTTCAGCGTTAGACAGTGATAACTGAAGAAACCAGAAGTTTCTTGGGAAGCAACACGTGCTGCTGCCATTGCTGTGTTGACACCGATAGAAAAAGATAATGATAGTACGGCGCCGGCTGCAGATCCGAAAGGCACGAGCTCGATCCTGGCGGCGGCGGTCGCGATTTGATCAAGCCAAAATGATAGAGGGCCAATCTGTGCACACGTTAAAGAACATCCGATGGTCTACACTCATTACTATTAGTTTCGGCCAGCGCGATTGTCGTGATGCAAGTCCGAACGCGTTTATGATTCCAAAACCATTGGAACCTTCAGTCATCACGTTCTATTGCTAGGTACATTGAAGAACAAACATATTCGGACAGACCATATATAGCGAGAATTTTACCGAGTCTGTCAGTCGCGTAACGGGAATCACAGCCTCGACACAAACAGTCTTAACAACACGTGCCCAAACACGCTCGTTGCCCGTTAGGCCAATTTGCTCTTCGATGCCCATAAGAGCGTGCTAAATAAATTTGATTTATGAAGTAGTACTTACCATCAACTGCATGAGATAAAACTGATTGATTGATTGATTGATTGATTGGTATGTCGGGTTTAACGCCCCCGAAACCACCATATGATTATGAGAGACGCCGTAGTGGATGGCTCCGAAAATTTCGACCACCTGGAGTTCTCTCAAATCTGAGTACACGGGCCTACAACATTTCCGCCTCCATCGGAAATGCAGCCGCCACAGCCGGGATTCGAACCCGCGACCTGCGGGTCAGCAGCCGAATACCTTAGCCACTAGACCACCGCGGCGGTGCAAGAGAGAGAAAGCTGAGTAATACACTGCTTGCTCCGAGAAGCTACCGAGGAAGAGAAGTAGAGTTTGCTGTTATCTACCTTGTGCTACTTAGCCGCTCATGATCCGTCCCACTTGACACGCCTTGCTTTTCCTAAACGGCCCAAGAATGACGTCAAATTCCTTCCCTTTGTCTCGATAATACGTACATCTACCGGCGTGCCTACTAACCAAATTGTGGCTTTTGCACGTAATACAACTCAATTCGATTCACGCGTATTTATCAGGAAATCGACACATTTAAAAATTAATTCTATTTGAATAAGTGATTCAACACAATTTTGCAACACCAAATAAACTGCGCGCCAATGCGTCAATCCTATGTGCGTTCCACGGGCTTCGGAAACGCACCACATTACCGGCGGTACGGTAATCGGTTCTTTTTCAACTTGTACATATATATTTTTTGCGAATATCATGGTGGTCTGGCGCCAGTTCAGCGCAGAAGTGTAATATTATATTGAGCTATGCGCAACGATCGCTCTTCTGGGAAATCACAGTGCCTTTCGGCATATGCGTGCGCACCACCCGCCAACTCAATTGTCAATGTATGCAATCATTGCAGCAGCGATGGAACGATAGAGCACGCTCTTTGTCACTGTCCTCGTTACAGCGTGCAAAGACGGCAGCTAGCTGGTGCGTTAGCTGGCCTTGACGATAGACCCTTGTCAGGACAGTCAGTGCTTGAAAAACGACATAATGTCTTCGCAGAGAAAATCAGTGAAGGCCTATCGAACTTTTTGCGTGGCAGTGGCCTATTGAATTGGCTATAGCACCCCAGCTCACTTTTTCTTTCCTCTTTCGTGCGTCCATTTCGCTCTTCGCTTTCTTTCCCATTTTTATTCCCCATTCTCTCTTCCCTTAATGCAGGGTAGCAAACCGGGTGCTTAAATTTCTGGTTAACCTCCTTGCCTTCCCCTCATTTTATTCTCTCTCTCTCTCTCTCTCTATGGGACAGACTGTACGCCCCCCCCCCTCTTATGTGACTAACCTACCCCCTCCTTTTGTACGCCCGCCTATGTCTCTAAGCCTCTCGGTCATCCCGACGGTCGCTGTTTACCCAAAACGCCACTCGGAGGACGTTTCGTAAAACGATGGTGTCAAGGTGAGAAATCTCGTGAAAAATCAGTGGCCCCCAGCCCCTGCCGCTCACTATGATACACGACTAATAAAAAAACGTGGCTGATTTCTCTATACAGGAATCGGTATAACACGAAAGTGAATCGTGTCTTTACAAAGTTAGTTGAGCGTTTATTGTGCCTTGTTTCAGCAACAGCAACATATTGCAAAGCCAGCTTAGGAACGGCGAGCAGCTCGAAATTTGCAGCGCACACCTTAAGCAAAACGCACTCACAAAATTAGCATACACAGTACGAGAGCGGACTAACAACTGTCACAGCTATACACTTAAAGCACGCTGTTCAAATAGAAAGATGCACGAAATGAACGCGCAAGATACACAGTACCAGCGCAAACAACTATCACAATTCTGCTCGCGTCGTGTCAGCAGCGCACTCTTTTCTAAACGCGGCCATGGCAGCGTGCGAAATGCCGGTCATAAGCGCGCGCGCAGGAGAGACCCTGCTACGTGGAAGCGGCGCTTTGTGGAGACAGCAACCTTTAGAGCACGCCCAACACGAGCCTGTCACGCCATCTCGCGACTGATAACAAAACGCGCTAAAGTTTCGAAGCTCTGAGGTCTGTCAAACGGTTCATAGTCTATACAAATGGCTTGCTGTTAGCACACGACACAGCGTACGCCTCGTGACGTAGTGGTTAATGCCGCGCGCTGAGCATCGAGAGGTTGCTAATTCTATTCCGCGCGAGATGCTGCCTTGTTTTTTTCGGCGCAATATCTTAGTATATACTTTTCAACGTCACTTCCATGACGGAAGTACGTCAGCGGAGCCGTGGTGGACTCCAGAATAAAATACCTTTGTGTTGAAAAATGCCCTAGACTACCCCCTCAAGCATTTCTACTATCACTCTTCAGGAACAATATATAATTTGGGACGGGCAAATTCTTTGTTAAAACTTGAATTAACGAAGTGACGACCCCGTGCGAATCATTTTGTTAAATTGGGAAGTTTGTAAAATCGAGAAAGGGACTTTACTGTCCTAGCTGAAATTGCAATGCATAGCGACACATAAAAGCTACGGCATTGTTTTTGCCACGTACCCACGCCTGCGCACGTCAAAAACCCGCTAGGGCAGCTCGAGGGTCAGAACATGTGCAGCTGCGGCAGGCTACGACATGCGAAACCACAGCAAACGAATGTAGTGAATGCGCAACCATGCAGACTGAGCAAGGAAGCCGTGACAAAACTATCCGAAACGGGTTTCGTTAGATAGAATTTTGAATGAATTTCCAAGTTATATATTCGTTAATATAGCAATCATGTTTGGAATAAAAGTACAAATGAGATTAAAAGCTTATTTACTTGAATTTTACGCTGAAACTTTAACAGCTTCATACATAAGTATGACACCACAGCTGGCAGCACATTTTATTAATATATGGCCACGTCTGCTCAATTACAGTGAACAAAACTTACCAGATTGTGTCCTTGCCTCCTTTTGAACATGATTAAGTCCGTTTTTATCAATAAATAATTGCTCATCACCTAGTAGACACAGTGAAAATTTATTTCGTCAAGGTGAGCATGTGTAGAAATGTTAAGGTGTCATGGCTACTCTACTCTCCCTCTACCTTTTTTGTCTGCTCAAACATCTTCTCGACCGGGGTGTTTTTGATTCTACTGGCATAATACACACGATATATGTTTTGTTCTGCTTGATGTTCCTTTCAGTTTGCATCGCTAAATATTGCAGTTGCAGCACCAAGGAATTCGTGATGGCCTTTGTCTCGCATGCTAGCCATTCGTTACACTGTGCCTTCGATATCTTCGATGAAGAAAAACGCACAACACCGCAGATCACGGAGTCAATGCTGCAGCTCGACCGATGAGAGCACTGTAATCGGTGCTGCAGTGGCTTCAAATGCTTTCCTCATAGAGCAAGAAAACTGTAAACGTAATGCAATTCCACTAGCCTCGGCAAGCCAACTGCCTCGAACGCCGCCTGTACCACTCTCTAAGGCCCAGTGGTGCCTTATAAAGAGTCCTGCAACACTTTTTTAGTATGGCCAAAAGTGAAGTGATCGGTAGTCGAGGCTCCGGAGAACACGCGAACCAAACGCAACGCAGCACGCGGCGAAAAATTTACAACTAATTCTCAGTCAACGAAAAATTTTTCCCTTCTTCGAATGACGCCACATACCCAAATTTCAAGGCTATTGGCTTATTTGAGCATCGTGAGCTGCATAATTACTGCAGTCGCCGCGGGAGGCCGCCACATGCCCGCACTTACACTGAAAGTATAAGCCGAGTGTTTGGAAAAAAAAAAAGCAAAAGTGCTCATGGTCATGATGCACGCGTCACGCAACTTCTTTCCCCGTGACATCCCTCCCTGCTTAACTTTAAGTGCACTCAAAATGAGAGAAGAGAGCAATTCTAGCGTGCGACAGATATCTTGAAACTCAATCTGCTCATGCTTGACGGATATGAGGACCCCTTTGAGGTTGGATTTGCTCCTTGCAGAGCAAGTGGCAGGCGTAACTAAAGCGAATCGGCTCATAGTAGCGCTTGCCCTCGCGCGACTAGAGCCTCTCTCATCGTTTGACTAGATTTCCAGGTAATCACGTGACACTCCTTTCTAATTGATTGATTTGTGGGGTTTAATGCCCCAAAACCACCATATGATTATGAGAGACACCGTAGTGGAGGGCTCCGGAAATTTTGACTACCTGGGGTTCTTTAACGTGCACCCAAATCTGAGCACACGGGCCTACGACATTTCTGCCTCTATCGGAAATGCAGCCGCCGCAGCCGGGATTTGAGCCCGCGACCTGTGGGTCAGCAGCCGAGTACCTTAGCCACTAGACCACCGCGGCGGGGCGACACTCCTTTCTAGACCTTTTCCTTTCATGGTGATATTGCTTCACTCCCCACCCTTATAAATGGGGCCCACGTGGCCGGGAATCTAATCAGGCTCAGCAGAGCGTCACCCTACCTGTGAAGCTGCCACGGCACATAGAAAATGAAAAGGCATAGTACATTCCTTTTACGCTTTTTCTATTGGACTTGTTTATAGAAAAGTGTGACTATCCATGCGGGACAATGTGTGCTCGAATACCACCTGTCTCGCTCAACCTCTCGAGCACGAAGAGGCCAGTTCAATGAGCATGGTTTCGTTTTGTTTTTTGCGCAAGCCAGAACACAATTTGAGCTCATTCTAGATGGTGTGTAGGTTGTATATTTCGTGCATCAGATACTGTGAGGAGAACTTGTATCTCAAGGACACATATTGAAGAGCAAGTAAAACAATGGGTGACATTAATAATTCATGTTGAAAACATGAATATGAGAGTTCAGCCTCTTCAACCAGGATCAATTCAGAATTCACCTTGGGAAAAAGTGGCAAGTAGACTTGTGTGCAGCAAAAGCCACCCTCACTACAACGTACAAAAGTTATTTTTACCAGCAAACATTTAGTTTTCAACAAACCGTTCAAACTGAAAAAAAAATGAAAACATGGCTGTTGTGATAGTCTATACTTATCGAGTGAAAAGGATCCTGAAATGGCAACAGATGACAATACAATGTGACAAAATTTTTCACACCATGTTGCTTTATTTAAGCATCAGAATCATTAACAAGAGGAAAAAAAAAATACTGGCTTCTTTTTCAAGTTTTTTAAGCTTTTACCATCCTTAAAAGGATTCATTTCTACAGCCAACCAGTGTTAACACTATTGGACTAAAGTGTACTGTGTACAACAATCTATGTGATTCGCTCACCTGAATGCACGTAAACCACTTCAGCTTGAAAAAAGACTAAAATGGCTGCAACAGCTTCCAATGGCCCTACTCCTTTGTGAACTAAGCTTTTTGGATGAAATCAGCTATGACGGTACACACAGGTATGCGACAAGTTCCCATTTAACAATGCCCACTCTCAATGCAATTAGGGGACAAGAAGAGTGATCAGGTCTCTCAAATGACACAGAGAGCAGTGGCACTTCTACATTCTCAGTGAAATACTTATCACACTATTGGATATATAGTTTTGTGCAGTTTACTTCCTGTCATTTATAAAACTTTTAGCCAGTCGATTATTGAACTATATTTTAAAACATCTTTATTTTTAATACATATCTTGTGGTACAAATAGTGCAATACTCATGTGACAAGTAATCCCTTTAAAGCAGGGGTTGGCAACCTGCAGCCTGCAAGGAAGTTATACGAAGCCCTCCCCCATTAAAACCCGAACCCACCCCCCGCCCCCATTGTCACTTCCTATCTGAAGGCTGATGCCACATTTGTTTTTACCTGAAATGATGTTTGCACTTGTAACCTGTTTGTCAACTGCAACTTTGTGACATGCGTGCAGAAAATAAGGATGATTTCTATTACAGTATTGCACAGCATTGCTAACACACAAGCTTTTTCTCTTTTTGCTGCCAACACCCCCCTCTTACCCCCCCCCCCCCCCGCCCGGTTCCTTGAGGGCCCCCGCTGTGTAGGCTTCATGCAAAGTGGCCCTTAGTCTGAAAAAAGTTGCCGACCCTTGCTTTAAAGTATTAATTCACTATTGCATTCTTGCTTTATTGATTCAGTCATTGAATGAAATCTGCAGCACACACCACTGATTTTGTCAGCGTTTTGTTTCCAATTAACAGAATCAACTCATATTTCTTTAAAAATCAGTGTACTTTCTCGCAAACGATAAGTTTCACGTGTTTTACACACCAAAAAAATAAAAGCCAAATTGAACACAGGGTTCAAATAATATCTTTGCACATGAAACTTTCAGGTCAGCACGGAAACATTCCATGGAATGTTAGGTTATATGAAATCATCACAGAATCATATGTAATGGAGCTGCATTTTCTTAGAAAAATTTAACGCAGCAAACACAAAGCTAATCATTGGAAAACTAAGTATGCTGTACTACCACAGCTATTCTTTTTTTTTTGCTTCCCATGAATGGTAGTTATCTTTAATTATGGCATTTCTATAAATAAGGAAGCTAAAGTGCTTTGAAATGTTGCTCCTTTCAATATTTGATAGTGTAAAATTGATAGTAAAAAATTAAATCACACAATTTGAAGCACTAAGACTGCATGCTCAATGTGAAAATAGAAACTGCCTCAATGTCAGCCAATAAACACGATTCAAAGCCCAATATAAAATAACATTTTCACCCCCCCCCCCTTTTTGCTTGAAGTATCCTATGCATAAGCTATGCATGCATAAACTTGTGCATGTACTTCGAAAAGATGACATAACACTGCTTTCCGAAGGCCCTCGTTTCTGGAACACAAGTGAGCACCAGTGCTGCCAGCAATTCATGCGCTGAATGTTCCGTCTGTGAATAAAAACGCAAAAGTAGCTGAGAAAGAAAGAAACAAAGCGTACAAATCAAATTTGTTTATTTCATGCAAAAAAGGATTGAAATACGCTCTCTCTAAGCATGAATCAAAACAAAAAACAATAAAATATACGATTTTGTCAAACAAAACATGAATAAACACAAACAATCAACAAAACCTCATTTTGCGCATGCTTGCATGATGGCGTTACCTTGTAATCACTTTTTTTTTATACAACAGAACAAAATGGAGATCTTTCAGTCTTTTTTTCAATAAAATCACTTCTCCAGTTATGTATAGCTGTAGAGCTGCAGGACTGCTAACACTACTAACATTATTTTTTGTGAAAACAATATTAACGCATGTAAGTGAAAGCTGTCTTCACAAATAGATAGACAAAAAAACGTTGATAGCTTACAAAAAAACTGCAACACTAAGACACAACTAAGTACTAGAAAGAAACAGCAAATGACAAAAAAAAAATAACAGAAAGAAAAAGTAAGACAATAATAAGAAGAAAGTTATGTAACAGTTGAAATCTGAAAACTAAAGTAAATGTTTAGTAAGTATAAAACAGTTTGAATGCTTCACAAATAATGAGTTACATCAAGTGATATTGCATATAAATTGTGAATGAAGCAATGGCACAAGTCTTGCAAAGGAGCGAGTCATGCAGCTTTTCTATGATACGCTTGTGGTCTCCGAACCAATGCTCTGCTAAGTGCTAAGGCCTGCTTACAATATCCATCGCCATATCCTATGTTCACAAAGGAATGTTCTGCCATAAAGTTGGAACTGCTGAAACTTATTTCAGATATGAAAGCACAGTGTATGATAAGAAGTAACTTATAACAAGGCCACTTAAATCTGGGCTATTGGCAGAATAATATTTTATGTAAACACAGGATATGGTGACCATTTTATACATATTTTAGTTATAACTATACATCCAACTGCTATATCACAAAAATAAAATTATCTGACCTTGATTTGATCAGAAAAGACATATCAGAGACAAAGAAATGAAGGTATACTTCAAGAAGCCGTGAATTACTTCTGCATCAGCAGAAAAATTATAATAATTTATCCTCTCAGTATATGGACCTATCTTAGACAATATTACTGCTTAAATCAAACTGGCTCTGACAGAATTGGTTTTTATTTGAATTTTGCACCCCTGATCATCTCTCAGTAAATGAGACTCCTGTTCAACAGGACATATTTCCGTATTCTCCTTGTCTGCATCAGTATCAAATAAACAAGAATCTACTATAATAGCCTGCTTGAAAAACTAGCTCCTATGACAAAAATACTAAGTATTCAATCATGGCATGACAAAAGACAGCAAATGTTTCAATGTGCCTTTTCCGCATAAGTAGTCTGCGCATGCGCGCTGGCTTTGAGGGGCACGCACCATGATTTTTGGTGGCCAAAACCTGACAACACGTGCGGACCAAGTGACATGTGGTGCCACAAACCTGCAAATGTTCGCCCCAAAGAGAGGCGTGAACGCTAGCCTCCGAGATTTCCTACCGGCATGCAGTGCACAATTTCGGAATCCAAGAGCCACCAGTTTTGATTTCGGCAAACTCCGCTAGAGGTGCTCTTTGGACTAGAAAAAGGCCCATTATAATTAGTAAAATAAGGTGCCTGCGAGTGTAGCCCAGACAAAAAGTCATTTAAAGCTAACATGAAGAATGGCTGTTGAATACCTCTAGTAATGCAGTGCATGTTTTCCCTCTACAAAAACATGGAGTCTATGTGCACAATGAATAAAAGATAGAGCTGAACAGTGCCCATGCACAATAACATAGGACGGGGGGGGGAAGATCTCATTCCTTCAAGCATATATTTCATGCGCCAGTGCTTCCCTATCACCAGTTCTTCATGGTCAAACCCTACATCTGGTTCTTCTAGTGTATTAAATATGAGGTTGGAAAAAGTTAGGTGAGAGCAAAACCATTAGCTATTATATAGAGCTCAAATTTGTGCAAGTTGGTGCTGCTGTGCATTATAAGAATTAAAAAAATAATGCTAAGGTAGCAATATGTGGTCAGAAAGACACTGTTTTTTGCAGGAAGTATTTATAATGCATCAGCATTGAATTTTATGTATCTTTAGTATGCAAAGTTTTACAACTGTTTCGTACAAGCAACTGTGGATATTGTGTCATACTACAAAATTACTGAGCTTCCACCACTTAATCCCTTTTAAAGCGTTAAATAATTACCCTATAAATCACACTGCTACAGCAATGCTAAATGGCTATTTGTATGAAATAATTTACCAAGTAAGTAAATTACCACAAGTTTATAACAGAGCACAAATCAGGATAAGTTTTTGTAATAAAAAGTATTTGTTAGTAGGAGTGTGCGAATATTCGAGTTTTGAATTTGAATTGAATATTACCTAACTGAATGATTCGACTTACGAATACCTAGAATTTGCAATTTCAAATAAGTTGACAGATCGAATATCTGAAAGGCCACAAAGGCCAATGGAGCAACCCGATTATGGTGGGGCGGCTAAAAATGTTACGCTGGTACAGTAGGGATCTCATTAGAACTTTCACCAATATCGTGGATCAAAAGCGAGACCATGTTTATTTATCAGAAGACGTCATTTTAGCACATGAAGAAACGCATGAGAAAACTGTCGAGCCCTTCTCAACTCCACTTCTGAAATGAAAGCACGGACTTCTTGCATAGTTCAGTCACACAGGATCACTGCCGCACCACCCCACTCTATCGAAAACTCCCATTGCTTTGGCATGCAGTTAAAATGCCGTAGTAAACCAGCGTCCAAAAATGTTTGGGCCCCGAGCACCCATGCCGATGAAGCACAACATAGTCGTATTTGGATGAGCCATATTGCGTGACCATAAAGGAAATAAAAACTAGCTACTGCACTCCCTCAGTTCATCGTTTGAAGGTTAGGAGTAGTTCTTGGTTGATAGATATGTAGGGTTTAACGTCCCAAAACCACCATATGATTATGAGAAACGCCGTAATGAAGGGTTCCGGAAATTTCGACCACCTGGGGTTCTTTAACGCGCACCCGAATCGTTAGGAGTAGTGCTGCTCACTAGAATGATGGCTTTTCTATCAACATGTTTTGCACTATTCAGAGCTAAATAAAAAAGAACCATGCCAAACAAGTGCATAATAAACTTATCAGTACGTCATAGTATCACCGATTTTTCCCTTGCTTTGCCGTTACTGGCAGTACATGTTTCATGTAAATGTACCATTTGATATTCTATATTTTTGGCCGCAATTCAGCATTATTCATTTCGAGATGAAATTTCACTATTCACAACCCATAATTATAAGCCAAGGCTAATATCTCATTAGGTGCATGAAGTGATTAAAGTAGACATTGACCGTAATGCTGACCTGAAACAATTTTTCTAAAAGGCTCCGATTACATAGTAGAAAAGAAAAATTCAAGTAACACGCAAACGTTGCAAACATCTTTTGATTATTCCCCAAAATATGAAATATTGGTAGTGTAGAAAGTGACTTCACTCATTATTACCTCTGTTACACAAAAAACTTGATGTCGATTTGAGCACACGCACTTCACTATCAATGTATGTAGTTTGCAGTGTATACTAAAAGGCATTGCTCCTTTTGATTCCCGTTCGGTTTTTCAAATAGGTGAGAAAAAAAAGAGCCAGCCATTTGAATTTTCTAAAAAAATTACAAAGGTGCTCACCTAAAAGCTGGAGCTTCAATATGCTACAATGACCCAATAAAAACAGTAAACTAAGAGAGTGAATCGTCCAGAAATAGAAAGCAGTTTTTTTTTTACCACACTTAGGTGCAGCAAAATAAATTTCTTTTCATGATATGCCAATACAATACAATTCTCCCGATTTGGTGTTCACTTTCATGGATGAAGAAGGCTAACTGCATTTTCTCGTAACCAAATAAAAAGATTTGAGTACTTGTAGGAAAGTGGTAAATTGTCTGCTTTGCATGTGACAGCAATGCTTCTTTATCTTAAAACATCATGAAAAAAGTCTTAAGCGAATATACTCATTTATTTTACTGGTTATATCACAAGAACTACTATTTCTATCAATAATAACTAAAAGAACTTGACTGCATTTTGACCAACTGTTTGTGTAGTCTGTAATGCTTTTATTGCTTAGGGTAAACTCCTATAGGTTAAACAGTAGATAGAAAAACCAGTTCATTAACTTAAGTATAAATTTAATGGATCAAAATAGTTCCACTTTTATCATATATTACGACACATATTTTCACTAATAAAAAAACAGAAAATATCATTTGATCGCAAAAAATTAGGCCCTCTTTATGAGTCAATATCAAAAGAATCCAGAAAAAAAAGAGTATCACCACAACAATAAATTTCAATATTGAAAAAATATCACAACCAAAATTATAGCAGATGTGTTGCATTACAAAAATATATATCTACATTGTTTCATAAAAATAAAACAGCCAATAAATGTGATCATTTCGGTGTAAGTTAAAAATTTTCCACTTTTGCAGCAGAAAATAAATAAATGAACAGATACAAGCAAAAAAAAAGATATGATACTTTTAATGAAGCTAACTAATAAAAATATAGCGTGAAAAACATGCTCCCCACTCTAACAGCACAGAATTGGTTAACATTGCGTGCCATTTTTCACACACTTGCAGATGGCACTTTAGTTTTTACAAAATTTGAGGTCTGCCATTACACACTCTTTGTTATACAGCTTCACAAGTACAAAATGACAAATGGCACTATAATGTTCCTAGAGCTGTGTCCAATGAAACACAACAAAAAGGATCACGTCAATAGCTGGCCTAAACTTACAAATGCACTGCAAAAAACTTATTTTTTGTTCTTGCTCAGCATTCAATATACATTTGACCTTATTTCCTGCTCTGGAGGAACAAGGAGATGCATGTTTTCTGCCCAAGAAATTATGCCTATATGTTAACAGCTTCCAGTTAAGAAAAAAAAAATGATAAGTCAAGTCTAATCAAAAACTGATATAGGAATTCGACTTAGCATACTGACACAGAATTTCCACAGTAGTTTCTCTTTACTATACATCCTTGTCACAAATTTAAGCAAAGCTGCCGTTTAATGAAAATCAAACGCAAAAAGTTTTTCAGCAGAAATGCAATGACATACCCTTGTTAGCAGAGCAAGGTGTGAGAGTGACCTGCTTTGTATTCCATTACAATATGCACAGCACACAAACAAAAAGACATCAAACAGAGAGTTAAATATCCAAGTACATATATTCTTCCTATTCAAGAGCAACACAATTATGAAACATGGTCACACATTCTCCTATCTTGCTTCTATTTCATTGATTTGTGCAATTATTATGCCTACGGTGACAAAGGCTGCAGCAGTCATGATCACTACTATTAAGCACACCATTTGTTACTGCACCACAACGGAGCCAATCATGACTTGCTTTCCACAGGCTGTTAGTTTCTGATTTGTTTTTAACAGATTGAAGGTCTTGAATACTATGTCTTCTGTCTAAAGGTTTCTATAAGCACTGATTTGAAAGAATACTTTGGCTTATGTGCGTGTCTCAAACAATACAGTACATTGCTTAAATAATGCCTTTAAGGCAATATCTTGTGTTTTTTCCTTGCAGAATTCAGTTCGAAAAACCTTGAAAACGTTAAAAGTTTCCCTCAAAAGAGCTCTTTAAAACTTCACAAACAAATAAATCACTATGCTGTAGAGTGTGAGCCATAAGGCATGTCTTGGATGCTATGTGGCACTATAGGCGGTCGAAGAAACGCACAATAATATCCAGTCACTTATATTTATCTCCTTATAATCAGCAGTATGCGAGTATAAATTTTTTGGCCTGAAAAGTCATCAGTTGAACAGTCAAACAAAAACAGAATAAAAATTAAAAAAAAATCATTTCAGAGCATTTTCAAAGGTGGTCATGCAGCCATGATAGCTGTCATCACTTCTTATGAAGAAATAGATATCGTTGTCATGCAACATGAAGCACAATACTGTCACTGCGATTCGCTGTGTCTAAAACTTACATGTCTCTGGCTTTTCTTCATACACAGCATCCTGGCCAGGTGCCAGAGAGTTGCGTCGTGTGCCCATCCCATTGATGCTGACTACATCATCCCTCCTGAAGAGGGCAGAGATTTCCTCGAAAGTCCTGTTCTTCGTCTCTGGAACTTTTTTGTACGTGAATGTCCAGAAGAAGCCCAGCAGCACAGTAAATGGCAGGAAAGTGTAGTTTCCAAGAGCCGCCTGCAGATCAAACAAAAACCATCAAATTTTTTTAAACAAGACTTCATCAAAAGAGCTGCAGTGGAACCTTAAGTACATGGCTTTCAGAGGACCACATAAAACCATTGTATAATCCAGGCGTCGTATAACCAAAAAACGAAAATTATAGGCAGTGGAACTCAGCCTGGCCCCAAAAAAAAATGGCTACAGACTGCTGGAGTAAGCCCACGGCAGCACCTTGTGCCTCTGCAAGGAAGGTAGACTGAA
Organism: Rhipicephalus annulatus; assembly: GCA_013436015.1. Classification (NCBI taxonomy): domain Eukaryota; kingdom Metazoa; phylum Arthropoda; class Arachnida; order Ixodida; family Ixodidae; genus Rhipicephalus; species Rhipicephalus annulatus. The sequence continues at coordinate 552,018 of WOVY01003737.1, read as the reverse complement.
TTATTCCGGCCAGTGGCAGCATTGAATAGTTAGAGAAGTCACGATCGAATTTTTATTTAAAAAAAAATCGAATCCAATGCCCGTCTTTCTACCAATACACTAAGTCCGAAGATTGTATGCACATGAAAACGAAACCAAAACTGCGCTGGAAACAGCCGCCCGTCAGAAGAGTCAGACACAGTGTCATCACTATCCCCCAATGGCAGTGGACCTCGAGTTTGCATAGATTGCCATCGTGCGCGACTCAGCTGTTCGCGTTATAATTTGTTGGCTTGTGAAGTGCAACCAATGATGTTTCGCTGTTATTATAAACGTTGACGTGAAGTGAAAGTAATTTTTCACGATTGAAAGTAATTTTTAACGGTAAAAACAGCTTTATCGCGTCCTTACATGTGTGCAAGCCTGCGACTGCGACAAAGGCAGGAGATCAGCTGTACATCTTTGACGACCAGAAAAAGTTCCCTCGAACCGAAAACGTGAACATATCAGAATTCAGCCAGCTGAGGCTGCTTTGTGTCGATAAAGCTTGACTGGCTAACGACCTCGGATATGTACGCGCAAGATTGAGGCATAAGTACAAGTGCATGAACTTCCAGTAGAGTAAATTTTTAGTTCTAAAAAGATATTCTGTCTCCATTTCCACTTTTCTAATTGTCAACCTAGGGGAAAACAAGTTCATAATTTGCACTTGTGAATATTTGGCCGATGTTTTATTAGAGTAAATGTTTTTTCTCTCGGACGGGACCTGAAAGTCATCGTATGATGCGGGGTTGGCATGAAACTGTGTCGTGTAACCAAGGCTTTTTATACATTGTATCTATGGGGATTTTCTTGGGACCAAACAAATTCGGCGTAACATGCTGGTTATCGCAAAACCAGGGGATGTATAATCAAAGTTCCACTGTATATAATATGAAGTGATTTTAGGGACTTACAAGAGAAACTGTACAGGTTACAGAGATATAAAGTTTAGAATAATTTAGGGTCAACAGATTTGTGGTAATTCATGGATACACAGCTGATGAATTCGACAACCTCACCGTTTGAAAAAAAAAAAAAGTGAGTATTGCCACATAGGCAAAGCAATGAATGCAGTAGAAACAAAGGCCAGAATTCAGTCCTTTATCAAGCATGGATGCTGCAGTGAGTCAAGCACATAAGCCAGCAAGAGAATGCCAAAGGGGCAGTTGTCCTCTTCAAGCCACAAGCCACACCAGCACTTGTCCCCACCCAAGCTGCATCAGCACTCTCCCCCTCCCCTGGGTGCGATGCTACAAAGGTTTCAACCCCCCCTCCCCATGATCATGGAGCGAAAAAAATTTCATGACCTCTATGGCTTCAACGCAAATTTTGCAATAAAAGCACACCACACATGAAGCTAGGAGCCACCTGTAAGTGACGAGAGCATCTAAATATTTGCAATCACAATTAAAAAAGGTTTCTACAACAATCACCTAATTAAAAAAAGCTTATACTGTAAAAATAAACAAAGAACAAAAGTTGTACAAACTGCAGGATCCTATAAAATCTTAGTTTGTTTGTGAAACTGAATTCAGTTTCCGCGCCAAAACTACAATCTATGAGGCATGCTGCAGTGATATAACCCGGATTAATGTTGACCATTCCCGGTAGTCTAGCATGCACTTAATACATAATATACAAGGGCACCTCTATGGTTTGCCTTCATTAAAAATGCAGCCGCCGCAGCTGATATTTGATCACTCTATTGCCACAGCTGCTGTTAAGTCACTGTGCGTGACAAAAATGAGTGCTTAAGATACACATTTCATATTGTGCTGTAATGCATTTGTTTTTGTTTTTACTGTTATAACATTTTAGACTGCATTTCGAATGTTGCAAAAGAAGATGATATTTGCTTTGTTCTATGAGGGAAAGAAAACGTCAAACAGTGAAAGAGATATCTGCATCATATCGGGAGAAAGAACTTTTACCATGGGAGGTCTTGTAACATAAGTTGATCCTTACTAAATTTGTTTCATTTACACTTGCTTCCGAAGTTTCTTAGATGAAGCTGAGACTTGATACTCCTTGTATAGTCAAAAGTCCAACGGAATCCCGTCTGGTAGGAAACAAACATTGTGCAAAATAACAAAAATGCTGACCAAGGTAAAATATACAATAATTAAAAAGATGTTTTCGGCACTTTGCCGTTTTCTGTCATTGTGAACAAAGCTCCCGTCTTGGGAGCCGAAACGTCCTTAATTTTGTGTTTTTTACCTTGATTGGCACTTTTGTTATTTTGCACTTTGATGCTACTTGATGTTGATGTTCCAGTAGAACGAAACAAGAAGTAACGTGACATTTCTGTCTCGGTTAGCTTGGATAGTTTTCGCAATAAAAGCACCATTGTTCCAATTTGTTTATATTGGGTGAAATACTTTACCTGGCCGTACCAATTACAGCAAAATCTTTAGTGCATTATTTTTCCATTTCCAAACATTTACTGCACATTCAAACAAGTTTCACCAGAGTACATTCTGAAGAACACCAGTATCTTTTTCTCGCATTTCAAGCAATTCGCACTTTACCATGCTGCATGCGATGAAAAGAGGAGGATGTAATACCTTGAAAATTAAAAGCTCAAAGTGGCATTGAAGTGAAACAATGAATCAATTTAGATTGATAATTTCTACTCGGAAACCCTAGTATCGTTATTTTCACTATCATGTACATATTTATTGGGAAGAAAATCAAAATAAAAGAGTTAGCCTTAAATTTCATGCCAAAATCTCCACACCTGACATTGCATACTGTATTTACACGCGTAATGAACACACCTTTTTTTTTTCCCAGAAAAGTTCTTGCTGATTTGGGGGGAGGTTTCATTACGCGACAGAAAAATATCACGGGAGTTACAACAGTAAAAATTTCGAATGACGGTTTTGCTTGTTTTGGGCCGCCAAATGCACGACAAATCCTTTTGTAGCTTGAACCTCTTGTTTTCTCCCGTAACAGGTGCACACCGATGGCGACGTCAAAGCGTTGTTCATCCGGGCGGTTCCCATGCTCGGCCAACTTTAAAGGTGTACTGACACAAGAACTTTGGCCTCGCGTTTTTTTGCTGCAATGCGTTGCTGGGGGCCTGTTAGTCATGACACGACACATCATTTGCTGCAGCACGTGACAGATAATTATTTACAGGTCCCTCATTATCACTCAGCTTCAGTTTCGATTTGAGAGAGTTTCATAAACTGGGTGCAACTGTCGCCATTCAGGGTGCTCAGCTCTTGACCACGTCAGCGCACAGAACTGTGAAGCACTTCCACACAGCCCGCATCAAGAATTACTTTCGAATTGGAAACGGGACTGGAATGTCGCCAAAGACAAAACTTTCTAAGCGTGCGCAAGGGCCACGCACTTGCAACCAGCCGCCGAGAAATGCAGACTTCGGGAACTAACGCGGCAAAAGAAAAATGGCGGCGATGACGTCATCATAACTTGTTTTGTTGACCGCAGCGTGGTGACGTGAGGGAAGTAGGGGTCACCTCGAGGTCCCCCGCGAGGGCGTCTATAGCGCTATAGAGTCGGTCGCTCACGCAAACTTCAAAATTTATTTAAAGTACCTTCCAAGCTATATTCATTGTTGATATCTTGCAGATGATACATGAATGTATACGAGAATCAACCCCCCCGGCTATCTCGGCCCCGAAAGTTTGTGTCAGTACACCTTTAAGTTTAAAGCTAACCTTACAACTAGCTTACTGGCCGAAGGAGCCCTGTGCAGCAGGTGTTCAACTAAGTTCACTACGACAAACCTGACAACAGAAATGCAGCATTCGATAGCGGCGCACAAAGGTTGCGGACAAAGAGTCGTCAGTGCGGTTACGCTTTATATGACCTCCAAAATGGCGGGCGCGTGGCGTGTTTCTACGCCGTGCGCCCGCCATCTCAGAGGTCATGCGCTATGCTTTTTGCTTCGTTTTCGTGCCGCTGTGCTTGCATGGCCCTATAAGCAGGGAGGTTTCTCCTGCGTTCGACAGATGGCGCTCTGCCGCAAAAAGCACGACTTTTAAATTTTGATTGACGTCGTACGGGCTGGCGCTGCAACTGTTTAACATGGTTGCGAAGCTGTTTCGACTTTTAATGCATCGTTAATTTGCAATTTAATGACAATGCCACGCAGTTTCGATTGTCAACAGCACTGCCTTTGTACCCAAATAAAATGAACAGATATATTATTATATAATATATTTTTTTCTTTTTCCAAGGACCAAGGTGGGGGGTGGGTTGATTATGCGAGTAAATACGATTTTTGAAACATTACTTTCTGTATTTTTCGCGACATCAGCTGAATAAAATTTTCTGAAACATGACATGTTATGTTTATGGCTCTCTCTCAGTGCGATGTACTTAATTTTTACCAACTTTTTACCAACGATGTACTTCATTTTTACCAACAAATAGTCCCCACCGCCCCAGGAGGTCCCTAGATCTGCCGCTGACTGACATACAGCATTGTTGGCTGCTTGTGAATATTCTGTGCTCTAAGTACGCTTTAAAAACTACTCGGAAGTAAAATGCTTATGGCCCAATGCGTTTCACCGAAAAAAGTACAGTTAAGCTACATTACAATAAAGTACTACCGTAAAATGCTGTGCAAGCACCTCTGCCTGAACAAGCGCCCATTCCCCTTTCTAGAGACTAGAAATATGTGACAATAATTGAGAGAGCCTCATACCCTGCCATGTCTTCACAACCTGTTCTCCACCATAGAATCCTGCAGTGGCAGCTCTCAGAAACCCAAGTTCTGAGAGTCTTCAGACATGAGCACAATTTTTTAGTATCTTTACACTAGCTTTTTCAGAATTGTCACCTATTGTCTTTCTCCCCTAGTAACAACAAATAAAACTTCACACGAGGATTCCCAGTTCATCAAGTGCATGCATGCTATTAAAAATAAAGCATTTCATTACAAGCACTTCTTGGCAGTTCTCCTGCAAATCTTTGGTCTCCAACAAAGTGGCCCCTCCCCCTCGAATCTTCTCTGATTACCTTTCACTGTAAGGGGAGGAGTGATGGCCTTGCTAGAGTTTTTGGTACTTACATGGTGTAACTTCATGTCTAGAAAATACCACGCAGTTTTTACCTCAATATCAGGAGGAATGTTTGAGATTACAATGAAAAAGAGCTCCATGGATGGCACAAAGAAAAGATTGAGGCAATAAATCGAAATTTTTGAAGGTGACAATGGTAACACTGTTGAAATACTTGCAACTTTCTCGAACACAGTACAGAGAACAAGAAGACAAAGGAACAAAGTATGCACCGGTTTGCTTTGTTAATCTGTTACTGCATTTTTGTATGCCAAATCACATCATGCATACATATCAGTGAGCAGCAAGAACATGACCAGTAGAGCAACAAGAAAGATATTGTTACGGGTGAGAGATGTTTATTGTACAGGCAGGATGATAGATGGTTGCAGAAGTCAGGCCTGGCACAGAACACATTCACTTCTTCTTCCTCTACCCCACTTCACTGAAAGTCCCGTATCATTTCCCCCGTTGCAGACGATGCCCACTGGGCGAGTTAGTCAGTGTCGCGCGTGGTATGGCTTTAACCGGGCGACATGTACGACGTCAGTTTTCCTGGAGCGATGGCCAGAAGATGTGAGGCATGATATCACGTACGTAACGTCGCTAAGGCGCGACAACATGACGAAGGGACCTGTATAGCGGGCCAGAAACTTTTGATACAGTAAAAGCTCGTTAATTCGGATTTCACGGGACTGGAAAAACAGTCCGAATTAACCGAATGCCGAATTAATAAATGAACAGGGAAAACAACATTTAAAATCAAGGTGCAGAAGCATATCTTTATTTGTTGAAGTATTTTGTAATTGTTGTCTGCGTTTTCGCGCAGATTCCGGCTGACATCACAATTTTTCTTAACTGTTCCAAATGGCCAAAAGCACGCAAGCTGTCGGGAGTGTTCAGGCAAGCGTCCTCTAATATTAACAGCGCCTCCGAGACTTCCCGTGAGGTGCGATGAGGTCGCGGCTGTATCTCCTCGCATGATTACTCGTCGGAATCGTGGTCTTCATGGGCGCCCGTGACATCATTAATAATCTCTTGATCGGTCAGGAGACCACTCCTGGCGACACCATGATCAATCGCAATGTAGTCCTGAAAGGTCACATCTGTGGGAAGGACAGCATCAAAAGTCGGGCAGTCATCGTCGGTGGACCTGGCTGACACCTCCTCGATGCCATCGTCAGCTACTGCTACATGCTCGGGCCTCACAAAACCCCTGTGCCGAAAACAGTTGGCGATGACTTGCGGCGGAGTGTTTTTCCACACGTGAGCGATGATGTGCACTGCCCCGAGTAAATCCATTTGATACAACTTTCCAGCTTCCGAGCATAGAATCATTTGCTCTAGCAGGTGCTTGCGGTACTTCGACTTCACATAGTGAATGATACCCTGGTCCATCGGCTGAAGAGCAGACGTAGTGTTGGGCGGCAAAAAAACTACTTTGATGCTCTTCAGTTCGACTGTACAGTTATGGGCACTGCAGTTGTCAACAACCATAATTATCTTGCGGTCCTTCGACGTGAAGTGCCGGTCCAACTGCTGCAGCCAGTTGCGAAAAATGTCCGATGTCATCCATGCCTTCCTGTTCGCTGTGTACTCGACAGGAAGGCTTGTGACGTTCTTAAAACAACGTGGCTTAAGCGCCTTCCCGACGACAAGTAGAGGCAAGCGCTCCGTGCCAGTCATATTGGCGGCAAGAAGCACAGTTATCCTTTGCTTGCACTTCTTGCCACCAATGCACGCGTCCCCTTTGAAAGTCACCGTCTTGTCGGGCAGAGCTCTGAAAAAAAGAGCAGTTTCATCTGCATTGAACACGTCACGTGGTTCATATGCGGCGATGTGCTCCAGCAGCTTCACATTTCTCCACTCGGTGGTCGTGCTTTCGTCAACACTGGCCTTTTCGCCGCACACACTCCTGAAGACAAGTTCGTGTCTCTCTCGAAACCTCGCAAACCACCCTTCTGACGCTTTGAATTATTCAATGTTCATCATTGCAGCGTACTTCTCACCTCGCGCCATGATGAGAGGTCCGCTCAAAAGCAGATGCGCGTTGCGACAGTCAATAATCCACCGGAGCAAAGCTTCTTCGAGCTGGGGATGAGCTGCGGTTCGCAACCGCTTTCTAGAGGCATGAAAGTTCTCGCTTCCGAAGGCTTGTCGAATCTGTTGTTCATTTTTCACGTACGTTCCCAACGTGCTCCGCTTCAAGTTGTACTTGGTCATAACCTGCTATCGCGATTCGCCGTTCTTCAGTGCTTCCAAAATTTCCACTTTAGTCGCCAAGTTCTTCGCGTCGTAGTTCTGCCGCTTTTTCGGCGTTGCCATCACTGTAGCGCACGATGGTGGTGGCATGCAAATACGGTCACAATGGAAGAAAAAGAGAACTCCGCAAGAAGAGATGGTTCCGACACAACAACACAAGGGAAAAGGGCGTCGGAGGCGCTGAGTGGAGAAGAAAGAAGACGCCGACGTACGGTGACGCTGCGATCGCCCCCACTAGTTGATGATGATGGCGATGCCACTCAGGTTTCGGTTTCACTCCAGTGGTGCCAGCGCTGCTTTATCACACTTTTGTGTAGCAGCAGCCGTCAGCATTTGTCCGAATTAAGCGGTGCGGAGCCGAATTCCGACGAAATAACGAAGGTTTGGTCCCATAGATTAACATGGATTTTGGCCGGGACCAATAGAGCCGTCCGAATAATCCGAATTTCCAAATTAACGGGTATAGAATTAACGAGCTTTTACTGTAAAAACCACTCTTGCAATATGGAGTCCAGAGTCACACCATATCACCTTTGCTGTACGACACATGTCGATGTCGCTTATCGTAGCGAGCCTTTGAACGGTCTTGGGTTGCGAAAATTCAGAGACGCGCGATGCGCCGTGCCTCCTCTGCACGACAGTGTCTCTGCAAGGGATGGGTTTCCTTGCTCTGAAAATGGGAGAATTGTGTCGAGGGTAGTACGTGGCTCACAGATGTAGAGAAGGTAAACGGGCTAAAGCCGGTGGTCTTTTGTAGCGCAGTGTTGTAGTTGTAGGTCATAAACGGTAAAACTTCGACCCAGTTTTTATGCTTGGAATCAACGTACATAACGAGCATGTTAATGAGCGCCCTGTTGACACGCTCAGTCAAACCGTTGGTCTGTGGACGGTATGAAGTGGCGTGGCGAAACTGAGAAGCAGACCGGCAAATCAACCGTTGACAATGCTCACAGCTGGTCACATATTTAGCTGTAGCCCGACGCATGCGGGGCCAGTAGAAATGTTTCAGTGTGTGGTGATAGGTCCTGGCGAACCCCATATGCCCAGATGTTGGCTCGTCGTGCATAGCTTGCAGCACATTGGGTCGCAATGATTTGGGGACAACTTAAAGTAGGCGGGCCCCCTTTGCAGCGAAATTTCGCTTGTAAAGAATGCCATCCTGCATGACGAATGGGCTCTGATGCGGCTTATCGACTGCTGATAAGAAAAAGGAGCCAGACTGCGGTCTTGACATAGTTCTGTACGAAACGCTTCCAAATCCGGAAAACATGAGTCAAGAGTGGCCAGACAGTCATCCAAATTGTCGACGTTGCATTCAGTCGTGGAAAGGAGAAGTCGCGATAGGCAGTCAGCGTCCGCATGACGGCAGCCACTCTTGAAGCAAACATCAAAGTCATGTTCTTGCAAACGGAGCGCCCATCGTGCAAGACGACCGGTTGGATCTCGTAGACCAGTGAGCCAACAAAGTGAGTGGTGGTCTGTGACGATAGAGAATCGGCGGCCATAGATGTACGGGTGAAACTTGTGCACGGCGAAGACAGCTGCCAGACATTCTTGCTCTGTAACAGTGTAACTGCGCTCAGCTTTACTCAAAGAACGGCTCGTGTATACAATGAAATGTTCGGCGGCGCCGCAACGCTGAATTTATACTGCGCCGATACCGATTCCGCTTGCGTCACTGTGAACCTCAGTTTGGGCCGATGCGTTGAAATGACGAATAGGGCCGGAAGTGAGCAGAAGCTTCAGCTGCGAGAACGATGACTAGCACTCTTTTGTCCACTTGAAGGGTATGTCTTTGTTGAACAGATGAGTAAGAGGCTCGGCAACATCAGCGAAGCTAGGAACAAAGCGCCGGAAATACGAACACAGGCCCAGGAAGCTTCGGAGTTCTCTTAACGAGCTTGATTGAGAGAAAGTGCTGACGGCGGTGATTTTGTGGGGATCAGGCCGAATGCCGTGTTTGTCTACGAGATGGCCAAGAACTAGAGTTTTACGATCACCAAAATGGCACTTTTTGGAATTCAAAGTGCTGCTTTTTCAAGGCCCGTGAGAATGACATCAAGTCAATGATTGTGTTCTTCAAACGTGCGACCAAAAATTAAAGCGTCATCAAGATAGCAAAGACCTTCTCATTTTAAGCTACGGAGAACTGTGTCCATAAAGCACTCAAACGTGGCTGGAGTGTTACAGAGACCAAATGGCATGACGTTAAATTCAAATAAACCATTTGGAGTTATAAAAGTCGTTTTTTCTTTATCGGCAGAGTGCATAGGAATTTGCCAATATCCCTATCTTAAGTCTACGGAGGAAATGTACGAAGCAGAGTGCAAACAATCGATAACGCCGCCAATGCGGGGAAGCGGATATACGTCTTTTTTTGTAACTGAGTTGAGCTGCCGTTAATCTACACAGAATCTCCAAGACCCATCCTTTTTTTTTTTACAAGTATAACTGGTGCTGCCCAAGGGCTTGACGACTTTTGTATAACTTTCTTAGACAGCATTTCTTCCACCTGCTCAGCAATAACTTTACGCTCCGACGGAGCTACTCTGGATGGTCTCTGACGAATGGGATGGGCAGAATCAGTATCAATCGCATGACAAGTGCGTGAAAGTGGTGCAGAAATTCTGCGGCTATTGAGTGCGAAATCAAAAACGGATGCATCGTTGGAGAGGATTCGAACTAACGCTTGTCTCTTCTCTGGCGATAGCGATTTATTCACCATAACCATTAGTATGTCATCACAAGGACAAGCCACATCAGACGCATTTTCTTTTTTCCTGTCATTGCTAATGACTGCAATGTTAACATTGCTCCTGACGCTGAATTCAAACACAGCCAGCCTCATTCCACCAGGCAGTACAATGATCTCAAAAGAGGAGTTGGCCACCCATACCAAGGCTTTGCCACTACTTGCAGAAATCACGCAATGCGGCACAACCACATCCTTCTTCGCACAGCTCAGCTGGATTGGGTGAACTATAACGTCAACGTTATCTGCTGTGATAGCACAAAATCAACAGGCACTTTAACTATTGACTGGGCCGGTAAAACTATGTCATCAATGACTGCGATAGTCTGTTGGCATCGCGTGGGCTCTTCACAAAAACCAGACAGTAAAACTTCCCCAGCTGTGCAATCCACAGTGGCTCCACATTCTTTCAGAAAGTCTATCCCCAGGATAACGTCATGAGTAGAATTAAGAAGAACTGCAAAATCTGCCTTAAACAATTTAGCACCGAAACTAACAGTTGCAGTACAAACTCCCACGGGGCGCAACTGTTCTTCACTCACTGCACGAAACGTTGTCTGGCTTCCCCAAGACAATATCACTTTCTTGCCGAGACGAGTCTTAAAATTTCTGCTCAAGACGGAAACAGTCGCTCCTGAGTCGACTAACGCGGACGTGGGGACACCATCTATAAGAACACTGACCCTATTTTGTAGCATGGAAACTGGCGGAGGCATATCTGTACTCAGAGAAAAATGTCCGGCGACCTCACCTCCACCGGCAGCGGCATCTAGTTTCCCAGCGGAGAAATGAGACGCCGACAACCTGGTGATGGTGACCGATGCTCGCGGGAGGAGGCTGGTGGCGTCACACTCCGCACAGAAGCCAGCGAATCGCTGCGGAAGGTCTGTTGGAAGTCGATTCGGTAGTAGCCATTGGGTGGCCAGCAGTAGTCTCTCTGAGTACTTGGGCGCCGTGAGCACGCCGGGGGTCATTGATACTGCGGCAGAGGTGACCGATGCCACTCCGAGTAGTCCACGAACGACGCAGTAAAAGCACATAGGTGCTTCACGCCCTACTCGCTGCTGAAGATGATCAGCGGGATAATCTTGCCACACTGCCTTATCGGGGGGGTGACCTTTGCACGGAGTCGTTTCGCGGATCAGACATATAGGCATGATGACGCAACTGTACCGGTATTCTTGAGTCGACGAAGCCTGCGGCGTTGATGGACGCAGGCGGGGGGGGGGGGGGAGGGGGCGCATGGCGTATAGGAACCGTGGCCATGTGCTATCGAAGGCACAGCAGCGTCCAGCCGATCAAGTTCTTCGCGCACTATTTCTCGTAGTGTTGACGTCAAATCGCTGAGTGGAGAGACTATGTCGATGCTTGCGACCGTTGTGCCCCAGTCGACGAAACTTTGCCGAAATGCGCCGAGCTTTAAGGACCTCAAATGTTCGGCAATGTTGGATGATGTCATTGGCCGACTGCAAGTCAACCTTTCCCATAAGGTAGTGATATATATCCTCCGCAATGCCTTTAAGGAGATGCTCGACTTTATCCTCATCAGTCAGTAGGTCCACATTTTTGCAAAGCTTGAGAACTTCTTCAATATACATTGTACATGTCTCCCCAGATACTTGAGCACGTTGGCTCAGGGTCTGCTCAGCACGCTTCTTTATCGTGATCGGATCTCCAAAACACTTCTTGATTTCGTCCATGAAATTCGTCCACGCATTCAAATTCTCTTCACGATTCTCGTACCACATCAACGCAGTTCCCTCAAGAAAAAGTGGTACGTAGTTGCGCTGGCCGGTAGTGTCCCAGTGGTTATACAGACTCACCTGCTGATAGTGCCTGAGCCATTCATCGATGTCCTCTCCAGGTTTCCCACAGAACGGGCGGGGCTCCCTGTAATGGTATCCATAGGTGTTAGGCGCAGCTGGTTGTATTTCGCCATCAGGGTTCATGATGACTGGTAGCGGCAGAAGTCCCGAGGGTCTGCGGCTCTGGCGAAGCTCCAGGGGGTGTTTCTTCCGCCGTACTTGTCCGGTGATCCAATGCGTTACCCAGCACTCTCCACCAATTATGTTACAGGTGAGAGATGTTTATTATACAGCGGGATGATTGATGGTTGCAGAAGTCAGGCCTGGCACAGAACACATTCACTTCTTCCTCTACCCTCATTTCAACGTGAGTCCCGTATCACTATTACAGAGTGGTTTTCATGGCAACATAACCTACCACCTACAACGCATTTTTGGTATATTCACTCATGTATGTCACCAGATTAAGAGGAAACAGTTTATCCTCACCAGCTCTTCAAGTACATACCTGAAAACATTGCCTACAAACCCTTAAAATTCAACCTTTTCTCATCTATAATCTGTACATAATTTGTCACTTGTAATATCAGTCACTCAAGTTTCCTACTGCTCGCAGAATGTAGCTTCCAGCACCTGTATTGCAAGTTAAATCGTGCTGCTAAACAAACAGAAAAAGCAGTTTCTTTCCTTCTGGCTTCCAGTTATACATCTGCAGTGGGTATCCAGTAGAAACAGGACACAAAAGCACAAATGAAAAGCCAACATATGCTATAATACTTACCTGCATTGGGGGGAAAATGAGGCTCACAATGAAGTTGGCTGACCAGTTAATGAGGACACCTATGCTCATGGCAGCTGGCCGAGGCCCCTGGGAGAAGAGCTCTGCCATGAGCATCCAAGGAATAGTTCCTGTTCAGGTAAAAATAAAAAGAGCACAAGTGTAAGCTGAAGGCTGGTGGGTTTAGGAACAAACCTTGAACCATTTGTTGCATTTTTTTCCCACATAGAGGCAAGCATGCGGTGCCAAGTTACTGGGCACATAATTTAATAGGGTTACCATCAGGGTCATTATAGGGGTCGACTGCCTATGTGCAAACCAATCAAGTTCAATTTATTCAGCGAAGGCCAATTTCAGCATCAAAGTAAAATTCTGGTCCCGAAGGAATGCATAGGCACTGGCCACAATACTCAACCAGGCTAGGTACAAAAAAAAAGCTAGATTTAGTGGAATCAGCAGAAGTTCATTGGAACCCCTTCATTTCTTTACTTTTTGTTTACATCTTTTTAGACACTGGTGAAAGCACAGAGCAGAAATAACGAAAAAAATACATCCATTACATTAACCTTTTTATTTAGCCTTCATATCTGTGAAGATGAAAATTCTGGTGTTTCCTTGCCCTGCTGCCCCTACACTCCAAAGACCTTCAGCCACCAAAAAAAGTTTCACAGTGCAATTTTCCAGATGTATGTATGTATGTATGACATAGCATTAATATTACAGCTTCATTTATGCTTCAACTGGGACATTTGAGCACTGGTGATCTATTACCTCAAGAGGGTTGTGAAAGACAGAAATTTTGAACAACAAGCATATATAGAATCATGGCCTTCCATTCAAATATATAGCTTAATTTTTTTCATTGTTGCAGTTGATTTAATAACCATAAAACCACAATTTTGATTTACCAGCACACGTTCCCCTCAACTTTACAGCTCATGTCATCTTAGTCAGCCAATAAAAAGTTCTGCCTTCAGCAATTGACATGACAACACATGAGGCTTGTTTAGTCATAGTTAACCAACGTTCAGAGCATCATACCACTTCAATTGTGGTGCTTAATGACTTAACACACATAAATGCATGATACTAAAATAGCTGACCGTTCTGAGCAGCACCATTACATGTTATAACCCAGGTGGAGGAATGCGAGAGGTCTCTAAATTGCGGCGCTTCGGAGCACTGACTATTCTCTTGCGTTTCGGAGGTCCTTTAACGAATGGTGCTGTACAGTTGAAAGAGGGAAGGGGCCTCATTCACACACGCTGCATACAGTAGCGAGTATTTGTTTGCATTGAGTTTTGTGCACATGTGTTGCTTTTGCACTGTTTCTTGAGAAACAAGTTTTTTTGGTAAACATGTGGTTGGCAAAAAATGTTTTGTTCAGCACTGCACCACAGGGTGAAAGTTGTGTCGGGAGAAGAAATTGTTTTGAGCCCCTAGAAATTACAAAAGACCGGGTACACGATGTGGTAATACACATGAAGATGATTTTATTGCTATATCAAACAAGCATTCATTGTATTTAGAAACACAGATTGTGCTGAATTGATGTTCCCCAGTTGAGAAGACGATTTATCAAACACTGCTAGAAGCGCGTGCTATACTGGTATGCTGAAACAGGTGCTCTTCAGATGCACCTCCACCGTGGTTAGAATAAACACTGCTTTTAATTCTTGAGCTCAACTGTGAGGTAAAAAAGCTTAGTGTTATTCTTTTAAAAGAAAACTATTATGTAAATCTATTGTTTGAGAGAATGAAGGCTAAGGATATGTTTACAGCTTCAAATGTTCAAAGATGACATCACTGGCTAGTGCCTATGCCAGTTGGCGGTGTCACATTATCATTTTAGGATAGCACGAAGGCTAGGATTTCAAATGCTCATCATTAAATATAGACTACATATTGCACGAAAATATTTACAAGTGAGCATGCCTGTTGTCTATTGACGCAGTAAAAATTACAACGAGGCAACTCCATTTCTTTTTCATAACCTTTATAAAGTCCTAAACAATCACTTGGAATTTCTCAGGACTACAATATGTGGATTGGATTTGTTTCTCTGAAGGATTTTCCCACTCAAAATGTGGGCTACCAAGTTGGAAGTGCAGGCTTTATATTTTCTACACAGTAATAAAGTGATAAACGCACATCATGGCTACAATGTGCTGTCCTATATAAGCATTTTACCCAGGTACAAAGTCAAGTACAGTTGAAGTGACATTTACTATTTGCTTAAAATGTTGGAGAAAGGTCAATTACAAGGTTTTAGAACTACAACTAAAGCATTTAGGGGCAATGTTTTCCCAATATCTTTATTTCAGGAGTTTTCCCATTCACGTATGTTTTCCACTGCAAGCAAAATTATATAAAATCACCATTACTACTCATTCAACACCTAGAAACTACTGTCAGTTAAATGCCAAGATAATAAATAAGTATAAAAAATACACGAGTGATATAATTAGGCAATCATGCTTCTTGCATCGTGCAAGGCAAATACAATTGAAGCGGTAACAACAAAAGAATGATAATCTTAGAAGCCGCTATAGCATGAATATTGGTTAGTCAAGAATAAGGCTGCAAGCTTGTACAGTTTATCGGGCAAAAGAAAGGTGCTGGAACAAAATGTTTCGTTTCAGTCTTAGTTTTGTTTCACTGACGAAAGTTCTGTTCTAGGATCAAAAATCAAAACATTTTATATCGTTTTGTAACAGTTTATATTTGAATGCAAAAATCTCAAACCAAACCAATAATAAAAATACACTATTTAATTTTAACATAAGCAGATTACGAATTCTCTGAGCAGACTGAATGCTTTGCATCAAGGGAGTGAGCGTGAAATCAAAAGCAGCACGTCATCAAGTGTAGACTGATGTGTATGACCGCTGCGCTAATAGAACAAACTTCAGCGCCGAGAATTCACTCTCCACGCTGCCCTCTGTCATCGTCACACCAAAGTTCATTTGTGTTATATAAACAGTATGGGTTGCCACCATTTTCATTTTTCGCATAATTTCTACACATATTCATCTTCGAATCCTTGCCTGAGATACGCTCTAATACTGTCCTTAAAGATGTGCATTGACGCTCATGTTTGATGGCCTAGTTTTCTCAAGATTTCCCAATTTGCCCTTGACCCAAAAAAAGATCAAATATTTTGGTTTCACTTTGGAACAAAATGATAAATAATATTTTGGTTAAATATTCATTCTAATCAAAAATGCTGTTTGTACTGTGTTTACTTTTTGTTCTGTTCCAGCACACTGGGTAGAAACATAAGCACCTGTAACCCAGAATCCTTTCTACAGCCCATGATCACATTTCTACAATTTACTTAAGTACCATATCAAGTAAACTGATAAGATTTTGCATGCATAAACTAACAAATTCAATAATAGTATATTTGTAAATGTTATAATACATCATTTAGCAGTGATTACGTATATATATATATATATATATATATATATATATATATATATAATATACACACACACATCTTGCTGTATACATCACATGGTCATATATCTATTGCCATTTTTTTTTTAAATTCAGTCTTCATAACTTTACATTTATCATCTAGGTGCTGACAAATGGAATTAGTAGTCTTAAATTTGCACATGGTCTATTTAATGAAGTAAATGCAAGATGACTCACCTGGACCAATTGCAAAAAAGACTACAAAGCACAAAGTGCTCACTACACTCATATAAGTGATCCAATGGTATAAGAACTGCAAAAGAGAAGGCAAAAGATAATCATCAGGACCTGCTGCACAGAAAAAAAGCTCATGAAAAGAAATGAAGGTGATCTTAACACAGTCACAGAAGAGGACAAAACAAATTTTTTAATGAAATGCTGCTCACTGCACGTTACACATCACATGAGGATGCAAATGAACTCAGCTTACAAATGTTAAATGGCCAGTAAACAACTGCGAGGTCGAAAAATTGTTATAAAAAGAAATATCTGCACTTTTGTTGTGTGAATATGCTGCCACAAGACTTTTGTGAAGGAAGTGTCGAAAGCTAGAACATTAGTTGCAGCTGGTTTTAAATTTTTGCACAGTCTCTCTACCCTTCTCCCCCACAGGGAGGGGAAGGCGTAGCCTGTTCTGGTGACTGGTTTAGACCAATCCAGGAGCTGCAGGCTCCCTCAAGTCGCCGATCAGCGACATTACGTCACTGCACGTGAAAGAAAGATTGTTCAGGCGTAAGAAAGGAGTGTGAGAACAGTTTTTCAAAATGGAGGCTCTGCACTGCACGCAGCACTGTAACATTCAGTAAATGTGATTGCCCAGGTCTAATCTACGAATTGCCAAGCTTCATAGGGCGGTGTAAAAGAGAAGTCGGAGCCTGTTGACCGGTACCACTCCAGCTGTTTATTAAAAAGAAAAACGGAATTGCAGCGAGACTGTAGGCATGAACCATTTATGTGTATATTCTAAGTTACACACTAAAATATAAAGTATTTTAGTGCAACGGAAGTTAAAAGTTCGAAATTGAGTTTAATTCACTTATCTGTCCTTTCATCTTTATCCTTGCTCCACCACCATTCTGCCATAGTCCCTTATTGTCATACAATTGATGGCACGCCACTTTTTCACTCAAACATCCTTCTGGTCATGAGCTATAAAATTAGTTTCTCCATTACCCCAATCAGGGAGCAAACAAGGTGCAAATAGGTACAACATTACAAATGCTATCACATAGCTTTGTGTTTGGTACTTTGCACAAAGTTGTGTACAAATTGCAGGCTCGCAGTCTTGATGCCTGTTCTGAAAGCAAGAAAATGCAATACTTTTCCACAGCATTGCTAGTGCACAATACAGCAGACATTTACAATACTGCTTTCAGCACAGCAGCCACTTTCAATGTTCATCTAACAAAAACAGTTTTTCACTGTCTTAGATGTAAGTGAAAAAAGTGTTATAACTATACACTGTCATCATCTGTGTGTCACCAGAGTCTTCAAGCTGCCACTATTATGTTATTCTGGTGATTTTACCAAAACCACGGTACTGTTGTCACCAGATTGTGTCAATACATTAGCTTCACTGCATACACTTGGTCTTTTCAAAGGATAGCAGAAGCTTTACACAAAGCTTTGCAAAAGATCAGAGAAACTGGTGTTGCAGTAAACAAGTTAAGAGCTGCATTAATCACTAAAGCCTAACATTTTTTTACATGCGTAAACACAGACAACAGCAGCAGCCCTTAAAGTATGCATGAAGTTACCAATTACGGAGTTAGGACTTTGCTGAGATTAGAAACATGCAGTGACTATACCTAAAATGAGACCTGTAATAATGTTCTGGTTCTGCTAACCTTGACCAGCAGGGAGATAGTGATGAAAATGCTGAAGATGAACATGCCCCCCAGGCCGTACAAGTGCAGTGTTCGCCTTCCTGCTCGATCCATCAGTGGAATGGAAACTAGCGTCATGACTACCATGACTACACCAACTCCTATGGTGGCAAACTTGGCAGTGCTTGGTGGCAGGCTAGCAGCCTCAAACAGTCGCACAGAGTAGTAGAACACCTGAGGAGAATGAATGCGATAATGTGGCTTTACCTATAACTCTTCACGAAAAAAGCGGAAAACAAAATTTCGCAATATTTGCACAACAATCTTCTATTGACCCGTTGTGCCATCACAGCGGCTCCGGTGTTGAGAATTTTGTGATGCTGATAAGCCTAGGGCTACGGGTACAATTCCCAGGCTAGTTCCATTTAGTTTACATAGGTGCAGGGTCAGGCATATTACCTTGCCTATTTTTACATGTTCCTTCCTGGCTGTTGTGTCCAAAAACTAATGGCACCTACGTTGGCCAGCACATGCTGCCAATGAAAGTCACAGTACTGAGTGTGCAGTGCCATCTTTATAAAAAAACAGCAAAACTGGCTGTTGCATCTTTCTGTCACTTCTTAGCCAGGAGGTTAACTGCCTGTCAAATGCCTACAGGTATTCATCATTGTTGCTGTGTCACCCTTCACGTTTGCCAAGTACTTACATTCCTCTTATCTAACCGATGAACCAAACGGTTGCAAAAGTGTGCACTCGATTTGATTGATATGTGAAGTGCAATGGCCCAAAACCACCCAATGATTACGAGAGATACCGTAGTGGAGGTATACGGAAATTTCGACCTTTCAGAAACTTCGAAATGGCTATGAACTGTTCGCAGGAAGGACTTCAATCCACCCATTTGACGCAGCTACTTATTTCCACTCGTTAAAAAATTAATTGTGTTAATTTCTACAACTACAGCCGTGATAAATGTTTCTGAAGATGCCTTCTGCTACAGTAAAGGGAACACCGCAGGTAGCATGCAGATACCTTGTTCCTGTAATTTTTTAATAATAGTGGACATTTCTTGAAACACCCATCATGGTGGTCATGAAGATAGTGCCACACAGCTAAATCAAACTGCACATTTTCAACCTCGCTGATTCGGTTGTTTTCAAGCTTATCAATTTGCTTGGACACGGCATCATACTGGTGTTTTGGTGGCAGTCCTGATTTTTAACACAAAGATGTTAGTGTATTTCCAGGCCCTTTTTGATTGTATGGGGCGATATTGCAGCCAAATTCAGGGTCAATTTATTTTTCAACATCAATTCACGTAGCAAGTAGTAACATAATGCAGTACAGCACTGCAAGAAGTAATACAGAAAATAGCAATGTACAAAAAAATCCAGTATTTCCAATTTATATAATACATGCTTTGACAAAAGTAAAAATGTAGTTTTAATACAGGAAATGTTGCATGAAGAAATCTAAAAAAATTATACTAGGTAAGCTTATGCACAAAATTTTGCTGCTAAAAAGTAAATAATATCTGAGGGCAAAGAAAAAAACAAAAAGTCATGAAGGAAAAAAAACGAAGCTGATATTGTGCATATGCAATAGAACATAATTATTCAGGAGACGTGATGACTGTATCACAATGTCTGTTCCCCATAAGTAGTTCTCCAAAGTGGAATATCGCAACTTTCCCGAAATCTGGCGTCGTGTATTTAGGTTCAGAGACAAATAGGCAATACTCTATTCCCCTTCAACAAAACTTTCATCATATCTCATGAATTTCACTGTAGAAAAATTTAAGTGAATGTCTATGTACTAAATAGTCAAAGCTTTAAATAATCAATCAATAAAAAATGTTGGCTATTGTCATTTAACCAAATGTGTGCTTACATAATGTCATTATTGTAAAAATTAATGTATTAAGCAAAGCATTTCTCCTGCAAATGCTTGCATTACAATTGCTCCCATAAAAAAATTCTGAGAAGAAGGATTAAACTATATATAAAAGCTGATTAATGAAAGAAAGTGAAATAAAGTATATCTTAAAAAAACAAAAAGAGACTACTTACAGCTATAATGCCAGAGAGTTGTTGTGAGAGATGCATCAACACTCCAATCAGCAGTGGTAGCTGGAGTGATCGAGTTGTGATCACTTGCATCATAGTTACCTAAAAAGAAGTATGTGATAATGTCAGGCGGGAGTTCAGTACTCTGGCATTGTGTTCAATAAATGTAGCCTTGTCCGTCCGTGTTAATTATGGAGTGTACATCTCCACCTTCACTTAAATATGCCGTGCTTTCTTCTACAAAAATAACAGAATGGCGCACGCACTTTAGCTTCCTGCTGTTGAGCTTGCTCCTCCGTTTTCATCTCCTCAATATCATCTTCAACCATACTTGAGCATCTCAGCTTTTGTAGAGCTGTGGGTGGAAAAAAAAGAAACAAAAACGATTGTGTTAGCTTGGATCACACAATATAGGTGCTCAGATGAACCCATTTGCATGTGCATCGAAGCACACTACTACAACCAAACCTTGAGTTGGAAAACCCAGAACTAACTACATTTGTCATACAACAGGAATATTTTTCTTATTATGCTAGCACAGTCAACTCCCAGTAATTCGAAGTCGGCTAATTGGAATTTTCGGTTAATTAGAAATCAAGTGGTCTCAAGAGTCTTGCATGAAGGCTTATAGCGAAAAAAAAAAGCTCAATATTGCGAAGTTAAAAGCCCGTAACGTTGGTTAAATAAAAGTTATTTTTCAGTCGAGAGGCCCGAGGAGACAGTGATTTCTCAATAAAATGGGGAATTTTTCATGTGCCAAGACAGCTGTCGAACCGCAATGTTGTTGCCAACACAACTGCCCGCAGTGCCGCAGCTCGTGAAGCGGCAATCTTGTTTAGTGAATGCTGGGGCATTGTACTGACCGCATCGGCTAACTAGACCTTTCTTTGTCGTTTATCAATGTTTCAGTCGCATGCTGGGTTGATTCTAACTAAGTTAGAAAGTATAGGTGTTCTGTGGTTAAAAAAAGTGCGATGCTAAGGGAGAACAACACGGAAACACACACATAGCGCAGTGTGCGTGTGTTTGCATGTCCTGCTCTGTCCACATTCAGTTGCGCTGTTCTAACTTAAGATGATTAACCAACTAGCCCGCTAGTGCACTTTGGGTTGATTCTGCACATGTTTCCACATATGATCATTGAACATTGAATGTTTTGGTGGCGACATTTAATAAAGGCAACTCGCAGCCTCTTCCCAACGCTAGACCTCACTTGAAAGAAGTTCACAAGGAAGGCATCGCCAAACAAGACATCGCACGAAAGTACGGCATTAAGTCTGTTTCACATGCTGCGATCGCAGCGAGAAAAAATCGTTTTGTGCACTCCATTCGCTCTGTTCGCAACTGCTGCTAATGGCAGTTCCGTTTCGCATGGACTGCAAATGCTCTTCAATTTTCACACTGTGCTTCCGCAGTGAGTAAGATTTCTTGTCGCCATTCTTTGTGGCAGACACTGCAAAATTTTCCAAATTTAATGCAATGATGCATTGAGGGGAAGCATGTGCGCCCATGGTTCCTTTCCCTTTTACGGCAGCGCAACAGCCTAGTTGTGGGCCATGTCTGTTCTTTCGAGAAATGAGACAATGAAGCCTCTTTCGAAGGGAACGGTCACCCCGCGGCTGGTGCTCACTATCCCCTTTTCTCGGCTCACGAAATGGGTTACCCCACCTCGGCGAGGAAACCAACCTTTGTTGGGGAGAGGGAAACTGCGAGGCTGATCAAAACAAGCGTGCCGACAGCGACAACGTCTCTCTTGCGCCACCCACCACACGGAGGACAACCCCCGGATAACCCTTGCGAGCCAAGCACATCGACAACCAAAGGCGTAAGCATCAACCCTTTGTTATCTTTCTAGAGAGGACAGTCCCTCTACGCAACATTTGCGCGTTATTGCTAACATAGCCATAAAGTGTGGTTTTGTTGACCTAGCCTGTGATGACTGCGATGACTGAAGCTATGGGCAGGGGACGTTAACCGTGCATGGTACACTTGCATGCGGCAGAAACGCTAGCTAGGCTTCTACATCAGTCGTATAGAGTAGACCCCCTTCAACGTACGTCATGATATTATTATGTTTTGACAAAGAATAATGAAGTGCACGCATGCCTGGTCAACTAAGAACACTTTCCAATCTAAATCTATTTTAAGATGCGCAACATCGGCCATTACCAAAACCATGTGACCTAAACCTTAACCAAAACAAACACATCGAAACAATTTCAACAACTTGGTTGGTGGGCCTGGCCCTATTTCAACAGGTCCCGAGCAAAAAATCACTCCACCGGTCTGAGCGAAAATTTCCAAAATGTTGGTAGCTCGCCGCAGACCGCTGCAGCAAGATCAAACTGCTCTTTTTTTTTTCACTGCGAGCGAATTCACAGAATGAAAATCAATACTTTTTGTGTCATGTGAAACGGCCTTATAGCATGCTCTCAAATTTCATAAAAGTGCAAACATGTGAACTCACACGGGTAGTTTTGGGCCGCTGTTACTAACGTTTAAAAATTCATCGCCGTGAACAGCAATGTCGATACATGTGGTCCACTAATAGACAGCACAATCGTGCAGATGGTTCAAACAGTGGACGACAACGATATCAGAAATGAGCCACTACCGAGTGCGACCGATGTTGCTGCGAGTCGTGCGCTTGTGCAGCAGTTTTTATGTTTTGTTGAAGAAGACAATGCAGAAGAAGGACTTTGACTTGTATAATGCTTGGGAAACTTGCCACAGCCACGTTCGGCAAGAGAAGATGATGATGGACTATTTTTTAGGAAACTGTCAGGTTCAAAACAATAAAAGTGCAGTTTTTTGTAGATTTTACTAAATTAGAAGTTTATATATTTCAAAGTTTTCTGGACTTCCTATTAACACGAGTCAACTGTACTTCCATTAAAGGAGCCCTGCAACACTCTTTGAGCATGGTCAGAAAACGCTGCAAATCTGTAGTTGAGGCTCCCGACAACACGCGAGCCAAATATTATAGCGCAGCACCCGTCCTGGAATTCAAAATAAATTATCATAGTGAGCTAAAATAGCTTTCTCTCCTCTCGACAAATCACAAAATAACCCCAAAGATCACTCGTAAGCCCGTCTATCAGCCATTGGCCAATTAGAACATGGCGCGCTCGGTTGTTACAGAGGTCGCCACGAGAGGCTGTCACTTGGCCACGCGTGCGCACGATCGCACTGAAAAAGCCACGTAATCGAAGAGAAAAAAAAGTGCTCAAGGTCACGAGGCGCGAGTGAAGTTTTTTGTTTGCCCCTCCCATTTCTTACTGCTTAGCTTCCAGCGCTTTCATCGGGACAAGAAAGGGGAGAATGCAATTGCAGCGTGTGACAAATCTTAGTAACTCCACTCGTACTGAACGGATTCTTAAAATTTTTGTGGTGTTGAATTTGCGAGGTAATACGCTTTTCCAGTGAATTAATTTTATGGTTACTCAAAAAAGTGTTTCAGGACAACTTTACATACCATAACTTTACAATTATATTTTGCCTCGCAGGAAAAAACACTCCATGCTATAGTATGTGTTGTAAAGGCATAAAATATGGCTGACAGTGAGAACCATAAGTGTGCATATACAATGCACGCATATTTTTATTACACCATGAATGATCAGAGTTACCAGCAAATAAGTTCTCTCCCTTCCTTGCCTCCATATGACAGCCCTCCGTTCATACTGTCATTCCTTCTGGTACATCGAGTTGTGTCAATGCAAAGTGTCATGCAGCAAACACCAAAATCTTTCACCAAGCTCCACTAAGGTGAGATTTATACCAGTGATGTGGCACACTAAAGTCTATTGGCATTATGGTTAGCACCAGTGACATTCTTTTACATTGTTAGATGACATGGCTCCAATTGATGGCTTAATGACAGTGACACACACACTTTTTGTTTGTCACTGTGACCAGGTTTCGCCTGCTGCAATTGTTAAATGAATTATCACTCAGCACAAGCACCACCATACTTTCTCTGATGGTTTTGCCACCTCTAATCGGACAGTGTGCGAATAGTGAGGTACATTATGGAATGCATGCAAAGTACCGCATAGATTGCCTATAACACATGCTGCCAGAGTCTCGAATATCGGCACTATCACTATGTTCTTCAAACTATGCATGTGTGCACAACATTCCGATAATCGAGGCATGAGAGTTTGGTCTAAATTTGCATACGCATTTAGTGGCACTGATACCGGAAGGCAGTGAAGGAGCACTCATGTCTAAAGAAACCTGGACGGAAGGAAATGTTTTGCCAAATGTCATAATAAGTATGAATAGAAATTCAAAGAAAGCTCATGGCATAAAGTTAGTATACTGAATCTAGAGAAAAACCTGGGCTGGTAAAGCCACAACCACAAAAGTGCCAACATCTTGGTTCGTTCTCATTGTTGTAAATATAATATTAAAGAAAGACAAAATTTACGTGATGAAATGACCAAAATCCTTGTAATATTATACATGAAAAAACATTTACACAATTAAAACCTGTAGACATTGTTCTTTGTTTCAAGTATTGTTAAGATACAATGGCTATTTATGCAATTTACTATGTACAAAAGGAAGCATTTGCAGGTTAGTTTGCTAGATGGGCCACCATACCAACATCACCATTCAAGAGTGCACCAGTGCTGGCTCGCGGCCTATTATGCCAGTTTGTACGTCATTATATCATATGCATTGTTGTAGTGCATGCGTTATGTGAATTTTATGTCACCACGTACCAATAACATGACTTCATGTGACAACCTTGCCTTTTTCTTTCAAAGTAAAAACTTCAGCGCAAACCCGGACGAACTATAAAGAAGAGACGAGACAAGCAGTGATAGTATTATACCAACTAGGTGCAGTTTGAAGTTTTTTTTTTAGTTTCTTTAATAGCAATATACTACTGGAGCAGAAAAAATGGCTTTATCACAATTACGCTGTTTTTAATGCCTGGCACTTGACACGACTGAGAACTGGTATGGCATCCTATCCTCTTTTCTCTAGCTTTTCTTCTTAATTCTCAGCTGCACTACAACTATTTCATTAAACTATGCACCAACTTGCTTAATGTTACACTCCGCTGAAGTTATATGTCTTTGTAACTGTTGCTCAGTAGTCTAATGCTAAACAGTTCCCTTCCAAAAGCAACTTGCTGAAGAGCAATTGGAAGCTGTGTAGTCTTTGAACATCGTAATATGACAAAAAATACAGCGCTTCGAGCCACAAAGGGTTTTTAGCTTAAAGTGCCTTTAGATGCACTGAAATATTTATGCACACAGCATGTGGTTGCGTGACACCTATAGGTAATACTATTATTTATTTAAGAAACACTTTACAGATCCTGTAAGACATTATGGTAAGAGATTGATTGATTGATATGTGGGGTTTCATGTCCCAAAACCACCATATGATTATGACAGATGCCGCAGTGGAGGGCTCCGGAAATTTCGACCACCTGGGGTTCTTTAACGTGCACCCAAATCTGAGCACACGGGCCTACAACATTTTCGCCTCATTATGGTAAGAGAAAAATCGCAACAATAAACAGGTGAAATTCATAGAAACAAATCTAATTCAACTGTATTATAATCACTCTCATGAAGCAATAAAATATATTATCAAGATGATGTTTACTTCATAAAAGCATAGTTAACATTCTTCTAGACGCTTTGGATGTTAGTGCGTCTTCCTCAAGAAAGAAGTTCTCTGTCTAGGATATTCCTAGTTCAATCTGACACAAAGGCTTGCAAAGTTATTAAGAGTGGATTGGCTTGCAAAGTTATTAAGAGTGGATTGGCACACCATAAGGCACTGGAAACCCTTGCATGCACCACTGTGATGATGCCTCAATCATGTTTCTTCCAAATGCACATGGTTGTATCTTGTAAACAATGTTACTATGACCATGTGAACAATACTCAATCATCAAAGTTAACCATCATGTCAATTGTCTAAATGTCATGAATATTTTGCTAAGAGAAGCTCATTCACAATGCACGAGTAAACAAGACTATTTTGACTGTAGTATACGCAAAAATATTTGTGTAGCTGAAGGCTGGGAACTTAAAATTGCGAAAACCAAGTCTAGCAAACTTCTCAGGCACAAGTAAACGAAAGTCCAACTGTAATAAGTGCTTCAACATTGCCTCTATGCTTCAATTATTATTGCTTCGAAAGAGCACAGGTACACACTTAATATTAATGGTGCTACATACAATATGCTGGTCTCACTACATACTTCATGAACAATTGTCGTAAGTCAGAACATTACTTTACACTGATGAACTTCTACCACATGCTCATGCCTGTGCTTACTAACAACTCAATACGCATTCTCATTCTATTCATTACATAAGGGAGGTCTCTACATGGGAGAAATTATGCATAAAAATATGCATGCTCAGTGAAAAGGCATGTGGATTCAGCACCAAAATAACTCAAATGGTGGTTTAGTCCGATTAATCATTGTAGAAAGTAAACCAATACTGAACGCTTACCTTCTCGGGCTAAAGACTCTTGCTGTTTCGAAATGAGCAAATATCGTGGACTTTCTGGGCAGAAAGGCAGCAGCAATAACTGCAACACAGCTGGAATGACTGCAATTGCTGTTTTTTTGGGGAAAAGCCAGAAAAAGAAGAAAAGAAAATAATAGAAATAAGAACTTATACAATGCGCAAAGAACAGACTGGTTGTATGAAAGTTGTCAATGTATCAAAATTGAACAATTAATTTGAAATCTCTTCGGAGAAAGAAAACAACTGTCCCGGTTTATTTTAATGAGAATTTCAGTAATTTTGTTTTTGCTAAACAGAACATTCAAACTAGATTGAGATCTTTATAGCTCATACAACAATTAACATGTGAACAGACATCGCAAGACCTATACTCTCAGTGGTTAGTGCACTGAAGCCACTGCTTATAAATTATTTTCCCACACTTTATTTTGTATTCTTTTAGAATGTAGCAGGTCATGCTTAACTTCTTGATTCAAGAAGATAAAAATTGGAGCTTGCTTGAGCTTCGCTTTCAAGAGGAGATCGTGATAGCATAATCGGGCCTCATGCGCATTGCCTTTTGAACTGAAAAAGTGCCGTCAGGAAACGAACGACTCTGCACATAACATTGGATGTTTCAAAGTATCATTGAATGCCTATTGCAAGCACAGCTGTTAGACGCGTACTACACCATTATTCTTTTTACGAATCAGAGAAGGGCCCACAATGCATCTGTTGGCAACACGTGAACTTATGCAGCTGTTCACTTTGTCGATGATTCTGTTGGCAATAGTAATTAAATATGTCTAAGTGCTTTGTAATGAGTAGGCCTTTAAAACACCCACTCGTAGCTCAAGTCACATGTTTTGAAGCCTAGCACAGCTCTATGCTTCTGCATGCAACAAAGTTACGGAGACTTTTTCACTACGTGACAGTCATATAGTGTTTTTTCCAAAGCAGCCTTGAAACAAATTATGGCTCTGTAGTGGAACATCTGCTTGACCTGCAGACAGCCGCGGTTCAACTCTCACTCATACTTGAAAATTTTGACTATTTTATTTCCATCCTTCTTCATTTTTCAGTCATGGAAAAATTGATAATTTTTTGCCCACAACCAATGACGCCAATTCTAACTCCGATGCCGGCATTGCTGTAAAAAGAGCTCTTTGAAAGCAATTTCATTAAAAAGAATGGTGGTCTTAACTAAATGTGCATGAAGGCTTGTACTACTTCAATAACAAGAAAAGCTACTGAAAACAACACAGCTGGGCTACTGATCTAAAATGGTATATTTTGTTCAAAAATGAAGAGCAATTCAAATTACTGTCTGAATATGTTAGCCAAGACATTATTGCGACAACATTGAAGAGGTTTCACAAGAGTTTTAGTGTAGGCAGTGTCGGCATCTTTGGTTGTGGGCGAAAATGCAGTAGTGGATGCGAGTTGAAAGGCAAGGTAGATGCAAATAAAGATGGGAGCTGGGGGGCGTTTGCAGTTAGGCTTTCTTTGCGGCACAGTTTACACCTCCACCGAGAAGCGAAAACAGGCTAGTGATTGGGAAGGCAATAGTGTGTGTGCATGCGTCCCTGCGTGCAGATTACACTATCGCGTTCAACTCCAAAAAGGGAAGCTTAAGGGCCCTACGGTTTTTTCATGCAGAAAGTATCCCAGCAAGAACATTAAAGACTTCTTGTACAGTAACACTTGGTGTTGTAATTATAAACCAAATGGAGTGATAAGTGCACATACAAGCAACTAACATGGTCGGTCTTTTTTTTTTTTGTGGTTTCACTGCCTACAAAGCTTGCAGGTTGTACTTCTACATGCAGAACAGCCGTTTATACTTTTGCTGCCGGGTCTTATAACATGCCATTTCCACATAATAGATGTCATGGTAATGCTTTTCGGTTCTCTTGCTTCATTGAACAGTACTCACATATGTATACTGAAGTTGTGCCATTTACAACCTAGAAATGTCTCAATAAGGTCCTCTGAATTAATGAAAAAAGGGATGTCTGTCAAACTTTGCTATAAACAAGACCAGTTGGCTGTTTGAAAATGGTTATTTCTATGTTTTAAATTGCATGAAAATAATAATTGGTAACTCATGCATGTATTCATATATTTGACACTACGAACACAATTGTGTACACAGTCATTTGGAAACAAGCATGAGAGAACTACTTGTACAGGCCTGGATTTTGCCATCTCCACAGAATTCAATCGGATCTGTATGGTATAAGCTCTTTACCTTTACTTTTAAGTAAGCAGTATGTTGATTATATCATACCATGAGAAGCCAGAAATGTCCTCGTTTGTGCCTGCCTGTGCTACAACACAATAAGGTATGCTATTCCAACAAGCCCATACAGTCACCCTAGCACTGCCTGTGTCTCTTTGGATAAAT
Organism: Rhipicephalus annulatus; assembly: GCA_013436015.1. NCBI lineage: Eukaryota > Metazoa > Arthropoda > Arachnida > Ixodida > Ixodidae > Rhipicephalus > Rhipicephalus annulatus. The sequence goes on along the minus strand of WOVY01003737.1, from coordinate 523,097 downwards.
GGTGGGAAACTGGCCAGCAGCATGTTTTTTAACATACAGTTGAACCCCTTTATTAGAGGCACGCTCTGTGCAGCAATTCTCGTTTTTTATATGAGACGTCTCTTATAGGCAGGGTACCACATATGCATTTTAATATCAACCCGTATTTCAATGTAGCAGACTCGTGTCTCATATACCCATTAGTCTATTATATCAGAGTCTCTTATAAAGGGGTTAAACTGTACTACATCGTAACAAAACTGAAGTGGGAATTCAAATACGAGAACACAACAGGTGGAAGTGCTTGTAATGCATCACCTGTGAACTATGATAGCACATAAAGCCTCACTTGACACTTACTTCCTCTGAAGTTTTTCTAGTATCTCAATGCATGACTACCAGCATAATGTACTACCATATATATATAGGGTGCCGAATGTACAGTAGCGCTCTATAAGAGTTGCAACGCACTGGCTGCAGTCAAAGTGACCCCAAGTCTGAACAATGACACCGACAAACATTAAATTAGTTCAGAAAACTCCAAATTGAGAGAGTTTAATTCACCAATTTGTTTTTCTATGTAGATGCCACTACGCAGTGTTGGCGCCATTTTGAGCGCTGACAGCATCTTGCAACTCTTACTGAACACAACTGTACGTTGACACCTAGTAGAAGAAACTGTAGTGAAATATCAATCTAATGAAACTCAACTTTATGAATTCCTGATCCACAAAAAATTTTCATTCCCCGGCAGGCAGCCATAGGGTGAAGTGTTGTTATCAAAACAAATTAAGGAACTTGGCCACTAAACTCAATGTAACCCAGTTTTTTCTCAAATAAGTGAGTGAAAAGCAGTGATTTCCTTCCAGGTTTGGCTTAAGTGGGTTCCTTTTCGAGCGTCCACTTTAACACTACTACAGAACATCTAGGCACTTCAGTCGCATTTTGACAAAGCAGCACGCTGCACCCATTCACGGAACAGATTGGTGATGCTCTAATGTATCTAGTGGCACTAGGGATGCCAGTGGTTGCTTCATTATTTTGTGGTTTAGGCTACAAATATTAGTAGTACCGATGATCTCCTCACAACTTTCTCATCAAATCGCTACACTCATTCACCACGTCCTTGTAGTACTATATTGGCAACCTGTCATAGCTTCCTATGACTGTATGCTTGACCTGCTTTGCCAAGACATGAAGCACCCAATGTCCAGACGACATGGAAGGTTCCATGTCCAGAAAGCCAGTAGGCTGCCCTTGCAGGTTTTTCACATGTGCAGGTGACAGTTATAGGTAAAAACAATGCTGGGGTAGCTTCTGGGAGTCATAACATTACAATATTAGATAACATTACATTTTTTTTACAATTGAAGAATTGAAAAATCCTGTTCTTGATTTAATGAACTTTCAGATTTACCTACATACATTTTGAGAGTTGTCATAGCTTTGTGAAGTCGAAATTCAACTGAATTTAATTTGTCACTCTTTTTTCATCACTTCATATCAAGTATGTATGACAGGGGTCTTCATGCCCCACACTTTCAATTTGCTTACTAAACTTACAAGAGATATCAACCCTGCTAAGTCCCCACTTTTTTATCAGTAGAGAGGGAGAAGCAACACAATTGACTGACTTTTCTTCGTCTAGTCGGAAGCATGTGTAGTGCGTGTTAACATTTATATATGACTGAACAGGACATTTTCCTCCTAGGAACTATTTCACCAGTGAGACGTTAAGGGGCATTTGAATTAATATAGCAGTGCAATATGCGTTTGTGATGGTAAATGAATCGATTTTCTGAGGAGTAGAACACACAGTAAGTCACGCAAGACACAGAGAGGCTAGGCGTAAAAGGAAATGAAGGGACGCAAAAAATCATCTAAAGATGTTCAAGCTGTGTAATTTTCTTCAGCTTCTTTGATTTGCAATGCATTATAAAAACATTCCTGAAGAATGCCATGAGGTACCTCACAAAAGCTTTAGCTGCTGCTGCTGCATGTAGAAAAAGAAGGAGGTACTTCTAGAAGCAGTTCTTTACCATTATGAGCAGTTCACTGTAGGTCAGGCCACACTGTTTAGGTGGCCTAAACAGCAATACCAAAGATTAACATTCACTCACAGTATATCTGCAAACAAATTTATGGTGCCAACGTCAGACAAACTAGAGTGCTCTGGCAGAGTAACAAACACACAGCGCTTGACTTGGCTCTCATCAGGTCTGGTCAGGTTCTTCTAGTGGTCGTGTGCTTCGATGTTTTTTCTAAGAGTGTACAACCCTGTACAGTTTTAGATGACTGCTTATCGCTTACCGAGCTTTTAAATTAGCTAAATAAAGAAAGATTGAAAGAATGCTTATGGCTCACTATTTAAAAGTGTGTCAAAGATGATCAATGACTAGTAGCTTTTATTTCACCTTTTTTATGCTATGATTTCACAGTGACTAGCCTTTGGCAGTTTCACCAGACTGAGACAGTGACAAAAGGCAGTCCTTTTGAGATTCTGCAGCACAAGTTCTCCATAAAATCATTGAACTCCAAGTCGGACAGAGTGTCAATATGTAAATTTAAAGAATATCTAAACTGTTCTAGTGGTCACAAAGTGTGCAGGCCACGCGAAAATGCGTAAACTATCACACCCTACACACACAAGCACGTGCATGCACACACATATATACACACACACACACACACACTGGCAGACAGATCAATTGTAGTTTGTGCAGGGAGGGCAACAAGAGGCCCTCATCAGACAAGTGCAGGTCATTTGAAGAACATCTTTTAAAGCACAAAACATCACCAAGGCTGTATCCCGCTACGCTTACCATGTTCAAAGATAAAGAGGAAGAGCTTCTCACCGAGCAGGTATGGCCATCCTTCTTCTGTGCCTAAGATGACATCAATACCTAAGATCTGAGAAAGCAGCATCCCCACTGTTACTCCTACTTGACTGACAGTGCCTGCAAGCCAAAGAAAAAAGGAACAGAACAAAATTATTTCAAAAATTACGCTGAAAGAATAAGTGAACAGTCAGAAAACCAGCGCTGAGAAATCAAAGCAAGCACACAAAGCATCATCAAATATGCAATGTACATGCACTGCAAAAAAAAAAAGCGAAATGAAGAAATGAAATTAAAACCTACTAAAATTATAATCCTTTTCTACATACCTCATCATGACATGAATGGTGCAAAGCAAAAAAACTATTAACCGGTTGCTTATATTAAATGAGCAAAACAAAGAAATGGAAGTAATACACTCCAACATGCCTGTTTAAGGAAAAATTGTTTTTAGGCCATGAACACCCAAAAACCTTGGTCTTGATGAATTGCCAAAATACAGTTATTGTTTTAACATAGTCAGAAGGCTCAATATATTATTATTAACATATTGGGAGCCTTTAAAAATAAGATCGTAGTTGATAATTTAGCGTAATTCCATTTGAAAATTCTGAACACCTCACAAATAACTTGCCCAAAGGCGGTTCAATGGCTCCAGTGGAGGGTGCGAGGAGAAGCTGCCTCTCTAAAATTTGCACCAGTCTCCCCTTTCCCCTCCTCCCTTACAAAAGCAAATATAAGGTCCGTTTGATTCACCTGCATCAATCAGAACCGGTTCGCGGCTGTGCACGCGAATTCAGTGGGGCAGGCACAGTGCGACACCCGAAATGAATGATGATGTGCAGGCCTTATTTCTGTTTGCTTAGCTTGCGCCAATCAGCTAAAACTGACTGATGGCAAACCGCACATGCGTACAGTTTATGAGGTGCAAACATCTTGGCAAAACACATCTCGTTAGCGGAGGCGGGTACGGCGCCTACACCAAAGTACTGAGTCGTCTGCTCAGCGGCACGCGTGGCTGCACCAAGCCTGCACTGTCAGCGTAGGGGGTGCACGAAAATTGCGAACTAGCACTGCACCGTTCCTGCACATATAGAAACAAATAGCAGGGTTCAGAGGTCGTCAACGCTGCACACTGAAACGAATGACAAGGTGCAGCACCTCGTGAACTAGTTCATGTGGTGCAGGCGAATCGAACAGACCTATATTCAAAACACAGTGCCTAAGTTTCTAGCCTCTATGCATTCCTGAAGGAACTTGCTTGTAAGTGGCCCTCCCCCCCTTCCCAGCAAAAAAAAGAAAAAAGTCTTCATGTTGCCTCCCAAACTGCCTTCTTGACTCCGGCAGCTAGCCACAACACTTATCAGAAAAAATTATTCATCTCTGCTGGGCAGGATTATTTACCCCAATCAAGTAGCACAAGCAACCAACATCACAACCGCTCTACCTCTTAATATTTATCTGTGCTTTCACTAGAACACCAGACCCGCACAGTGGTCTTGTGGCTAAGGTACTCAGCTGCTCACTCGCAGGTCGCGGGATCGAATCCCAGCTGTGGCGGCTGCATTTTCAATGGAGGCAGAAATGCTGTAGGCCCATGTGCTCAGATTTGGGCACACCTTAAAAAATCCCAGGCGATCGAAACTTCCGGAGCCCTCCACTACAGCGTCTCTCATAATCATATAATGGTTTTGGGACGTTAAACCCCACATATCAATCAATCAATCACTAGAATACCAATACACTAGGATATCAGTAAATGGAAACCTGCACAACTGAACTGCTGCTTAAATGAAATAACTGCCTCTGATATGATTGGCTTGGAAATTTCATTCTGCACCCCTGTTCATCTCTCAGTAAACGGAACTTCTGTTCAAAGGGACACATTTTCCTGGTTCCTTCAGGTTCCGTTTAATCAGAGTCTACTGTAGGTGCACTTCTCTTAATGGAAAACTCAGTCATCTTGTTGTTGAGTGTACCAAATTATGAAGCATGAAATAAAGTGAAAAGCTATTCTCTAATCAAAACATGATGATGAATACATTATGCAAAGCAGTTACTCCATTTAGTAAATGTTTGGAAAATAAGGTTCATGTTCAAGCAAATGGCACATTAAAGTTTAAAACTAACTTTTGTTTCCGTTTGGGGAGAGATGGGGATGGGTGCATGCATAATAAATTACAAAAGTTAAAGCACCAAGGTCTAATTTCATTTCACTGAGGCAGGAAAAAAAATGTAAACTGTTAAAACAAGAACAATAGGTAATGACAAAGAATCGCAAGAGGCAGCATATAAAGGTAGCAAAAGGCCTATAGGAAACCTAGTTTTCATACAAGCACTCTTGGCTTATATTCCCCTAACAGGTGCATGCCACCATTTATAACACTGACGGAACTGTTAAATCTTTACAATGAAAAGGCCACTGTACTTCGCTGTACTGCTTATCAAATCAACATTATTCACTACACCGACCTAAGAAGTTAGTTACAGTTCAAGAGGTTGCAAGATCACACAAAGGCAATGAGAAAACAAAGAGTGTAAACTGAATAAGCAAACGATTACACATAACTGCCACATTAACCTTATTGCATATGCTCACTTAAATGAAATCAGCACGACAGTGTCGATAACATACCTAGGCCTCCCCTGAGTGGCACAGGTGATATCTCTAGCAGGTACATTGGCACTAGTGCAGTGTTGAGACCTAATGAAAAAACAGACATTGTTATTTAAACTCCCAGATATAAAAATCCATAGCCACAACAGATGTGCAAAAACCAGAGGTGAGTAGTCAGTGGACATGGTAGAAACTGAAGATTAGCACAACTGAGTATAATCAAACCCGATATATACCAGAGTTAAATGTTCGATTTAAGCAAGTTTGACTGTACCCGAAAATATCAAACTCACAAAAAAGTCAGGAATCAGTTCCATAAAACAAATCATTCAAGATAAAACTTTTAAAAAATCCACCATATTTTCTAAGTGAATTTCAGTGCACAAGCGGGAGTTGCAGTCACTGCTTCATGACAATGCAAAAAGTGAGATTTCACAGCAATACGAGGGTGAAGAGAAGTTCTTTTTCATTTTTTTTAACAGTTTATGGCAAGGGCGCGTGTTGTATACAGGAGAGAGTTATAACCAAAAAAATACAGTCTAGGTGTAAATAGTGCCTCAATATCTTAAAACACAGCCGTGTGTACTTGGCAGGCACCACAAAACCTCTTGTTTGCCTTAGCCTAATGTAGGCCGTGTTTTTACAAATAGCGTGTTTTTAGGATGCTGTAAGCAGCAGCAACATCAGACTTCATTTCTTCACGTTCAACTACATTTTACATCATAACCTGTGCAGGGCGCAGCAGGTTCTTCGGTTCTCATGGCACCTATCCTTATAACAAAGGGGGCAGAGAACCGCATAGAAGCGAACAGTAACTGTGTGTGATCATTCGATGGACATGATGACAGAAAATCCTGGGAGAAGGATCATGATGACAAGCTGCAGTTTATACTCAATCTGTGTGGCACCCTCCCGATTTCACAGTTCGTGCTCCCAAATGCATTCAGGTAAGCCTCTTCAAACAAGATTTTTAACAATGCTCTTTGGCACCTTTCTGTGAGAAGTGACTGTCCTTCAAGAGAAAGCCAACTTTTCATGACATTTTGACCTACCCGATGTTCAATACGTGAAGTACTTCGGCTATTTTAGTTCGATGTAGCTGTTGATTTTCCTGCCCATTCACATTAAATCAATGTTTTGTTCAAAAACTATCGGTATAAAGAATATTTCAGTTTACCAGAGTTCGATATAGTTGGGTTTGACTGTACAACCATTCACAACAGAGTGTATGCAAGACAAGACAAGAACAAAGACAAGAACAAACACACAATGTTTATTCATTAATGGCCATTACTAGATAAGTAGGAAAACATGCTTCATAGAACTGCTTAGATGTCCTGTCTGCTTAAATTGCGCATATGCATCCTACAGTTTCAATCATATGTCTGACATGTTAGGCCATGAACAAGTTCTATCAGTCAGTGGAAAAAACAATAAGAAACATAGGTAACTTGCCACAATTGATTCCAATGATAAGGCGACCAAAAATGAGCAACTCGATGCTTCTAGAGGCATTGCTGAAACCCATCAATGAGCCTCCAAGAATGCCCATAATATTGTTGATGAGCAGACCCCCTTTCCTGGAAAAGGCATGAACCAAATATTACCACAACATAGTCATAAAGTTAAAAATAATGATTATTCATTGCCAGAACATAATGCTTGCGTAAGCAACTACATATTGCAACATTTTATCCCTGTAACAGCTCTTGCCAGGCAAACAGTTCGAGTAAATTCCTCCTTTTTATTGGATCGATGGAGGCGGAAATGTTGTAGGCCCGTGTGCTCAGATTTGGGTGCACGTTAAAGAACCCCAGGTGGTCTAAATTTCCGGAGCCCTTCACTACGGCGTCTCTCATAATCATATAGTGGTTTTGGGACGTTAAACCCCACATATCAATCAATCAATCATCCTTTTTATTGGATGCCTTGTACCACACCATGAACAACTCTGTAAATGATTCCTTTAACTCGGACTTGGCTTCTTGCGATCCTGCTTTATCATCTCCTCTTTCAGCCTCATTTGCTCTAGTCACTGTTCTCAAGTTGACTTCTTGCAATACAACCTAAAGCTTTCTGAGCATCGACTAAAAGTTTAACTATGTAGAGGACAGATAATCACCAAGCAATACAGTCGACTCTCGTTAATTCAAACTCGAAGGAACCTCTGAATTTTCTTTGAAATACCAAAAAATTTGAATTATCAAAAGTTCTGAGATAGATGACACTGCATGAGGTGACACCACACATTATGACTGGACATCGATTTTATCACATTTAAAAATTTTTTAAGTGTTTTTAAACCATAACTGCATGCGATGAAGAGAAAGCAGAGGTGTAAGCTCCAGAAGTTTATTGGCCATTTACTGCTGATCAGACCTCTTAAAGAAATTGTGAATTGCCAACTGCTTCTTTGCTATAGGTATATGCCTTCAGCACAAAGCTCTCTACACCAGTTGAGAAGCATTATTGTTTACCATGTGTGTGCTTTGTTTCAAACATTTGTTTACTAGAAAAGCCTTTTTTCTTGAAGGCCTGGGGTGTCTATTTTTCATTTTTAGACTATTATGATTATATAAGCACTCAAATTTTTAAACAGTAGTGGGAAAACAGCAGATAACTTTTGGTATGAAATTGCAAAAAGTATGCATTAACCGAATGATGGAGTTTGAATTAAGAGGTTTTTAAATACATTAAGAGAATAGAGGGCCAACCAAAAAATTGAATTTTGTTTGAATTAACCGAAAGTATAAATTACTAGTGTTTGAATTATTGCGGGTCTACTGTAATTGCCTCACTAGAAAATCCTGACTACATGAGCCTGCAAAATTTTTTTCGAAGAAACATATGGCAATGCATAACTAAAAAAAATCATGCCTGTAGGAATTCTCTAATAGCACAGTTCTGTTCAGTCTCAGGATAGCTGCACCCATGAGCTGACAGCTCACTGACCAGTCTCTAGCTATCATACAGTCAGGTGTGCACAGCTAGGCATTAAAAAAATACCGACTTCTACAGTTACTGCTCTTGCCACTATATATGTTACATTTGTAATACTACGCGACTGTTAACAGTTCACCTTGGTTTACTTGCTAATAGTAACTAGAGGAATAGCTGTTCAGAGGCTGAAAACGCCAGGCCTGCGCAGAAGGCGCAGCACAGTTACAGCGAAAGCTGCATAAGCAGCACTTCAGAGCCTTTTGTAAACACTCATTTAATAACTGCTTCAATCCCACTTGCTTGATACCCACTACAGCATTAATAATAAAATTTTTGTATAGTAGGCTGGCATTCACCATGCTATATTTTGTGATTCTTCTGAGAAGCGTGGTATCCGCTAAACACTTGCAAGAAATTTTCTGCCAATTGATTATGTAGTTGCTGATGACGATGAGGAATTGTGCCTGAAGTCAGTATGTGCCCCAGTTATTGGTTAACAAGAACAAGCTTTTGTAATGGGTTGGAGCTTTGGATGACCAACAAGTTACGCTATTAGCATTGTGCAACGACTGGTTGTTCTTTCGCTGTTTTAAAACGCTTTATGAGTTGTATTAACGCGATTGCTTTCCCAACATCAAACTTGCCTAAAGCAAGTTTGCCAAGAAGTCCCAAGCACTGGCGTTGCTCAATGGTAGAATACTGGCCTGGCCCCCAGCGGACCCGGGTTTGAGCCCCACTGTGTCATTGGTACAAGTTTTTTTTCTAATTTCGTGCATTGTGGTTACAGACACCAGTGGTGGCGGACAACTACGACAGCGTGTGACCCGAGTTTTTATCCCATAACAGCTTTCGCAGTAAAATGACAGAGAAGGCACGGGTTTTGTGAATCAACCCAACACGCTCGTATAGCATGTAGGGTATTTTGCAGCTAAGCTCAAAAATGTGGGTTGGACTCCCAGTCATGGCAGCCACATTTTGATGGCGGTGAAACACAAAGAGTAACCCCATTACTTTGATGTCGATGCCTTTAAAGAGCTCCATGTGGTAAAAATTATTTCAGAGTCCTCCATTTTGGCGTGTCTCATAATCGTTGTGGTATTGGCACATATAACACCTTAATTTACAAGATTTATTGCAGGTTTCATAAACAGACAAAAATGAGATAAGAAATTATAAATGATGCAATAGGATAAAAAAAATTAAGATATCAGTGTAGTGTTTATTAACAGTACATGCTGCAGTGCCACACAGGTGGAAGATAGGTATTCAAGAAATGAAGAAACCATTAGAAATATTACACTGCCAGTCTATCTCAAGCATGGAAGCATGTATAAGAATAAAATCCTATTTTTTTCAAACTGCCATCAGCATATACATATGTTTTGCTTTATATCTGTTTCATAGTGTCCACAGCTTTGCACATCACCTGTCCTATGCATTGCAGTTACATGCGAGAAAGCTGAGGTTGTAGTCTCATGCATCCTACATGCCAAAGCTCAGCGGTTTGCACAATTACAGGACACGGACCCTATGCAGTTGTAATAAAGCTACTCATACATGGGCAGCCTTACCTTTCTAATAAGCCTCCACTCAGTGCTGCTGCTATTGCAGTGACCTTATTTTGAATCACTGCCTCTCAGTAAATCTCAACTTATCTGCTCTGTGTGGTGCAATGCATGCTTACTATTACACATTAATTTTAAATCTTAAAAAAATTCCAGTTTCGCAAGTGCCCTTCCGAGTCATGCACAAATCTGCTAAATCCAATCACTTTGTGTGCTAAGATATGAGAAGAAGATATTACACTCTCCCTATCAAACATCCATGAGCTAACAAGGAAACAGGTTACTTATTGAGCATGCCTCTCACCAATGTCAAGCAAATCCTCTAGGGAAACTCAGTTTATCACAGTATTCACTTAGTATTCACCAGGCTGTTAAGGCCGAAAAATAGAAGTTATTTTACCAATTGAATTTCTATTTAGACAATGAAAATAGTTCTTTAGGGCTGTAAATATTGTGATAAAAATGTAAATATAAATATTCTTGATGATGTAGAAATGGTATAAGTAGATATAATAGTGGCCTGGCAAGACTGTACAAACGCTTCGGCTGCTTTTATGTTTTTTTTTTTCCACCATAACAAAGCTTCAATCAACCACTTCGAAGAAAACCAAGCATTTTTGGTTTTATTCTATATATATATATATTACATCATTCTAATGTCTGCATCTTGGCAAACTTCAACTGCCAATTGACATTGACTTTTGGATCCATGGACCATTTCACCACTAACAAATTTTCCTTATGAAGCAAAATTTTTTGTGTATCTCTGACATGCTATTCTACTATGCCTAAAGGCAAGCTTCCAAAAAAAAAAGGCGGGGGGGGGGGGAGGGGGCACGTGAACACACAAAGCTTGGTGCACTCAGAAAATTGCCCCAGAGCAATAAATTGTCATAACTAGTTACTCTATACCTGGCCTGAATTGGAAGATTGGCACAAGAAATGTTCATAGGCAGAAACAGAGGGTAAAGGAAAAGGCCAAGGCTGTTCTTTTGTCGGAAGAGGTTGTGCTGAAATTCCTGTGGTGCAATTCTGAGAAAATAGTACACCCAAAAATGCTGAACCACTACTGGAAGGCACTCTCGTGAACTTCTCATCAAGTTCTGAGACATTACCCAGGCAAAAAGCACAAAGCAAAGCTCAAAATAAGCATCCATCAGCTACACAACAGTGAATTAGCTCGCTCAGCACCGGTGACAGTGACACGTGCAGCCTGCTTCAATTGTGAAATTTAGCCCCATACCATAAATACACTTCACCTAGCACATGGCGACTTTCCCCCTCACATGGCAACATCGCTACAAAATGGTTGTTCAAAATGACGAGAACAGATGAATCAAGTGGAGCTCATGCTGAGCTCTCAAAAGGAGGAGTTCTAAGCAATTGTCTGTTGTAGGTTATGCATCAGTGGCAAAAGTGTTCAAGTTTAACAGGAGACTATACAATGCAGGAATAAACTCCTCAAATTATTACCGTGTACTTCTATGGAGAAGCACCAAACAATAGAACAACAACAACACATTAACACCACTCCTTCAGTGCTTCTCCAAAGTTTTAGCTTTCCCTCAAAAGCTACAATGTACCAACATGGCAAGTTTTTAACCTTTCAGCTTAATATTGATTTCTTTAAGGCAGCAGTATTAAATTTACGAGCACTATATATCCATGCCTAAATTTCAAGAACAAGTGATTTTGCTGGTTCTCATTAAGTTTGCATCTAACCGATGAAAAAGGGCCTTTAAAGTTCTTTTAAGATGCATGATGAAAGAGGCTCTTCCCTGTGTAAGAGAACCAACTTGAAAATAAATAAATAAACAAACAAATAAAAAACCTTCCGTGCAGCTTACCTCCCAAAACGATTTGCCATCATGCCTCCGGAAATGCCTCCAACCATGCCTCCAATGGCAAATACAGCAACAGTGATTGCCCACAACCAGTCTTTGAAATTCTTGGGTATTGGCATTCCTGTACGCTCATTATACACAGTTGAAATAAAGTCTTCTAGAACCTGAGGACAGAAAAAAAGGAGGCAGTACAGCATAAGATGAGCATGGAGGCCAAAAAATATCTCAAATACAATTGTACAACCTGTGTGTGCATTGATTCATTATCAAAACAGCATGAAGCAACTTATGTATAAGTTAAAGGCACATAATAGATAATGAATCGAACTTCTTATGGTGCACCACACTTTAAGAAGCAAAGTATGCCTACAGACTACATGTAGATTATGTTAAAAATGCTTTAAAATCATAACTGATAAATGCAAATAAAATGCCTTCTGACAAAAGGTGAAGGATGCAACCCACGTAGACAAAAAAAAAAAAAAAAGAAGGGGACATTTTTTTTTTTTTTCATCTATGTGTATTCCGTTCTTCACCTTTATTTAGAATGAACCAACTAGGCCAATAATATGTTATAGTAAAACACTTTCCATTGCTATGAATTTAATTCAAATGGTAGAACTGCCTGTCTTAATTGAAAATCATAAAAATGCCCATTTTGGTACCAAGGGAAGCCTGATTCCTTTAATATATAGCCATTAAAATGACTATGTATAAGGCAATGAATTAGTAATATAGGATACTAACATTAACATGGTGATGCGCAAATATCAGGCTGATAGAGCAGGCTATGGCACTTTACTGAATTCACATTGGTGAAAATAAGCTTTTTAACTACACTGTCGATACTCTATTCTGTTACTGAAAGACTATTGACATCAAATTACCAACATTCAACTTTATGTTACCAGTGTCGACTTGGGTCAAACATAGTGCATCACTATTTGAATGATCAGACAGCGTATGAGCTACACAAAGAGGAGCTCCTTAAGTTTAATTGCTTTCAGTATCAACAGTGCCACCACATAATATTACAGGAAGTTCAGAATGTATCCGTACTTGAGAAGTTTCAAGGTCTCTAGAATTTTTTTTTTATATGAAGAAATTCTGCTTATCAGCCAAATGCCTTAACCACGAGGCGACAGCAGCAGGTGCACAAAGAAAAGAACTTCGTTTGCATACATATACTAAGTGAAAGCACCCACTATATTAGAAGGGTCTCCTGGGTGCACTTCTCGTACACACTACGATTGTGGAGCAGGCCAGTAATTATAAGCATATCCTTAACAGCAGCACCAATTATCAGCTCATGAATTAGGACCCGAAACAAGCAAACAAAAACAAAATTACTCCTCACTAGTACAAAAACAGAAATATCCCTCTCGCTGCAATTGTATCCATTAGTGCAGAAATTGGCATTAACAAACATGTCACAGCAATGACGATAGAAGCTTCGTATTTTTTTAATTCATCAAAATGCCAGCTACCCCAAGAAAAGCAATATAGCATAAGCGCATTGCCAACCGAGACCTTGAAAACGAAAATCTTTTAAGATTTAGAATTCACGTTCTATCAGAGTTCAATAGAAAGAACATACAACACAAGGTAGACAAGAATGGTCATTTTGTGTAATCTTTTTTCTCATGTCGTTTCTGCCAACTTGTGCTTTTAGATTACAATAATTATTTATTCTAGTACTGTAAGTGAGCGTGCCTTCCTATGCTTTCCTGTTTTGGGACGTTAAACCCTACATATCAATCAATCAAATCATCCATCGTACACGTTTCCAACCAGCTAACATATAATGGCATGACAGCAATGTTTACAGAATGCCACCTGAAAACAAGCGACTTGTGCTGGTACTAATAATTATGATTGCACCTTTACCATTTATGAGCATTCACTTTATTCCAGTCGAGCTGACACATGTTGCTGGTGATATACACATTATGGAGTTGTAGAAATGTCCAGCTGGCATAAAAGAGACAGTGACTGCTCTCGTGTATTATTTGTACTACAGGCTTGTTTACGATGCGTTCAGACGTGCTCAAATCTCTTGATAAACAATAACAGACAACAGTGTACGTTTTTACTTACCTTTTGTGGAGCATTGATTACACCTAGATTATAGCCGAACTGAAACATCCCTAGGACGGAAGCGAATATGGCAAGGACCAGCATACATGTCAGGCCCTGAAAGACGACAGGTTAAAAAGGAATGACACACGAGAACATATTTCCCTGCCTGGCGCACAACAAGCTGGCACGCCCCCTTCTCAACTACGTTTCAACTCACCTCCGGGCACCGACAGCAAGTGCTGCACCTACACCAACACATGAAGTCCCCGGGATCCGCGCCACTGCCTGCAACGTTCAAAAGTCCCGGTGAGACAGGCCACGGAAGGCTCAACAATGACACCATACCGTCAGAGCTAAGCTCGAACGAGGTCAGTGACAAGCACGCAGAACGCGAACGAAAACATTCCCCGACACAGCACGTTGCAACGCGCGCCCACCTCCGGCCGTCCGAAGATGCGATGCGGCCTTCAAACGACAAGTAAACTACAGACGAATGATCGTCTTGCGTAAAAGTTTACCAGTGCGACACGCATGAATCCTGTGTAAGTAGACGCTAGAAAAACAGTCTCAAACAACTTACGTTGGCTAGTGTATGGTATGCAGAAGCGCCTGCAACAGCTGCAACAGCGCGAAAACGACTTGGGCACGCTTCGCGAGAGTGGCGGAGGTAACGAACGGCTGGGCGCACACGCTCCGCAACAACACACGGCGGTGTGCCAGCCGCGTACGAGCGCATCGATATGGCAATCATGTGACTGAAAACAATCTGAAAGCAATCACCCCGATCCATGTACCGTTACAGTACTACTTATCCTCCTTGCACCGAACAACGAACCCGTACAGTACTAAGCCCAGAGTTGAGCAGGTGGTTTGGAGCCGACGGGAAGTGGCGGGAAAAATCAAATGAGCGCACATCAAACATCAAGCGTCGTTTCACCAGTTGTTCTAGTTGAGCACTAGAGCAGAGAAACAACTACGTGTGTGCATTGTTATAATAACAACACCAAGTGTGTGAAGCCTGGAACAACTTGCTGAATCAAACGACAAGATTTGTACGATAACGAGCTTTTGGTCAATATTTTTTCACTGGGAAGCAGAATCAACTACGAACAAATCCGGACCGGCGCACCCTCGGGCCCCGCTGGTGTTGTTCGGGCCATAATCGGATAACGCTACGCACAGCTGCACGAAAATCCGGACAAGTTTGCCCCACCTGCCATGATTTTGCTTCCCAGGAAGTGCGTTGCAATAAAACAGCGCTCGTGCAATAGCAGCTGGTGTAGAAACTCAGTTCACCCGAAAAGGTGCACACGCAAGCAGCTGAGTGTACAGACAGCAGCGTTCGCCCCCGGCAATTGCGTCAGCGTGGAAGCTAATGGACTCATTGCACGCGACCATGGATCAGAACTTAAAAAACGACCACACCATGAGCGTGGCGCGTAGTCATGACTTACATGACCATGACTTACATGACATGCATGTCATGATTTCCACGTTAGGGCGTGTCACTTATCTTCGCCATGCAGTCATGTCATACCATGCCAGTTTTGCAATACATATGTCATGTGAACGAAACCACCGCAAGTGCAGCAAGACCATGAAATGTAAATTATGACATTCATGACATACACGTCATGATTTTTGTTATGACTAGTCACTTATGTTCGTCATACAGTCATGTTATGCCATACCTAATTTGGTATCAATAACATCAACTACTCTGCCAGGAGAGCTAAATGTCGTAGGCGGCTAGATAGATAGATAGATAGATAGATAGATAGATAGATAGATAGATAGATAGATAGATAGATAGATAGATAGATAGATAGATAGATAGATAGATAGATAGATAGATAGATAGATAGATAGATAGATAGATAGATACGCTCAATTTTGCCGAAGTTCGCTAAGAAATGTTTCGAATTTAAAAGTGCGGTAGGCAGACCGGCTGGTGGAAACGAGAAGGTGAAGATGGATCTAGGAGAAAATATACACGAACATGGGCGTGTGTAGGGTCTCGCATAAAATAAAAATAAAAGAGGTGTGGGAGGGGGGGAAGCACCATAGCGATGACGCCCCTCCCTCGCCACCTCGGCGCCCGTAACAAAATAAATAAAGTAATTGAACGAGAAGCCCCATCACCAACTGCATGATTCATTTTCAGCCAAACATAGACTACATATGTATTGCCCCATAATGTTGCGACCATATAGGCGTGCGCAGGGTTCTTAATGTTAGGCGAGCCATATTAGGGGAACCAGAGCCTCCCCACCCTCTTTTCCTCTTTCGACCCAGTGCGAAAAAAAAGAAACAAGCTTCGGATGCAAGAATGAAAGTGAAGCAATCGGTGACGTGAGGGGCGTAGCCAGAAATTTTTTCAGGGCAAGGGGAGGGGGGTTCTACCATGCTTATGAATGTTCGTGCGTGCGTTTCTATGGGGGCAAGTAGAATTGAAAATTTTCAGGAGCTTCATCCCGCCCCCCCTCCCCCCTGCTACGCTCATGGAGTGCTTCCCACAACGGCCTGCATGCTAGACCCCAGCTTTTCGGGTCTAAAGGTGCGATGTACCTGAATAGTTCTCAAATTGTAACACCATATGTCCTCGGCCGCCACTATAGTAAAGAACCTGCGTTACCATAACCCTGCAGCAGGGCGCTTGAATGGGTTCCCCCCACTTTAATTAATGAACAACGCGACAGGTCCAACTGGGTGACGGTATGGAGGCGACTTTGAACCCAAGGTGGCCTGAAGGAGGCGGCCAGCTACGTGCTCTACCTACACGCACGCCTATGATTACCACTCTGCAGTACCGCAGTTGGAACACTATTGTACGGAGGAACAATACATCTTAATGCAGCCGGCTCGCTTTCCTAAGCTGGTACTAACGCATGCAGTTCTACCAACAGTCAATGCTTTCAATGCTCTTCGTCAGAAATTCACAAGCTATATATTGGCTTCCACGTGCTGTTTGCTAAATAAATATTACAAGACCATGCTTACCGCCTTTCTTCCCCCATTGTTACCGATTAGGAGAAAGGCCAGTTCCGTTTTTTTTTGTGCGGGAAATAAGAAAATTTCTCCGCCAGCTAAATTACGACAGATGACATTTCTGGATGCGTGTTCAGATTCGGGTGCACGTTAAAGAACCCCAGGAGGTAGAAATTTCCGGAGCTCTCTACTACGGCGTCTCTCATAATCATATAGCGGTTTTGGGAGGTTAAACCCCACATATCAATCGATCAATCACATTTCTAGACAATAGCATCTGACAAAAGCACATCCGGCATTCCTTGACGAAAGAACTGATTACAGACCTGATAAGATGCGTCCGTCTATTTACGTCCAATCTTTAAAGGTGATGGAATGGCGAAGATTATGGCGTGCACTTTCATATGGCGTGCACCGTCCACAACAAGCGAGCTTCTTCGCCTGGCGTGTCTATGACATCTTTTTAGGTACTTTATATAACTCCAAGTCCGGTCATGGCAGATCAGTGGTTACAGCACTCTGCTGCTGACGTGCGCTATGATCGGGGGGGGGGGGGCGCTTCACCTTACGTATAATGTATGCTCGTGCGTGCGTTTATGGCCCTTGTGTCCTGGCACCCAAACTAACTTTGTTAAATTTATGTGCAGTGGAACCAATGATTTGAAAGCACTCAACATGCCAGAAGGATGGATGAGCATACCAATAGCAAATCCGTCAAAATTATTGCTGAACTTATTGATGCTGCTGTAGTTTAGGCAGAGCTAGAATGATTGCTTAATATTCTCGTATAAAGATGGGCACGGAACTTGGGAGGCGTGCCCCGCCGCGGTGGTCTAGTGGCTAAGGTACTCGGCTGCTGACCCGCAGGTCGCGGGATCGAATTCCGGCTGTGACGGCTGCATTTTCGATGAAGACGAAAATGCTGTAGGCTCGTGTGCTCACATATTGGTGCATGTTAATGAACCCCAGGTGGTCGAAATTTCCGGAGCCCTCCACTACGGTGTTTCTCATAATCATATGGCGGTTTTGGGACGTTAAACCTCACATATCAGTCAATAAAATTTTGAAGGTGAAGATTATGATGATCAACACTTTATTACTCCCAAAGTAGGGGACCGGCCGAGAGGTCAGTTACGCTGGTTAGAGGAGGTCAGCGGGGATCCCTTGGGACGCCGCGGCCTCCAATGCGCGTGACATTACCCGATTGCTGTGCCGAGTCTGATTGATTGATTGATTGATTGATTGATTGATATGTGGGGTTTAACGTCCCAAAACCACTATATGCTTATGAGAGACGCCGTAGTGGAGGGCTCAGGAAATTTAGACCACCTGGGGTTCTTTAACGTGCACCCAAATCTTGCCGAGTCTGTGATATGCAGAAGGGACTCCCATGTATCTTCTGTGTGAGAAGCGTCAGCGTACTGTGGGCACATCCATGCCATGTGTATGAGGGTGAGCGATTGTGACCTTGATGCCGTCCCGTGGCGCAAGCTTCAGACAGGTGTCTTTCCCAACCCCTGGCTTTATAGCAAGGTATACACACACCTCGTGACACCACATTGTAAATACTGCTCACAAAGGTGAAGAGAAAACGACCAATCTGGAGTAGGAAAAAAAATAGCAACTTCAAATTTTTCTTCATTTTGTGAAGCATCAATCGCTGTGACCGTCCTTATTGTCGTGTGTAAACGTTGATATAAATTTTAGTAGGCGGAGCGATATCAGTTTTGCATTGTATGAAAAAATATCATAAAATCTTATTTTAATAGAGTTGTCACTGTAACTGATTGTACACAGGTCGATTTGAACGTTTATTTTGTCAAGAAGGCTTTGTATAACTAAAATTTGAGGCGTATGAAATGATTCAAAAAGCAAGTGAAATGGGAAATAAAAACTTGCTGAAAGCTTAACGGGGGATGTGTACATTCTTAGAAATGACTGTATACTGCTAACAATTTAAACAGGATATCAACTGAATTGATGGAGCCTAGCTTCCGTATACAAGACATTGGTTGCCAGAAAGTGCGGAAGACCTTAGCATAATATCAAAGCTTGTCTCTTGAGGACTACAGGAGGATGATGCTTATAAGCGGGAGCTCAAGCGTATACAAGATGCACCCGAGTTCAAGCACTGGCCGGACATACATGCCGTGCGAGCGTCTTATTTACTTCCTTTTCCTCCTCATCTCTGCTCTGCCTTTCGCGGGATTTCCTAACCATCCGCCAGCTGCATGTTTCTATATACGTATAATCACTCCCTCTTTTCTCTCTGTTGTTGTGTATTTGTGTAAGGAACAACACAGATACACAACATCAACAACATCGAATAATAATAATAATAATAATAATAATAATAATAATAATAATAATAATAATAATAATAATAATAATAATAATAATAATAATAATAATAATAATAATAATAATAATAATAATAATTCAACAAGTGTGGTCACTGAAAACGCCTCAAATTTCAGTGCGATCGAGGACGCAGTTTTCGAGTAAACACGACTTGCTGCCGAATTGTTCATATATAATGATGACCACAGATTTTTTTTATTCTGTGACATCACCCATAGACGACGGTTCACCCGTATCCACTGGGCAAAAGTACGAGTTTTCACGAAGGGTCAAATGTGCACATGCAATCTCTAGCACAGATTTTGGTCGAGATCAAACGCGTTACTCTTGGTTGATACAGCGCTCACGAGACGACAATGAAGAATAAGATACACAGGAAAAGCGCTCACAGGTGCGCTAGACTACTTGTTCGTGTTCTTGTTCACCTATTGACCGTCGCGCATGTCCACTGCGAGGGATTGGCCAAGAATTGAGTGGTTTCATAGAATAGTGTGCAGTTTTAGAGTAACAGAGGTTATATATTGGAAAACGTACAGACTGCCTTGGAGGGTAGGCAGGTTTCGAAGCCAGTATATTTTTTATTTGTCCTCCTCTCGTGTGCGTTTTATCAACCAGGAAAAACGCATACCAACTCGTTCAAGCTTCCGTTCTTATAGAAACAATGTTTCTCGAGCAATGGGATATGCTTTCGAAAGCATCCACAAAAACTGCCAATTAATCGATTAAATCATCACACCGAGAGCGATTAATCAATGCAAGGTTATTTTTATTGACAATTAATCTATTAAAAATTTTAATCGACCATCTAAATGGAATGCGCTTATTCGCTGCTCATACTTCGTGAGACAACTCTGGATTTTCCACCAAGGCCGCGAAGCGGCTGAGAAACTCGACCTTTCAGTTGCGACGTGGGAGGACCCAGTAAAAGTACATACAATCGAATTGGATTTCCACGCCCGATTCAACTGGACGTTTCTTTGAACGTAAAGGAATTCATCATGATAACAATTCTCGGTTGTTTTTAGCAGTCAATCACACAATACTTGCAAGACGCAGATTATGGCAGTTCATCGAATTTTCCAGTGGTGCTCGCGGCTGCCAAAGCTTATAAATACAACCAGGTAGAAAACAAACGATATGTGAGCCCCCTATATACCGTGGTCGTGAGCGAATAACAAGTTTAATAATGCAGCCGATAATATTAACAATCAATTCAGTCAGAAATGTTATTGATTAGAGTTAATTAGTACTGGTTCATGAATGTAACTTTCAATAAGCAAAAAATAATAAAACTTTTTTAGGTTACTGCTTTCTTTGAAGTATGCTAAAAGCATTTCTTTTTTCTATACTCACTCCAAGAAAGACGGTTTATGAGATCTTGCTTCAAGCGGAACGGCTTTTCTTAGTGTATACTCTTGCACAATACGAGAAGGCGTTGGTTACAGGCGAGAAAACGCGCAGAAGATGAAGCACACGTAGCAGCTCGATGTAACACAATTCATTCTGATGGCGTCTGCTAAAGCCTACATAATTTTTAATCAGAAAATGGACTACGTATTGTGCTGTAAGGAGGTACTTTGGCCAAAATACAAAAAAAAAGAGCTGGACATCCTCGATGTCGTACACATACTTTCAAGAGATGAAGTTCTGACGCGAAATTGAAAAAAAAATAAACTTTATTCTTCATGTACTTTTTCTGATAATCAACTCATGATTAAGATAGTAGCGAAATGGTCATGACGAGACAGAAGTGTCAAGGGTTACATTATCAGACAAAATGGATCGAACAAATTCTCTTTAATGCGTACAAATATTATTAAAATGCAGTAGAATAATTACTTTTCGACTTCCTCTTAAAATCATTCATAGGTCCCTTCCTTTCTTTATTTTATTGTTTTTATACAATAACTCCTTTCCCAATGTGTAGGGCAGCAAAAACGCGTTTGGTTGATTTCCCTGGCTTTTCTTCTCCCCATTTCTTATTACCCTTTATGCCACAGTTTCTGAGCTGAAAATTGCTTTTGTTTTGTGGTTTGCCCATAGGTACAGTAGATTACGGTATCAAAGATGCACAAAAAGTTGAATTCATTTATTCTATCATTTCTCGGTGACGTTAGTAAAAAGTACTATTGTGTTTGAAGTTTTAGCAAACCTTTTGTAATAGCCTTTAACGACAGGTTAATGTACAGGCTAGGAGAAATTCGAATTCTTGAACATTTATAGCTTGCGTTGTAGCTCGCTCTCCTAATCACGAACTTGGACATACACAGGTGGTCAGCACTCCGTCTGCTTATTATGTAACCACATCTATATATTCCCGAAGTTCAGTGTTATAGGCACTACAAAAGAAAAAGAAACTTAGGCAAGAACAAGACAAGTAATTTAAGGAATCTTACTTCAAATAGTTTCACAGACGTGAAGAAAAATAATCGCCCAGAATTGCTCATTTTTGAAGAGCAAAAATTGGTGTCAAGATGCGTGAGCATTCGTTGCAAACACGGTTAAAACCAAAGAATTCAATTCTTTAACTGCAAGCACACACACACACACACAAACAAGTTGCATTTGATGCATTCAACTTTCGCCTTTGCTTTGCTATGTTTTTTGCATTACGTTGTATTTTTAATTTGAGAAAGTTTTGCAAATTGTGAAAGCCACCTTCTTTTGTGTCGCTTCCGGGAGTAGAGTTCGTGTGCTTTCTGTAACTGGTAGCCCGCTTTTGTACGTTTCTGCCCTGGTACCACGCTCATGTGTAATGAGCATGGGGAAACGTATCGCAAAGTATTCGCGAGGATACAGGAGGCCTTCGAGATAGGAAACTTCAGCGATTTCGATTTTCGACTTAACTGTCTCATCTTCGGTACCTGTGTCAGACCTGATGATGGTAAATTTCACTACATGCACATAACATAGCAGTGGAATTACGTATCCACCTTCCAGTCATTTTTGCCACATTGGAGCTGGCGTAAAACGTTTTCGTCATTTTAAACAAGAATCAGTCAGATTCTTCTTTCAACGGAGTAAGTAATTCCGTTTTAACAGAATAAGTCCGTACATCGCCCTTCACCGCAATCCGATAGACCAGCATTCAGCTCCTGCAGTACTGCCGCTACCTCGTCATCAGCGAGATACCGTGCTGCAAAACACATATAAAAACTTGCACCAGCATCTGTGAGCGAATAAAGCGCCGTGTAGACGTGGGTGGGCATAGGCAGGACGGTGTTGTTTGTCTTTGTGTCCTTTGCGTCGAGCTGTTTGCACATATCTGCATGTCCACCTCAAGCTTAAACGAGCTCGAAGTGAGGATTTGCTGTACAGATAAAAACGCAACAAAATGTCTACACCTATGACTTCTATTCACTAACGGGGGCATCAAATTCTAACAAATTTAGTCTAAAAACGTAAAAGTTGCTTTCAACCTCCATGATAAGTGCGAGTTTCCGCTTTCGGGTGCAATAACTCCCATTTTTTTAGATTATTCACAAAGGCCAACGGCTTAAATCATGTCCACACTATTCTGTCAGAAAAAGAAAGGCAAGTGGCATCACTTTACGAGGGCGACACGATGCCATTTTTTTGCACCAGTAGTTGAAGTTAAAGGGACCTTGAAACAGTTTTTCGAAGTTTATAGTAAATGAAAACGCGCGACGAAGTCATCAGTTTTCTATGACTGAGCGTTTTGCTGCTCTGTAATCTGCCTAACAAGACATGTCCACGCATGCGGATGCTATAGTAGTGAATATGTTATTGTTTTTACTGTTAATGTTATATTGCTGGCGTAGTTCAGTCGCGTGTTTATATACAGCTGTTTGCAGAAAAGTGCGCAAATTCAGTCGGCTTCAGGTAACAAGATAACGTGAGCACAAATGCCACTTCCATTTTCATTAGCTTAAAACGTCAGCCAAGATTTGAGGGAAAACTCCTAGTATAATATTACCATCGCAAGGAATCACCATTGCCCCAAAAGAAAAAAAAAAACAAAAGCCGTAAAACAGCAAATTGCTTCTCACGTATCTCAGAAAAACAAGTGGCTTTCATATACTTGTTAATAAGGTTCTTCAGCACCCAAAAAGAAATCAATAAATGTTACAAAAATGAAAAGTTTATGGACGCAGGGTGTCGCAGTGTTTCGACAAGAGGTCTTGTTTTCTTCGATTCCGCAACCTGCACTTCGCCCCGCCACGGTGGTCTAGTGGCTAAGGTACTTGGCTGCTGACCCGCAGGTCGCGGGATCGAATCCCGACTGTGGCGGCTGCATTTCCGATGGAGGCGGAAATGTTGTAGGCCCGTGTGCTCAGATTGGGGTGCATGTTAAAGAACCCCAGGTGGTCGAAATTTCCGGAGCCCTCCACTGCGGCGTCTCTCATAATCATATCGTGGTTTTGGGACGTTAAACCCAAAAAATCAATCAAATCAACCTGCACTTCTGCCTTCTTTTAATCATGCGTTATACAAATTCGAAACACATTAAAAGCCTTTTCGAAGTTAATAGATATTTTGAGACAACAAGACGCGTACTAATCGTTACGTGATGTCTATATTTTCGTTACTGTTTTTTGTTGGTGTAGTTGTTGTTGATTAGATTGCCTCGTTAGTATAGATAATATCGTATATGCACCGTATTCCTTTTCGCATTCCCTCACTATTATCTAAACTGATACTTTGCCCGTACTTTATTACTGCTGAAGATAATTTAGGTAATCGTATAGGGGGTTGTCAGTTTTCCCCCCAACTCTAACTGTCGACCTCCTTTTGTAACATTTCTGTTTACCTAAATAAACTTGACCTATATAGGGGTCACCCTTAATATACAGTACCGTCTCTTGGAATCTCCGGACTAGCAAGAACTGCATCTCCCCTCTTCCTATTCAGTGTCTTATACAAGGTGTGCAAAAAAAAAAAAATGTGTCCAAACTCCTAAAACTCGCTGATAGGTGATATTTGTTCGATGTCTTCACAGCTATACTTCTGTAGCAACAGACATCTTAAGATGCTAAAGACAGCATTTGGAACAATAATTGCGAAAGTCAAGTGAGTTAACTTTATAAGTTAGTGCAGTTAGGTGGTTATGTCACATTGGAGACCTGAAGTCCCAAATGCGAAGAAACCATTGCAGATTTGAGATGCCGTAAAAGTGGCTGCTCGTATAATAGTTGTGAAGTAATGACTAATGATATTCAATCGTCACTATTTTCAGAAGTGAGTTTTTTATTTTAGTGGCAGACATCTTAAGATGATTGAATACATCATTTGGGACAGTAATTATTTTGCTATCTGGTTAAAATAACATTTCTAATTAGTTGAGTTGAGCAGTTTGGTCAAATGAGAGAATTTAAGTTCACCGTAGCGGTGGCATTGCATTTACGCGTCAGCTTCAGCTACGGGAGGTACCGTGTATCCATCCCAGTGCCGGCCGGCCACCCACCGGTTTCGAATGGGTATACAGGCGGGCTTTGGGGTGGTCTTCGGGGTCCCCGTGTAAAGCTTACTCAACCTGGAGGACTCCCATCCCGTTTCGCGGGACCCGGTGAGAAGTTCTTCATACGAATGCCATATCGCAGCTAGGAGGTATGCAGAGAAAGCGGCCTCCAGTAGTAATTATTGTGGCGTAATGAAATTCAACCAATTTCAATGGCTTCTGCCGTTGAACTTGGTAATTATTTAACTTTTCTAATTACTGCTCCAACTTACCGATGATGTCTTTAACCATACTAAGATACCTTCTGCTACAGAAAAAGCAATTCTGAAGGCAGCGAGCAAATATAGAATTTTCCTGATTTTTGAATATTTTGGACACATTTCTTTAAACTGCCGGTATATATACTATATACGTATAGGTATAAACATAGCCTATTGCAAAACTGTCGGCCAAAAAGTTATACTATTCGTGCGTGGACTGCGACCATTAACACTAAATGCATGATCAGCAAACATTTGATGTCTGGCTTGTATTGAGCCTGTCTGAAATTAACTATACACGCACCCTAAAATGATATAAACTTGAGCTTGTTGGTATTGCTTCGTCATAAGAAATAACGTAGGCACATGAGACTATAGACAAACAGACAGGATGTTGCGCAATCTCATCTTCGGTCAGAAAGGACCAGCGTGAAGTCGTACCTTTCTAGTCCCGCTTGCCCGTGGTGTTTCTTATGATGGAACTACAAGCAATTATTTACATTTAATCTATCACAATATTGGAAAAGAGAAGCAAAAAGGGGAAGATGGAAGCTTGTGATAAGAAATTCAGAAACAGGGAGTTTCAACAGGCGGACTGGCCATTTTGCAGTTGCCGCCTTGAATAAGACAAGTTCGCTTATCGAAACGACGGCTACCGCACCAAACCCCTGTTTCCGAATTTCCAATCACATTATTGGGTCATTTCATACTGAATTGACTACTGTTGTTCTCCTCGGCAATGCTGGCAATAAATCAGCTACGTTCTGAGCAATCAGTGGCGTGTAATCAGTTATTAGACGATAAAATACAACAGACGGCGCAGCTTGAATGTAGCGCGAACGCCCGGGACCGTGCCCCTAATGCGCCTCGCGTATGCGCACGTTCGCATCGGCAAGCCCGCGGGTGCTTCATGTTTGTTTCCTCTATGCTCCTCCCGGTACTTGCAGATATATAATTGAACCAACTTTGCTGCGGCTCGATGCCCACAACCACTTCGCCTTCACAATATTGGCCCCGTTCCAGGATCGTCTTCTCCGCGGTTGAGCGTGTCCTACAGCGGATACAAAAGTGCCGCGCTTCAGAGAGGACCAAAATATGATGCGTCAATGCTATAGGTCAGCGCAGGGATACAGCTGTGGTCGGTTGCAGCCTAAGAACAGATACAAGCGCAGCTCCCAAAACTGTGTCTTACATGCCGTTCCCATGTGCAAGAGAGTCGTGATTCATAGTATCCGCTCTATCTGTTCGCGTTTTCTCACTGCTTAAACGCTACGCATTTTATTAAGCGAAAGTTCGGCGTCCATATACTGGACATACTAGGTATTCTCGAGTAGTGATGTTGAAATCTTTGCTGAAGTTCGCCAAGAAGTCCAAGTTTCCGACCGAGAAATAGTGACACGAACATGAGTCTGGTACAAAAACCACTGAGCTAAAATACGCGCAGGTTGCTGGACGTCATAAAAATGAGCAAATTCAACTGGATTGGCCAGCCATGCACATTATCCCTGGGAGGGACAGAAACTGCTGAAGGTGGTGCTTATATTTGTTCGTATGTTGCAACTGACTATAGTTATATGCCAGTATTCTCCGATGTGTTAAAAAAGTAATAGAGGAAAGTAGCGTAGAAGTAATCGGTTGGTTTTCAATGTTTCAATTACTTCCTACGGGCAGTAACTGGATTCCTGAAGAAAGTATTTGAAATTTCAGCCGGTAATTCTTTTCTGCAACTTGTAAAAGTGTAGTTGGAATAAAAAAAGTTTTACACTTAAGTCGCGATCGGAACAAATGAAATCAGGTAAATAATATTTCTTTCCTAAAATCATGGAGAAAAACTAACCGCACCTTGAAATTCAGTGGTAACTAGTATCAACCAAAAAGCTTACCTTCACACCTTTACCGTACGTAGCAATCCTTGTTAGGTATTTGTCGAAACCACTGTATACATACCATACTCTATATATTTCGCAGGCACAGTCAGGGGCGGGCGAAAATTTTCAATTTTGCTTGCGTGTATATACATACACACATGCAAACGCACCCGCAAGTATACATAAAGTATAGGTGCCCCCCCCCCCCCTTCCTCGAAAATATTTCTGGCTACGCCCCTGCTATATTGATCTTAAATCGATGCAATTCAAGTGTTTATTTTTGTCGTCCGCACTTCTTTAATAATTTTATTTTGCCATTAATGTGTTTATTCTTGTGCCTATAAAGTAATGCTCTATGTGTAAAATAAATAAATAAATAAATAAATAAATAAATAAATAAATAAATAAATAAATAAATAAATAAATCATTCAGACAGATCAAGCGCACTGTGCGCTTGATCTGCCGGTAGCTCGAGCGCCCAGCCACCCGCTTCCTCGTTTTCTGCAGCAATATGTGAAGAGCGACGCCCCAATAACCAAACATGGTAATACTGAAGGCTAGCTAGAACTTTGTGCTATAGTTTAAGCATCAACAGAAGATTAAGTTGTTGCTAACGTGAGGTAGAAACCACGGTCAAGAACAATGTCCACAGCCACACGCTCCGCTGCTCTAGACAAGTGTGGCTCCATCTGTACAGCGTATGATGTGCATCGGCGTCTCTATATCAAATTTAGCACTTGTGCGCATATCGTGAGCTTTCCAAGCGCGTCAACACCACCATGGTGTATTGCCGACGTGCTCATGGTCCGATGCATGAAACGTCGGCACTCATGTTTAAGGCGTTGTCAATCTTATCGCAACGAAGTGATCGCTATACGGTGCGAAAATGTGTGTATCCATAATGGTAGTCGGTATATTCTAGCAATGCCTCACTATAGCTTTCGGCGTTTATTACGTTGTTTTAAGAGTCAATTGCGAACGCTGCCACCACAAATGGCGTGGCCCCGACATGACGCTAGCTTGAATTGGGTCTATTTTTTTCCTAAGCAATCGAAGCGGTGCGTGTCCTGACCGCCACGCAAAATGCTTGTTTTTGATGCCGGCTCAAGCCGTTACTTCTTTTTCAGGATATTTTTGTTCGTCCACATCGCCGACAACGCCGGTAACGGATTTTCTGCAACATCGGCTTCTTACCGTTATGGCATTCAGATTTTCGGAAACAATTTTTGCCATCCCCGGATTTATATCAACTCTGCATAACCTGTGGCACATGTACGTATATCACGGGCCGTGTTATGTCGGTATGTGCCGCACGTGACTGGTGGGAATGGTTTCAGGACGCACGACGCGACGTGTCACGTTATTCCCGTAATGCACCGGTGAATCGTGTTCCCCGTACACCCATCCCCTGATCTACCAATGTAATAGATAGATAGATAGATAGATAGATAGATAGATAGATAGATAGATAGATAGATAGATAGATAGATAGATAGATAGTGGAGACCGAGGAAGCTGAACAAACTTGTAAGCCATAAGCTGCATCTTTGAGATATTTTTTCCTCGTAAAGTGAACTTGTGTGTTTATGTATATATTTAATTCTTCGTGCTATTTTCGAATTCAATAAAGTGCGACTGTATGTAACAAGTTTTAGTTGATCGCGAGTTATTTATCACCAAAAAACATATTTTTAGAGATAATTTTAACGGTGCAGCTACAATGCCAAAGCTTCTGTGCTAGGCATGTTTAAAATAAGTCGCTCTCACATGCTTGTAGCCATTCGCTCACTGGCACCATTGTTTGTAGGTTTGTAGAGATGAATATGACAGATGGGAAAAAATGTGACAGATGTGTTGGCTGGGTTGATGGATGTGACCGATGTGTTGGTTGGGTTGATAGATGTGACAGATGTGTTAGCGCACACATGTCACGCATGTGCGAGAGGCTATAAATCCGAGAACGGGTAAATGCGACCCTAAAGAACCACTGCGGTGTCTAACATTTGAGTTTGTGAGCCTACAATAACTGTTATATTTTGTGGGTATTTTTCTAAGAAATCAAGGTACATCCACCTTATAATACAGGTGGAAATTAAGCACGAAAGAATGTTCTCAGCAGTTGCCAAAGAGCTACCTGACTGCTTTGATCTGACAGCATACTTTGATGTGACAGTATTGCGCTCTTTCCGTTTGCGCTTCTTTACTTACTGTGTTCGTCCGATTGTATGCGCAACGTTACATACCACAGACCCGCCCCAACTCGCCCAGCAACAAGTTCTTCTATACTAATTGTCCCACTCAGGATACTTGAGCACGGGGCTGGATGAAGCAGCGGTGAAGAATTAAGAATTATGCACGCTAATGTTTCGCTAAAATATGCTTGCCCAAAAAAATCACCACTTAACATTGGTAAGTTAGAAACTCCTAGACGAAGGGCTTAACACTTATCGATTTCTGCTGTGCAATGTGCAATAACGCATGGACTCAAAAGCCCCCTTTGAAGCGTTTATACCTGCTGGCTGGAGTGTATTCAACTTGTCCACAAGGTATGTCAATGAGTATTTTCTGTCACTTGAAGACCGGCAGCTTGACTAAATAATTTAAAGTTTGAGGTTTGCGAAGTTGTGGCCTGCTACATTAAAGTGCTGTGCCACTGCTTCCGGCAATTTCTCAGCCGTGTCCGCACGATGCCCGTTTAATCTGATATTAACAGGTGGTCCTGTTTCGCCAGCTCACTGAATGACCATTTGATCATGTAGACAACGTTCGAACTAAATAGTCCACGTAAAGATAGATTTTATACGATGTACATAATAGTTCGGACGCGTTTATATATAACGCCATCTTGAAGGTCTTTGCGACTCTTGAAACTGCGTGTTATGTGGACAGTAGAATGAGGGTTTACGTTTACATGCTCTATTAAATTTCTTACTGCGCTGATAGATTACAATTCATCCTTCGAGAAACACTTTTTATGGCGCTTAATGCTTTATAATATTCAATAATATTTGCGAAAACTATTTATGTTCGGAAGCAAATTAGAGTATATTTGGCTGTGAATACTAGCGGCTGGCTGGGCTACGCTACGGGGGATCTTTTAGTTAGCGTTGATTTTCTATCTAGTTCACGTGCTTTGTTGTATATAGACCTTGTTTAAAGCGTGACGCGGGTAATTTTTTAAAGCTAATACTTCCTTTGGGTTGCTTTGAACACCGTCACCACGCCTTTTTTTCTGACTTGCCCAATTCACTATGCTCGCTTCTCATTGTCCTCCATCACCTTTCCCAATTTTGCGATGGCCCCCTTCAGCCTCTCTTGTTTAAAGCGCAGGATAGGGTATACGGAGCGTTCAAGGAAATCAGTTGCAGCCTCGAAATGGACACGTCCACTCGTAGAAATATCGGCTGCAGGACACACTCCCTATTTACGATTTTTTTATGGCAAGCTTTGATCTGCCTTTGTTCGGTGGCGCAGTCGTCGAGACCACTAGACTGGTGAGCTCTGGAGACTGCAATACAGGATGCACTGAATTGATACACATACTATCACGGTAGCTAAGTCAGCCAGGAACAATTTCTATATTGCATAATTCAGAAAGTAATTTTCTGACCAAGCTCAATTACTGACTTCCACTGTGTTTCAACTTTTTTTTTCTGAATTTCAAATGCGGAGCATTTTTTAGTCGTACAATGTCACGCGTCGTGCGTCGGCGGTGATGTCCGCCACCCCACTGTTCATGCTCGCGCCATGCGTATTGCGCCGCATGCTGTCGTCTCGTGCAAACCGTTTGCTCCCTCAACCCTCTCTCGCCGCGCAAGGCTGACGCAGGCAGCATCTGCTAGTAGAAACCGACTGCTCGAGCTGCACGACCATTCACTGGCCACCCCGTACATGTAGGCACTGGATCGCGAGGAACGCAGCCAAGGGCGTCTTTACTTGGCTTTCGCTTGACGTTGAAGGCAACGCTTCTCCTTCATTCAATAACTAAGAATAATAAAGACGAAATAACAATCAGGCATTCGCCCCGCCGCGGTGGTCTAGTGGCTAAGGTACTCGGCTGCTGACCCGCAGGTCGAGGGTTCGAATCCCGGCTGCGGCGGCTGCATTTCCGATGGAGGCGGAAATGTTGTAGGCCCGTGTGCTCAGATTTGGGTGCACGTTAAAGAACCCCAGGTGGTGGAAATTTCCGGAGCCCTCCACTACGGCGTCTCTCATAATCATATGGTGGTTTTGGGACGTTAAACTCCACAAAGCAATCAACAATCAGGCATTCCAAAACCATACCCAATTACGCAACATTCACGCGATACTCCCACCACTCCGCGACGCATTTACTCGAGGCCTCCCGTATGACTTAGAAGTGTGGTGGTATGGGCTAGTTGGTATGACATGACGATAGTTATAGCGCGAGAACAGAACGATGACAAAAATACAAGAAGAAGACAATGGAAGATGCGGGCGGCATTTTTTGTGCATTGTTTTGTTGACTTGCCAAATAAAAAAAAACACTAGGCCTGTGTGGAAGGCGCAGAACGGTCACAGCGAAAGCTGGAAGAGCGGCCTTTCAGAGCCTTTTCTAAACACTCATTGGGTAACTGCTGCAAGCACACTTGCTTGATGCCCACTACGGCATTAATAAAAAAATTTCAGGGTAGTAGGCCGGCATTCGTTATGCTATTTTGCGTCGTTCTTCTGAGAAGCGTGGTATCCGCTAAACTATTGTGAGCAACTTTGTGCCAATTGTTCACGCAGTGGCTGACGACGACGAGGAAATATGACTGAAGTGGGTATGCTCCACAGTTGATGGCTGAACAAAAACAAGATTTTGTAATAGATCGGAGCTTTAGACGACCATCTCGTTACGTTATTCGCATTGTTCGACGAGTGCTTGTTCTTCTGCTGTTTTAAAATTATAAGTCGTGTTAACGCGATTGCTTTCCCGACATCAAGTCTGCCTAATTAAAGGCAAGTTTGCCAATGAGTCCCAAACAGCGGCGTGGCTCAGTAGTAGAATACTGGGATAGCACCCAGCGGACCCGGGTTCAAACTCCACTGTGTCATTGTTGCTAGCTTTTTTTTTCTAATTTCGCGTGATGTAGTTACGGACACCGGCGGCGGCGGCGGACAACTACGGCGCCGCGCGTGACCCGAGTTTTGATCTCATAACAGCTTTCACTGTAAACTTTGCCACCCTCAAAGCACTTCCCACGTATGTATGCAAAACCTAACTAGTGAGCTAGGAGTTTATGCTTAGCAACGCTAAGTGTGTCCATTTGTACGAGAGAAAATATTTGTTCAGAAAAGTAAGCACCTAAAATTAGCTATTGTTCTTTAGTAAAAAAAGAGGTAGGCAGCTGCTCACTGAATGCTTCGCATGAAATCGATTTCCACATGCATGGCGATAGCAGAGAGAATCGTAAAAACGGCTGTGCGTATTTACATTGTCAAACAAACTTTGCATATTTTTTTTACCAAAACTTTGTATCAGTGCCTTTTAACGCAGGTGGTATACAAATATCGAAAGAAACTATAAGCACCTCTACAATTCTATCAATTCCTCATAGCTTACAGCAACGCTAAAGTGTTTAGAACAATATATGTTTTTTTCTGCAATGTAATCGAGGTATTCAGCTTGAATATAATAAGACAAACAATGAGGCATGTTAAACCGAGATAATGTTCATCAGGGTGTACGTTCAGCAAGTCGGTAGGGGAGTGACTTGAAAAAACTCGTTAGCTTCGTTCTAAACGCGAACTCTACAACTGCCAGTCGAGCCAATTAGCGAGGTTATTCCAGACTCGCCAGCTGAAATGGTTACGTTGCACTATTTTTTTTATCACGTGAGACTTCCGTCATTCGGGCCTTCGTACGCGAACGCGTCATGCTGCCTCATATTCAGAAGCTGCTGCGCGATAAAAAAATAATAATGATAATTTCCGTCCTCTTGGCTGCCCTACTCGGGCTGGTAGTGTGACCTCAATGCATTTATATGCATTTTGGCAAGCGAGTCGAACGAATCGATCCGCTTGCTGCATGCAAGTCGTCTCGAACCACCTTGGCTAGCTACCGCTATGCTTCTCTCGGCCCAAAGGTTAGCTTTTGTGCACATATAGAGTAGTTCCCAGAAGTAGTCTGTCCCAGCTAACTGACTAACCAAACAAAAAAAACGAAACTTTTTTTTTCTTCTTTAGCTTGTGCAATTTTATAATACCGAAAGCACTACGTCTACCGCGAGAAGGCGATTCTTATGAGTGAGAAAACACGTAAAAAGAAAATACACGTGGCGATGCTACGTCAAGTTCCCGCTCTAGTTCGCCGTGACCTCATGGATTCTGTCGATATCTGTTTAGACCTTTGTAATCGCTTATCGGTAAAAATTGATTACCTTGCTTTAGGTGGTCCCAGAGTCTTAGTATAGCAAGTTTCAGAAAACTTCGTTAAACCAATGTATCTATAATGCGCGCAAGGAGGACCTTGATATTCGTGACGTCACACTGATGTTCACGCGCTGAGCAGCACAGAATACGAAAATGAAACCTTGACCTTGACTTTCGTCTTCTAGTAATTATCTCATTCTGGCAAAAGCTATGCCTATAGAGTTCTGAAGCAATAATTTACTTGTCTAAGATGATTTAATGTTTCACTTTATAGTGTCTCTTTAAACACGTGTAAGCGTCGCAGTAGAGAAATGCGATATTGTGCGAGATGTGTCCTGAATATTAGTGCATCTTTTAATGTAAGCAGAAAGACAGCATGAAATAAACAGTTTTAAGTATGCCCTTACTGCGTTGTACAAGAGTAGCGGGAGATATTAGTGGCAAAAGCAAACGAAGTTGAGTCCAGCGCTTGATTAATACGTAAAATTGGACAAAGCAGAGCAAAGGAAGTCTTTCTTCATCTATCATTCGCGTGCTGTGATTTACTTCGTCATGAGACGGCAGACTCGCCAGAGCTTCTGAAGTTGCCCGCCAAAAGCAAACGCATGCGTAGGCTACGCCAGGCTGCGGTTGTGGTCGGTAGTTATTGAAAATGCCCTAAAGAAACCTTCGAATGAAAGCCCCGAGTCGTCAAATTTTTTTAATACTTGAGGTGTGTCGTATTCTATCACAGCGCCCAGAAAAAAAACAAGGTCATATAAGTCATTACGTGAAAAAAAAAAGAATGGAAAGTATCAATGATGCAGAATCGCAACTCAAAAAAGTTTTCTTTTTTTTGCCTATGTGTCGACTTGAAGGTCACTCAAGGATTTAGTCCATAGCAATAATGAGCAAAACTTGTTTCTACTGACTATGACACACTTCAGAGACTTTCATCCAATTCTTTATTCGGGACACCAAGTGACTAAGGGGCTTTCTATATACGCGGCGTGCCATGTGGTCCAAGCATTACTCACAGGGTGAACTTTACTTCAACCAGCAATATTTTGTTTCTGAAAGCTAGCAATAAAAAAAAACAGTACCACAGTTTCTCAGAAATGCTAAGTAAATATGCGTACAGTGTATACCCAACCTAGAACTCCCAATGAACATCGATACGAGAAAAGTCAATGATACCTAGTGGGACGGCGGGGACAATGTAGAAATCTGACTAAAATTTTATACACATCTTGCTTACGTCTACGAAGCATAAGGAGAGGAAATGAAATATGCATTTCATTTTTGTCCGTGTCAAGAAGCGCAGCCTTTTTGTACTTTGTCCCGATGTATCGAGCGTAATATAAGTGGTATGGCAAACAGTGTCGAAGAGATCTAGCTGGGCACGAAAAAAAGGCATGTGTTAGGCTCGTGTGTACTTACCACAGTCCAGCAGCTCAACAGAGTTATCGAATTAATTCCAATTCCGCGGAACACTTTTTATAGGCATCGTCATTTTCTTTTGTAAATTCTGGCTCAACGAACACATCGAAAAATAAAGAACTCTACTGCATCACACGGGCTCTTTCCGCGAAGCTTCGTCGAAAAACCACTCTTTCGTATACAAAAAGAAACAAATAACGCCATTGTACATTTGATCATTTCTCTGCAGACTATACTTCGAAAGGCAAAATCCACATTACCCTGCATTTTTCCTATACTTCATCCAGTCCGATCGGAGCCGCTGTATAAGGGTGGGTATGCATGAACAGAACAGAGCCGAAACAGCCGTGCTCAAGCGACCTGCATGCCTTCATGGTAGCTGTTCAGCGAAGCGCCTGCAAACCCGAGTGAACCTCGTAAAGGTTGCTCTCGCTCGTTCGAGGATAGTCTACAAGGTTCCTTAATTTGTGTACGAAAA
The DNA here is from genome assembly GCA_013436015.1 of Rhipicephalus annulatus. NCBI lineage: Eukaryota > Metazoa > Arthropoda > Arachnida > Ixodida > Ixodidae > Rhipicephalus > Rhipicephalus annulatus. The sequence goes on along the minus strand of WOVY01003737.1, from coordinate 488,064 downwards.
TGCGCAAGCGGGCGTGTCGGGTATAGACCCCACACGCAGTCAACGGTTGACTAAACCTGCTCTGTTCACATCTATGCGCATACGAGTTACGCGTGGTCTGATAGGCTGCCATTCACCCTCAAGGTCAACGAAAAAAAGCTCAACAACAACCACATTTTCGATGTACCACATATCCTAGGCGGTATGCACCTTGCCTCGGCCTGGTAGAAAACAATCTGCCAATTAAATGGCTGGTTTTTATTAAAAGTTCACTCCTCCTCCTCCTCAGTTTGCAAGTAGAACGAATATACTTTAATCTGGGTTGTACAAATATATAAAATGTTGGGAAAATCACGGATAACAATGAGCCAATGGCACGAGACAAGCCAACCATGGGAGGGAATGTATCAGCGGAAGAAGTTTCCATATCGTGCGTGGACGCCCGAGTCAGGCCAACAGCATACCTGCAGGTTATACTTGTCGGCGTTGACTACGCTTACAATGAATTCAGCTCGCTTTACTGTTTCTGTAGAAGTTTATGTGATGCCTGGCCTAAGCTGATCACTCACAATATTTACCTAAAATAACAATATGCCTTCGTACAGTGCAAGTCTACAGAGAGACAGAAAAGACAAAAGCTAACATCAAGTGTTTAAACGTACTACCATGAATGTTACCAAGAATTACGTTTTTATCTGATATATTATGATATATTACTGCATAAGCGTGAGCTATGGTGACACTCGTGGTACAAGTTTAAGCTTCACAAATACACCTTTTTGAGAAACTGTGCATGCTTTGTATGTAGCCATGTAGGAATTAATAGCATAGCTCAGTCTATACACGAGTAGCGAATGAATTCCTCACGAAACCACGTTGAGCTGTTTTATTTCTTTGTCCCACATTAAACGTCAGATAACTGGAATATTTTAGCAGCCCTCTAGGAAACGGCCTCCTGAGCACCATTGGCTGGCAGCTTTGGCTAATTGTACGTCCAACATCGATTAGTTGAGATACACTTTTGCGAACTAATCTAGCGTGTAATAGCTTTTTGTGAACGTGGTCCTTCAACTTAACAAGATAGCTATGCGGTGCTGCGAGAGCTGTAAAATGGTCTTTAACATGAGTACCTCCCAATAAGTACCAAAAATATATTTACACATCGCGCAAGACAAACGATTGACGAACGCTCAAAAATTAAAATTACAATGCTGTTTTCTTAAATGGTTACCTATACACTATCTTTGTGGATTTATGTGGTCAGAGAACTACTAATACGGCATGCATGAATGTACGCTCGTGATATGCAAGGAAATTCAAATACCTTGTAACTTATACCCACATCTTTCCATTAACCATCGGGCCCCAAATTAGCTTCAAACATTTGCCGGTTGCGTACATACGAGATTACCGTTCACACAGCCCACTGCCTAAATGTAAAGTATAATCCATTGCTGTTGCTTTAAGTTCCGCACATTGAACTAGGCTATAATTAGAAATGATTGACTCATAATTCCTTACACCATGCTCGACATACTATCTATAAAAGATTGTTAGAATTGTCATGGTCTAGCTGTACCTGACAAAATTGTGCGCCACATTATTTAAGTTCATCAAAAACTGCTGTTCCTTGCCCCGATAACAAGTTTCTTCGGAATTATGCAGTGCATTTTATGCTGGGAATCCACTATCACTGTTGGAAGTTTTACGAGTCTCGAGTTCTGTTAAAAATATTTTTTGAGAAATGTAGGCACGATGTCTCCAGAAGAGCCGACAATTCTGCTAATGAGACAATTCCAGGCACGCCGTGAAGTTACAGCTAATGTCACACGGTGCACTTTTGATCGCGATTGAGCCCAATTGGCGCCAAATCTCTTCTTCACGATTGGCTCATTTGCGCAAGTTATAACAAAAAGCGAAACGCGGTCGAGTAACGTGGTTCATGCTGGTAATAAGTTCACCGCGTAACTCTGGCATCAGAGAAATGCAGTTGTCTCCGTACAATACGAACACTTAGTTTTCACATCAACCAGTGAATAAAAAGTGAATAAGCCTCATTGCCTTTCCACAGCTTGCCGTTTTATCTTTTTCTTCATCCATTGCATTTGTGAGCGTCACTTAGTTTTACTATTCCTCCTTAAATAATATTTTTACACTATTTTAGCAACATTCGGCACTGTATTGGTGAGGGCTTCTTTGTGAAGAAGAATCAGCACATCGTGATTTACACAATCGTCGATCGCCTCTAGCACAGAGCACAAAGCAACCCTTGCAGTGCAATATATAGGTCTGCGTCTGAGGGCAGTGGTGAGAACCGACAAAGAAGCAAGAGTAAAGGGCTGCATTTCACAATCGGGTAAATGCCCATGTATATATCTCGGCTAGCGACAAAGAGAAAGACGATATTGGCCCAGACAGTATACTTGAGTCTTCACTGCGACTCGTGAGAGACGACGACTCCTGAAAAATGCAGACACCACCCTATTGGGTCCAAGAGTTGGAATCGTTACCACAAAACAGCTACACCCCTGTGAAACTGAATGCTGCATGCGTGTGAAGATAAAATGGCCAGAGTTTAGCAGCCGCTGCTTAGGAGGAGATCATGCGAAAAGGATGAATATGCAAAGGATGACGAATTAGTATTATCTGTTAACGTCTCTAACTTTCGAATTTCTTTCAACTCTCTCTCTCTCTCTTGTTCAGTCTTGTGAAATTTGCCAGCTAACTCTATTCGTCCTCTCTGTGATTGTCTTATACAAGTCTGCGCAACAACAACAACAACAACAACAACAACAACAACAACAATAATAATAATAATAATAATAATAATAATAATAGCACAATTGGCCCGAATCTCGCGTACATGCAGCCAACGGAGATCACAACGTAAATCTTCGAGCTGTTCCCGCAATTAACAGAGCCAACTGCCACAAAATTGCGGACCGCGTAAAAAGCTTAGACTCAGATAGCACAGATATTGAGCAGCCTGTGTGCTATCTTTTACGCTTGCAACACGAACGGAAACGTTGAAGAGGCGAGAACTCGTGGCTCCTCAAAATGACCTCCAAGTTCAAGATAAGGAGGCGCTCGCGGTGGTCAGCGCCGCAACGAAACATCACGTCCGCAGACGGCGTATGTGCTGGCATACTTGCACGTTACAGAAACAACCACCATGTGCAGGCGTCCTCTGCCTCACTATACTGCTAACACAATAAATAAATAAATAAATAAATAAATAAATAAATAAATAAATAAATAAATAGACAAATAAATAAATGATTGGCCTACGCATTTGCTAGGAGTGCTTCAGTGGCATGTAATGCTGATAATAAAACACTGGGGACACTGGGCGTCTCAACTTTAAGAGTTGAACACGATAACAATATGCACGCACGCACGCACGCACGCACGCACACACACACACACACACACACACACACACACACACACACACACACACACACACACACACACACACACGCAAACGCCCCGCCGCGGTGGTCTAGTGGCTAACGTACTCGGCTGCTGACCCGCAGGTCACGGGATCGAATCCTGGCTGCGGCAGCTGCATTTTCGATAGAGGCAAAAATGCAGTAGGCCCGTGTGTTCCGATTTCGGTGCACGTTAAATAACCCGAGGTGGTCGAAATTTTCGGGGTCCTCCACTACGGCGTCTCTTATATTCATACGGAAGTTATGGGACGTTAAACCTCACATATATCAACCAATATGACACACACGCGCGCGGGTGAGCGAGCGGTTTGTAATGGATTGTCAAATGAGACGTGACAGCAGCACCTGAAAGCACCCGAAAACGGACGCCTATACGATAGTATGAGCTGACGCTTTCGGATGCTGCTGCCACGTCTCATTTGGCAGTCATTGCAGATCACGCGGTTATGTGCCCCACCTGCAGAGAACCACCATCCATTATATACATGTTAATTAGCGCACAGCGCACGAAATAGCCAAAGCATTTTCTATTAGATCCAACAAGTGAATCAGTCATACATAAATCACCATTCCAAATGAAGAGTACAACTATCTATAGGGGTGCACGAATAGTGAAATTACACGTCTAATTACATAGTGCTGCATAGAGACCGAAATACTGAACATGAAACCGAATATGAAATAAAAAAACTCCTTGATAGCTGAAAGAAATAACGAGAAAAAAAGAGAAATAGGCTCATGTCCTCGAGCAAATAACGCTTTGAGTGACTATTACCTAACTACTACAAATTCTCATGCAGAAACGCGAGCCGTTCCAAAGGACGTGACTTGAGGCTCTCTCACCGTGATGTTCTCGTGTTTCCTGAAGTTGTAAACATGCTCTCACTGGGAACCTCAAGGGGTGGGGACATATTGCAAAACAATTTTGGCGATACCTGCTATTGTGCGGCTTCATGCTCTTTCCAGTATTCAAAGGATTACATTTTCTTGGAATCATCAGCTCAGCGTATTTTTGCCCTTTTGGCTAAGAGGTCTGAGCTCAGTGTGCTGGTAATTTTTCGACAATATAGCAGTGGCTCCCAGACTGTGAAACTTTGACCTTCCTTGCTGGTGCCATAGCGTATACGGAAAGGGCATGATATCATTTCAAATAAACATGCGCTTGCATATGAACCAGCATATTGCGAACAGTTTTAACCAAAGACCTATACTGTAACGACGCCAGCGTTAGTTTTAGCCACTAGAACCTAACCAAGTTGCACCATTGGCCTTTGTCACATTTGCTATGTTCTTCCTGTCGAATGACGTGAAGCTTCGCAAAATAGCTGTTCGAAATTCATACAGAATAATTCGGTTAGGGATTATTTGATTTGAATTTAACCTCGAATATTTGCACGCTCCTACAATTCTCTGTTAGACAAGGCATGATTCATGTTGTGTTGTAGCACTTGCGCACAGTAGTTTTTATGACTCATTCATACGTATATATATTCTTTCTTTTTCATAAATAAATTTACTCGTGAGTTCAGCGCTGTATCTTTTTTTTTCATATCCGTTCGTAGCTATAGCCCTGTAGCGCTGTCAGTTATTGTATAATGAGCACCCACCAACTGGTACAACTCGCTAATTTGGAACATATCCTTCGATCAAACAGCAGCCGCTAACTGCTGTGCTAGTAAGCAGTGTTAACGATGATGTCTTTGATTGAAGAACAATTCCTTCTCGTAATTTGACATTGATATATCCGCACACCAAGAGGAGACATCCAGCACCGCTCAGAAGCTTACGAGCTGCTACAGATAACTAAATGAGCTTTGTTGACAGGTTTATCTACGGACACATCAGTTATAATGAAACATTTTTTTAACTGAATAAATCACTTCTGTTTGTACTGCGAAACATGGTGCAATCGTCAGAGATATCCAAAGTGCAGAAACCACATTCTCTCAATACTTTTTCATGATGCGTTGAACACTTTCCATTGCACGGGCGCTAAAATTAGGCATTCAGAGTTTGATGCACGATATTCGCATGATGAGTTTTATGCATGCGCATGATGTTTAAAACTCTGGCAGCACGCACAAGCAAGAGGGTTGCGATGCGGGCTTGTAGCTGAATCATTGGAACAGCTTCGTTGTAGCGCGAAACGAAGCACGCATTCGAGAAGGCAAAATGACACCACAGAACACAAAAAATGGAAACAAAAAAAAATCACCACGTAGTGTCTGCATATGCCTTCTTGTGTTGATTTGTCGTTTCGCGCTACGTCAAATATATTTGTAAGCGTATTTGCCTTTAGCTCAGTTTGGAGACCACTCGTGACACAGTTTTTTGTTTCTCCTATAGCCATATCCAGCTTTCACTGTTTCAGAAAAAAAAATGGATTGTTTTATATACACTTTCTGGTCAAAGAAACAAGCTGCTTTGTTCTAGATTCAGCCATCCTAGTGATCCGGGCCTTATTGTCGATAAGAACAGTCGGTCTTGAGATACGAATAATGATATCGGCACTCGATCGAGTACAAGAAGTCCCTGCAGAACAATAACACATGTTGTTCGCTCTCGTTTATTTATTTATTCACAATACCCGAAGGGCCTCACAAGAAGCATTAGACTAGAGAAGGGCGAACAACAACAACAAAAAAAGCTGGCGGGTCAGGTTATATTACATGTCTTGAAAGATAAACTTCGACAGCAGCCTTGTAGCGAGCAAGGTCAGTGATGAGGGTGATATGTGAAGGTAAGGCATTCCATTCTCCGGCAGTATACATAAACAATTAATGATGATAGGTGGTCGTGTGGGCACGTGGCTGATACAGAACATTTAGGCGCGAGTGGCGAGAGGTACGATGTGCAGTAATGATGGATAATATATATATATATATATATATATATATATATATATATATATATATATATATATATATAGTAGTTGGGACACTTTGTATAGTTAGGAAATGGCACCTGCGCAGCAGCATGACTTAAATCCTTTCGGTGTTATTGACATTTAACGTCGCCAAACGCAGAGTAATAAAAAACACTCATATCCTAAATGTGGTAATAGAGGAATCAAAAGCTGCATCAGGATACACTTAGACAGACCCCAGCTCATGATAAACACCGAAGCCGCACTTCACAACTTCGCTATGGTTAACCATTTGTAAAGAATCCTTGGGTGGAGATTTTTACTTTTTAATCTGAATTGCTTTCGTTGGCTTACGCGCCCAGTTTTCATCGCTTAATATTCAAGCTACATGTATTCATAGCGAAGAACTTTTATATCGAGGGTCTCGTACGTCTTGGCAGATTATAAGTGGTTTTAGGCCTCATCCGAGAACTTACTGTTCAGAGGCCAGCTCATAAAAAGTTTACCCGTTTCGCTATACCAGCAGGCATATATATATATATATATATATATATATATATATATATATATATATATATATATATATATATATATATATATATATATATATTCCCGCATATTCCGTCATGGCTACGAGTCACGCTGGTTACAACATTTTTATAGGAATGCATGCCTAAAAATATGCGACAAAGCAGACGGCTTGAAGAGTGTAGGGTCGGTGCATTCTTATTTACTTATTTCAAAAAGACTGCCAGCCTCACTCATGGGACCTTAGGCAGGGGTGGGTGATACATAATAGGTGACACATAGAAATACAAGAAAAACATACCAGGCGTAGCTACACCATCGAGAACTGCTGCACCAAAGTGATGGATGGATTTGTCGGGTTTAACGTCCCGAAACCACCTTATGATTATGAGAGGCGCCGTAGTGGAGGGCTCCGGAAATTTTGACCACCTGGGGTTCTTTAACGTGCACCCAAATCTGAGCACACGGGCCTGCAACATTTCCGCCTCCATCGGAAATGCAGCCGCCGCAGCCGGGATTTGAACCCGCGACCTGCGGGTCAGCAGCCGAGTATCTTAGCCACTAGACCACCGCGGCGGGGCCGCACCAAAGTGAAACGCCAGCACTTGCACATAGAGATTTTCACGTACATGCGTTGAGGGGGGGGGAGTAGAAAAAAGAAAGCAATACAAAAGCAATAACGACGAGCACCTGCTCATGCAAAACCCCCAAAAAAAAGAACGCGTCATACAACGGGGCAAAAGTCAGCAACGTTTCAGAATACATTGCATTGATGACAAGCATAGCGTGATAATACTTTAAGTATATGAAAAAGTGCTATAGTGTTAAACATAAATTGAAGCCTATTCCGAATGCGTAACGGAGTAATAGAATGCGAGGAGAAAAGAAAGATGAATGACATGTGGGGTGCTGGCGTTTTAGTTTTGCCATTACGATTGAAAACTTTCGCAGGTTCACAAATCCGTGGACAGAACATTTGATTTTGTCACAGTGCGCGGAAAAAATGAGTTTTTAAAGGCTCTTGTTTGTGGGGGTGCTGACACTCCCTGTATAGGGTGCCTCGAGTAGCGGGCATCGAGGCACTTTACCCCTGTAAAGTTGCCCCGCCGCGGTGGTCTAGTGGCTAAGGTACTCGGCTGCTGACCCGCAGGTCGCGGGATCAAATACCGGCTGCGGCGGCTGCCTTTCCGATAGAGGCGGAAATGTTGTAGGGCCGTGTGCTCAGATTTGGGTGCTCGTTAAAGAACCCCAGGTGGTCGAAATTTCCGGAACCCTTCACTACGGCGTCTCTCATAATCATATGGTGGTTTTGGGACGTTAAACCCCACATATCAATCAATCTACCAACCCTGTAAAGTTCTTTGCGCCACGTGGCGCACGTGTCTCGCACATAGGCCGCATTTAAAGAGTTACACCTATTAAAGCGGTAGGTAGTGTTGTGCCCGCGAGCGTTTATCACCACCACCACCATCATCATAGTTTTTAGAACGGTAGCGCCGGCGGTGACGCCTGGCGGAGAGCCTGGGTGGCGGCACACGAGAAAGAAGTGGGTCTCTTTGACGGGTGGCGGATGGCGCCAACGGTATAGCGGTGGGCTTGTGGTGGATGGCATCGCGGGCTGTCTGTCGTGGGCCCTCGTGGTAAGACAAGCGTTGGCGAAACCGCCGTATGTATGTTCTTGTGTTTGCTATGTTTTGAGTGCTGTGTATTATTGTGGAAGGGTTTTTAGCGTGTTGATTCCGATTGAGGTTATAATAATTTGGCTGACGATATTGTCGTTATAAAAGTAGTCAAATAAATATCTGTTGTTTTGGTTCGTTTTGACCGTGTCAACCATGTCCGTGTTCAAAGAGCGTGGCGCTCACCCAAATCAAGACTCCACATGTTCTACAGGAATAATCCTTCAGTTTTTTTTTTGATGCTCCGAATGAGTTGATCGACGGGGAACAGTTTTCATATATGCATCATTGTTTATGTGCAACTTATCGTGGTAAATTAGAAATACATACCTTAATCAATTGTATCTCCGTTTTGCCTGCAATGTATCCAGGTCAGCTCTTTTCAACAGTTCACTGGGTGACGTAAAATAACAGTAGTGATAATAAACAAACTGGATTGTTTTTCTTTGAATCGTTTCGAGCGTTTCAATATTTACTTGGCTGTGAGGATCCCAAACCATGCATAGACGAGTATTCAAGGATCGGAATGATAAAAGTTTTATACGCAATTAATTTCAATTTTGAGGTAGATTCACGCGAAGAATGTTTTAGAAATTCCAATTTGTGTAAAGCTTCATTTTCAATGTAGGAAACATGCTCATTCCACTTAAAATCTGCACCTAATACAACGCCTAAATATTTGTAAGTGTTAATGAACGATAGTTTTGGACCATTAATAGAACACGAGTGTTGCAAAGGAAACCGCTTGCGTGTTACGCAAGCGGCTTCATACCAACGGCAACATATGAGCGACATATTGTTTTTTCATCCACTTCAGTTACTTTTCATGTAAGTCATCATTGCCTACGGTACAGTCAGAAGCTTCACCGTCCACTGACTTGATTGAGTTCAGTCTTACAAAGCTACACCCCGATCTATTTACCTTTTTCGAAGCGACTAGCTATTCGGCTGCCGTCTAATTTTTTTTAAAGCACGGTATAAATTCCCTTCAATAATCCAGAACCCTGAGTAACTGTTGCTTCTTGTGAGGTGTGCGCGCGCTCCCTCGTCCGCAACCACAAGTTGCCAGTCGCTGCGTTCTTTTTTAGTCGACCAGATGGCGCTGTCCTCTACTCACGCGCCTCAAAAAAACTTGGGGCAAGGTATCTAGCTTCTGAGAGGCGCTCAGCTTTTGGTACGGCTAGAGTATACTAGTGCGGCTGCGGTTGATATGTGTGCCCTATAGATGTGCTGGTTGCTTGATTCGTGTTCTGCCTAACCAAACAGCAAAACAAAGAGCCATATGCCTCGGCGGATCAGTGGCCACGGCAGCTCTGCTGCTTCGCGGGTACAATCCCGGCCGCGGCGGTCACATTTCGATGGAGGCGAAATGGTAGAGGCCCGTGTACCGTGCGATGTCAGTGCACCTTTAGGAACACCAGATGGACGAAATTTGCGGAGCCCTCCGCTACAGCGTCTTTCGTAATCACATATGATGCTTTTGTGGCGTAAAACCCCACATAATACTTTAAAACGGAAAGCCATACCTGACCACATACTTAGAAGTGTGGCAGCTTGGGCTAGTTGGTATGGCATGACGATAGTTAGAGCGCGAGAACGAAACGACGACACAGAGACAAGAAGTGTCCTTCTTGTCTCTGTGTTGTCGTTTTGTTCTCACGCTATAACTATCGTCTGACCACATACATATGTCATCATGTACAAGAAATACATGTCATCGAGAAATACACCCGTAAAGTCAAAATACCTATTCCTCCTTTCCCAAACTTTCCTGGTTAGCGCCTTTCAGTGCTGACAGAAATACAATAATAATATTGTTTTTATTATTATATTTCCGGATTTCTCAAGCTGAATTCATGATATCAGTATGAGAGACGCTGTAGTAAAATGCTCTGCAAATTTCGACATCGTGGTGTTCTTTAACATGAGCTTACGTCAAAGGACACGGGCTATTTTATAAATTGATAAGCCCCACAGCACCGCACCCTCACTGCAAGAAATGTGCGCTGCAATGCGCGACATTAACTTCATATAACAATTAGATTTATTGATGCACAAAACCAAGCACATGCATCGACAGTCATAGCTAATGGTTTCTGCACAGCCTCTCTCTTTTTGATAGGCGTTAAAACAGTATCACCACGAAGAACAAAGTCGAGCGCCGCTGGACAGGCCAACGTCTGTGACGGGTGGGTGGATGGACAAATATCTTTTGTTACGTTTTCTGGCAGTGGTTGCATATGTCGCATTGCATCGGCAAGGGGATTTTTCGATTGCATACATTTTAACCCGATAACGTTGAAGAGGTGTCTCGCAGAAATTCCGGCACCGGTGGTTGTGAGCGAGGAGTCGTCATCTTGTCCATGACCGAAAAAAAAACAACAACCAGAAGGATGCAAATAAAATGAAACGATAAAAGAACTGAAAATCGAACACATGCTGTCCACGTGGCAAACAGATGTTTTACCACGGATCAATGTCGTTGTCTGAAACTGCCGTGGAAATAAAACACTATATAGTGCGAGGAGTTTCGGCGCATGTAATACTGTGTGGCAGTCGCACCAGGCGTCGTAAACAAGCGCATGGCGCAACTGGTCGGTAGTATTAATTTGCCTACCCATTGAAATGTGTGCAACCTGCGCAAGTGCATCTTTCGAACGAGTAATCAGTATATCGCCAATTAGCAAAATGAGCATCTACGGAGTTGGACACTTAGCAACTATACATAAAGTAGACATTCTACAGAATACTTTGAAATGGCCTATGTTACGGGCACAAACGTTAATTTCCTCCCGATATGGTTGAAGACGATGCACGTGGGACTCTAATACACGATCGCGTTTTACTCTCGAAGGCAGAGATGGAGCGTCCTCCAAGTTCTTTCACCATTTTGACAGGTGTACTTGTTTTGTCATGCCTTGCTCCCAATCCACCAATCTCTTCTTAGGTCTATGTATACATGTATGCCGTTACGACATAAAAACCTCCTCTTGACGCTCTGTAATTCACAATGCAGATTGATTTAAGGTGTAACTTTCTGCTCTCCTTGCCTAATTCAGTAACCATAAATTGCAATTAGTCCCCTGAGTTACTGAGCAATGCAATGGTATTGGCAAAGCGCAGATTACTATAGGTGCTCTCCATTAACTCGTATCATTAACTCTCCCCACTCTAGGCTTCTGAAAACCTACTGTAACCACGAGGTAATCAGCATTGGGCAGATCTTATCCATTTGTCTTACACCCTTATTTATTGGTATTCTGTCCTTTTCTCTATGGAGACTATGGTGGCAGTTGATCCTCTGTAGATTACTTGCGGGATGTTTATATATGCTTCGTTGACACCCTGATTCCACAACGTCTGCATGACAGCTAATATCTCTACTCAATCAAATGAATTAGACAAGGAGAGCCGAAAGTTAGGTCTTAAAATTAATATGCAAAAACGAAAGTAATGTACGACCACCTTGAAAGAGAGCAGCTCTTCGAGATAGGTTGCAACGCAGATAAATTGCAATGCACAGCGGTTTATTAAGGTGGTGTAGCTGTAACGAAGTGCACACTGCTGCAAAAGCAGCAGCTAGCAGCAGACAAATTGCGGAAACGGTGGCATGCACATACTATAGCGCTCGTGTACACTTATTGAATCATATTGTCGTCGCAAATGGCCTCTACGAAAAAAAAATGTAGTAGACATGGCCTTATACTTAAAAAGTGTTTATAAAAAAACAGCTACTACGCTGACTATTTCCTTTTCTCCTTTTTCTTGCTTTAGTGTAAGCGGTTATAAAACGCTCCGCGTCTTCGCTTCCGCATCCTCGCATCATACATTATACAGATTTTGCTCCACCCGTCCAGGAAAGATTATCTTTCAAACAGCTCTTTCATTCACACTTAATCGAAGACCGTTACGTTTGTATCAAAAAGCATGCCGAGTCTCGCTTTTTTTGTTTATGCAGCGATCGTCGCTGTCTTTTTTATTATTGAATAAATATCATATTCTAACAAATCTCGCCGCGCGCTTTCATGCCTTGCAATAGCTGCAGCGCGCATCGAAGCTCATCTTCGCAGACTCCTCGCAATAGCTTTTCTGTAATCCCTCATCACGGCGTTTTAAACTCGCGCATCGTGCATGACGTGGCTGTGATGGGATCTCAAAACGGCGGTATTTGATTCGAGCGTAGCTCATCGGCCAGACTCTTCCCGGAGCTATAGTTGGGCATTGAGGGATTTAACACGTGGCTGCGCACAACATCACAGCCTCTTCGGTGTGGGTATATATAGCGCCGCCCGTTGAAGTGCATTTTCGCCATATGATGGGAGGTGAGACAAATGAACGACAGGTTGCCGCAGTGAAGACACGATAGAAGTAAGAATAACGTATGTGTAGATTCTCTCTCTCTCTCTCACACACACATATACGTGAAACAAGCGTCTTGCTAAGCAGTGATTCGTTTGTTTCTTGCTAAAAATCTGGAGCATCTATTCTGGACGTATGTGCGAGAAATAAACAAAGTGCTGAGTGCGAAACTAATGCATTCCCCATGCGTAAAGCCATTCTCTACGTCACACGTGGAGCAATTGCGAAGTGACACACACACACACACACACACACACACACACACACACACACACACACACACACACACACACACACACACACACACACACACACACACACACACGCACGCACACGCACACACACACACACACACACACACATACAGGGTGTCCGAGCTAACTTTAACCGAGATAAACAAAACTGCGTTATACGAAACTTCTATTGGCTCTATATTAGTGGTCATCGTGTGTACTTCTAATGTGTTTTTTTCGTGACTAAGCACTAAATAATTACCTTAGTTAGCCAACTGTTTTATTCTTGCTTGAATCAGTAAAATACTCACTTAGTTGTAACTCACCTAAAAGAGCCCCAGGATTAAGGGTTTACTTTTGAGTGAAATCTACCTGGTAGTTTTTTTTAGTAAAATCAAAAGCGCTCGAAACACGCGAATTATCGCTCGCGTGTATAGCTACGCCAACGTTTCCAAGTGTTTGTTCGGTGATACATGGCTGTGTTCGTGTATTGCACTGGGTCTCACGCTATTTGATGGACGCGAATCAAAAGATGCTGCTGGTGCGTCGATCTTCGAGCGTGAAGTATTGCACAATGTGGTGACAAACGAATGCAACTACGTATCAACTAAAAATGCTTGGAAGCGCTTGATAATAATAATAATAATAATAATAATAATAATAATAATAATAATAATAATAATAATTGTAGCGGACGCTGAGTGCTATGTTAATCCTCTAATGGATGGCGCTGTCGGCATGCGCGCGCCACTTCATGTGGGGTATATAGCAGGGGGGCAGTTCGGAATAAAGGGTCTTCTTCTTGTTGTTGCTATGAGCCATGCTCGTGTCTTACTCGGCGTCTCTGAACATGGTGTCAGAAGTGGGAGTCTAACGCAGAGTTATGGAGGAGACAGACGCCGGACCTTCTCAGCTCAACTTCATTCACGTCGGTACACCGGGACTTCAGCCTCCGTCGCCTTTCAACTTCACCAGCCCTGGGGAATGGACAACATGGATAACGAGGTACGAAGATTACGCCTTCGCGGCCGGTATCAACACAGCCACCGACGAGGTGCAGGTGCGAACTCTTTTATATTGCATGGGTTCCCAAGCACGTAGCGTCTTGTCGTCGCTAGGACTGTCTGCTCCGGAAAACCGCCCGTTTGCGGAAGTCAAGGCTAAGCTCACTTCGCATTTTGTCCACCCTATCAATGAGATTTACGAGAGCCGCCGATTTCACCGCCGAGTGCAACAACTTGGGGAGCCGGTCGATGAATTTTTCACCGCGCTCAGGAATCTTGTCAAGCGTTGTGGGTACAACAACGCCGAGATCGAAGACCGCCTTGTGCGAGACAAGTTTGTCGTTGGATTGCGGAATGAGAAGCTATCGGATCAGTTGTGCCGATGTACGAAACTTACAGCTGAGGAAGCGTTGTGCCAAGCGCGTGTTCATGAAGAAGCCGAAAAAGAGCGTCTATCCCGTGAAACTTCCAGCGAGAACGGGGCCTTTGACAGCTTAAACGTGGACGCGGCGCAACGCGCGAAGAACGCTTCATCGCGTCGCAGCAAATCTGTGCAGCCAACTCAGTCTACTTGCGATTACTGCGGCCGTGGTCACCACTCTCGAAAAGAATGCCCAGCTCGCAAGGCCACATGCAATTTCTGCAAGAAGCAAGGTCATTTTATTGCTGTTTGCCGGGCCAAGCATCGGAAAGAGCTGTTAGGCTCAGTGGAACTTCACGCGCTCAGTACGTGTCGGGCACGATATGCCGACATTCACGTGAATGGTCACCTCGCACACTTCAAGATAGACTCAGGGGCCGAAATAACGGTGGTTTCACCTTCTTTTCCGGCATTACCTACTGTTTTGGATAAAGTGGACGCCGAGGTATCTGGTCCTGGAAATCAAAGGCTGCACGTTCTGGGATCTTTCACTGCTACCTTGCAGTGGCGTAACAAAGTGTCTGTGCAAAGACTGTATGTTATCAAGAACCAGACGACACACCTCCTGGGATTACCAGCAATTGAAGACTTGGGCATCGTTCAGTTTTTGGACTCTGTGGATGGTATTCCGTCATCTCAATCAAAAATTTTTCGTGGGCTTGGCGAAGTACAGGAAGAATACCACATCCGCGTCGCTCAAGATGCTCGTCCCTTTTCATTAAGTGTTCCTCGACGAATACCTCTGCCTCTGCTAGAGCATGTGAAGAAGGAATTGGATGTTAATCCTCTAATGGATGGCGCTGTCGGCATGCGCGCGCCACTTCATGTGGGGTATATAGCAGGGGGGCAGTTCGGAATAAAGGGTCTTCTTCTTGTTGTTGCTATGAGCCATGCTCGTGTCTTACTCGGCGTCTCTGAACAATAATAATACTAATTGACCCCCTATCTGCATGTTACATTGCAAATGTCATCAAAAGACGGTAGTCTTGCGTCTATAGAGAGTGAAAAAAACATTTATTTGATGTTATGGACAAGAAAATCGGTGAATGGTATTCTAGAGGCGCTGTGTTAGAGTGTCTCGAGCGTGCAGCGGAGGTGGTTGATTGATTGATTGATTGATTTGTGTTGTTTAACGTCCCAAAACCACCATATGATTATGAGAGACGCCGTAGTGGAGGGCTCCGGAAATTTCAACCACCTGGGGTTCTTTAACGTGCACCCAAATCTGAGCATACGGGCCTATACAACATTTCCGCCTCCATCGGAAATGCAGCCTCCGTAGCCGGGATTCGATCCCTCGACCTGCGGGTCAGCAGCCGAGTACCTTAGCCACTAGACCACCGCGGCGGAGCTGCGGAAGTGAACCAGCGCATCAAGTATCAAGTCACGTCACACGTGAGACATGAGCGCTATCTGGCAGTTATCTTGAAAAACGAAGCAAGTGGTATGCGCGCCCATCTCGGAGGCGATAAGGTGTAGAACGCAAGCCGACGGGCAGGTGCCACCACCGTGTCGTCTTAGCAAAACGTTGAAAACACTTGCCTTTTCGTGCAAGCGTTGCATTGTCAGCGCAACAAGATAAACGCTATGGTTCGTAGAATTACTTATGTATGCCTTTTCTTATAAAAAGACACACATACAGAATATTGACCTGTTGTTATAGTACTTCAGATATGCGCAATAATTGCTTTTTAGTTAACAATCGCACAAGTATGAACGCTGAGTCTTAGGCAATATTGGTGGGCGCGTCGGATGGGGTTGGTCGTTTGGGGTATTGTTTGGTGCCGTTTGGGGTATCGTTAAATGCTGACAAACAGACAGACACACAAAAATGCTTGCGTCGAAGGTCCCCAAGAAAGACTATCGTCTTTAGTAATATGTGGGGCCTAACGTCCCAAAACCAACATATGATTATGAGAGACGCCGTAGTGGAGGGCTCCGGAAATTTCGATCACTAGTGGTTATTTATCGTGCACCTTAATTTGAGCACATGGGCCTACAGCATTTTCGCTTCTATTGATAATACAGCCGCCACAGCTAGGATTCGATCCCTCGACCTTCAAGTTAGCAGTCGAGTGCCATAACTAACAGATCACCGTGGCGGGGCCTTTGTGGTCTATTATCTCACTGATATTGTGTAAAAACACGGAAAAACGAGCCCTTAAGTATACTTGTTTCCCTTATATATATATATATATATATATATATATATATATATATATATATATATATATATATATATATATATATATATATATATATATATATATATATACTGAAGGCGCTGACTGACACTCCCACGTTTATTTCACATATAAAACCCAATAAAGTGGCTGGGGGGATAGCTGTCGTGGTAGCTCAGTGGTAGATCATCGAATGCGTCATTCGAAGTTCGCAGGTTCGGATTCTGCCCACGGCAAGTTATCTTTTCACCCACTTTCTTTCTTCATAGTTACATGAATTTAGTTAATATCTTCCCCTATACTTTCCTTGGCATTATTCTCTGTTAGATCTCATTAATATTGTGTAAAACACGGAAACACGACCCCTTAAGTATACACTTCTTTCCTTATATATATATATATATATATATATATATATATATATGTGTGTGTGTGTGTGTGTGTGTTTGTGCTGCATGAATGATTAGTTTTCTTAGCTATATGGTTCTGCCAAAATAGTGCAACAAAATAATTGAGGTGCGTGAAATAACTCCAGTGTCAATGAAACATCGATAGTAGCCACCGAACGTGTCTTTTTAATTTGTAATGTCAAACAATATTGTTGGCGTTACAAATTACCTGAAATAACAGGCAATCAGTAATTAGAAGTAAAAATAGATGCTTGCTGAACTACTTATTATTTTTTACGTTATTAAGGGCTTTTGCGAGTTGCGTGACAGCTGCATGATTTTTTTATGGGGTATAGTAGTATAAACAGCATATGTCAGTTTTAACGTAATATGTTAGGAACGGCTGCAAGTATTCCCACAAATTTTACGTGCTCGCAAAGAACGCTGATGGTTATCAAGTGGCATCGTTGTTCTATGCCTAGGTTGCCTATCCTTCCTATGGATTCTTTCAAGATTTGAAGTAGGTTCACTTATTCAATGTACCTTTTCTCTGCAACCACAGAAACGAATAAAATTAATGTAGAGGCTCATAGGTGTCATATGAACTAAAGTAATATTACATTTTCATGAAGTTTTTGTAAAAAAATTATAATTACTGAATGCGCAAACCACGTAGGGTGCACATTCTTGTGTGATTTTTTAGAGTTTCACTTTTTATGAAATCTGTATTTTTAAAAATTTAGATTGTTTCTAAGTCGTTGTACCTCGCCCATACAAAGCTTCTTTGAAATAAATTCAACACGTTTTGTGAAAAAGTACACTGAAGGTGAGAACTTTAGAAGAAACGCAATTTCAGAAAAATTAAGTTTCACGAGTGCATACTACTTACACCAGGAGGCGCGGCGCACTACGGCGCGGCATTTAAACCACTTGGAGCGACCGCTCGGCGTCGGGCTTGCCCAGGTTTCACTTCTACTTCAATGTTACGGAAACTTTTGAATAATTTTTACGTACAAAAATAAAATAAATTTCAATTGGGTGTAATTTTATTTCCCATTGTTTTACACTCGGCAAGAAAGCGTTGCGAATCTCAAGAAAGTAATTCAGCAGGGTAACTTGTTGGGCGAGTTGGTTGGTTCTTAACGTAGATTTCGGCGCAAAATAAACACGACAGACGGACAAGCGCAATCCGTATCTCGTGTATATTTTGTGCCAAAAGCTACGTTAAGAACGTAATCCAATGGAAGAAGATACACAGCTCGTACTTCCCATAATTCCAACGGGGAGTTCAAGCGCCGCTGAAGAAGCCCGCGTGGACACTAGCGCCTGATTTCCCCTAGTTATTATTGCATGAAACTCTATGAAATTGGGCCTCCACATTCAGAAACTGTCACCCATCATGTCCAGTGATGTAATGAAAGCTGACCACCGTGGTTGGACTTCATGGCTATCTTGCTAACACTGCGCAACTGTTTCAGCATTCCAGCAGAAGCTTCCCCGCTTAGACGGAGGATGCTCTTAAGTTTATAAGACGGAATAAAATAAGGTCCATGAGTTGATTTATCGGACACGGAGGGTTTCAATTGTTTATATTCAAAAACTCACAAAGCATCGTGGAAGTTACTGACCTTTGTCCGAGTTATACACTGCACCAGGAGCGTCTTCACACCCGAAGCTTTTCGCACAGGACAACTCTATCACGAGCTTAGCCTCAGTAGTCGACTGACACCGCCTGCGCTGGCTGCCAACGCCTAGATATCTGTAAGGCCGCGTTTTGAGCTGGGATACTCGGTTTGCGGGACTTTGACCGGCGCGTTGAATATCGCTCTGGCCGTCAACACACCGACGCGTCTCCTTCGGTTTTCGGAGTCAGATGACACAGCCGGCCGCTTTGTTATGCTCTCAGTTTTCGCGACCAGATCTGTTGTGCTGATTGCGAAACAGCGTGCGAATTTCCTTAGTACAACTATAGTCGACTGGCTTTCCGAGTCGCTAACACCACCTTTATCGCTTCTAAGTGCGGGTAGACGGCTTTATTGCATAAACGACATTTCTTCGATGTTTTCCAAGGAACTGACGGTACTATTGCCACTTTCGAGCAGATGTGCGATGTGCTTCCTGCTGACCGACACTGGGCCAATTGCGTATAGACACCATCAAAAGTTAGTAACCTCAGCTGCGCTTATCTAATGGCGTTACACGCAGAATTCTTTTAACCCATTAAGGACCACAAAAGAAGTACTCGTTGAGTTTCATTGAGATTTTAGAGATTTTAATAAATGCAACAGACAACAAAGCGGAAAATGTTTATGAAGATTCATAAGTTTTGACACTGTTTTATGTGGGGGTCCACCACGGCTCTGCTGACGCACATCTGTCACGGAAGTGACGTTGAAAAATATATGCTGAGAAATCACAGAAGAAAAAACCATAAGGCAAGCATTTGTCACGTGAAATAAATACAGCAACCTCCCGCTTCCCAGCGCGCGGCGCTAACCACTACGCCACGGAGCGTGCGTTTTCGGGTAGGCTAACGGCAAACGATTTATATACACCATACTCTGTTTGGAAGTCCTCGAAGCTTAGAAACATTAGCGCGTTTTTGGTATCAGCGGCGAGATGGCGCGACGTGCTTGCGTTGAGCGTGCTCTAAAGGTCATCGCATCCACGAAGCGCTGCCTCCACGGAGCGTGGTCTCTCCTGCGCGCGCACTAATCATAATCGTAATTCGGTAGTATTATCATACTCGTACCTTGGCACGCTGCCGCGGCAGCGTGCCCGAAAAGAGCGCGTCGCTGACAAACGACGCTGGAAGAATTGTGACAATTGTTCGCACTTGTAGTGTGTATCTTGTGCGCTCGTTTTGTGTGTTAACATCGCTTTAAGTGTATACAGCCGTAACAGTTGTTCGTCCGCTCTCGTACTGTATATGCTCATTTCGTGCGTGCTTTCTGCTTGAGGTGTGCGCCGGAAGTTTCGACACGCTTGCCGTTCCTAACCTGACTTTGCAATATGTGGCTGTTGCTGAAACAATGCACAATAAGTGCTCAAATACCTCTGTAGAGGCACGCTTCACTTTAGGGTTATAACGATTTCCATATATAGGGGGATGAGCCACGTTTCTTTGCAGAAGTTATGACATTGTACTTCAGAAAGTACGCTGGACCCTCGATATAGCAATAAGAAAACTGGTCATATACAAAAATAGAGAGTATGCTAGGCCCTTGCCAAAGGACTACCAAAGTCCTCTCGACCCATACAGCTTATTGAAGCACCAGCGCTTCATGAAAAACGTGACATCACACTTCTTGCAACTCTACTTCAATGTACTGTGGCATACCTGCTTTGATTTCTCATGGTCGCTCTTAAACTCATCGCCAAATACCGCCGTTCCTATAGTGTGTTGTGCAGGAGTCACCTCCACTGAATGACTGCGTCGACTGCTCGCTACCACCATCTGCTGAGCTGCGCTTGGGTGCACGTGAAACCGGGCTTATGGAGGACTTCAAGTTGAATGACTATTTCACTGCCCTCCGCACTTACTCCGTTCCTCGTAAGACTTTATCGCTGCCGATACATCATCGAAGTAAAAAAAAAGCGAGCACGAAAATCGAGCTACAGCTAATAGGAGAAGCTGTTAAGAGAAGCACAAAGCTGTCAGAGAGAAAAATGGTGGTTGTTGGGAAGTGGAACGACATTTTCGGCATCATTTACGATGTTAAGCTGGTTTTAACGTATCGTGAAATAAGCGCACTGTTACAAGAACATTTTTTTTGCTATGTGAATAAGGATGCGATAGGCGAAATAACTAGTGGCCAGTTCAGTGTAGCTTAAGGGGCGAAGCTCCTTATAGTCTAACCTTGTGAATAGTCACGCGTAACCGACAAAAACGAGAAAGTAAAAAAGGCATAAGAAATGGAGGTACATTTATTGTCTCATTTCATAGATGGCGTTACTCTGCCGCTTCTCCTAAAAGTGCCGCTATTCTCCGATTGGCTGCTCCGCGCGCTTTGCCAACGAGTGCCTCTATCAGTATATAGTCGCTATACGTGTTGGATCGTTGGTGGGCCACGGACGGAGCAGAGCGGCGGGCGCGTTGAAGACGCTTGTGCTCGGCTTCTTTGGCTCGCGTCTCGTCGGTGTTAACGGCATGCCGTCTACATTCTCGAACGCGATCGGACGCATGGACGCATGCACGGACGGACGAACACACGGACAGACACACAGACGGACACACAGACGGACGGAAGCTTCGCCACACTCATCATCATTCACTCCGCGGTTTTGTTGTGATTTTATTTACTTGATAATCAACAGCGGTAAGCCATTGGGGACTGCTGTATCACACACACACACACACACACACACACACACACACATATATATATATATATATATATATATATATATATGTGTGTGTGTGTGTGTGTGTGTGTGTGTGGGTGGGTTCGTGTGTAAGTGTGTAAGTGTGTAGTTCTACAGTTGCTGCTCGCTGTGGTGGTCTATTGGTTATGGTGTTCGACTAAAGAACACAACAAAGAAAAAATCTCCTAAAGTCTATCTCTGCATGAATACGCGTGCTGTGTGATCTTTTACAACAAGGTCGATGTCAAAAGTGAGTGATAAATAGATGCTATTTACTATAACCGAAGATTCTTTATGAAATTCGTCGACGACGGCGTCTCATAATCATATCGTGGTTTTGGAGTGTTGAACCCCACAAACCAATCAATCAATCAATCAATCAATCAATCAATCAATCAATAAGCACTGAAGATATCGCTGTTCCAATCATCATGCCTCCACACTGAAATCGTCCGTGTCTCGAAGCAACCCGGACGTGGCGCGGCCTTCCCACCGGACGCCTCAGGCCGAGAATGCAGGAGCGCCTATTTAGCAGGAATGAGAGGAAGTGAACCGTGTAAACGGAGCGAGGTTCCACGCTTGCGTACGCATCGGCGCGCTGCAGGTTCGTATAGGAGATGCGGTCAGCTTGATCGCAGGCGCGCGCACCGAATCCCATCTCAAAGCGTATAGCGGCCATGCCGCCAATATGGGAGCCGGGGCTAGGGCGAATGATGCCGCCACAGGTGATTTCACTTGGGCGCAAAAAGGAGACGCGATGCGCGCCCTTCTCTCCGTTTCTCTTTTCTCGTAGAAAGTGTGTACGGTCAATTTAGTCCACTCACTTCACCACAGTCTTTTCCGTTCCGGATGCTGTGTATCTTTTTTTTAATGCCTCCACCTGGTGCGTAGGTGCGCGAGTGCTCGCGATCAACCAGCTTTTAGATAACGTCCCCAACTCCGGTTCCCAAACCCGAGACACACCTATTAAAATATTCTCGATCTGAGCTTGCGTTGCCGCATGCTCCCTCCGCTTTGATGTAACGTTCTCATAAAGTTCTCGGCGCGTTTCACGTCAGCTTCGAATCGTCCGTCACGGAGCGAAGGTGAGCTGTAAACCAGAAGTATTGTCAACGAGAAGTGGCTGCTATACGCGGGGTATGGATGAAGGTTAGAGAGAGCGAACTCTGATTACGGCGGAAGATAAAACACGAGACGAGAAACCGATACATAAACTAGGCGACATCTTGCAAAAGCACGAATGCGCTTACGAAAGAGGAATAAATTTGGAAGTACGTTGATGAGAGCTGGAAGCAGTATAATGACAGAAACATATGGTCATTGTTCCAATCATAGGTAGACAGATAGATAGATAGATATATAGATAGATAGATAGATAGATAGATAGATAGATAGATAGATAGATAGATAGATAGATAGATAGATAGATAGCACCTCGACGTGGCACTGGAATCGAGGTGCCCTAGGCGACACCTCCCCAAGGCACAATCCTACGGTGGTGGCAATGGCGCTGAGCCGTAACAGAACAAAAAAAATAAGCAAGAAAAAGATCATAACTGACGAGAAGATTAGTTATCGAAATCTGCTGCCGGTTATATAGAGAAAGGATTAACCGAAATATTCCGGTAACATTGCGGTGTCACGCTTTAAAAAACGTGGTTGCCCAGAATACTTGTCCGCCGTGGTGTGTTTGCGGTTTACGGTGCTTGCCTGCAAACTCGAAGGTCGCGGGTTCGACCACTGCATGGCGGTGACATTTTGATAAAGGTGAAATGTGAGAGGCCCGTGTAATGTGTGGTATCAGTGTACGTTAAGGAACACCAGATCGGCGATGTTTCCAGAGCCCTACATTTCGACGTGCCTTATAATCATATAGTGGTTTTGGCATGTAAAACCTCAAGTATCAACTTACTTATAAATGTGGCAATTATTTTAGTGATTTTCGCAGAGTGTGGTTGCAAGATAGCAAGAACATAAAACCAAACAAATGAAGAAAGCCACTGTATGAAAAACACAACAAAAAGTATTCTCAAAACGACTGAAAGAAAAAGCGAAGCACGTAATAATACGTAGTGCAAAACTTATAAAACAAAGTACAGATGTGTAAATTTACGCACTTGTGCAGAGTTCGGAAGAAGATAGAGCTAAACATAGCAGCAAAACTAGGTCGTTTTTTGCTATAGCCCTGTACACTCATTTGTATTTCGCAGAGAGAATGAATATATAAAGTGACCCTGCAACACTTTTTGAGCATGGTCAGAGCATGCCGCTGATCGGTAGTATAGGCTCCCGACAATACGTGAGCCAAATAATACAGCGCAGCACGTGGCCTGGAATTCACAATAAATTATCAAAGTCAGCAAAAAAATTGATTCCTCTTCTCTTGACAAGTCACGCAGTATATCCAAAATTCGCACGTAGCAAGCCCATAAATCAGCCATTGGCTGATTTAAACGTGGCGCCCTCGCTCGTTACAGAGATCGCCGCGGGAGGCCGCTACTAGTGTGAACTACGCGTGCGCACGTGATCACACTGAAAAGAAACCGCGCATTCGAAGAAAAAAAAGGAAAAAAAGGTGCTCGTGGTCACGAGGCGTGCGTGACGTTTTTCTGTGGTCCTGCCATTCCTCACTGCTTAGCTTCCAGCGCTTTCGTCGGGACGAGAGAAAAGAGAATGCAATTTCAGCATGAGACAAACCTTTGTAACTCCACTAGCACTGGACGGATTCTTAAAGTTTTTGTGGCGTAGAATTCGTAAGGCAATAAGCTCATCCAGTGAATTCATTCCAGGGTTACTTGAAAAAGTGTTTCAGGGTCCCTTCAAAACAGTTAATTAGTAAGAGGGGCGCTATTGTGAGCTCATGCATTTGTTGTGCAGCGAATCGGAATGAAAATGCGATAATTTCTGTAAGGTTTATCTTGCAGTAACCCTTAATGATCTGATATGAAATTTTTTGTCTGTTTAAAGGCCTATTATAAGTTAGTGTTGACAGGTTAGTTTGTGCTGTAAGTTTTGTGATTGAGATGCGTCAAAAGCTATTGTAAATGAAACGAATGAACTTTTCTGCACTCTACCTAATTTTTATATAGATTTTAGTAAAAGGCTTTAAGATAACTGAGGTGTAATTCAAAGTCGGTAGAATGATATATTTATATTCGAGCGAAGACAGACTTAGGTGGTTGAAAGTTTCAAAGCTGTTTTGAGGAAAAGCTTTTTTGGATTGCTGTGTTAGTATAGGAATGCGTTTGGTCCTGTTCAGGCCATCTGTGATTTATAACCGAATATATTTGAAATGTGTGACTTCAGAAAGCTTGCAGTGCATGGTTAGTGCAGCCGTCACAAAATGTAACTGCTTTTTTGTATTGTAGTGATTAACAAAAACACAGTTCTTTCAAAGCTAATGACCATTTGCCATTGGTCACACAGCGGACACTTTTTGTAGAGCATTATTGAACATGTGTTGGTCAGGGAGAGCACATTTTTTTATAAATGACACATTCATCACTGTGAACTTCCATTTTAACAGGAATCTCATCAGCACTATAATGGAAACGTAGGGGTCCTACCACAGCACTAGGAGCCAGAATACTTTACCACCGCCTTCAATTCACACGTGGTCGCATTGTAAATATTGGTAGGTGGCAATATTTTTATGTTACGTGACAATATTTACGTGGTAATTACTGTTACCAACTTAGCATTATTGCCACGTAACATTTTTGGTGGAGCTGCGGGGTACTCTTTTGACGACGGAGCTCCACAGTGGACGCCTCCTGCTTTCAATTACACTATGGCCCCGGATGAAGACGTGCCTCCGCCAACTCCGTCAGCACCATCACCGACAACCACTCGGTACGTCGCCATCTAGCAAACCCATGATCCCGGTACCTTTTCGGGGGGAACAACATCGATGTGGATAAATGTCTCAGCATGTACGAAGGCGTAAGCAAGTAATATGACGGGAAACCAACCGTCATGTTGGCAAATGTCACTTTCTACACCTCGACGAAACACCTCATGCCTGGTTTGAGATACACGAACACGAGGTTACGAGCTGGAACATGTTCAAACAGAAGCTCCATGATCTTTTTGGTAACCTATATGACAACAGTTTGCTTCCCGGAAACAATTGACCGTACGAACTCACACGTCAACCGAACCTTGCTTGACATACATTCAAGACGTGCTAGCCTTGTGCTAGGAGACCACCCCAACATGCCCGAGGCTGGTAAGTTCTCGCCCATTTTAAAGGGTATCGCCGACGATGCATTCAACCTTCTCGTCTTTACCAACGTATCCACCATCGACACCGTGACTAAAGAGTGTCGCCGCATCGAGCAAGCGCAGAGTCGACGCAATCCTCATCAGTTCTATCAGCTGCCCAATACCGCTGCTACTTCATCTTGCGAAGGAATCCCTGGTCAGCCATACATACCTACCGATGTGACACATGTCGTCCGACGCGAACTCAATGATAAGGAGATATGTGAGGTTTAACGTCCCAAAATCACCATATGATTATGAGATATGCCGTAGTGGGGGGCTCCAGAAATTTAGACCAATCCCACCGCAGCCAGGATTCGATACCTTGATCTGCGGGTCAGCAGCCGAGTACTAGACCACCGCGGCGGTGACGCAAACTTGAGGCCATGTGCCCGTCTGTTAACAAACCAACGTTGACTGATCCAACGGTGCCCGCTGTCTCCTAGCTTGAGGCCGTCGGTTGCCAGAAATTCGCTAATATGTGTCCGTTGTTCTTTGTTCACGCAATTAACAATAATGATGCCTCTGTAGCCTCTGAAGAGCCAACACGCTGTCGTCAATATCCCTCTCGTTCCTGGAACCCATCTCAATGGCGAACAGCAGATATTCAGCATATCTGCTTCCGCTGTGATCGTGCAGGCCACATTGCTTGCTCTTTACTGTCACATCCAGTTATCTTCTACATCTTCCAGCACATATTCCTATTATAACGCTTCCTGCCACCCAATGCATCACCGTTATCATTTCCGCAATGAGCCTTCAGCATTCACCACTCCTGAGGACTACAGCCGCGCGTTCCCGTCATCGGCGCCTCCAAGCCGTCCATATCGTTCCACCACACGTCGCCTCTCACCCTCGCCGTCGTTTAACAACTGGATGTCCCCGGAAAACTAGACTGCGCAGCATCTAGGGTAAAGCTGCATGGTGGACTTTACCCGTAAATTCTCTTTTGTCCTTGCGTATACATCGCAACACTTTTCAAGTCCATGTTGATGGGACTCCTGTCCAAGCTTTCATCAACATAGCGCTCACGCTCTGTTGTGAGTGCGCATTTTCGTCGTCGTATGAAGAAGATCCTTGCGCCAACCTTGAACGGTGTGGTTCAAGTCGCTGACAGATGCACAGTTCCCGTCGTAGGAATGTGTACCGCACAACTTACCGTTGCAGGTCATCAAGTGGTCGCCCTGTTTACCACATACCCTCACGATCTAATACTTGAACTGGAATTTCTAGCTGCAAACTCTGCACTTATTGACTGCTCCACTGGTGTGCTCCGCCTTGAACTGCCACAACACAATGACCCTCCTTGCCAATCTTCAGGCCAATTAAATTGCAGCGATTTTGGTAATCAAGTCCCGAAAACTGTTACGTATGTCGACATGCTATGCTCATCAGCTGTGCCCAATGAGGAATACTATGCTGCGCCCTTTCCCGAATCGCTGTTCAAGCATTGTGTTTCTGTTTCCTATACGGTTCTCAGCATCACAGCAAATAGAACTTGGCTACCTGTTGTCAATTTCAGCGCCACAAGTTAAGTGCTCCCACAAGGCATATTCGCAGCTCACTTTATTTTGTTGCAGGATTCACAAGTTGAAGCTTTCACTCTGGATGCAGTTGTTCCTACGCAGCAGGCACTGAAAACAAATTGTGGCAGCCGTCAATTTTAAACATTATTACTGCTGTCCTTCCACATGAGCATGTTGAATCCCTCCAGTGTGTACCAGGGTCATACCAAGAGATTTTAGATTTTGGTCATCAACCCTTAGGCCAAACGTCTGTCGTCCAGCATGGCATACTCATTGGTGATGCCAACCCTATTCACCACCGCTTCTACAGGGTGTATGCCTCGAGCGGGGCGTCATTCAGCAGGAAGTATACAAGATGCTCGCGAAAAACATTATGGAGACATCCTTCAGTCCCTGAGCGTTTCCGGTAGTAATATTTGAATGAAAGGATGAATAGTGGCATTTTTGCGTGGACTTACGCCAACTGAATAACATCACGAGGAAAGAGGCCTACCTTCTACCGCGAATTGATGACGCCCTTGATTACCTGCATGGTACTGCGCACGTCTCTTTCATTGACGGTCATTCTGGATATTGGCCGATCGCTGTGGACCACATGGGCCTTTGTAGCACCTGATAGCCTCTACCAGTTTGAGGTCATGCCTTATGCCTCTGTCATGCTCCAGCCACTTTCGAACAAATGATGAACTCCTTGCTTCACGAATTCAAGTGATCGACGTGTCTATGTTATTTAGACGACGCCATTGTATTTTTGCCCAGATTTGAAACTCACCTTGAGAGACTCACAGATATTCTTGACGTCCTCCGTCTTGCCAAACTTCAGCTGAATTCGTCCGAATGCCGGTTCAGGCGCCGCCCC
The DNA here is from genome assembly GCA_013436015.1 of Rhipicephalus annulatus. NCBI lineage: Eukaryota > Metazoa > Arthropoda > Arachnida > Ixodida > Ixodidae > Rhipicephalus > Rhipicephalus annulatus. The sequence continues at coordinate 459,958 of WOVY01003737.1, read as the reverse complement.
ATTACAATCCTTGGGCATATTGTTGATGCTTCCGGCGTACAGCCTGATCCAGGAAAGATTCGAGCCGTGAAGTACTTCGCTGCGCCGACAACCACCAAGGACGTTCGCAGCTTCGTGGGGCTGTGCTGCTACTTTCGGCGGGTTGTCGAAGACTTCACCGAAATTGCTAGACCTCTCACGGGTCTGCTCAAACAAGACACCATTTTGCTGGTGTCCTTCCCAAGCAACAGCTTCCTCCAAGCTCGCCACTCTGTTCACGTCGTTCCCTGTCCTAGCCCACTTCTACCCTTCAGCACCAACAGAAGTTCGCACTGACGCTAGCAGTCATGGAATCGGCACTGTGATCACAGCGACCATTGGGACAGAATCACGTAATCGCTTATGCCAGTAGGCTGATGTCTTCCTCGGAACGAAATTATTCAATCAAGGAGCGCGACTACCTCACTCTGGTGTAGGCAGTTGCCAAATTTCACCTTTACATAACGGCCAACCTTTCACAGTGCTCAACGACTATCATGCCATTCGTTGGCTAGCCTCCTTGAAAGAACCTCCAGGTGATCTCGCTCGCTGGGAACTAGTGGTAGTGTACACGAGCGGAAGACTGCACCAAGATGCGGATTGCTTATCACGCTACCCTGTGGTCGACGGGGGACTCTACAAGCACTGACTCTATCGACTGCGTATTTTGCCTTTGCCATTCACTTTGACTCGGCGACGAGCAGCGTCGAGATCCGCACCTATAAGCCAAGTTATACAATGGATACAATGCTCCCCACATGTCACCACTGTACGCATGTTTGCCTTAAGAAATAACACCTTATAAGGTGTTATAAGGTGGGGGACAAGTTGTGCTGATATATATATATATATATAAATATAAATATATATATATATATATATATATATATATATATATATATATATATATATATATATATATATATATATATATATATATATATATATATATATCAGCACAACTTGTCCACCACCGGTCCGGGTTTACTGCTGGTCGTGCCTAAGCACCTGCGCGCCACATTCCTCCACGAACTTCTTGACACAAAAACCGCAGGTCACTTTGGCGTTTCTGGCACATATGACCGTGTGCGCCACTGCTTCTACTCGCCTGACCTTGCTCACTCTGTGCGGCGTTCTGCGAAGTTTGTCAGCGCCGCAAGAAGCCATCAGGACGTTCTGCCGGTTATCTTCAGCCTAACAGCCTATCGACATTGCACCAGCACTTTTCTTTTTAGTCGGTTTGGATCTTCTTGGTCCCTGTCTAACATTTTCTTCAGGCAGCAAGTGGGTCGCTGTTGCTACCGATTACGCGACCCGCTACGCAGTTAGCCAACCAGTTGCGCTATGGACGTCACTGATTTTTTACTTCGAGACCTTATTCTAGTGCACGGTGCCCCAGGCCAACTGCTGACAGACCGAGGCCATATCTTCCTTACTCAAGTGATTGATGATAAGGTATCCTGCATTCCTTCTACACCCAGCATAAGCCCACGACCTGGTATTACCCCCCCCCCCTCCAAGAAAAACGGGTTTATAGAGCGTTTGAACGGGACTGACAAACATGCTTTACAAATACGTGTCGACCGACCACCGTGACTGGGACATTGCACTGCCATACGTGATGTTCGCGTACAACTCCTCCCGCCGTGACACTGCTGGCTACTCACCGTTTTATCTTTTGTTTGGGCGTGAACCAACGTTGCCACTGGATACGTATCTTGTGACTTCTGCAGAGTCGACAACCGAATACGCTCTCTATGCTATTGCTCACGCTGACCACACCCGTTAGCTTGCCCGCAACAAACTGAAGGCTTCTCAACAAACGCAGAAGTACTGTTACGACGAGCGACATCGTGAAAAACGATTTCTAGTGGGTATCCTTGTTCTTCTCTGGTCCCCAACGCGACGTGTAGGCCTCTCTGAGAAGCTACTTTCGTGTTTTGCGGGCCCCTACCACGCGCTTCGACAAGTAACAGACGTTACGTATGACATTGTCCTGGATAATAATATGAACTCGTCGCCTCTACCACCTCTTGACGCTGTCCACGTATCAAGGCTTAAGCGCTTCCATCCTCCTTGAACTGTGGCCCCATAGACGCAACGGGTCGGCGCTTTTCCCACGGGTGGGTTGTGCTGTGTGGTTTTCACTAACATTGTCAGTGTATAGTGGGACAGATCCAAGAAGCCTTCGAGAATGGAGTTGAAGAAGTGGACGTTCGGGCATGAACTGTACTGTGACTTACGACTGACGTAGTGTTAATGCCACGTAACAATATTGAGTGTCTTAAGAAGCGACGTGCTTTTTTGCCACACAAGTAGAATTGTACCATAATTTTATAAAGGGTCTCTGCAGTATAGATTCGGGAGTCGATTTTGATGGCTGCTTTTTCATGAGCCTTGATTTTATTTGTCTCTTTCCCATTCAGTTACATCAACACGCCACTGACGCCAGCGAGATGTGGCGCCACACGCATGTTTAAAGAGAACGTAAAATATATCTAGTTTCCCCAAATTCTGCTCACGGAGGTGATTCGGGGCAATGGTGGTAACTAGGCTTCGTTGGTTTCAATCAGACATCACGAGAGAGAGAAAGAAAAATAGAGAGAGAGAGAAGAAATATAAAAAAGTAGAGAGGTTATCTATGTCCTCTTTGCTACCACACATGGCGCGATAGAAATGGGGGAGCAAAACAGAGAGAAAAGTAGAGAGAAGAAGGTGCGCATGGTACACCAACACCACACGTAGTGCAGGGTTTCACATGCGGTTCCTCACTGATGTTGCTTCAAGAATAGATCTCTACCGGGGTACGTCACAGCGTGACGTCACTGGTGCATGTGCAAGGCGGTGGTTGGCAAGACACTCCCGCCGGTGGCTGAGTGGGGTGCAGTCGCTCTGCGCTTGGTGCAAGTTTTTTTTTTCTTTTTGAAAGCTTAATCTTCATCTCAAAGTGGCAACATTAGCTGTGGTATGTTTCAGAAAACTTCTAGGTGTGTGGTAAAGTGCGTGATCAAATATTTGCCACGCTGGCTGGCTGTTTATCTCGGAGAAGTGAACACACGCGGCGGCCTGTGCGAGGAACAGCGGCATCGTCTTCGAAATTGTAGAGTGTTTACTGTGGCATGTAGTGTACGTAGAAAGGCATCGACAATATTGGTTCATCCTTATGGACGGTGAAACTGGGAATATTGTGCGTGGTGTGTGCAGCGGGAATGACGCAATGCGTCTTGTTTGTGAAAACACTGGTATTCGTTCTGGGCTGGTTGTATTAACCGGTTGTCGATGGAACTTTACGATCTGACATTTCAGTCAAGGTAAAAATACATTTGACGCGATCATCTGCGAGTGGGTACATCTCAGCGTATGCGCAGCGTGCAGAAAAATAAAAGTGCATAAATTCCGGATGATATATACGGCTACTCATGAGTTATAAGCATGTTGTAGCGTTGCCGAATGTGCATATACACGCTTCACTACGGCTATAACTCGTATTATCGAATACCTGATACGGTTAATGGGAACAGCTGAGATTTTCGTTTTTTATCTAGTTTGTATTTTTACGGCTTGATCTTTATGAAGTGACAATGCGCATTAGAAGTTTCTGTATCAGGCCTAAAAAATAATATAGGTACAAGAACACGTTATAGGTGTCAAATGCAGCGAGGTAACTGTGCCAGATAATATTATATATGATGAAGTTGTCGGGTTTTACATTACATGAATTTTCACTGGGCTATTGAGAAATAAACGCAGCAGCCGGATTTCTCTTTAATTTTCACGAGGATATGTTAACCTCAGCCTAACGCATGGCAAGAAGAGTTTTTTTTTATTAATCTCCGATCAGAATTTTGCGCAATGAGTTAAATCTTATCCGTGACGTCGCACACAACAGCTCAAAACAATGCTGCTGCCAATGCTGTACCTCATTTAAAGCTGCATTGCAAATGCCACGATGGAAATCGAATAAGTTTACATCCATGCCATGCAAATATTTCTCAAAGTACTAGTCACCGTGTGCATTCAAAACGTTCACTTTCGAAAAAGATCAGATTTTTGATGGCTGCCATCTACGTGGGTGAAACCAACTTCGTGCTAGTCGCGTCTTGCGGTACTCTAAATAAAGTTTCTCCACCAATCCAACTGCGACGAGCAGATTTCCACACTTTCGCGACCCCGTTCTTTCAAAAGCTATGACTTTAGAACATATCAACGTAGATATTTCTGCCGAAGGAATTTAGACAGGCAGAAAGATGCCACCGGCGAAGATTTTTTGCCAACCAGCACCTGCTCCGCGAGAGGGTATGGTGGGTGGGGTGCGAGCAGTGATGTCACACTGTTTACAAACAGGGAGAGGTCTATCGTGACATTGCTGAAAACAATAATTAAGTTGAGACAACGAAGTAGTAGCTTTGTAATGAACGACCTGCCATGTTAACATAACCTATATGTAGATATAGCATAAATAATTGACTCACGTAATACAATAGAACAGCAAACACCACGTGGTCTAGACTATATACGGCATCCTACTAACCTTCCAGTGCTGTAGTCGGGTGGTCGGTTAACGCGTTTGCTACAGTTAGGGAAAGTATGGCAGTCTAGGTTTTAAACTGCACTTCACGCAGAAATGTGCTAACGAAAACGGACATGATGCCTAGACATTATTGCGGACACACAGAGCACGGTTTTCTCTGTACCAAGCACGCCGAATCACATGTTGATGCGCACCCCATTCGCCTTCATAGCGCAGTGGTTGACCTGAGGAACGCGTGCAGAATCAGTGTTGGGCCACGCGTCCGTGGCTCTCATGCAGCGCAGGAGGGGGGCCACGCGCACCACCGCCGCGATAAGTCGCTTAATTTCGGTCCCACGCGCAAACCCTCCAGCTCGCCACGAGCTCACATGCCGCGCGACCAGCGGTCTGGGCCGGCTATGCGTCTTGCTGGGCTCGAGCGGGCGAGCAGCCGCTTCGCTGCAGGGCGTTGATGCATTCGGCCACCAAAATTTTCCTGAAATAGTGGCCGCGCAGGCTTCGTTAACTGACGATTGTGGGACCGATAATTAAGAGCTCGCACGCCACCGCGAGCGTCTGTTAATGCGGCGCCGGCTGTGCCGTCTCGCGAGAGCCGCGCAAGATGAGGGCACGCAGCAGCGATGGGCGGGTGGCCTAATAGCGTGATTATGCATAGCGGCCAGCCGGCACCGATACGGCGCGCCGTGCAGGCTGGCGGATTTTCATGCCACCACGACGTGCACGAAGGACAGCGCCGTCGTCGATTGAATTCCCGGCGTACGTATACTACATACACTTGCGCGCTCCGCGTGGCCCTCGCCGTAAAAGGTTGAAGGGCGCGCGCCGCCGGATTCTCGCGGTCTGGTTGTGACCGTCGCCCTGGACGGCGCAGATTGCGGGCAACCACACGAACCCCCTCCCTCGTTTTTGCACTCTATTTCAGTCAAAAGAATGCACAGTCAAGTTGAAATGCGAAACGCCTGCCTGATTTCGGTCGTAAGGAACCGGCCGTGGGAAGGTTCGCGCTCTGGGTCCCACATATTGCTGGTGCATAACATTAGGCAGCAAGAACCCATCAAGTGTGTACGTTCGTGACGCGTGGGATTAGAGTTTAAGGCGTGGTTTCACGGCCGCTCTGCATTAAAGTACCCGGCACAATGCCATGGCGTTTCCAAAGGGGTTTTTCGAACCAGCTGTCATGTAGGATGCTCCCTTCATATGCGCGCAAGAATTTTCCTCTATAGACTACCGTATATACTCGTGTAAGGGCCGCCCTCGTGTAAGGGCCGCACCCCAACTTTGAAAGCGGATATTTCGAAAAAAAAAAAAACAAAAGTTCAAAATGTCCCGCCAGAAAAGTGTAGTTAGTTCATTTACAGCCAGATGGCGCTGCACGCTTTTCCGCTTTTATTCTACTTCCGCCGACGCGCCGACCACGCTGTTGACAGCGCGCCGCCATATTTGCCTTGTGCGGCCTCTTTGTTGGCATCGTTCCTAGCATCGTGTCGATACGTTGGCAGCGCGACTTCAGATCGGTGTCGTCGGTGTCACTTTGTTGGTTGTAGTGAACCCTGCAGAAGCCAGCGCACGTGACGGACGATGGGCCGGCATCTGAGATCATTCACTGCAGCATTTAAGCTGCAAGTGATTGACTATGCCGAGGAGCACGGGAAGCGGGAAGCTGGACGAAAGTACGACGTCGATGAGAAGCGCGTGCGTTACTGGATGAATCAGAAAGATGCCCTCGCCGCTACTAACAGGAGCCGAAAGGCGTTTCGCGGGAAAAAGTGCAAGTACCCGCAACTCGAAAGCGAGCTCGTCAACTACGTCGTCGACACACGAAGGGACGGCTACGCCGTATCGACTGACATGATACGCGTCAAAGCCCTCAGCATCGCTCGCCACATGGAAATACCCCCGGCACAATTCAAGGCAAGTCGGGGCTGGGCTACGCGGTTTATGAACCGTAACCAGCTTTCTATTCGGCGCCGAACGACGATTTGCCAAAAACTGCCGCGCGAGTACGAAGACCACGTCATTAAGTTTCATCGCTTCGTGAATGCTCTCAGGAGGGAGCATGAATACGACCTGTCCCAAATTGGGAATGCGGACCAGACACCTGTGTGGTTCGATGCACCGGAAAGCACCACAGTGGATTTAAAAGGTGCGAAAAGTGTGTCTGTGCGCACGACTGGTGCAGAACGCCAAAGGTGCACTGTGATGTTGTGCATCACGGCAGACGGCAGGAGGCTTCCGCCGTACGTCGTATTTAAAAGGAAGACTCTCCCAAAAGAGAAGTTCCCTCAGGGAATCGTCGTACGTGCGCAAGAGAAGGGCTGGATGTCCGAGGAACTGGTCGTTGACTGGATTAAGACCGTCTGGGCAAACAGACCTGGAGGGCTGTTACAACGGAAAGCCCTCCTTGTTTTGGACAGCTTTAGAGCCACTTGACCGACCGCGTCAAGAACCGAGTTGCCGCAACTCGTACGGACTTGGCCGTCATTCCCGGTGGCCTGACGAGTGTGCTGCAGCCGCTCGACGTATGCGTCAACAGACCATTCAAAGTGGAATTTCGCCGATGTTACTCTGAATGGATGGCTGGAGGCGTCCACGAGAAGACCCCTACAGGACGGCTGAAGCGGGCGTCGCTCCAACAGGTGTGTGAATGGATTTTGAATGCGTGGCGTGCCATGTCAGTAGAAGTAGTTGCTAAAAGCTTCAAGGTAACGGGAATTTCGAACTCCATGAACGGCACCGAAGATGACCGTCTCTGGGAAGACGCGGACGCCGAGGCGAGCTCCTCCGAGAACGAGGACAGCGAAATGGAATCCGAATAAAAACATTTCTGGCATGTCATTTGTGACTCTTGCACTCTGCTACTGTTGCATAAACAGTACAGACCTTTGGCCTGTACTGCCTGTACTAAATCGGCCTGATTCGTGTAAGGGCCGCACCTAGCAAAATTTTCGAAAAAAAAGTGCGGCCCTTACACGAGTATATACGGTAATGATAATGTACACTGCACACTTTTGACCTCAGTGATGTGATCAAGCAAGAACTCACAGTTATGAAGGCGGACGAGGGAAGACCAAATCCTCCTCTTCAGACACACTCATAGGCCTTCTGCATGGAGGAAAAAGAGTAAGATAAGACAGATGCATAGAATTCAATGGTTCAGGACACACTCACTAGATTAATTTTTAAACTTTTGCCGGTGCCTTGAAGGCATCCGCCGTGCATCATATAGTTTTCTGGCACTTAGGAAGACAGGAGCGAAGCCGTCCAGAATAGCGAGTCGCCGCAGCCGATGGCCTGAAACATTTACTCAGCCACGTCGGCAGGGTTACCAACCATCCCATCCGGCTCATGACGACCGTCTAGAGTTGGCGCACATTAGTGCAGGCTTGTTCGGATGCATCCGCCTTCGAAATGGAAAGGCCGCCGCTGCCTTATATATATATATATATATATATATATATATCGTGTGACGCTACGATGACTGGGTGACGTGGCCTGGCTCATACGCCATGTTTATTCTGTTCTGCACTTCTTCCTTCTCGACCTCTACTAACCATCACTTGATACGTCACACGATTCCCCCGCCCCCAGAAAGATGTCGCGTCAGACGAACAGAAATGAGAACTGAACATGCACGGCTTAGAACCGAACACTGTCAAAAAAGAAGGTCATTTCAAGTCCGAGGAAGTTTCTGTTAACACACTATAGCTTCACAGGAGAGGACAGCAATCCAGGGTATCAAGTACAGCTCTGGAGGGCGAGGCTGGCTGTTGCGCTCTGGACGACATAAGCATGCTTTGAGCGTGAAATCAGATGGAAACACAGCCGGCATTCTTGCGACAAATGAACGTGGTGTGATGGCCTTGAAGCATTGGCTGGTTGATTTGCGCAGGTGTCGTGCTATTTGTCTTGATTGGAACCCATGCGTTGCCACCCGTTTGCGTGCTTGTTGACCGAGGCTGGTGCGGTGATTTCTGCGTCCTTGCGGAATACAGGGAATGGTTTGGCGCCTTTCTCGACGTTGTATGTCATGTTGCCTGAGTCTTGATCTTGACTGGAGAAAGCTTACTCGACGTCCCTTGGGAAAATATCCTGGATTCGATGCTTTCTTTGTTTCGAGCGAGAAATCTTGAATATGTTGTTGGTTTGGTTGACACGTTTGTAAACGGTTTTCCAAAAACCGCGTGTGTTCTTCCGAAGATGATTCCATTCGTCGTCGTCCTTGTTCGTATAGCCCTTGGAATCTCTGTTGTTCTTGGATTTGCTGGTATTGATGATGTTGCTGCGAAAAGACCTGAGGTGGCAGCCCTTTTTCACCATGACACTGACTTTCTGGGTAATTGAATGTGGTGTCGAGTGGGCAGGTAGTAGTCTCTAGGCTGTTGTGCTGCATTTCGGGTAATGAAGATAATGCTTCAGAGTTGATAGATACATCGTGAGGGGCTTCTTCTTCGCTGTTCGCTGCGAGTGGTTCTTGCGCCTGAATCTGGATGGTAGGTTCAGGGCTTGGCTGAGTATATTCGGAGTTCTGCAGCTCTATCCCAACCGTAGTGGGCGAGTGAGGCGTGAGGTGAGCGTTGTGAGCGATGAAAGAGCCAAGTGATGTAAAACCAGGATTTTCACTCTTCGAGTAGTCATGGCGTTGTTCGGTCTTTTCTCCATGCGTCAGCTGGTCTACCATGAGCAAGGCGTCCTTATAAGGCAAGTGGGGAGCGTTAGGGGCGCTTGAAGAACCGCGTGACGACAACCCAGGTGGTGGACTACGTAATCGAGACGAAGCATGAAAGGCATCAGTAGGGTGAGCGACGTCTCGTGTCGTATGTTGGTGCCACGACTTTGGAAATGCCGACTTTTGTGCACAAGGAAGCTGCGCTTGACGGTTGGGTTTTTCCCAATATACGCATGGCCTTCTGTAAGTAAACGCATGCGCCACTTCGTCTTGAGGCACTTGTCGATTCGCGCTGGACTTTCGAATGCTTGAGGACTGCTTAGGAAATTGACGATAGTGTGCAGTTGTTTCTAGATGGTTGGCAATGAGTAAGTCTTGGTCATAGTCATTAAAACGGGTAATCATCTCCTCTTTGATTTTTTGCCATGACTCGTCGTTCTCGAATATGTGAATTAGATAAAATTTGAATGCCTCACCGGTGACGTAGTCGCTGAAGTTCGTAACCATCTCCCGTTCCGACCAAGATGCAGTGGTAGCGTGGAGCTCGTACAGGTAGAACCAGTCCTGCACGGGTCCATCGTCCGCTGCTCCGGTGTACTTAGGAATGGGAAGGTCATCTGATGCTGCTGTCATGATGCTTGGTGGTCTTGGTGGTCCGCGTTCTTCTGTGGTCCGCGTTCGGTCACTGCGTCTCGCTGAGGTCTTCGATGATGATGGCCGGGCGATGAAGTGGTTGCGAGGTCTTCATCCTGCCGACTCGTGTGACGCTATGATGAATCGGGGACGTGGCCTGGCTCATACGCCATGTTTATTCTGTTCTGCACTTCTTCCTTCTCGACCTCTACTAACCATCACTTGATACGTCACATATATATATATATATATATATATATATATATATATATATATATATATATATATATATATATATATATATATATATATATATATATATATATATATATATATATATATATATATATAGGCAGGCATTGTGGTGGAATTAATGGCCATAGCGTTGCAAGTAGTCAAGTAGATCCTCCGTGAGCAGTCACAAAGTGGTTTATTTCGACGTTTCAGCCAGAGTCTGGCTGAAATAAACCACTTTGTGACTCCTCACAAAGGATTTACTTTTATATATATATTCCTAATGAAGGTCAGCCCCTGGCCAAACTGTTGAAATAAAAACATCCGTTGGCAATTATTGTCGAGTTGTTGCAGCCAAATTTAAACGTACACACGAAGGAAAGAAAGAGGAGGACAATGCTGACAATAACAATTCGCGTTTGATTGAAAACCTCCGCAGAATATACAGGGTGTTTCATATAAAAAGCACCAAGCAATAAAAAATAAAAATGAGTGCTACGCGTCTCTAGTTAGTGCAGTATTGTTCTTAGCTGCATGTAGAACGTCAGAATATTTTTGATCCGCCAAGCACGGTAATTAACAAAGATTGCTTAGTGAAATTTTTAAATACTGACTCTACAGAAAAAAATATCAATACAAGACTTGTAGCTCTTATCCAGAAATATCATTTTCAAGTTACGGTATAAAAACAAGGCCGGTTAATTTTTTCGAAGATTTGTTTAAAGTGCACGAAATTAAAAAAAAACAATACCACGTGATCGTCACCCATTGCACGGCACTTTGAGTGCCTTCAAATGTAAGTTGAACGAATCACCGGAGGCTTCTCACGCACGAAGGTCGCTTGAATAGGCTATCGATGACTACGATGGGCATTAAGCGATGCTTGGATTCTACTATTAAAAAGGTGGGGGGAGGCGAAAAAAAAAACACGAAGACAATAAACTTCGAAGAAAAAGCGGCTGCCACGTGCATTGCAATATGAGGTTACAGGCAGCATTCAGTGCAGCGCAGACGTTTTTTTTTTTTTCTTTTCAGGCCAACGATAAACATGATTGTGGGAGAGAGGGTGCCACTTTGATAAAGGAAAGATTTCAAAAGCACGATGGAAGTATGTGGTGCGCAGTTTTTTTGGACGCGCTTCGACAAGGGAAAGTCTTAGTCTGTATTGATGTGTTCAACTAATGAAGAACGTGCGAATATGGTTCTTACCCTCGGTCGAACGAACGGAAACAGGAGAGAGGTGGCAAGATTATTTCGCAGTTGGCACCAAGACATTCGGTTAAATAGATCGACATTGGCGCGAAATTACGAAACGCTCAAGGAGACAGGCACGTTCAAAAAGCTGCGTCAGCGCACAAAAGGTGGGACTGAGCCTCTTAATACCGACATTCGTGCTTACATGGCAGCCCATCCCCACGCAAGCGTGCGCGACGTGTGTGCTGAGACCAGCGTTTCCAACAGTAGTGTTTGGCGCATACTCAAGAGCAGAGGACATCACCCATACCATGTTCACCTGCATCAACAGCTGAAACACAGAGCTTTGTAGAGCCGTCTTGACTTTGGCAACTGGATACTCATACAGGAAGAAGGAAATCCCGGCTTCCCGAAGAACATAATCTGGTCCGATGAAGTTCGCCTCTCGCGATATGCCCAAATCAATGTTCACTGGAGCGCTACACATCCACACTGGCTGTCGCAGTCACAACACTAGGTGCAGTGGTATTTCAGTGTTTGGTGTGGCATTTACGACGGCAAAATTATTGGCTTGGTCTTTTTCGATGGAACACCCACCGCAGATTGCTACATAGCGAAATACTAAGTGGCCCACTGAGTGACTTCACCTGCAACCTCAGTTTAGCACAGCTTGGGAATATCTGGTTCCAGGAAGACAGAGCTCCTCACTCGAACGTGGCTCGATTCAGAATTTCCCAAGAAATGAATCGGCCGTCTTGGACCTGTACAGTGGCCCGCAAGATCCCCAGATTTCACTCCGCAAGATTTCTTTTTATGGAGATATAATAATAACCCCTTCTACACCGAAGCGACGACAACGCCCGCAAGACTGAAGTATAAAAGAGCAGATGTGTGCCACTCTATTACTCCACGAATGCTACAAAACGCGACAGAAAGTGTTGTGACTCAATGTATATTGTGCATAGGGGCTGAAAAAGGGCTGTTTGAGCACGCAATGTAACTGCACATGACGGCTTATTAAAAGCGCTTTGGACTTTTCAATTACGCTGATCTCTTTCCAACACCTAGCTTTCCTAATAATAAAGAGTTAGCTATAAGAGCACATAACACTTTTTTATTCGTTCTGTTTATTTATACGCACTGCACTCTAACAGACGGGCACTAAACATGAATTTCTAAATGGAGACGCAGTACGAACAATGAACTTCTGAACCCACAGCCAATCGTGCCGTATCCCTTGCAAGTGTCCAGTAGAGCGATCGCAAGTAATCGATGCAGATATTACCCCCCCCCCCCCCCCTAAAGAAACCTTCTGGAATAATTACTGTTGAACTTTTTATATCTTTCTTTTGTTAAAATGTCACCCTTTCTCCCACAATCATGTTTATTGTTGGCTCGAAAAGAAAAAAAAAACGTCTGCGCTACTCCAAATGCTCCTCCGGTCTCGTATCGCAATGCACGCGGCAGCCGATTTTTCGTCGAAGTTTATTGTCTTGTAACAATACTGATTGTTGGCCTAGTTGATACTTGCTTACTGACATGCTTTGGCCGCAAAATAACACACACAAAGTAAAGATACACAAAAAGAGAAGCACTAAACGACAAGACGGGATAAAAAAAAACATTACAAGTTAGCATGAAACTAAGTGAAAGTGGAATTCCACCCCTCTTTTTTGTTTTTTGCACAATACCGAAAAAATTGGCCCCGTTTCACTGTAAACGTCGTCGAAATATTGCGTCTGGAGAAAATGAACAAAATGTTTATTTGATGTTCTGTGCGAGAAAATCAGTGAATATTTTGTATTCTGGAGGCGTTGCGATAGAGTCACGATCCGTGCAGCGAAGGTGGACGAGCGCATCGAGGCACGTTAGACATGAGCGCTATGTGGCAGTTATCTTCGAAAATGAAGGAACGCGTGTGCACCTGTCTCGGAGGCGATAAGGTGTAGAACACAAATCTACGGGCCGGGGCCACCACCGTGTCGTCTTAGCAAAGCGTTGAAAACACTTGCCATTTTTTTTAGCATAGCGTTGCATTGTCAGCGCAGCGTTATGAACGTTACGGTCCTTTGAATTACTTAGGTATGCCTTCTTAGTATGAAGACACAGATACAGAATATTGGCACGTTGATATTGTTTCTCGAATATGCGCAATATTTCCTTTTCAATTGAAAATCACACAAGCATGAACGCTGAAACTTGAGCAATATTGTTGGGTGCTGCGGCTGGGGTTGGCCGTTTGGAGTACTGTTTAGGGCTGTTTGGGCTATTCTCACGACAGACAAACAGACAAAAGTACAGACAGACAGACCAAAATTTTTGCGTCGAAGTACCCCATGAAAGACTATTGTCTTTAAAAAGTAAAAAGCTTCAAATTTATAGTACTTGCCTCCATACCTCTTTTATTTATCATACAAGATGAAAGCCAGTGAACGAATAGATGAAAACAAAAATATATGAAAGACAGCTGCGTTGTTTTTCTTCTCGTAGTTGTCATCCCAGGAGTTAGTAGAACTATGCTATCTTTCTTTTCGGTCAGTGCTGTAACGACGACGAATAGCAAAGAAATGAAGCTCCGGAATTGTCTCATTTATGCGATGACGCCTAGGAGGCTGACGACAGAGAGGTTCGCACTGTGGAAGGCGTATCCTCATTCACATTGAAGTGGCCTCACTGCTCCGTGGAGGCGACGCCACCTTGGCAGACAATGCACGTCGACACACGAGCAGCACAGCCGTCTCCCTCTCGGCCGGCAACAATGGAAGAGCCTCGCGGCAAGGCAAAAAGATTGCACAGTATCGAAGGGGCATTGAATGGCGGGATTCTGTTGTTCTCGGCTCACCTTATACGGAGGACAAGAGAGAGAGCCTGTGGGGTCGGAGAAGGAGTTGCACTATGATTTGTCAAGGAACTGATGCACCGTGATCATACAGCCGACGAGGGAGATGCGCACACCGAAGAAGACATTGTACCACGTATCACTTGTTGTTCTGAAGTGCTCCCATTGTTGTATCAAGGAGTGAAGGTGTTTTAATTGCGAGAATGGAGATAGATAGACAGACAGATAGATAGATAGATAGATAGATAGATAGATAGATAGATAGATAGATAGATAATAGATAGATAGATAGATAGATAGATAGATAGATAGATAGATAGATAGATAGATAGATAGATAGATAGACAGACAGACAGACAGACAGATAGATAGATAGATAGATAGATAGATAGATAGATAGATAGATAGATAGATAGATAGATAGATAGATAGATAGATAGATAGATAGATAGATAGATAGATAGATAGATAGTTAGATAGATAGATAGATAGATAGATAGATAGACAGACAGACAGACAGACAGATAGATAGATAGATAGATAGATAGATAGATAGATAGATAGATAGATAGATAGATAGATAGATAGATAGATAGATAGATAGATAGATAGATAGATAGATAGGGACATTTCTTTTTGGATGATCAGAAATGCTGGCGTAGATATCAAGTTGTGCGTCTGGGTGTGCTCGTATGTGTGCGTGTTTACATGCGTACACTACGTAATGAAAGCTAGATTTCATTTTGCGGTTTCGCATAATAGTAGCATTCCATGGAATTCTAGAAAATTTGTTTTAAAATGCCTTGTTCATTGTATTCCTTTAAAGTTTGTTCAGAACTTCTGAGTTCGAAAGTACACTATCTCAGTAACGCCATATCGTGTAACAAGTAAGTGTCCGCGGCGTCCGAATAGTACACGAAGAAGATTGAACTTGCACGAGTAGAGACTAAAGCGACAATCGGCAGTTGTAAGCAGGTGTTGTCTTCACATCTATGAAAAGGTCAGTGGCATAGCCAGAATTTTTTTTCGGGGGCGGGGAGGTTTAACTGTACTTTATGCACGTTCCCATGTACGTTTCAATGTGTACGTGCACTTAAACAAACGCAAAATTAAAAAAAATCGGTTAAGGTTGCTGAATCTAGCCCCCACCCTTTTTTTTTTCGTGGCTACGCCAATGAGAGGGTTCTTTTGATGATACATGTAAATTAACTAATGTGATGACTAACAGGAGCGGCATCAGGGCTATGGGCGCGAGGAGCTCGAAGGAAGAAGCCGGGAAAGAAGAAGAGAATGTAGAAGTCAGAGAAGAGAGCAGCCAGCCCGTAGCAATGGGGCTGGCTCTGTGTCTGCTTCTTCTACACCAAGTACATACAATGCGTGTGTTCAAAGAGGCGAGAGCGACAGATATGTGACGAAGGCAAAAAAGTGAAAAAGTGCGACATGTGCGTAAATAGGGTGGCATCAGGAGGGGGCGTATAGAGAAGAGGAGAGACAGCCATCTCTGAAAATTTTTTCAACTGTCCCCCGTTGCCCCCACCCACCAAGAGCAGCCCCCCCCCCCCCCTCCTCTACCCCCTTCTTAGAAATATCCTGGCGCATCGCTCGTTAGGAAATCAGAGATGCATGTCGTCACATGCATCTCTGAATGTGACGGACATCTCTGAGAGAATGTCCGTCACATTCGTGTGAACGTGATTTTATATGAACTCATTGATGGGCCAGAAATGCCTACGTTATAGTCACTCGGTTGTTGTAGCAAGATTTCCCTAATTGCAGAGTAAATTAGTTCTGATATAAGACGACCGATGGATGCGACATCCGCTGAGATAAAATTGCTGTTAACTCCGTTGGTAATAAGAAATGAATGTAAAAGTAACAGAAATAAAAAAAAATTTCAGGCACCTTCATGCTGTTATGACAAGATAGAATGTAGCTCGCATTTGAATGTGAAATATACTGTTTCATGTCTAGGTGATGTAGTTATCGTGCATGGCGGCCTCAATCAAGTCCCTAAATGTCTTCCTTACGTTGGAGACTCAGCCGAATCACGACTAGCATATGTGAACATCCCTCCCCCCCCCCCCCCTGCCTATCATCCCACAAGACGTTGTGCAATGCGTTCCGTTGTTATTGCTCACGTAGGTCTCTTATTGCTCACGTAGGGCCTGATCGTATTAGTACCCGAACATGGCGGCTGCAAAGAGTGCTGTATACATCACAAACCACCTATTAGGCGAAGCAAAGGTTTGGGTGGTCAGAAAGCAGTCGAATTGAATGTGAAAACAATAAAACAAACAGGCAAGATTGATTACGAACACCCTAAAAAACAACTAAACGCAACCAAGCGAAGTGGGTCCTCTTCTTCCTCTTTGAAAGCCACCTTCCAGTTTTGTTCCCTCACGCATATTATACTTTACGAAATATTAATTATTTTCAAGCTATTTCTTCGTTTATTATTTCACGGTGTGAGACACTGCGAGATACGAAGTTTCTTTAAGTGTACAAAGGCCTCACTTGTAGCCCGTATGTCCAACTGCCACTTATATCCGGCGTGGTCTAGTGGCTAGGATACCTGGCTTTCACCCAGGAGGCCCGGGTTCGATTCCCGGCGTCTGAGTCGTGTGGTCTCATGGTGTAACGGTTAGCACTCTGGACTTTGAATCCAGCGATCCGAGTTCAAATCTCGGTGAGACCCGCTTTTTTGTTTTTTATTAGCATAACTTACTACGAATTAGGTTTAGTGTTGTTTTTTTCTGTCAATGGTAAAGGAATTTATGCACACGTCATATTTTTTGTTACTATGGTTAATGCTCATTGCATACGTGATGTTTGTACATCTCATTGATTGGATGAATTGAATCAACAATATGGGGCAGCACTCGATTCCTGCCGCGGTGGTCGCGTTTCGATGGAAGCAAAATGATAGCGGTCCATGTACTGGGCGATGTGAGGACACGTTAAAGAACACGAGGCGATCGATATTTTCGAACCCCTTCACTACGGCGTCCCTCTTAATCTAATCGTTGTTTCGGGACATAAAACCTCAGATTTTAATAATAATAAAGATGGCAACAATACCAGTAGATTTACGGAGTGATGAGCTAGTTGGTAGGTATTCATGTTGAAGGAAAAGGGCACGCAAACAACCAATCATCCAGTAACCTGAATAAAGAAGAAATCTCAATAGTTATCTCGCAAGGAGGCCACCACACGCCAGATTGGAAGGTTTATCTGTTGCATGGGCATGGGCAGATAAGCGTTCGTGCATACTTTCTTTTTCGCCGTTGTGCCCTGTCTCTTTAACATGATTACCAAAGCGATAGCTGAATCAAAGAGGAAGGGCAAATCAGAGTAAAAGATCGAAAAGTTGTGGGTCTCGCAATCACAATCCCAATCGATGACGTCAACCGAGATATTAGAGGTTGGACTGTCATAACTGTTGAGTGAATCGAACATTCTGTATGGGCTGAACAACGAGAGGAACGTGCAAATATATTGAAAACAGGAGTTCACAAGGAGGCTCTTCTCTCAGGTCAAGTCAAGTGGAGGATAGACGTGCGTCAATCAGAGGCGTAGACGGGGAGCGGAGGACACTCCGTGTATGTGCTCGCTCTCTGCCCTTCCGAAAGCTCTGCGTAGCATGTAGAATGGAAGGAGTGAACCTTATTTTGAGGGAGAACCACTGGTAGCGTATTGCTAGGTGGGTGGCGTGCCTAGACCACGATGCTGCGGACCTGAGTCGAAGAACTTGGTCCCGTTCACCGAGCAAATAATGGCAGGCATTACAACAACCGCGATTAATTAAACCATGAGATAGGTCACCCGTCCAAGTATCCGACCGAGAAATCATTTTGTATGGACCCTGCCTCTCTCCCCTAACCTTCGCTAAAAAAAGAAAAGAATAACTCGAATCGAATGACAATAACATGTTGACGTTACAAGGCTATGCAAACATTTCTAGGCCTTTCGAATGAAGAGAGATAGAGAAAGTGGTTGAGAAATAGCTAGAGAAAAACAGATAAAAGAGGAAAAGCATGGAGGTTAACGGACGTTAAACCGGGTAATTATTATAGTAGTGCGTATGACGTGAGCGTTGTGTCTACTAGCATGTATAATATAAAAATAAAATAAAAAGTACCAGTTGTGAGTTAACCTTTGTATAAACGAAGAAAAAAAATGTCATTTTTCTGGCAAATGAATGCAATAGTAGCGCAAGCTTGAACAGACACATCACAAGGACACACGGTTGTCCTCATGTATATCTCTCTTCATGTAGCTGTTCTTGCACTATTGCACGGTGGTGAAACTGTCCCGACCTGCCGCCTCATAGCGAGCTTGTTTTTCCTCACTTGGCTCGCAGATGGAAAATGGAGAAACAGAGGTGGCGCCAGGGATGGTGGGCACGAGGAAGGCGGCCACCCCTACAACTTTTCAAGATATTCGCCTGCACCTGTCGGTGCCAGCGTCCCGCTATTCGTGCATTCCAGCATCGTCATTCGCGTGTTCACAAAACCTTTCCCCGGATTTACGTCATCAGAGAATGTTTTCCTTAGCATCAGATTTCCTCGTCGAATTTCCTTGTCATGACATTTTCGTAACACACATCATGGTTACGCCAATGCATGATACCCACTGGATTGCGTGCTTTTTTTATTTTTCTATGAAATAAAAAAATCATAAACCGACCTCAAAATCAGTGTAGCTAACGCACAGCCTTAAAGCACTGGCAATCCTTAAGAGAAGAATGCGAGATGTTGAGGCACGGCACGCGTTCCAGGCGTCTTTCCAGGCATGAGAGACACAGGTGTGACGTCGTGCCAATGATTGAAGTGGTGCGCTTCTGCGCTTACAGTTGAAAACTCAGTCTGGCCCCGCCACGGTGGTCTAGTGGCTAAGATGCTCGGCTGCTGACCCACAGGTCGCAGGATTGAATCCCGGCTGCGGCGGCTGCATTTCCGATGGAGGCGGAAATGCTGTAGGCCCGTGTGCTCAGATTTGGGTCCACGTCACAGAACCCCAGGTGGTTGAAATTTCCGGCGCCCTCAACTATGGCGTCTCTCATAATCATATGGTGGTTTCGGGACGTCAAACCCCACATATCAATCGGAGGCTCAGTCTCGCCGCCGGTCAGCCATTCTTTTTATAGCATCGCGGGAGAGATTTCCTCCCTCCGCGGAATATCCAAATGACAACGCAGCACATGTTGCGCTTACACGAGAGTTGCGCAGTGCGCATGATGTGGCAGGTTTGCAGGACATACGAGGCAGAGAAATGCCACTTAATTTCATAGCGCAAGTGCCCGAGAAGAGCCACGACGCACGGTGCGTATATATCTGCCGCTGATACGTCCATTACGCTTCAGAAAATGTGGGGCGATTCCGGGCAGCCGTAGTGACTACAAATAGGCCCCACAGTTCCTATGCTGCGTGATATGGTGGCGGAGGTCAGTTATTTTGCTCCGAATAAAGTAATAAGCGAATCACGAAAGCTTCGCACCGCAGGCTGTAGCATATATATGCGTTGCATCATCTCTGATTATACTTCTGTAAAAATAGTATCCACCCCTCAATTACATGAACACGCTATGGCACACCGATATTCAGTCCTGAAGAGCTGAATTCTACTTGAACTGCCTATTTATTTTCACAGGAACGAGTGGGGGATAGCCGACGTTCGTCCAAGTAGTCTATTATTGCCAAAAGAGAGCAGGTATTAAGTGACAGCACGAGTCCGCTACAATGAATGCGATATTAAAAGCCCGATTGATCAACGCAACCACGCACGTTATACACTTGACTAAACACATTTGCCATAAAAACTCGTCAGGGGTACACTTTGCGCCATCGGTTCACATATCGCGAATCCCGGCTGTGGCGGCTGCATTTCCGATGGAGGCGGAAATGTTGTAGGCCCATGTGCTCAGATTTGGGTGCACGTTATAGAACCCCAGGTGGTCTAAATTTCCGGAGCCCTCCACTACGGCGTCTCTCATAATCATATAGTGGTTTTGGGACGTTAAACCCCACGTATCAATCAATCAATCACATATCGCGACACCAAATAGGAGTCGGGGTGAGTGCTCTTTCGGCCGCAATAGGCAACGACGGGTCGAAAGAGGCATGTCGAAAAAAGGCGGCGCATTTTTAATGACGAGAACAACGGATGCCAAGACGAGCGGCGCTTATTTGGTCGTTATTTCGTCAGCGTGGTCTCCCGAGTCAGCGCCGTGGATCAGCGGCATGCCGTCTCTGGAGTTCTGGGCTTTATTTCTCGAAAAGATTTAGACAGTTCGGAGTGCAGGCGCGTGGCCCCCGTGGAACTTCAATTTATAAGCGACCAGTAAAGAACATCGTGAACGAAGTCAAAACTAAGCGCCGAGCGTTCCACTGTCCTCGGATTTGCTATGCGACACTAAATACTCACGAGTTATCGATACCGCTTCGAAAACTTAAACCGTCTCAATGGTAAAAAACTTATAGGATGAGAATCTAAATAAATCACCTCTTCGAACGGCGTCAAAGCGTTGCGGCTAAACCTTATAGAGGGCTAGACGGAGCCCGAAAAGATGTTGTTGAGACAGTGTATGTATCAAAATTAAAGAAGTCGGAGATATCGGCATCTGTGCATACGATCGCATAAAGAATTCTCAAAAATAACCAGCTGAATGTTATAGTTCTTGTGATTTCGATAACGTCGAATGCCGCAGTTGTGGTATTTTCGCAATAAAGCTGGTTTGGGCGAGTTGGTTGATATATACTTTTGAAGAGCAGCACAAAGAAAGGAGACAATCAAGGTGAACCTATACACACTCGTCCTGTGTACTTGTGCCTCCTTTGTCTGTGTTTTCTTGCGCTGCTCTTCAAAAGTCATAGTGGTTTTCTTGGTAACGGGTAGATTTCTATCTGCATATAACGTATACAGACACGTGTGCATGATCGAGCGCGGCACTCGAGAGTGTAGAACGACTGAGAGAGTCGCTTTCACGAGAGGTTCTCACGCTATATTGGTTCCCAAGATGTACTTTTCGTCCAGGTCCGATGCTGGCAATATTTGTTGGTGAAGGCAATTGGCTGACTGCAAAGAGCACTTACGAAATAAGACTTTGTGTAACTCAGACCCTATTCTTTTCGCAGGGATAAACCATTATAGGTGAGATTCGGGAATGAAATGAAAAAAAAATACAAAAGCGATCCGATTCACCGGCAACCTGCCGTAATTTACTCTGATAATCAGCAGGGTGGTTTTTAAGGATTATAGTTGCGTAAACCTGCAGTGCGCATCGGACCGTTAAAAACGAAGAAGCGCTTTTATTTTGTAACCGCGCTGAAGCAATTCGAGCGTAAATTGATATTTGAAATAACGACTGTCGAAAGATTTCCTTTCTATTCTAAGCATGTTATGGAACTGCGGACTTCGTGCGCCAACTTTTTCTTTGTTGAAATAAAGCAAAAAAAATTGGCACATAGACAATACTTTTATGATCAATAAAGAAAAAACAATAGAAGCTATTCTTAAAAAGTATAGCCGCATATAGTCGGCGGATTTTTATTGAAAACAAGAAATTTAATTGAAATCGGCTGAACGCTTATCCAAGAGAAAACGTTTAGTGCTTCGAGACAAAGCTTTATTTCATTTTAGTTTGCATTTGATAAGAACAGTGTTCTACCCAATTGAGTTTAAGCACGCATTGAACGGTACCATGTAGTCAAAACTAAAATGAAATTTCCCGTTATACATGCCTGATCATTATATCGCAGTTATGGCAAGTGAAACTCCTGAATTTATTACTTTTTTTTTGCTGAAGCTCGATTGGTGTGGTATGCGGGGTTTAACGTCCCAGAACCACCACATGATTGTGAGAGACGCCGTAGTGGAGGGCTCCGGAAATTTCGACCACCTGGGGTTCTTTAACGTGCACCCAAATCTGAGCACACGGGCCTACAACATTTCCGCCTCCATCGGGAATGCAGCCACCGCAGCCCGGATTCAATCCCGCGACCTGCGCGTCAGCAGCCGAGTACCTTAGCCACTAGACCGCCGCGGCGGGGCGCTGCAAACTCTGAATGCGGGTGACGGTTGGAAACAGGGTCGAAAATGCTCTGTTCTATGGCTTGTATACCGTGCACGTAGTACACAGATAGCGTCAGGATAAGTCTGTCAAAACAAACAATAAAAATCAATTGTATTAGTTATTATATGAAAGAGCTGACGAATTTCTTAAGAGCAGCTGGGATCGTCGAGGCACCTGGTGGAGCAGGGTTCAACCATGCATGTGCTTAATTCTATACATGACCCCCGAGATTCGCTGCGAAAGTAATATGAGAGGTCTTATCTTTTCACCGACTTTTCTTTCTTCACATATACACTACTATTCGGTCTAATAACTTCCCCTCTACTTTCCACGGCATTATTGTCTGTTAGATCTCATTAATATTGTGTCAAACAGGCAACAATGAGCCCTTAAGTATACGCTTCTTTCCTTAAATCGTTAACGAGGTTCTCGTACTGGCAGACTTGGTGCCTTTAGGTTGTATACGAAGAACTATTGGTCAGCTTCCAGCTCGTAATAAGTTCACGTTGTACGTGACGCCAAACAGGCTTATAAAGAGTGTGCCACACTTGCCGCCATGGTTACAGGTGGCGCTGACTGGCACTTCTATGTTTAATTGACATATAAACCCTATAAAGTGACTGGGAAGGTAGCCGCCGTGGTAGCTCAGTTGGTATATAGAGCATCGAACGCGTTATTCCAAGGTCGCAGGTTCGGTTCCTGCCCACGGCAAGTTATCTTTTCACCCACTTTTTCTTCTTCACATATACACTACCATTCACTCCTAATTACTTGCCTTTACTTTCCTTCATTTTCTTATTGTCTGTTAGATCTGATTAATAATTATATATATATATATAAGGGAAAGAAGTGTATACCTAAGGGCTCGTTTTTCCGTGTTTTAACACAATATTAATGAGATCTAACAGACAGTAATGCCAAGGAATGTACAGGGGAAGTTATTAAAACCAATAGAATGTAAATAAGAAGAAAGAAAAGTGGATGAAAAAACTACCAACTGTGAGCAGGAATCGAACCTACGACCTTCGAATTACGCGTTCGATGCTCTAACCACTGAGCTATCACAGCGGCCTTCCCTCCATCCACTTTTTTGGGTTTATCTGTGAATTTAGAAGTAGGAGTGACAGTCAGCGCCATCTATAAGCCAAACAACGAGTGTGAGAACACTCTTATGCGCATGTTTGGCGTCACGTAGCACGTGAACTCATTAGGAGCGGGCAGCTGATTAATTGTCCCTCTTATACAACCTAAACACACCAAGTCTGCCAGTACGAGACCCTCGTTCAATGAAATAAGGGAAAGAAGTGTATACCTAAGGGCTCGTTTTTCCGTGTTTTAACACAATATTAATGAGATCTAACAGACAGTAATGCCAAGGAATGTACAGGGGAAGTTACTAAAACCAATAGAATGTAAATAAGAAGAAAGAAAAGTGGATGAAAAAATTTCCAACTGTGAGCAGGAATCGAACCTACGACCTTCGAATTACGCGTTCGATGCTCTAACCACTGAGCTATCACAGCGGCCCTCCCTCCTGCTCACAGTTGGTAATTTTTTCATCCACTTTTCTTTCTTCTTATTTACATTCTATTGGTTTTAATAACTTCCCCTGTACATTCCTTGGCATTACTGTCTGTTAGATCTCATATATATATATATATATATATATATATATATATATATATATATATATATATATATATATATATATATATATATATATATGAAGGTGTCCCTTGATCCAGTGGAAAAATACCAAGAAGTAGAGGATGGGCAAAACGAAAACTTTTAGTTTTTTCTACGTTTCAGCCAGAGACCGGCCTTGCCCGTCCTCTACTTCTTTATATATATATATATATATATATATATATATATATTGTGGGTCTGAACGAACAACGTGAAAATGAAATGCCATGGCTCGCAAAAATCGTCAACTCCTAACGCTGCAAGATCCATCCGTAGCATAATCGACGCTGTTTCGACTGGTCGGTCACGTGGTCAGCTTCCAGCGTTTTGCTTAACCAGTTGGCTCAGAGACGTGCGAAGATGGCCGCGGTGAAATCTATACCATATTCACCTCGACGAAGCAAACCATCCACTTCCCTGCTCGCGTCGTTACCCGCGGTGCAAGAGCGCTTCGTACCTTTATCTCCCGTAATGGGGCACCGTGTCAGTGATCGTTTACAGATACAGCTGGTGGGCTGAAAAGCGAGCGCGCAGCGTTTAGCAACAACAGCAACAAAAGTCAGCTCGATATATTCACCGGACCATGTCGCAAAACCACCTCGCCCAGTCCGCACGTTATACAATACCGCGTGCAGAAGGAAGGGCCGATCGAAGGTGGTACCACGAGTAACGCGGCGTCCACAATTCGACCCCACGATCCTTGCCTTTATGACGCTGCTGGATCATGCGTGTGAGTCCGCTTTTACTTTGCTTGTGTCTCGCCGTAGTACCAAATGCAGGTATGTTCGACGTTCCTTTACTTTGTTTGGACGTTTAGCCAGTGATCGATAACGCGAGGTGGAGCAGAGATAAACACGCACAAATAAAAAAACACGACAGAGTACTTGTAATTCTCGTCCTGAACACAAGCAACCAGATAACACAGGTTAAGTACCCAATCTATCATTGTCTCCATATGACGGCTCAAGTGTGTGCGTGCATACTACATGTCATGGCTCGATGTCGGTCGTCACCGCCTTGTGACGTCATAAGTTTGTGATTTGCCCCTAAAAAGACCACTAGTTCTCGATTATGCATTCTTTATTGCGTTTTCTTTGTGGAATTAAAGGTATTGGTCTGTATAGAAATCGATTATGTTTCATAAACGCATAGAGCATCCACTGGAGTTGTGGCGGTCGTTTTTCACTTGCCATTGCATTGTGCGGAGCTACAAGTATTTATTTCGGCAAATGAATTGCACAAAATTCTCCCGCGAGAAAACATTCGCTAGCCCGCAAGTTTTCTTGGAATTTCCGACGAAAGTTTGTTTACAACCACACGCGCTCACCGCTATTCCGAGTTGGTACTTTAGAAATGTCGGGACCTTTGCACGCGTCTTAAGCCTGAAAAGTTACCTGACCACTCTGTAAGGGCTGTTTTCAATGCATGAAAGCGTTAGAGTTGCGCTAATTAGTGCGGAGGAGTAAGTGCCGAGGTAATTATGCGAGTAAGTATTCAGAATCGACAACATTCATGCGCTGCGTGTTCTGCTCTCCAAGAAAGATGGCTCATTTTAAATGAGGCCACCTCTGGGATCTCTAGCTAAACGAGGCTTATAATCGCCCAACGGTTGGCTGGGGAGCCCTTTCTGGATCGAGTGCCTCGCAGATTCTAAATTGCACACCCAGTTCTTCTTTCGTTGTTTTACCTGACAATTGACGTCGTATGTATTTTCGCCCCAATTGCGAACTCCCGAGCGAGCGAAACCTTTCGAAGCCATGCCTCATATTCCTGTGACTACGCCTTTCGGTGATAGTGCCGTAAACATTAATTTTCGTTCTTGTTGCTTTCGAGGAACTTGCGAGCAGATGATGATTTGTGCTGCCGTTTATGTTTCGGTGCAGGTTTCTATGATGACCAGCGAGCCAATAGCAATGACGACCACTGAAGAAAAAGAAGATAAGAGCGAACGGGGGGGGGGGGGAGAGAATTGTTGATGTCATACTATCAGGGTCTGGAACCTCACGACGACAATATTACACTAGGGTGACAGGGGGAATTAATCTGTGGGTGGCAGAAACGTGAAGTTTTGGAAATGTTGTCCACGCATTAAATAATAGGCGAGATAGTCGCTTTGATATCATCACTTTGTTGACAAGAATGCTTTTCTTAGTTTGTTCTTCTTGGCTTTCTTTTGCACTAGTATGGAAAAGGTTGATTCAGAGTTTGAATATTGCGTTCCCCAGTTCCTATATTCCCCCCAGGTTAAAAGAGTGGTGCTTCAATTAAATGTGCAACTTCGAGTGCATGTACCATGGACCTATCGGCCTGATACTGCAGCTGGACATTTGTTGAAATTTTCGTATTCAACGAGAAGGAATACTACTGTCATTAACTGTACCGTCACGTTGTAAGGCGTAAATTCACAAAACTCGTGAATGAGGCTCAGCAATGTCTATTGTCATAGGCAACGCCAGAATTTCAAAAACCTAATGCCTTCTAAAGAGAGAGAGCCTCAGTGTAACACGCATAACACATAAATAGCATGAAGCCCGATGTGTTGCCCACATAAAGCCCTAAAATGTGTGATACTCAACCAGCCTGTCAGTATTCATTTACGGATGCGTCTCAGCTAAACGCAAAGTTATCCCTTCCTACATAACGTGTTGCAGTGTACTTTAACGCGGAGGACACGTCGTCTCACGCAGTTAAAATCGTTTCCTTGTAATACTATCTAAAGTTAAGTAGGCATAAGCAGCATACGATTTCTAAGTGGGTCGAAAAATGAAGAATCATCATGCTATTTAGAGCAATGTATTGCGATCGTTGAGGCAGCGATGAAATGATAATGCACGTTCTCTGTCACTGCCCTCGCTACAGCGTGCAAAGACGGCCGCTAACTGCTGCGCTAGCTCGCCTTGACGTCAGACCCTTGTCAGTACAGTCAGTGCTTGAAATCATACGTGATCTGTCTTCGCACAGGAAATCAGTGAAGGCCTAATTGGACTTTTTGCATGTAGTGGTCTATTGAATAGGCTACAGCACCCTCACTCACTTTTTCTTTTTCGCTTGTGTATTTTGCTCTTCGCTTACTTTCTCATCTTTCTTCCCCATTCCCCTTTTCCTAAGTAAAAGGTAGCAAACCCGACGCTCCAGTTCCTGGTTAACCTCCCTTTCTTTCCCTCATTTCATTTACTATCTCTCTTTCAGTGATCAACAAAGTTCTTGACCAATGCACACAGTCGCCTGCCTATTCTTACACTGAATCCAAAAGACGACACCTACTTCACACCCTGGTGAGCGGAGTTTTTATACCATAGCATTATACAAATCATTGAGGGTAGGCCGTGTGTGAAAAAGAGAAGCATATCGTGTCCACGTGTTTTAAGCTAAGCTTAATTGTGCGTGCCCTCTAATACTGGGATAACCAAACGCACCCTCCGAAGCCTTTCTCAAGCGTGTTTCGTTTCCTACCTGGAATTACTAAATAGCCACTGGGAATAAGGTGACGGTGTTCTTTATAGTATCGAATGACATTTCGCTTGAATGCATTGTTCGCTCGATAGAATTTGCACGAATGGCTCAAAATACTTGGTGGTGTGGGGTGACATTAAAAAAAAAAATTAGATGCGTGAATGAAAAAGGCGTGTACAGGAGGATGTGGCGATCAGGAACTGTTTCAAGAGACGAGAATGAGGCGGACGCTGGTGATTGCATTTGTGTAACCACTGACAGCACGAATGAATTATTTCACTTCGCCTGATATGGCATTGAAGAATCAATGTGGTCAGTCATGTACATCAGGAGAGAGAGAGAGAGCTGTCAAGAAAAAGGCCGATCGCAAACATCGTCGAGCTGCTGAAATTTCCGAGCAATGCGCCTATATCAGAATTCGCTGGGATGTCGAAAGTGTGTCGTTCGGAAAATTCGAAGCGTGCAAAGCTACTCGTCATGTTAGGATGAATGCTGAAAAAGAAAGAAAAAGAGCGTTATAATAGCATGATTGTGGAAAGTCAATAGGCTATGGATCGAAGCGTTATAGGTTATACAAAGAGGCAACGCTCATAATGCTAGCATTAGACATTTGAAGAATGGGACAGCATGGCACACAAAACAACGAGCGGATGCTGTGTGACTTGTTTTGTACAGGTCTTAGAAAGTGCAGTTCTTAATAGCATATCATTCCCATTCACGTAATAAGCAGCACTCTTTAAAGGACACGTCTTTCCCAGGTGGCATGCGGTTTTATAAATTACTTCTGAATTGGTTTTACTGAAAACATCTCCAGACCATAAAAGTATTAGGAATATAAACGAATCTGAAAAAAAAATATTTTTACTCGTAGAGCTCGCTCAGATTAACATTCACATTGGAATAATCTTTGCACAACAATAACCCATTTTGAGAGAAATATATATATATATATATATTTGTATTAGAAGTCCTCAAGAGCGTTTGAGCGAAAATGTCAGGTTAATTTGATGCCAGCAATGCCTAGTGAGAGATAATAAATTGATAGAATGTAATTGATGTTGACGTCTTGCATAACTATCGGGTCATAAGTGCTCTTGACTTTTATCACTTGCATCCAAAATCCACTTATGTACAGTGTTACACCTGAAGAAAGGGCACCGTATAGTTCGAATTTTTATGCAAATTGTTCGCATGCGACTCAATGCCTAATGAGGAAGTTCTTCAAACTATTTTTTTTTGGTGTATCAAGTTTTGGGGACCTGCTTTTCTTGATACTTTTGCGAATCCGCAAGAAAAGTGCAAGGCAGGCCGCTTGTACTTTTAATAAATGGGTATAAATGATGAGATGAAGGGAAATGAAGCTGACGATAAAAAAATAACTGTTAATCTATAGTCGCATACGTATGATGCCGCATGCTTGCGGAAATGACGTTGGAGATATCGAGTACGTGATGGATCCTTTACTACAGTCTCGGATAAGCACGTGAGTAAAATGGTGAAGATGAACTTGTTTCCTTTTACGATTTTCGTGCAATATAGTGGAAATGACAGCTTTCAGCTACAAGACCAAATGCGTGCTACGATGTCCGGAAAATGCTTTAGGACAAACTCTCAGAGATTAGAATGCCAAGAAGAAGAAGACTGCAACAGCAATTCGCTCTAAAGGAAAGTTTTGTTGGCGACGTTTTCACTATAATTTTTATATTTACGTCTGCTAATGCCGAAACTGAATCGTGAATGCTCTAACGCATCGTACAAGTAATTCTATAGCATCGTTAATTCAGAACAATTTTGCATCAGTTCGAAACGACCGCTTAAATACCACAAGAAATCAAAGCCCCGCAGCAGGGCAGCGCGTGAGACTACGTGAACTTTAACACGGCCGGGATAGAGTGCACCGGCGCGTGCTTCTTTCCTTACGGCCTTCTCACCTGTCGCGAATACTATGGGAGAGTTTTTGAGTATGTTCCGCCACCCACCAGCGGTAGGGGCGCAGCGAGCCTGACCTTGCATCTTCTGTGCCATGCACAGGGCACTAGGAAGTGTGTCGATGTGAAACCGTGGAATAGAGGTTCTCGGCGGAGAAAGGGAGGGGGAGTAACAAATAAATCAGGCATATAGAGGGAGGACCATCTACTTAAAAAAATAACCTCACCAGACGGTTTACCACTTAATGTAGGCATGTGCTCGTGGATAATACAAGCTGACACTCAGTGAAAATGCGAGAAAATCGGCTAATGAGACACAAAATTCAGGAGGCATAAAGCACTGGCAACAATCAGAGAGAAAGATAAACAATGTTCACCTGTTCTGCAAGAACAGGTGAACATTGCCGTGTTTCTTTTTCATGAAATAAAATGTGACGGAAGAAAGCATTCAGCGTACCCAGACAAACTTGTATGGGGTGTGTGATATGGCGCTTTCTGCCACGAAAAAGGCTACGATCATGCACGCCGTTCGGGGCTTGTGGAACTGCCAGACTCTTTAAATGTATATAAGTTCAAGCCCAGCATCATCCGGTACGAGCAACGCTATAAACCATTTGTTCGTCTTCAACAATTAAGCAACTTGTTTATCAACGTGCGGCGAGTTGAGAAGCTCGTCCAAACTCATTTGCTGGCGTTGCGCGAACTCTACGAAGCGGTGGAAGAGGGCAGGGTTGCAGTGCCCCCTTCAAAGAAGTGGCGAGGGGCATGCGCTGCAGCCGATGCGAACAACGTTTCTAGAACTAGGTAAGTTGCAGAACTGAGCGATGTTGCGCGGCGCCGCCGCTGCCAGCAGCAAATGTAGCGCTGCTGTCGCATCCGGATGCACTTCTGCAAGCTCGCTCGAGTCACTCCCGTAACCTTCGTCGGCTATGCATGTTGCAGTGCGTCGCTACCCGTGAAGGCTTCTTTCTGCTTGAACAGTTTTGTGCTTCAGCGTGCCCTGTTCTGCTTTGTATGTGTTGCGTGTTTTCATCATGCCCACATGTTGCGTTCCAGGCTGTACGAGTGGCTACAGGAAATAAGAGGCATCATGACATTTTTTTTGTGCCCCACGTGTACTTGAGCAGTGAGAGGCATTGGACTACGCTATTCCTCGTGCGGGTAAGAAACTGCCCAGCACATCACGTGTGCGTGATATGCACTTTCATGAAGAGGACATCCTGAAGAATTTTACTGACACCATCAACAGTAAGAAGGTACAAATCGCCAAAAAAATGTGGTGTCTCGTCGATGGATGCGTTCCACCGATATTCCAGAATGTGCCCACTTACCTTTCAAAACCCTCGACAAAGAAGCGAGAGCTGCCCGATAGGAGTGGGTTACTTTCCAGAATGTCATCGGCGAAAACGACTAGACTATCTACGAGCACCGAGCTAGAATACGATGAAATAAGTTCCGACATGGCGTCAACAATCGACGTCAAAATTTCGCTTCAATACATAGGAAACATTTGTTTGTCGGCTGAATGCTGTAGGAAAGTTGTTGAGAATGGCGAGACAAGAGTCTTGTGTGTTTCTTGTGCTCAAAGAAGAAAAAAGAGTGCCATTTGTGGATAGATGCGTAGTCGTCGCAGAAGACATGCCAGTCACATAGAAGTGCGGCAGCTTGGGCTAGTTGGTATGGCATGACGATAGTTATAGCGTGAGAAGAAAACGATTGCACAGAGACAAGGAAAACACGAAGGACACGAGCGCTCGTGTCCTTCGTGTCCTTCTTGTCTCTGTGTCGTCGTTTTGTTCTCGCGCTATAACTATCGTCATGACAGTCACAATTAGCAGCCGTCACCATCGCTTAGCCAAGCCACCCGACAATGCAGATACCATCACCAAATCGGCCGAACCTTTGGAGGATATAGAAAAGCTGAAAGTGTGTTCATGTTGCCCCAATACGTCAGCAGGCAGCCTCGTGAGTAATAACTATGAAGTGCTCACCGATACCCCAAAGTGCGGTCCCTGCTCGAAGCTTTGACTTCACCTGTATTAACAGGTTTCATTAGAGGAACTCAAGAAGCAGAAGGAAGACATGCTTAGGAAAAGCGCCGCACGCGCAGCTTTTCGACGGTATAAGTTGCTAAAGAATGTGACTGACATGAGAAAAAAACAAGCTGTCTACAGAACCAGACAAAAGCCACGGCATTGCGCCACATAGTTGCAATTTATTTTAAGGCACGAAAAACAGTCACAAGAGAGGATACAATACATTGCAATTAGGTTTTTCGCGCCTAAAAATAATTGATAACGTACACCAACTAGCAACTAACGGTCATACTTCTATGCTATGCTATCCAGCATGGTTCATCGTTGGCAGTTCAGAAAGCCATAGTTATACTGTATTTGCCTTACACCGCTAAATACTACGCAGTATTAAATTTTTGCGGCACACAACCAGAAATCCCCATAATATACTGTTGGCAAAGCTGTTTCATAACGGCCGCCACGGCGTCTTACCAAGACGACTGCGTCTTTTCGTTTGCTAGTGGAAGCTTGTTGCTCTGCCAGAGCCAGCAAACCAGAAGTTGTCTTGGCGCCGTTTGACGGGTCGTTTGACCCGGGGAGTTTTGTTTTTGCATCTTACCTAGTTCTAGAAACGTTGGATGTGAAGGCCGTAAGAAGCATGGAGGATGGTAAGAAACGTGTGCGCAGGTGCAGTCTAGCCCGGTCATGGCTGAAGTATAGTGGCTAGAAGGGTTCTTCTAGCGTCGTAAACGGGCGCCTTCCCAAGCGGCGGCGGAGAAACCAGATTCTATGCACCGCGACTCGGCGCTAGTTGTCGCTGGCGCGCTGGCGAGTGGCGGGGGGAGGTTGACGACGGGGTGCAGCTATCGGGAGTGAAACTGCGTCCCTGCTGCAAAACTGCTTCCCGAAACACTTAATTTTACCTTATTTAATTTTATTATATATATATTAATTATCTTCGCAGCAGAGATAGAAGGAAAGTAATGTAGTTTTTATTATTCATGTAGCCTTCTACAGCTGCACAAACTAGAAGTTCGACGCAGTTTTGAAGCCCGCACACAATTTCAGTTATATTGGGATGATATCTACCTCATAATGCAGTTTTACCAGTACCCCCCCCCCCTCCCCCATCCCAATCAAAGTAGATGTTTCAGCTGACAAAGACTGGAATGGTCAGCAAGTTACTAGCAGACAAATAAGACACCAACGATAAAGTACGCAACTGAGTTCGCACTTTTTTAGAGCTGTCTGTACCAATTCCTGTTAATTTGGTAAACATACCCGCTTTATTGTGCTCTCTACGCACGCAGAAATCAGCTGCGACAAAGTTCCTTGAAAATCAGCGTGGTATTTGCGTAGGTGTGTGCAGGTGGAAAGGGGGGGGGGGCGCTAAGTCTGCCCCATACATTAGATTAATAGGGAGAAGCCGCTGCCATAAACCTCCGCCCTCTCCCAAGGTGGATGTTTCCGCTAGCAAAGGCTGGAATAGTCATAGTAACTGCTGGATTGTAAGCAACAAGGGAAAAAAAGTACATAGACAATTACCAGGCCACATTTTTTTTTTTCAACTGAGCTGTCTGTGCCACTTTTTTATTTCGGAAATGCATTCGCTCTATTGTGTTCTTCTGCGCACGCAGAAAATAGCAGCGACAAAGTTCTTTGAAGACCAGTATGTGAAGCTTAGGTTGTAGAAGTGAGACAGCCACCGTCACAGGGGAGGGGGGGTCCTTTTTGAAATTTGGTTTTGTTTCTGCAAACTCTCTTTGCGAATACGGCACTGAGAAATTGAAGTTTGCATCCAACTATTGCTTGGCTTTCACTTATTGTTCTTTTTTTATTGTGTTAATGTAATTACGTCTATTTCGTTTGTCGCATCTTTTTAATATGTTCCATACCTATTCCTCATATGTATGCATGAATTTATTGTCTGGTGATCCTCAATTTTAAATAATTATTTATAGTGTTTATTTCATTGGGGCATACCTGTATTTTTTTTCAGTGTTCACTCACGTGCATTCTGCCTCAAAACACTTGTCCTCAGCGGCAGATCCAGAGGAAGGCTTTGGGGTGGACTTTGGGGTGGTGGGGGCGATTGTCCTTCTCCCCAAAGTCTGTGTCAGCCTCCCCCACCCCTCACTACAGTGCTCGTAGTCCACTTCTCATCGCCAATTAGGACAAATGAATGAAACGTACACCTTAGCAGTATTTATGCCATGAAGCAGTTTTTCTGCAAGTAAAAACATAGTCTTGACCACGCCTCTCTCTTAGATTTTAGATAACGCGACCCCCCCCCCCCCTAAAGTGAGTGCCTGTATCCGCCCTTGCTGTTATATATATATATATATATATATATATATATATATATATATATATATAAGGGAAAAAGTGTAGACCATTGGGCTCGTTTTTCCGTGTTTTGACACAATATTAATGAGATCTGACAGACAATAACGCAAAGGAATGTAGAGGGAAAGTTATTAGAACAAATGTAATGTAAATAAGAAGAAAGAAAAGTGGGTAAAAAATAACCAGCCGTTCGATGCTCTGGTGGGGGCGATTGCCCTTCTCCCCAAAGTCTACGTCAGCCCCCCCGCCCTCACTTCAGTGCTCAGCATCGAACGCGTTATTCGGAGGTCGTAGGTTCGATTACTGCTCACGGCTGGTTATTTGTTCACCCACTTTTCTTTCTTCTTATTTACAATACATTTGTTCTAATAACTTCCCCTATACATTCCTTGGCATTATTGTCTGTTAGGTCTCATTAACAATATATATATATATATATATATATATATATATATATATATATATATATATATATATATATATATATATATATATATATGTGTGTGGTGTGTGTGTGTGTACGCAGCCAAAACCCCAACAACCAAGCGAGGGGTGATGAACAACAGTCCTCTTTGGGTGCAATGCTCTCTGACGTCGACCATACTTGGTCAACCTCTGCAACGTCCTGAAGAGATCCACTGTTCTACCCCTGTAGATCAAACCACCGAAAATGTCGATAGCCCCTGAATGCTCAGGCGAGCATGCAACCTTTCTTTAAAACCAAATAAAATGTTTTATAGGCCACGCTCGTCAGTAATCATCGGTAAAGAGCTCCCGCAGGCAATACTCACAAACAAGACGAGCATCTCGAGTTTTTAAAATGGGTGTCAGTGGTCTATTAACGTCGCGCTACAATCATTGTCAAACCAAATTAAGTTTGGCAAAAAAGTATAAATATTTTTGCAAAACATACTCGTAGAACACTGTGATTGATCGATTGATATGGGAGGTTTAACGTCCCAAAACCACTTTATGATTATGAGAGACACCGTAGTGGGGGATTCCGGAAATTTCTACCACCTGGGTTTTTTTAACGTGCACCCAAATCTGGGCACACGGGCCTAGAGCCTTTTCGCCTCCATCAAAAATGCTGCCGCCGCAGCCGGGATTCGACCCCGCGACCTATGGGTCAGCCGCCGAGTACCTTAGCCACTAGACCACCGCAGCAGGGCAGAACACTGTGCAAGATGGTTAGTCGGTTTGAGAGGCAGATGACAAAGCGGATGCTCGCAGATTTTTAGCGGAACGAGCAACGAGTTACGATTACGCATTCGTTTCTCTCAAGAACTTCCAGTCAACTTCTCACCTGCTTCCAGTTTTTCCGAATGTTCAGAATAAGTATGCTAAAATATTAGAGGTACAAAATAATGGCTATGGTTCAAGCTGAGGTTTAGATTGGTTACATATGATATCGGAGCATAACTGCACTTAAAGTAGGGACCAGTTAGATGTCAGGGTAAATAATGAAAATTAATTGAAGGAGCTCGTCGGGAAAGTGGGCGCTTATCTTGTCAGCGGCTGAGAATATTGCGGCACCTGGCGGAAAAGTTCACAACCACGCGCTTCCTTTTGTGCGTGGCCTCTGAGATCTGCCTCGACAGTGCGCTGAAACACCAAGTTGACCCAATAGACCCTTTCACTGTGTAAAATTACAGGCCCTTGATGACATCCGGTTTCGTCCACCGATGCGCCTTAATAGCATCGGTGAACAACCAGAGCTTTAGAAAATAGTTTGCTGATTTTCTGCAGTTTCCTTCCCTTATTTTGCAAAATATATTCAGATAAATGTTCATCTGAGCTACATAAAGCTTACAAAAGATTTCTTTGTACTTTACGCACGTTCCTTTTATGGGAAAAATGAAGAAGAGACTTTCCATACCTTTGAAATAACTTCAAAACGTGCTTCCAGTTTCGACGTTAGGAGCTGGTAAATGACGTGACCGGAAGTTTTTTGGGTACAACGCTTGTAACCTTGAAACCGTCTATAGCAACGCATCTGGGCACGCGAAACTCCGTATGCGGGAGCCACCAGAGTAAAAGATTATGGTTTTTTCATCCCATTTCTCCTTGTTATAACACTGAAGCTTTTCGGCAGATCGTTCTTTGTTCACCCCGTACCCAAAAAGTGTCATCATGAAAAACGGTATGTGCCGAAAAAAATGCGACAAATCCCACTACTCACCACCGATCCACTAAAAGTGAAGTTCGCCTAACAAACGGGTTCGTGCCGCAGAAACCTGTTCAGTCTGTCGGAAATCTATCGTAATCGTAAACTGGTATTCGTGCCGCAGAAGTTGGGTAAGTACCACACCTTCCACTAAAAAGAAAGATGGCAACCATTAGAACAACAAATGGACGCGATGCGACGGCCGCGATCCAAATATCTCGAGTAAACGTACAAACAACCTTGCATCCCCCTAACTAAAGCGTTGCAACGAGGAGCAAATTAGAAACAACCTGCATAACCTGTAGGCAAGGCTTAGAAGCAACCAGTTTAGTCTTCAGAATCGTCCCAGTTTCACTGCTTCAAGGCCTAGCTGCGCGGCTTTAGTGCAAAGTTTGGCATTTTTTTCTTTTTTTAAATGATTGAACACTTCAATTACCTTAAAAGAAGTAGAAAAAAGTACCCCGGGTTTGTCGGACGACAAACGCAGAGAGCTGAGAAAATGGGTAATAGAAACAAGTCACCGACATGTTAGCTCTTGTTGTCTTTCGACTTGCATGCGGTCGAGATTAGGTTATACAAAGCATCCATCTATATTTGGTCATATTAAGTTAGGATATGTCACATGAGCCGAAAATAGGTGCAAAAAAACTAGAAAACACAGTGATTTTTTAAACGTATATGTACGAAACTGCATTTCAAATGCTCGTCTTGCTTGTCTACGCTAACAAGAACAAAACAAGAAGACAGAGAGATGCAAATATGCAGAACTTTCATCCCGCCCACTACCTGAAGAACCACAGCTTAATGTATCCATCGACCACACGAGAATTAAAAAAAAGAAGATACCGAGAGAGATAGATAGATAGAGATAAAAGACACTAGGGGAAAAAAAGGAAATGATGAGAAGAACCTGCATTTGTTTCATTTTGAACCAACCCACAATGCGGCTATCAAACCGGAAATTTCATCTGGTCAACCGTCTTGTCCAATCACTCTCTATTTCTCTCCGTCGTTGTAGGATGCGAAAGAAAAGCCTGGACTCGTGTCAGAAGCTTCCCTGCGTATCCTTTTTTTTTCTTTTTTGAGGTGGTGGAGAGGGAATGTGTTTGTTCGATTATTCTTTGTGGGTGTTTGAAAAAATTAAAAAGGAATATGACAAATAGCGAGAGAGACAAAGTGAAGACAGCATAGAAGGAGTGAGAAAAACAAAAACAATAGCGAGAAAGAAAAAAAAAACAAATGAATAGAGGCAATGAAGACAAAGAAAATGGAAAAAGATAAAGAGAGAGAAGAGAAACAAATAAGGCCTCCCAGCTCCGCACTTTTTTCAGGCTGGACACCGGGCAGTGCAATGCTGCATTAAATCTTTTTTTTATTTCTTTGCAGGGTGCACTTCAGCGCAAGTCGACGAGAAAGTTCAGTCCATTAACGTTTCATTACAGATATACTTTCGGATGATACAGCCTTGCCCCGGTATCAGCTTGCGGAACAAGCCCCGCCGCGGTGGTCTAGCGGCTTAGGCTAAGCTGGTCACCTGCAGGTCGCGGGATCGAATCCCGGCTGCGGCGGCCTCATTTTCGATGAATGCAAAAATGCTGTAGTTCATGTGCTCAGATTTGGGTTCACGATAATGAACCTGAGGTGGTCTAAATATCCGGAGCCCTGCATTACGGCGCGCCTCTCATAATCATATTGTCAGGACGTCAAAACAGAAGTCCTGCCACAGAGATTGAGGCACCAGAAGCAGGTAGATCTTTTAATTAAAACGCGCAAGCAAGTTCTTCTTTTTCGTCCATTTCGTAGTCTTTTGTGGCACATGCACAACTGCCATCGTCTTTCTTGAGCAAGCACGTGACAATATGGGGGTTTTGGTACGTTAAACCCAAACAAGTAAGTAAG
Source organism: Rhipicephalus annulatus (assembly GCA_013436015.1). Classification (NCBI taxonomy): domain Eukaryota; kingdom Metazoa; phylum Arthropoda; class Arachnida; order Ixodida; family Ixodidae; genus Rhipicephalus; species Rhipicephalus annulatus. The sequence continues at coordinate 422,278 of WOVY01003737.1, read as the reverse complement.
CAGCTTGCGGAACAAAAGCTTTAAACGGCTCGACCTGCGTCTTGTGCTGATCTCCTTAAAGCTGTCGGTCACTGAGAAGTGTACCGAACAGACCGAGTGAACAATTAACTTGTTAGCACAGGTAGCGAACTATTCCGCATCCACGCTCCTGAGTGTAAGTCCATACGATGCGGAGGTGCACTGCATTATGGTAATATAGAGTGATACACCCTGCAGGCGTCAATGCGAGGCCGAGTGTGTAGTTGGAACACTCGTAACTATGAAGCCATTGCCGCGCGGGAAACACGCCAGTTTCTCGTGCGTTAACGGACGTGCGCGCCGCTCGATACAGACTGAAAATAGAAGCGCTCGGTTCAGTGTATCTACCTTTTCAAGAACAGCCCACCTGAATATGTTATAACCGTGAAACTGTGGGGTGTCGGGAGTGTGCGAGGGTAGGAAAGATAAGGCGCACCTTGACGTGCTTAAGCTCGGTCGAAAGACGCGTGTGTCGATTCCAAGAACCATTGTTTAACCTGCGAATTGCAAACGCGAGCTAAAACCATTGCAAACACGCGATGAGATCTGGTGATACCCATCTTGTATTTTATCTATCTATCTATCTCTCTATCTATCTATCTATCTATCTAATCTATCTATCTATCGATCTATCGAGCTATCATATCTATCTATCTATCTATCTATCTATCTATCTATCTATCTATCTATCTATCTATCTATCTATCTATCTATCTATCTATCTATCTATCTATCTATCTATCTATCTATCTATCTATCTATCTATCTATCTATCTATCTATCTATCTATCTATCTATCTATCTATATATAGCAAGAGAGAGAGAGAGAACGCAATACTATATATGCACTGTACAACAATTTCCCAACTCTTGTTTCTGCAAGTGAACATTCTATGCTTTTTCGTGTTGTGGCCATTTCGTTGTAATAATAATCGAACTCTTTCCTCGCAGGTCTCTCTGAGCGAGGACGTATAGAAATCCAACGACGGTACCTCTCAACTCTGATCTTGCAAAAGTCAAATACCCGGTCGAAATGACGCATAAATGTATGAATCTTGTTTTTTTGTATGCGCGTGCAAGGTGTTCGCAGCAGATCGGATAGTGCGACACATTCAGTTGGCAACCGCATTTCGTATCAGCGTGCGCTGGAATCAGTCACTCGTTTCTCAGAGTTGAGTGGAAACATACTAGTGGCAAGGCACGCGCACTAACGTCTGAGGGATGGTTGCAACGACGTCCGGGAGCTTCACAAGGCGCCGAAGTGCGACTGGCTGCATTATCGGCGGCGAGTCGCATATATAGGAGAATTGACATCGCGATAAGATGACTTGCCTGCTTTCGTGGCTCTAATACAGAATCGTGGGTGCATATTCCGAAGCTCGCTGGTAAGATGCCTCAAGTTCTGCACGTTCCTAGGTCCTAAAACGTGAACTATTCACCACAACTGCCGCCTTAGCTGAAGCGTAAACGAAGGAAGCGCTGATCCTTTATTCTTGAGGGTGGTTGAGCAGCATGAATGCGCCTTTCTGCGCCCCACAAACACCTTCGCGACTTCTATAAAAGGCGTCTCATATTTTCGGTATGCCACCTGCGCACGATCTGCCTGGATGATACAGTAGCTTACGGTGGTGCTTGGCTTCCGATTCGAAGATGCCGTTCGATACCGCTCGTCGCCATCGCAATTCGATGAAGGTGAAATGTTAGCGGCCTTTGAGCACTGCTATGTCAGTGCACGTCAAACAACACAAGGTGGGCGGAATTCGCGCAGCTTTCCGTTAAGGCATTCCTCATATTCACAGTGTCACTTTGGCACGTAAAACACCAGGTATTATTATCAATATTTTTGAATATACTAGTATTTCGTTTTTCCCCTTCTGTAATTTTGAGCGACGGCGCTAAGGCGACAGTTACGAAAGCCTTAAACCTCTAAAGAGTGTGTGGCACCCATATCTAAGGAACGGCAAATGGTGATTTATGAGATGAAGTTTCTTTTTTTTTTGCTTTCATAACCCACAATATGCGGGCGCGTTAATTACTTGGAATTGAGCGTATGCAGGACCAACGGGGCGTGGGACGAAGATTATTTCGCAACGATCCCGTGCGTAGTCTCGTCATCACCGGCACGCTGCATGAGAAATGGTATAGGCCATGCAGAAATTACGCGTCAACGATGCAGTGCCTGTGTATTTCTGCGAGAACTAGTAATGACAACTGCAGATCTTGACGTTGAAAAGCAGCAGAAAGCAGTTAGAGACCGAACAAGACTTCAAAAGGTGTCGGAGGTACACGACCGAAGCATAGCACACTGAAAGAATTTTCTCAATTGACCCCCGTGCCTGGTGATGCCACTAACACGTTAAAACACATGTCTACCTAAAGTAGAACTAGTATGAAAAAAATGGAGTGTGCGTGTGTTTCTTTCCATAACTCTACGAGCCAAGTGAACACACGGAGATTTAGTACGGGTTTAGCATTAGGTTTGACTCCGTTCTCCCGTGCCTCGAAACTATGAGGGTGTGAAAACAAATTGCCTCACCCTATAGCGGAGCGCAGGATTTCCCCCTGACTCGACCATGGGGTTGGGCCTATGTTTTGTACGCATTTGCATAGAGGCAGGGCACATGAAAGGCCCCTTCTCCTCTCTAACGTTGTTTTCACCTAGTTCGAATATATCTTTGGGCTGCGGGTTATGTACTTATTCAGTTTCGCCGACTTTTCGACGGCTCGTTTGAATAGCCTGCTCGTACTTCTTTGTGTACATCGACCTGGTAATGCGAGTGATTGCGTACTTTCTCGGGTTAGGTGGCTGGTATTGAGTTTCGTGTTGAAGGTGGGTGCCGCTTCGGATTTCATGCAGCAGCTGCCTCACTTCGGAGACGACGGCATGCAAAGCAGAACACACGGAGGAGGAGAACCGCTTTGGAAAATTTCTTCGGCGATTATTTTTTTGCTCCGTGCACTGGCTATGCATGCAGCCACCAATTCTATTTTTTTAGGTAAAGAATTCGCCAATTTGAAAAAAAAGCGTTGTACTTGTAAAGGCCGCATCTAAGAGAAATTAAATGATATTCCTTCTTGGACGACCAGTTTAGTTGATTCTTTTTTTTTAATTTCTCGAGAAGAAAGGTCACTAAAACAGCAGGTATGCGTCGGCATCTACGAATGATCGGTAGCACACACAGACCATAACTTTAATAATTCGTCGCCAGTAGCCAATCGCTTGCGGAGTGTGAAAGCGCACGAAATTCAAAGTACCAAATAGTGCTTAAGCGGTTGCCCGATAATGCGGCACTTTTAGTGTTGGCGTGTGGCTTAATCGCTGCTTCTTACGGTACGCTTATTTATTCTGTGATATGGGTCTTTTCTATAGCGCGTGACCCTCGCATAGATTGAGTGTGTCTGCGTCAATAACTGCATGGGCGATGATTATCATATGCGATTGGTGTCTGTAGTACTCCACCACTCATCTATGCGATGGCCTTGACCCGTCTCAGAAGAGAGCCCGACTCTTTCCCAGTAAGCTAGCTCTCAGTAATAATAATAAGAAGAAAGATCTCTACGTTGGATAGCCTACCACCGCTGACTCTTGTGACATCACGCATAAAAATTTTCAAAGTTTAGATGCCACGGACATGCCTATAATAGCCAGTACAGCTCCGTCGTTGAAAGGATGCTTGGATGCTTGTGTTACTTTATTTCTTTGGTGTGTGTGTGTGTGTGTGTGTGTGTGTGTGTGTGTGTGTGTGTGTGTGTGTGTGTGTGTGCGTGCACTACCTCCACGAAAAGTTACATAGTACGTGGTGTGAACCTTAGCGTAACCCTTCAGTCATTGTGTTTTGGGAGAAATAACTTAGAGGATTGCCCTACAAAACACTCTTTATACCATATACTCTACCACTTTCAGGTAGAAAAAAAATATGATAATGCGAACTGTAATCACGGCTGAGCCAATAACTGAAGTCGCAAGAAAGAAATTGCCCGTCACCATACTGCGTACTATAAAATTATTTCAGCCACCAAGTCAATATAAGATTTCATCCTGTCAAATCACATCTTCATCAAATTGCGACCAGAAAGAAACGATAACCATTACGATAACAGTACTTTTGTAGTCTTTGTAATACAAAATTTTTAATAAAGACTGTGGATATCTAGGACAAGACGTGGTACGGAGCATCAATTTCAAACTATTTGCAGCAGTGCGTACGTCGAAGTGCAGTGTCTTCCCGCAAATCTTCCACGAAGAAAATTAACTATCAGGTGATTCGCCCTTTTTACCATGGGATCAGTTCGCTGTGGTGTTCTGGGGTATTGCACGGAACACCACTGCAAACTGGTGTTGCACCATTCGCATTCTGTGGTGCTGCACTCATTTGGAATTATGTTTGTGGTGGTGCAAAGTGCGAATTTTATGGTGTCGAACTCATTTGTAATTATGTTACATTGCGAACATACGCAAGTTTTGCAGGGGCAATATTTAGATGGTACTCCTGGTATTTTGGTTGATCTCTCGCAGTACTAATATAACCCCCTTACAGTTTATGGTTGCTTGGCGGAAGGAATAAAAGAATGAAGTGATAAAAACACAAAAATTTAAAAATACGATAGCGATTCGCATAGCAAGACAGCTTTATAGAAACGTTGTAGAGGGTACAAAAAGGCACCTAAGCTGCTCTGACTCACACGAAAGGACTGTTAACGTGCACAGTCTTAGGTGACAGCTAATATTGAGCAATGAGCCACCTACGCCTTGCTAATATGCATACTCACATTATGTGTACTGCTAACTTGAATGCGATAGCATTATAAAAGTACGGCTTGACGAAAAACAAGAATATTGCAGAAAAAAAAAACTGTCGGAAAAAAATTAAGATGGAAGAAGAAAATTCATGTTCCCCCGTTGCGGCGCGCCATAACATTTTTTCTGACATTTCACTAGTGTCGCCGTCAAGTGTGTGATTCCTCATTCCGCACTATAAGAGACAACATAATATTTTTTGCGGACCCAATCGGTTGAAGTAAGATGCCGAAATTTGACGGTGACAAAATGCCCCAGATGCGAACACGTAAGCTGAAGCATGAATTCACAAGGCTTGTCGTTCGTAGGTGCTACTTCTGATCTTGAACAGTCGGTGCACAGTGCATACAAAGCTGCGGTTAACTAATCAAGGTGGACGATTGGGCGAGTTGGTGATGCATGATCGACGTATGTAACTGCGCGGTAGTAAACACGGACGACAAGCGTACTATAATAACCACTGTTATTATTACTGCGCTTGTCCTTGTATCTTCTTGTCGTCCGTGTTTACTACCGCGCAGTTACATACGTCGATCCTGCGGTTAACACTGACGTAGAATGGGGCCTGTGCTGGGTATACTACATATAGAAACATATCTCAAGATTTCGCTGGTGGGTTTGTCACTTGAGCAGTAAGCAGCTTTTGCCCCACCGTGGTGGTCTAGTGGCTAAGGTAGTCGGCTGCTGACCCGCAGGTCGCGGGATCGAATCCCGCCTGCGGCGGCTGCATTTCCGATTGGACGTGGAAATTCTGTAGGCCCGTGTGCTCAGATTTGGGTGCACGTTAAAGGGCCCCAGGTGGTAAAAATTTCCGGAGCCCGGAGCCCTCGACTACGGCGTCTCTCATAATCATATCGTGGTTTTGGGATGTTAACCCCACATATCAATCAAATCAAATCAGTAACCAGCTTTCACTTCACAATTTGCAGGTATGCATCATAAGGTCTTCATTTATTAATAGGCGGTGTATGATTAGTGATCGTTGCACATTTACGGACATTAACCACTGTTATTATTACCCAGATGAAAAGAAAAGGTGAAGTTGCAATTTCGAATGCATGGTATAACAAAAGAAAAAAAGTTGCTTTCTTAAAACATCCGACGGTACAGCCTTGAAACGAACGCAAGGCCTGAGGCGTAGAAAACAAGAAGACAATAAGAGCCACAAGTTTTAGCGTATAAAACTCAGACATCATCTTCAATAATATTATCCGCGTTGTTCAGTATTTTGCACGAATCGGTAGCTCTAAACAAACCAAACTAACTTTTGCGAAGCCCCAGGGCCTCCACTGTACGATGAGCGATGTTGCAGTCTTCCTTGCTTTTCTTTTTATTTCCTTTATCGAAGCTCGAATGAAATCCCGCAGACTTTGCGACATGATGCCGGAGGCAATCGAGCCTCAGCGACCTGCGTGCTTCACGCAGCCTTCGAGGGTTTCGAGCAACGACCGAGTTATAGCTGAAATAACGAAGCACCGAGATCGGCGTGTGTTTTGTCTTTTGTGAGCAATAAGTCACAGCAATAAGTTAAAGCAAGTGGTGAGACGTTTTCTTTCTTCCTGCAAGACGTCTGCAAGAAAACTTTTCACGCAGGAAGTAAGGCGAACCATCTCAATGCACTTGATGAAACAGCATTCCGTGTCTCCTTAGGATCATGACAACGAAAAGAGGGAAAGCGAGCTGAAGGAGTATATGCCGGATCCATAAATAGAAGTCGGTTACGCGAGTAGCCTCGGCGATTCGTCACGCTTAAAGCTTGGCTCTCTGTCTCAGGAGAAACGTCGTGTTTGGCGGGCCGAGCCGAATGAAGCGCGAGTAGCGAACCGGTGCCGTGGTGCTCAGAGGGGCCAGGTCATTGAAGCGCCCCGGTATCTGAATCGGTGGTGACTGCTATGACGAAAGCAGCGACCTGCTTCGCAAGAAAGGGCCCAAGCTGCACTCGAGGTTCGCAAGCCCGAGGAGATCAACACAAACAGCTCAGGGCACATCGAGGGTGAGGGGTGCGAGAAGAGAAACTGTGGAAAATGTCAGTGACCCTTTTATGTTTCCTTCATGATGTTTCCGGCCCTCGCCGTCTGGCTCGATACATGGGCGGCCCGGAGCCGAAGAAGACCGAAGCCGGGAGGAGGCGAGCGGGCCTCTGACGTCAGCCGGGTGCGCATCCGCGAGAAACCGTTGCCGTGGCAACGCGGGTAACGCTGCCACCGCCGAGCACTTTCTTTCGGCCCTCCCTCCCTACTCGAACTGAAAGGAGGCCAGCGGCCCGCGAAAGGCCTCACGCTATGACGTCAGAAGAGCGCACGCGATCAACTTCAAGAAAAAGGGGGACCGCCTACTGTCACACGCCTCGGTCTTGTGCCCTCCGTCACGAACGCCTCTCCTTTGGTGCGCCGGAGTGCACGGTGTGTGTGTGGAGACCTGCGGCAAGTTTGCACTTTGTCGCCGCACTGTCGTCGTTTGACGCTACAGCGCACCCGGTCGACTCTGGCGCCCCCAATCAGTTGCAAATTTCTGGAGATGCAACTTATCTTCGAGCGGAGATGACGGCTCGCTGAACGCAGATTAAATTAATGGCCACCCGCTGAATATAGCTTTTCCTGGCAGTTTCTTGAATCTAGCACGCTCCCCCCCCCCCCGCTTTTTTTTTATTTCTCGAGAGACGTTCAATTCCGTCATACGTTCAACGAAGACTCGCTGTGCGCCATTTTTTTTTTCCCTTCCACGTGATGGATCAAACTGTGCAGTCGCGCGCACAAGAGTAAAAAAAAAAGAAAAGATGCAGTGATTGCCAGCTCATTTTGCTCACGCGCTCTGCTTCGGAGTGTTTTACATAAGGAAGTCGTGCAGACACGTTCCCTGATAATCTAGAGGTATTGAACTTGGTCAAGCTTGTGTGACCACTTTTCGTGTGGCCATGCTGAAGAGCGAGTGACTTGCATGCGATCAAGTTGAATGTTGTTGTTTTTTCGGTTTTTGTATTACGATAATTCTCAACATTGCAACTCGAAAATAACACTTGGCTATTCAAATACAATTCTTTGACGTATTGAAATCCATCAATGTGCATCTTACTGTGGAAACGGACGTGCCGTTGGCATAAATGGTCCGAGTATATTTTGCTGAAGGTCTGCAAGCATGCATATCTCATTAAAAGGTACCATAGCCTTAAAATAGTGTTGTGTTTTACCGAGACGTACACGTTACACGCAAGTGAGACTTGCATTCGAGATATTATGACAGTACCCGAACTCAATCTGTTTTTTTTATTTTTCGTAGAACATGCGTCACCCCCACTTACTGCTATCCTGCAATAGCAATGGTTTCCACGTAACACTTTGAAAGGCTTGTAGTGTTCATTGCAAGCATATGTAGTGAGAAATACTGCACTATGTTGCAATACTGCTGTGACGGTTACAATGCGTTTTGGTAGGCGATCAATCTACGTGTCGCTGTATTTCAGAAAAGTTCTTGGCTGCTGACTCCAAATTAGCAGCCTTCATTGCTCAATATTTATACACTGACGATGGGTATTGCCAAGAAAATCAGTTCTCGAAGATTCGTCCTTGCTTTTAAAAGTAGCATGTGCCTACACTCTATGAACTTCACTATTTTTGCTTGTATTGCGAAACAGGGACATGCGCCTTAACGGAGACGCTTACGCACTTGGAAGCCCTTGTTAGTCAACCAGCACCGCACTTGTTCCTGCGAGTAGCAACTGCCTATTCAAGCAATTCAACGGACGCGAAAAAATAAACAATTGTATCGGGCCAGTTGGTATGAATCGGGCCAGTTGGTATGGATGCGAAAGAATACCTCAAAGCAAAGAAAAACAGCTTTCAGCATCTTTAACGCAACACACTTCACTGGTTCCTCGTGTTTTGTCAATATAGTTATTCAATATGTACGAGAAGCAATGATAACTTGTGGCGCCATCTTGCGTGTGCAGATGCGACGGATATAATATCAGGAGATATTGTATTGTTGATGATGAATAAAGTCGTAGAGCGCACAGGACATCACTGATGTGAGGGAGACGCCTTAGAGCGCAGCGAGAAATTGGCTATAATGTCTTTTAATGCAACATGCCTATTGATCCTTTAAACACGTGGCAATGACGTGCTGAATGTTGGCAACGTAATAAAGCTTTCTTACCAAATAAGCACTTTTGAATAACTACACTCTAGAAAAGGAAAAAGAAAGCACACGGTACGGAAAGCTAAAGAAGTAACAGAATATATTCACTTACTTGTTTCGCTCACAATACGCACACACATACCGAAAAAGAGAGAAACATAAAGAAAATGAGCTCGAAACAAACTTGGGTGCTTGTAAAACAGCGAAAGTTGAGACCGTGAAAGGAGGAGTGACAAGGAAGGCCACGCAATAAAGCGGATGCGTTTAAATTCTTAAAGCCAACCTGCCTTCGCCGCCTGTCTTAAAACGACTCTGACGTCGTCAATTTCTTTTTTTTTTTCTGCGGGCAAACTATATCTCGGGGCAACACGGTTATTAACGCGCGGCGAATAACGCAGAAGAAAATCCTCGCGGATAAAAAGAAGAATCCGAAGTGTGCGAGAAAAGCGGGGAAAATGTCGAGCAAGGAGGGCAGGATGCCTGCTGGACTCCCGGCACGGAATGAGCCACGGAATGAGCCAATAAATAAGAGAGCGGAGCAAGGCAGGATCAGAAGAAAGAGGCCGGCCAGAGCTGGCTTCTTTTTCGCGGGCGTTGTTTGCGCGTTAACGAAACAAGAAGCGGAGTCCGTGGCGGGGAGCGCGAAAGCGGGAAGAACAGCAGCACGAATAAAGAGCGCCGGCCACAGCGAATAGAGCCGGCGACAAAAGGAGAAGCAGCGGTGGACGAACAAAATAAAACAAAAAAAAGAGCGGTCCACAAAAGAGAGGACGACTAGGGATCACGCACACGGATGCTGTTTCTCGGAGAGCTCGATCCGGCTCTTCCTGGGCGTGTTTTCGGTCGCATTTGGAGCCTGGTGGCGAGGATCCAGATGGGAGGTGAAAGGAAGACGGCGGGGTGGGGGGCTTTGTTTCGCACGGGAGCGAAGCTAGCCGGGCCAGGGAGGGAGGAAGAAGAGGAGGCTTAGTGGACAAACACACGGCGCCGCGGCTAGCACCACCTTCCTCACGTCTCGGGGTGGTGTCTACGCTAGAGCTCTCCCGGACGCCTGCCGCCGTCCGTCAGTATACACTGAGCCCCGCTGGTGAGCGCTCTGCCTCTACCGCGCTGTTCTCGCGTGCCGGCCTTCATGTGTGTGTAGACGCGTCGGAGCGCAAACAGCCAGAGGTGTGCGAGAAAGAGCGGCACCGAGAGTTTTTGACCGGCGAGCCGTGCGGTGGACATTACATTAAGGACATGCGGGAGGTGCTTGTCAACTCCTCAAAAACGTCAGCGACTAGGCTCCGAGAGGCGAAAACAAGCCTCGAGAAAGAGGCTCGGGGAAAAAGCCACGACGTCTTGTCGTAAGCCCGTTTGCTGATTTGGAACACAGAAGAAAAAAAAGAAGCTTTCGCAGACTCTCTTTCTCTCTCTCTCTCTCACACACACACTCTCTCTCTTTCTCTCTCTTTCTCTCTCTCTCTCTCTTTCTCTCTCTCTCTAGTGTGCTAGCGACGGTCGGCATTGCGGCCGCGAAAGGCTTCCTTGAGCTTCGCTCGTCAATAGGGCATTGGCGAGAGAAACCTCGCAGGCCTCTCCCGAGGGAGACTGACGATGAGACTTCGGCTCCGTTTCGCGAGAGCTTTTTGTTCTTCACCGAGATGCGACTGAATCGGTTTTCCACGCGCGCTTAGGAAGAGGAGGCGGAAAGTCTGAAAGCGGGTTTGAAGAGAACGAGCCGCTGTTCCACGGGTCACCTCGAAAAAACAGCGAAGCCCCCACGAAAACAAACACAAAAAGAGAGGGATGGCCTTCACGCGTGAAGGGAAGCGCACGGTGAGAGATCGAGGGAAGAATGTCGAGACTAACGAAGCTACTGAAAATGCTCTTAAAGCATCAGTACGTGCTTGTGAAGCTCTCCTTGTTTTTATTGAATGCCTAAACTGTGAAAATACAGTCGAGTAGCCCTCGCTACCGATGTTAGGCCCATTTAAGATGGTGCGATTCTCTGCTGCAGCATTCTTTTCTGCCGTAACTACGCCTACAGAATTGGCCGTTCAAGTCTCATATTGCCGGTTCGTCGTGCCTATACTTCATTTTCGCATTCGCAAATCACGTGCACAGTGAGAGTCTCAACTGCAGTTTGCGTAAAGACCTGTTTGCAGACGACGAGTTATCATGTTGCTCCATTAACCACACGATAACGGTCGCAAAGAAAACATGTCCAGAATCTTTGAGCCTTTTCAAAAGAGCACACAGAAAATTTCTTTTTTATTCTTTTTATAAAATTTCCAAGTAAAAAGGGGCACATCTCGACGCAAAAAGCGATAACGACTACATTGAATTTCCACTGAACAAAAAAAAAAAAACATGAGCAAACGAGCCAGTGGCTTGTTGTGCGCTGCCATGTCGTCCTATAAGTATAAATAGCAAGAGAACTCGGTTCTTAACACGGACTGTGTCGATAAACAAAATTTCTCGTGCACATAAACTTCGAGATTGTCAGAGAAGTGCGCGTGCACAAATCGCGCATCACTGCTTCATAAAGACCAGCATCAATTTACAACCACTGGCCTTGAGAGAGCTGGCCAAGGACACAGCCCACGTGCTTGAGACCGCCTGGACCCGAAACGTCTATATTATACAAGAAATTACGACATGATGGTACTGCATCACCAGCGTGTTTGAAAGAGCCATCGGCAAGTGACGCCACGAGAAGGCACGGGAAGTTTATAGTTTTTTTTATTGACTTACCATGAACGTGTGACTTAGAGCGAAAAGCTTCGAACACAAAGGGAGGCCAATATAAACGCACGGAAGAAAATAAACAGGCAGTCAGTCAGTCGGCTGGTCAGAGCAGGGGTCTTGTCAGCCACAATAAGGACAGAATCATCGCGTAGCAGCTAACAAATGTCATGATCTACTTCAGCACCGTTAACCTATGACCGGAGAAAACATCGGTGAATGTAAACAGATATTTCGACTTCTTGAACCTCTGTTGAATCATGTGCACGTACAAAAAGCACTAGTTTATTGTTGCCAACCCGTTTGAAAATTTTCGCTTCGCAAACAGCCAACTGCGCATGTATATTAATCGTGTGTGAAGCATGGCCTTAATTAAGAATATACGTTTCTGTGTGTTTTGTCAACTCAGGGCTCTAAATCAGTCTATTAACCACGCCCACATCCGGTGTTCGATAGCGTTACCAAATGACCTGCTCCTAGTTTTTTTTCTGATTTTATGCTGCGTTTCGGCGTATGGATACGTCAGTTCTGGAAATATGCCCGGTAACTACATCCCATTAGCGTGGTCTGACAGTGCCCTTGCAAGGCGGGCAACTATAGACAAACTTCTCCGGTACTAATTAAAGCACCCCCCTTTCTCCATGTCCCTGAAGCTGATAAACCTTGTACTTTCTTCGCTATAGTTTTGACTAAGCGTGGTATTTTATATGAATAATTTACTTGGAACTGATCAACTCATATAATTGGGTGAACAGCAAATAAAAAAAGTGAAAAAAGAAACTTTGTGCTCGTACATCTCCAATATCTCTTAACTTCTGAAAAAAGGCTCAGAGTTCGCAGAAACAGTGGAGACCACTTTCGCAGACGGCCCCGCCGCAGTGGTCTAGTGGCTAAGGTACTTGGCTGCTGACCCGCAGGTCGCGGGATCGAATCCCGGCTGCGGCGGCTGCATTTCCAATGGAGGCGGAAATGCTGTAGGCCTGTGTGCTTAGATTTGGGTGCACGCTAAAGAACCCCAGGTGGTGGAAATTTCCGGAGCCCTCCACTACGGCGTCTCTCGTAATCATACGGTGGTTTTGGGACGATAAACCCCACATATCAATCAAATCATCAACTCTCCCAGACGACGGCGCGTTCTCGTTCTTTGCGAGCTGGCAGGTACGCGTTGGTTTAAGAAAGAGCGTTTCCAAAGAAGATGCACGCCGTTTGCTCCGCTTCGCCACATGGCATGCGCTCAGTGAGTCAGTGGCAGCCTCACTTGCACTCAAGCAAACGATAGACGAGGATGCGCGCCAACACGTGGAGACCCTAAGGGATTTGGCCTTTAAAAACATGAAGTTCAGATGAAAAAGCCTGATGACAGTGAGTTGGTGATTGATATGTGGGCTTTGACGTCCAAAAACCACCATATGACTGTGAGAGACGCAGTAATGGAGGGCCCCGGAAAATCCGACCATCTGGGGTTCTTTAACGTGCACCCAAATCTGAGCACGCTGGCATACAACATTTTAACATCCATCGAAAATGCAGCCACCGCAGCTGGGATTCGATCCCGCGACCTGCGGGTCAATGGTGACAGCGAGTTGTACCAACGATGAAATTGGCAGGACGGTCGCGGCAGGTATGTAGCCGGACTCACTTCCTAAAGTAGGGACCGGCATTTCACCCCTTAATCCCAGCCTTTGCCCCGCTTTGATATACACGAAAACGCGCTCGGCAAGATCCGATCATATTGGTAAAGGGAAATGTATACGGCCAATGTGTTCGGCTGCTGATGGTATTCTACAGCTGTGCGTGTCTTGTTGCATCGTTATAAGTTATTAGTATCCATGCACGGGCCATGACTGAACAAAGTGTAATGTATACCAACATAGCGTCCGACTGTTGCGCGCAACACTGGCAATGGTGTATAGATTCGAAGCACACGGCAAGCATAGAGCGTACGCGATTTGAAACAACCAGCAAAAGATCGATAAAATGAAACAAGTACGTCGCCGTACATCGGTTCCGGTACAAAGCCTTTAATTAACCCGGGCATGAAAATACGCAACGCCGCTTGACGGCTTATAGACCACGCGGAAGGGTGTATACATCCTCTGAGAAAGTGCACGCCTGACCTCGCGGCTTGTAATCGGACAGAATTGCTCTCAGAGGCAGCACAGCCGGGCCTTGTGTAATCCAGCCCCGTCCAGTTCGCTTCTCGCGGCGCCATGGGCTAACGAATTGTCCATCGTGAGCCCACTGTTCACTTATAGTTTTTTTTCTTTTCGACCTCTTTCGCCAGCGCGCAGGCGGCGGAGAGATGTTAGCTCTGAGACCTCTCCTCCGCCTATAGCAGCTTACGGTTCTCAGTCGCCACCACAGGAAGAAAAAGAAAGAAATAAACAAGAACGGCGTGCACCAGACTGCCAGCCGACGGCGGCGAAGTTCAAACTGCCTCCCTCACGGCTCGACGTTTGGCGGCAGAGCCAACGCGGCGAAAAAACGACGTTAGGGAACAAGAAGGAGAGAGCGAGAAGCAGCAAAAGAATAGCGGCGTGAAGGAGCCTCGGGATCGCGCGCGGGAAAGCCTCGGAGAAAGAACGAATCGGTTCTGCTCAAAAGGAGAGAAATAGCGCCCTTGGGATTTATTGCATGCCGCCGCCGAAGACTTTTGGCGAGTCTCAGGCAAGCTATATATATATATATATATATATATATATATATATATATATATATATATATATATATATATATATATATAACAGCCGCTTCTTTTCTGCGCGTTGTCTTTTGTTGTTAGCGCGTGAATTTTTCTCGCCAGTATTTTTGTTCAACTTCTATTTTGGGACTAAAAACATATTTTTGGAAAAAAAAACACGACTGTGCAAACCCCTTCGTTTACTACTACTTTTGAAAGCAGGCATTTGGCATTGCGAGGCAGGCAGTCTTGGTAAAAACAAAAAAAAAATCTACGGTGGGGGGGGGGGAGGCAGTAGAGGCAGAGAAGTGCGAGAAGTGGTGGCGAGCTCTGGCCGCCATCACCGCTGCGCGTAGTCCTCCCTCACCGAGGCGCGCACCTTCACTGCAGTGTCCGTTGGCCTCACGAAGCTTGGCGTTCCTTCTTCGTCGGGGACGCGAGAATTTTTTCTTGCCGAGAACAGCGCTGCATCGCGCGTGTGCTCGCTCCCCGCGTATACGTGCGCGATGCGTGTCGCTGTTGATTTTGGAAGGGACGATCGTCGTGCTGCCCACGCTGACGCACCTTATGTGCTGCCGACGCACCTGAACATGACTGCGCGCCACCGAACTCCTGTGTTCTGCTCCACCAGCAAATGTTGGCGTCCCAATCTATTGAAATATATATATGGTAATATACCTGCACCAAATCGACTCTAAAGATTGCTTTCTTACATTAAGATGTTTGATGAGAGGAAGCCCGTTTTACAGGCTGTCCTCGCACCGTGTGTTCTGTGTGGTGATGCAAAGCAAAGCAGGACAAAGGGACCTCAAACAGACGAGTACGAGCGCTTCACAAAACAGGACACCAAGTAGACCGAAGCACTACTTTTGCTCCACGTGCAGTACGCAGAGTACTTGAATGGGTTATTTACTGAAGTAGTATTTCAACTACTCCAATTAGGGAGTATTACATAATGGGAATTACATTTGCGTGCATGTGCGTTCGTGTACTTTTCCACGAATGCGTAGCAAATGGCTTGCACCATGAAGGCATTCAACATAATTGCTAATCAATACAAAAGTATATAAGATGTGCCACTAAAATTGGGATGTCTACCATTGGCTATTCATTGATTAGATCAGACGGGCATATGTGGCTTCTACGTGGCGCTGAGGAACCGTGTGGTACAGTACAGACCGAGATGAAAGCTGAATCGTCTGAAGCGAACATAGTCAATCAGTGAACGGAGGTGCAGAAAATGCGGTGAATGAATGGTTTGTAAAAATTCATTCACGGTTGTGGGTGATTAGCAGGAAACTGCTCTAAAACAGGGAAATATTTCATAATGAATATTGTGCGCTGGCAAATTATAGAAGCCACATATGAAATCCACATATTCATAGCTGTTTCACGAAATCAAAATTGAGTCTTAATCTTGCTAAGCAAGTGCATCGTAGAATGTTTCTTTGTGGGTGTGTGCCAAGCCGGTCTATGGCAACACATGGGGAATGAAAAGAAAATTCCGTTTTGTACTTGTGAAACGCAGCGCTGCATTATGACTTTCGCTTGATTCACAGGTGACTCACAACATCCTAATCCTAAATCACAAATAACCTCCGAAAAACTTTGAGCACGCATGAGCTTTATCTTCAAGAGTGGAACGCAATGGTGCAATCGGGTCTTATGCGCATATCCTTTAACCTCGCCGCAACGAAAGGAACGCTTGGGCACATAACATTGGTCGTTTAAAACTATCGTGTAGAATGTGTACTGGATATAAAGTTGCTCAATGTCCAGTACACGATAGTTTTTTTTTGCTAATTGGCCAAGTGCTCATCCGTGACGTGCCACCTGCCCTTGCGCAGCTGCACCCTTTGTAATGGGCGGGTGGCTTAAAACAACCCACTCGTTGCACAATGCGCTTGTTTAGACGTCTGGTGCGATTATAGAAGCATGCAACGCAATATTAAATGCGCTAAGGACACTTCTTTGTGTTCATGACATCCGTATAGTGTTTTTTTTTCAAAGCAGTTTTAATAAAAGACAATTAGTGGCAATTGCTTCATGCATTATGAAACAAAATAAAGCAATGATGTGGCTCCGTGATAGAACGCTCTGCTAGTCACGCAGACAGTCTGGCTTCGATTCTCATTTCAAGCCTGAACTTTTTATTTATTTTATTTGCGCCTGTTTCTATTTGTTGGTCACGTATACAACCAACGACGCCCTTTCTTTCTTTCTTTGTTTCTTTCTTTCTTTCTTTCTTTTTTCTTTCTTTTTTTCTTTCTTTCTAGTTAGCTACCGTCCTCCAAACGCTGTTATTGGCGGAATCGAGGTGGCGTATTTCATTTTTTTTATACACGTTTGTCAGCCTGCAGAACGGCCTAATTGAAAGACCATCACGCGATTATAGAAACGTCTTTCAAGAATTCAACTTTCTCGAAATCATGATTTTCCAGAAACGTGTGATACCTGATATCTACTCACTCGTTGTCCATGAGATCACTTTCAGTCCACCAACACGAAATATTGGAATGAAGCGCCCTCGCAAGTGTACTGCTTCCCAATTGTTTTTGCATCGTCGGTACAGCGCATTCGTAAGCTTCAGTTAAGTTCACACTGGGTAAGCAAGGACGCATGTGGACTAGTGTTCAATGCACTTGCTTTCGAACCAGGATTCAAACCCCAGCTCCCGAAAGAAAATGTTCTGTTTATCATTTACTGAGCGCGCCGAACCAGCCCTGACGAGGAGGATGATTTGGGGGTGAAAAGGGTATTTTCGAAGACCGCCAGCCACACAGGACAGTCAACACAAATTTTGCTCAAAAAAAAAATAATGGTCGAGAAACGGCCGCCGTTCGCGATGCGCCTATGGCGGCTGCCAATACCAGGCAACAGGAAGCCTCGAGCTCACTCGGTCCCGCCGCCGTCCCGACTGTGGGAGCCGCGGGGGACCTTCTCCGTCGGCGACGCCGCCGCTGGGAGGCGGCGCTCAGAAGCTCGGAGCTCAACGACCAGCTCTGGGCTGTCCAGCAGGCCGAAGATGCCGCCCGAGTTCAGGGACTCAGCGCCGCCATCTGAGGCCACCAAGACCAAGCTGCCAGCCAAGTTCTAATAAAGTTTCCTCTCTCTGGTTGATCCCTGCGTCATTGAAATCGCTGCAACGTCATATTTCAACGTGTTTTCATAGAAGTAGTTGACCATTTATTGCACGCTGATATATGAAAGCTTCGCACAATGTCCATTGGCGTTTGACAGCTACAGCACCGTTTGACGTTAATGAACCCACGTTGACGGCTAGTCGAACATTTCCACGCCGGCGACTCACATTGACAGTGACAGAGCGAATAGAAAGCAAGGTAGGGAGGCTAACCAGAATTGTAGCATCCGGTTTACTACTCTGCACCAAGGGGAGGAGAAGGGGGAAACAAATTGAGAAAGAAAGCGAAGAGTTAAATAGACGCGCGAGAAGAATGAACAAGAGCAAAGCGTAGAGTGGGAGTGTCATAGCCTATTCAATAAGTCACTCACCCGCAAAATTAGGCCTTGAGTACAGAGGCAGTCTGCGCGCTGTAGCGAAGTCGCAACAGCACTTTATTCACTACCGATTCGGAAGGTTCCTAATCATGATTAAACCTTTGTGTTAGCTGAAGAAGTTTACATGCATCTGGACGCAGCAGATGGTGAATCGCACGCAAATGTGGCATCAACAAGCATTCATAATAAACCCTGAAACTCGATATGCACTCATTGAAGGAGTTCTTATTAGACGAGTGAAGCGCCAAAGTGAACGCTTCCCAGTAATGGGATAGCCTACACATGTGCTCATGCATACACAACCGCACAGCGCTTCAGAAACGTGAAAGGCAGAGTTCATAGCTTGAGCTGTGAACGCGGGATGATGTGTTCCACTTCCCGATGGCATGTCTTTCAGTGCTTTGAAGCGAAGTCGTTGCCTCTCTATATATGGCACTTTTTGCAGCAGCTAGTCGGTGCTACCGCACTCGAAGCGGTAGGCAACACCGTTGGTGCATGTGGAAGCTGCCCTACCCTGGCGACAACGGGTCGCACGCTAGCACGACGCAAAAGGCAGAGAAAGCCGCTGCGTCGTCAGGGAACATGATCCCCTCGTAGGTGCACCGCGCCGACGATGGAGTTCTCTACGATATCACTGCGAAAGCCTACGTTGCTCTGAAGTTATACCGAAGCGCTCCCTGTCGGTACTCGCCAGTGTTATGATGCAGTAGTTCACCACTCCCAGACGGTGGCACCCCAACTGTCGTCCGAAAGCGATCTTCATGTCAGAATGTGTACAGATATAAGAGGCGTTTGCGAAGCCTCCTGCATGATGCGTCGACGGCGCTGTGTTTAAAGCACCCGGAATTTATTACCGTAGGCTGAGAGGTAGTGGGTTAAACTTCAAGGTAATCCACAATGGCAAATTTTGTTTTCATAAAGTTTATTCACCATCTGTTCATCTGCATTCTACCGGAGTCATTTCCGAGCCGGAATAACAAAAATGATGTGAGTACAAGCTTAGTAAACCCTAAAATAAAAGATTTTCGTGTCGAAAATTGGCGCCGTATCTGCATGTTAATCTGCAAATGTCGTTGAAAGATGATAGTCTTGCGTGTGGAGAGAGTGAACAAAACATTTAATTGATGTTCTGCGCAAGGAAATCGGTGAATGGTATTCGGGAGGCGCTGCGTTAGAGTGCCCCGAGCGTGCAGCGGAGGCGAACGAGCGCATCAAGTCACGTCACACGTGAGACATGAGCGCCATCTGGCAGTTTTCTTGGAAAACGAAGCGCGCGGCTCTGATACGGGCGCGCGCCCGTCTCAGAGGTGATAAGGTGTAGAACGCATGGCGACAGGTAGGTGCCACTACCATCTCCTCTTAGCAAAACGTTGGAAACACTCGCCTTTTCGTGCAAGCGTTGCATGGTAAGCGGAGTGGGATAAGCGCTACAGTCCTGAAAATTACTTATGTATGCCTTTTCTAGTAAAAGACGCACATGCAAAATATATACATGTGGTTATGGTGCCCCAGAAATGCGCGATAATTGCTTTTTAATTGACAATTGCACAACTATGTACGCTGAATCTTGAGCAACATTGGTGGGTGTTGCGGAGGAGGTCGGCCATTTCAAGTACCCGGTGCCGTTAAGAGTAGACAAACAGACAATTCTACCAAAAGACAGACAGACAGACCAAAATGTTTGCGTCGAAGTTCCTCAAGAAGAATAATAAAAAAGCTGGCGGTTTGTGCGTGTGCGCGTGTGTTTCAGGAAATAAGCTTTGTGTCTTTCTTTATGCTATACCATCTCAATTTTGGTATCTTCCGGTGAAACACTTATTATGGTGCTGCTCGTTGATTTATGGGGCACGAGGGCCGATACCGCTGCTCGGATTTGACTTTTTTTAGATCATGGTTTCAACGTTTGGCTGCTTTATTGCATATATTTGGAAGTAATGTTTCTTTACAACGTAGTTTTTAAAAACAGAAAACGTGTTACTGAACTGGCGCAAGACGGTGTTGTTTCTCTCTTTTAAGCAGGTTCCAATGAATTGATGCTCTTGAGTTAGAAGTTTTGTTAGAGGTATACGCTTAAACCAAACACGCACTACACTCGTTCCCCCCCCCCCCCCCCGCCCCCCTATACGCTGCATGGTGGATACTGGGAAAGTCGTAGCATATATTTTGTCTTTAATTAAAAAAAACATATCACTTCTGTGAATGTTTCTTTGCCCGATGATTAGAGGGTAAGCACGAGGTACTACACCCCGCAGACTATTAATTCAAAGATATTTTTTCGTAAGGTCTCTTTTTTGCATGTCGAATCGAAAAAAGAAGTTGTGATTTTTTTCCTTCTTCAAAATTGCATACATTATGCTGTTATTTCCGCTTCGTTGCACGTGTTCGAAGGCGCGGAGCCCTTGTTTCTTTGAGACAGTTAAATTATGCGGGGTTGCTGCATTGTACTAATCAGCAATGAACGAAGCAACGAATGTTCCTCTATTCATCATCTGGCATGTAATTAACAAGGTTTGGTCTTTGGTCGCAGTTATACAGCCCTGTTATGGCCTAAAGCACATTACGGGTGAATTGAAATAAGAAAAAGTTTCGCTAAAAGTGAGCGAAGAATGACAAGATTGTTGGTTTAAATCTGGATGTCGTTGTCTTCAAGGTAAATATAACGCTACATAGATGTAGAAAGAGACCGTATACGTCATATAGATCAACTCACACTGAAACAGAACTAATGTTACGCCACCAATTTCAGAATGTCACAAGCTCTGAGTGACTGAGGCAGAAATGTTGCCTGGTCTCCTTCACTGGGAGCTTCAATCACTCGAAATAATGCTCATCGCTTTTTCACGGCAATGAAAAAAAAATTGATATAGCTTTATTCCGTGGTTTTGCCTCAGCAGTATTCATATATGCCTTGCCGTAATGAATGAACGGCAGTTATCAATCGCATTTCACTACAATACTCAATTCACTACATGTATTGAGCATCAAATGTTTCAAAGGTCAAACCAATCCACTCTAGTACATCGCAGAAGCCTTTCATGAGCTCCGTTTTTTTTTCGGCTTCACTTGAAAGTTGAATATTAGAACTTTTCCATGGCCCCTCTTGCCGTCCATCATTGATGCCTCGTAGATTACTGTACCTTAAGCTGAGAAACCAACATCTGAAAACCTGCATCACCAACTGTTACTTCGACATGCATTCTCGGAGGGAATTGCAATCTTCGTGTTCGATTCTTTCTTCTTCTTTCCCATTTCATGATATCCCGCTGTAGGGTTGAAAACTGGACTTTCTCGCATTCCCTTTTCATCGTCTCTTGTTTTGCCTCTCCATTAACGCAACATTCCAATGGGCATATTCCCACATGGGCTTCCCTTCAACATCAACGAAAAAGTAGATGCGTTTGTGAACCAAGGACTGTCGGGCGTCAGTAAAATCAAGCTATACACGAAGGCTATTGGCACCACGACAAAACAATCATTGACCAATTATAAATTTTACATATTCTAAGGCATGATTCACGTTCACGCTCACGTGATTCCGGACGGAATCGACATTTATACCGGAGTGAAATGCTACCGACGGGTACGCAGCAGGCCTCTGTCTGAAAAGACTGTGCTTCAGAATTTTCACGAAAGTTTTGTGAATGAATGAACGCGGTAACTGTGCAAAGTACCTCATTCAAATAATGCCGGTGCTTTCGCGAATAGATTGAAGCTTACTGCATGAATCAAAAGACGTTTTCTTACTCTTGCGCGCAATCAGCTACTGGCGGTGTAAACACGCATAGACCTTCTCACTAAAGTGACTTCTTGTTGACAGCATAATAACATTCGTGGGAGCGTCAGTATATTCAATGTTTGACACTATAATCCAACCTGAACAACCACGAACGAATAAAAAGTGGGCTAACACAAGCCAGTAACAACCTATGCAATGTACTGAATCCTCAATGTGGTTTTCGCTTCGAATGTCCCGTGGTCGAAGTCATTGCTGCTGCTATAGGCACCGCACTAAAGGGCTCACGAAGCAGCGCACACACGCAAGTAACGTCAAATTAAACGGAACGAAAGGAAGCTGAAGGTGTTCCTTTGATTCCAACCTTCTTTATTGAGTGCACTGAACTTCGACCAATACAATCAGGCTTAATAACTTTCCGCAGCCACAATCGTATACTCTCTACGCACAAGGCCTTCATAATACTTTGCGCGAACAAAGAATGCCTAATTAATTGAATTGACGCTCTCACAGAGTATTACTTCCGAAGGACACACTGCGTGGTTGCAAAGGGGGACGTTATGCTGGTGGGCCACCGATTAATTTTCGTTGGCGTCTGGAGCTAGAGTTGGTTCTCTGATATGCTTAAAAAACCGGCGTGCACTGTGACCTCCTCTGCGCTGGCATGCAGCCGTCGCGAAGATTCCAAACATTCAACGAAAGGTCATCGCGTCGCTCGCCGCCCACTGTCCATTTACGATGACGTTCAGATTTTACTGGCGCAACGTGCGTTCATCTATCTATCTATCTATCTATCTATCTATCTATCTATCTATCTATCTATCTATCTATCTATCTATCTATCTATCTATCTATCTATCTATCTATCTATCTATCTATCTATCTATCTATCTATCTATCTATCTATCTATCTATCTATCTGTCTATTTGTCTGTCTGTCTGTCTGTCTGTCTGTCTGTCTGTCTGTCTATCTATCTATCTATCTATCTATCTATCTATCTATCTATCTATCTATCTATCTATCTATCTATCTATCTATCTATCTATCTATCTATCTATCTATCTATCTATCTATCTATCTATCTATCTATCTATCTATCTATCTATCTATCTGTCTGTCTGTCTGTCTGTCTGTCTGTCTGTCTGTCTGTCTGTCTGTCTGTCTGTCTGTCTGGCTGGCTGTCTGCCTGTCTGTCTGTCTGTCTGTCTGTCTGTCTGTCTGTCTGTCTGTCTGTCTGTCTGTCTGTCTGTCTATCTATCTATCTATCTATCTATCTATCTATCTATCTATCTATCTATCTATCTATCTATCTATCTATCTATCTATCTATCTATCTATCTATCTGTCTGTGTGTCTGTCTGTCTGTCTGTCTATCTATCTATCTATCTATCTATCTATCTATCTATCTATCTATCTATCTATCTATCTATCTATCTATCTATCTATCTATCTATCTATCTATCTATCTATCTATCTATCTATCTGTCTGTCTGTCTGTCTATCTGTCTGTCTGTCTGTCTGTCTGTCTGTCTATCTATCTATCTATCTATCTATCTATCTATCTATCTATCTATCTATCTATCTATCTATCTATCTATCTATCTATCTATCTATCTATCTATCTATCTATCTATCTATCTATCTATCTGTCTGTGTGTCTGTCTGTCTGTCTGTCTGTCTGTCTATCTATCTATCTATCTATCTATCTATCTATCTATCTATCTATCTATCTATCTATCTATCTATCTATCTATCTATCTATCTATCTATCTATCTATCTATCTATCTATCTATCTGTCTGTCTGTCTGTCTGTCTGTCTGTCTGTCTATCTGTCTGTCTGTCTGTCTGTCTGTCTGTCTGTCTGTCTGTCTATCTATCTATCTATCTATCTATCTATCTATCTATCTATCTATCTATCTATCTATCTATCTATCTATCTATCTATCTATCTATCTATCTATCTATCTATCTATCTATCTATCGATCTATCTATGTATCTATCTATCTATCTATCTATCTATCTATCTATCTATCTATCTATCTATCTATCTATCTATCTATCTATCTATTTTGTCATGGTTGGATAAATAACTTTTTAGAAAACTCCCCGCGCATGTAATGTGAACTTTGATGCATCCTAGGAACGATTGTGGTCTTTAATCTCGCTGAAATTACATTTCAGTTATATATTCTACTTCTCGAAACATACGTAACTTATTTCTGCTTGCCTATGCAACGAGACTCAGCGGGCGAAACTAGCTCTATTTCGAGTTTGGTCAGTTGCTTACTCTCAACGAATACAAATGTTATTATTTTCCTAGTTTTCTTTACATTACTTAAAAGCTTTCTTAAGGTGTTGCACTTTACGCTGCCCCCGACTGTGGAGGCAGATGTAATCCAACAGGCAAAGGGCTTGTGCAGAAGGGGTTGTTATCCTTCATCAAAGTAAGATGCACCCTCAAGCGTTGTGATTTCCACCGATCTACACGAACGCACTGCTTTCCTTCGATGTTCGTGTTCTGAATTTCTTTCAGTGGGAGCACTGTCAACAGTTGTTCACACTTGTCCTGCGTACACCTGTGTATTCTTTTCGAATGCCTTTGTTTATGCTTCAGCGGTGCAGTGCAAGTCTTGAGTTGCCTGCCATTATTCGTGTGAAATTCCATTTTCTCGTTATCACATCCAATGCTTCACCCTTGCGGTAAACAATGATTGTTCTTTAACATATGAAGTGTTTGACCATAGCCAAAACTTCTGCTGAGTTTTTGTTTCACTTTCTCTATTGCCCTGTGGTGCTTGTTATTGTTTTAACATTGCATGTGGACAGCTTTTATGCAGCTACGAGTCAGTAAAGGTTTTATTTTTTTACCTGAACTGAGCTTGTAGACTCTCTATAGCCGCTTCAGCATCCTCAGTTGTCCAGTAAGGCCCTGTTCAAACCTATTCACTTATTTTCCAGCTATCCTAAAACTCAATAACGTTATAAAATTTGTTATTGACGTGAAATTTGTCATTCAGCGAATGCTTCAGACGTTAAAACTAGACAAAGTGTTTATAGGTTCCTGCGATCCACTTGTTTTCTTTACTATTGCAAGGCCCACCTAAAAGATAAATTGAACATGAAAAAAAACACATAGGGCCTTATGATAGGCCCTTGCTTCAGACCCGTCATTACTAATAGATCACTAATGATCACAAATTTAGAACAGAGTGGACCATTTCAGGTTATTTCAAGTAAACATTAAGAACAGCATTTTCGCGCCTCTTCCTTCATTGGAATGTCACTTCCGTTGTCATGAATAGAACCTGCTCGTCTTTACGAACAGTGGGGCGCCAACAACATTTACCGAATCCCCAGAGCTATTCACTACACTTGAGCCCGGATTATGCACGCAAATGGGCAGTTAGAAAAATAAAAACGCGAAACAATTGAACCTGATGACATGCCATTGTGAAGAAAAATTTTGAGCAATGCTAGCAAAAAAATAAAAATAAAGTAAAACGAGAAAGGGGGAGCGCTAGGTCATTCTTGTTATGTTATCAATATTTTCGCGATACTCAAAACATTTACTTACACAAACGCACCTGTTTCACAGTATGCGCCACGTTTGCACAGTCGAGAAAGAGAGAGCGACTCCATTTGCTGAGATATGAAGGACTTGACGTCTTCACGAACCGTATGCAAGGTCGCTGCGGAAGCAACGCGACTCGACGACAGCGATCGTTGGGATTTTCTTGAAACGTGCTTTATCCCCCAACGGCGGCACCTATCGTTGCAAGGATTTGCAATCGCGGCCCGAGGCCGACTTGTACGCCGGCGACGTCGCTTTGAAAGGCCTTCGAATATCTCGAGCAAGTGCCTAGCAGCTTGGATTTCCAATCTGCGCCGAGGAAAGCTCAAAATTACACGTAGGCGTCTTGTCGAAGCCCAGGTACAGTCATTTCTTTGTGTTCATTCAAATCGCCCAGATACCCAGCGTGTTTTTCTTGCAAGTTCGATGCGCCAATATCTGAGATGCACTGAGCAGTGAAGAAAAGAACAATGTGAAGCTCTATATAATCAATGAACCGAAATCAATGTCTGCTGGAAGCGCGCTCAATTCGCTCTCTGCAGCTCCGTCAGCAGAATGATTGCAGGCTTCTGCGTACAACATTTTCTATTATTTGGTGCTATAAAAAGGAGGCCATGGTGCGTGAAACCAGTTGCGGCTACACCTAGTTTCGTCTATTTAATATGAAGGTGCACGCGCCAGTATGTTGAAACACGCTTAATTTGAAGTGGTCCGTGAATACCGAAAGACTGGCCGATTAAACTGAATTGTGTGCGAAACATGAATTGTTTATAAGCCACATCTCTTTAGCTGCATATGAGAATTCTCGGTGCGCCTAATCGTTTCACACTATGAAAGACCAGCCATCTGGAGGTATTTATAGCTTCCGAAAGTAAATGCACGGGTGCCCGAGCAGAAGGCATGAGGGCCGTGTCAAATACCTAACAAAGGATGTCGAAACATTTGACGGAAGTTGTATACGTCTGCAGCTAAGAAGAACAAAGCGCGCCGATACGGAAGTAGAACCAAGAGGAAGAAATCGGGAACGTGGGAATGTGTCGTTGCCTCTTGTCGCGAATGCGCTCGTACAGTGATGTATTTTTTTATTTTTTTTTGTGCAGAAGGAGCTTTCAATCCCCGGCAGCCGACTCAGCGCTCAATGCACCTCCCTACCTCCCCTTCGCACTCCAATGCACATTGGACTGTAGCCACTCGCTCACGTTCTTTTTACGGCGACGTAAACATTACGACGAAACACGTTGTTGCAGGTAAGCCTACTATCTTCCTCCGTCGAGGTTAATCGCAGGTTGCTGAAATGTGACTTAGGCAAGAACAGAAAATAAGCTTGAAGCCTCGCAAAGGAAGAATTTAGTTAATGGGAAACCACGCCGAGCAACTGATGCGCTATGAGGAAGGGGAACGCGAAAGCTGCAGAAAAAGAAGAGAACGAAAAGAAAGCAGGAGGACGCTACGTTATCGACGCCTCCTGTTTCGTTAAATCTTTCATGACCGCGGGAGGCGTGCATCTCCTACCCGACTTGACGTGAACGTCGAGTCCTTTCGATTCTTTCGCGAATACACTGCTTTCTCCCATAAGTAAGTTTGCGATGCAAAAGGCATTTCTTCTCTGGGAGCTAACAAAGAGAGGGGAGGGGGGTGCTACAGCGCGAGCGTGCAGACACGAGAGTGGTAGCAGCAGTATAGTGGATTACTGGCCGGCGCACACATTTGCACAAGCGAGCGAGAGAAAGACACCCTTTCAGTGCGATCGCGAAATTAGAAGGGGCACTCAGCCGGAAGGCGCGCGCGCAGCAGCCGTTCAGGAAAGCGCGGCATCCTCCCGCAACGCCGCGTGCACCTCCTTCGGCACCCGGCAACGCTTCTTCGACAGCTTGTACGCGCTGCGTCGCCGACTCGCCACTGAGTTTGCAACGAACGACCGAGGCGAGCGGGGGAGGCTTTGGCGCCTATTACGGATGCAGGCGCGCGCGCAGTCTTACACGCCTGCTGCGTCTCGGCTGGCGGCGTCTCACTGCCGAGCGCGTTTTTGCGCTGACGCGACGACGAGGTGCTTTTATGCTCACTCCTCTCAGCATTCTTTTCTTTGTCGTCTTCGTCTATTTTTATTTCTCTTCGTCCTTTTCCACTCTCATGTTTTTGGCTCCTTCGTGACGAAAAGCTGCTTGCACAGCCGGAACGCTCACGCCTTGAGCGTGCGCGAGTGGACTGCGAGAAGATGCCTTCCGCTAAAGCTCAGTGACGGGCTGTGCGGGATCTGTGCCTTTGTGGATCCGTGTTTGGCTTATGAGAATTTAGCGCAGCTGGCGGGCAGTTCATTTTATTTTTTGCATGTCGGCAGACGGTTGCGCTTCGAAAAACGGTGCAACGTTAATGCGCCACCCCATTTTCACTCCGCCGTGGGCGCGCGCTCTTGGTGGCGTGGAGATTTTGCGCTCGTGCAAAATACCCGTCGCCCCATTCGTATGACGGCTGCCTTTTCTGTGCGCAGATTATTCGTGGTAGCCCGTGTTGCAAGGTTCCGTTAGGAAGCTTTTGCATTTGCGACCGAACCTGGCTGCGTTGTAAGGTCGTTGTTAAAACGGTCGATGATACGAGGCTAGACCCGGCAGTTACGATCACGTGAATGTACAAAAGGGTAAGAGTCAGATGGTGAAAAAAGAAAGCAACAAAAGAAGACATATACAAAAAATCACAGCATATCCACGGAGTGAATGATGGTCAGTAGGGAGAAGCGCTGGAGGGTTTCATCCTAAACCATGAACCATCCAGGAATATGGCCCACTTCATCATCAAAAAGGTGACAAACACTGTATATATTTACAAAAAAAACTTTATTACTTGTAAGTGGTAGCTATAGGTCGCTTCCGTTCCCCCTTCAATATAACAGCTTTATGGTCTGTGAAATGGTGGATAGGTGATGGGGTGTAATGGGATGTTTGCAAGGACGAAGTAACAGGCAATTGGCAAAGGTGGCATTATAGGCGGGCACGTACAAACAAGGTATTGACACAGAGGGATAATCTACTGTTCTTTAACGCACACCTGGATAAATATACATCACCATCTTGCATTTCGTATTGGTTGCTTACTCACACTATACGTTTCAAATCAGAAGCATTCCTCCCACGAGAAAGAAAAATAATTGGTTATATTTGAAACATTTCTGATAATATACTGTAAAAGGCGCCCTCGTCGTCACTTAAAGAGCTGTCATAGTCTTTTTGCTTAAACATCCCAGCATAATATTTTAGACGCGTTACAGAGGGCGTATTGCACCTTATAGGCTTATCAGTGCCTACCAACGTCTCGGTGATAATTGATTTTTCATTTATGTGTCATGCCTGCACAAAATCTGGCAACTATGACCGGTAATACCCCGCCCGGGTCATGTGCCGCAGCCTAACGTCACAGGCGACAAACGAGGTAACTTCACGAGTTCTGGAGAGCCAAGAGTGTATGCCACGTGGTCACCTGATCAGTATTACAGGTACTCTCATTATGTTCGGCCATTCTTTTACGAGCGTTTGGTCGTAAGCGAGAGTGCTCTGAGGAGGCTGTCACTGCGAAATGAGAGAACTCTGAAGCTTTGCCGAGGAGGTTTCAAGTCAGACTTTGTTTTGTCTTGGCAGATCGGCTTCAGGTCTGACAGAACGTTGTAGGTTTGTTTCGCATGTAAGGCGACAATAACGCGATTGGGTTAAAGAGCTCGTATCGCGAAAATTCCGGCGTCAGCGTTGGTGTCATTGTGAGTGAAAAATTATCATCTTGTGCGTAACCCGAAGATCGACAAAGATGCAAATAAATAAAGATACTGGGTCCGAGTGAAGATCGAACCCGGGCCGGTTCTTCAACAAGTAGGTGTTCTTGCACAGAACCACGCGTCTGATGTGTATACCAAGAAAATAACTTCCTCTGCTTGGAAATACAGAGAATGTAAATTTCATGTTCAAGAAGCACACGCGTTTCATAATACAACATGCTTCATAATACAATAATACAAGCTTCATAATACAACATAAAATATAGGAGTAACAGTGTCTGGTACAAGCGTACAATGCCTTCGGTCCTCAGAGCATGTGATTATCCTCATGACTTCATGGTTTAAAGCAGGTCACCCACTACAAGTAGCTGACACGATACTGTGCCCATTCTTTTAAGGCCACGTAGTGGATGCATGGCAAGTTCTAAGAGATTTCATGCACTAAGCGTTTGAAGTACGCAGTTGGGACATCATATAAATGTCGCGTTTATTTTTAAAGGCAAAGCTTAAAAATCCCTGAATTTTTTATGCCTGTTTGTTATGAGAAATAAGATATAAACAAGCGCATGGGTACAGTAAACACCATGTATCGACGCACTGGAAATGAAAAAAGCCAGCCACTGCTCGGCGTGTTCTCAGTAATGTAGTTTTTGTTTTATTACATAGTCCCTACCTGGTGGTCCTTTGTAAAAGTGCCACACCTACACCGCACTATCCTTGGATAATATGTTAGTCCAGAGTTCGCGCTCACACTCTTTGCACGAGTGCTCGTCCGTGTGTTAATTTCGCAATTCACAGCATGCTATAGAATGAAAAATGATAGGAGTAACAGTAAGAGATCTGAGGAGGGAAAAGCAGATCATGGAACAAACAGGGTTCGTGGATAATCTAGACGGCTTAAAACAAAACAGACCCAGGTTGACCACGTATTGTGTAAGAGAGATTGCAAAAATCGACAGTAAAAGCGTGGTTACCAAATGATGGGAAACGCAGTCGAGGAGCACCAACAGTAGACGCTTTGCGTCTGAAAGTCACGATACACTTACAAGGGACACCATAGTGGAAGTTTCCGGGAATTTCGACCCCATGGGGTTTCTTACTTTGCAAGCAAATCTAGGTAAATGGGTCTCAAGCATTTCGCCTCTGTCCAAATGCAGCGGCCACAGCTAACATTCGGTCCCGCGAATCCAGTCGAAGAGGGCTTGGAGCTAGGTGGAGTCGAGAAATGAAAGCGTTCGAAGGAATGAAATGCAATCAGCTCGAACAGGATATGGTTAACTAAAGATCATTGAGAGCAGCCTTAATCCTGCAGTGGACTAAACCAGGCTGACAGTGATCATGATAATGTACTTCATTTTTCTTTATTCACTTTCTTTCTCTACTATTATATATTTAGCTCTCTTACTTTTCCACGTTTACTTTTTCCACAAAAAAGAAGAAAAAAGACAAAAAAATAGTACAAATGATAATCATAACCTTCCCGTGCTGTTTTTTTTATCATACCACCAGGCTGGCATGCAGTTGAGATGCTCTGAGGCATCGACATAAAGGGTGGCGAAGCTTTTGCGGTACGTCACCCCCTTTCCCATAAACTAAACAAAGTATGAATGGAAAAGGACGAAAACTCTGATTGCCGACTTGTTTAGTTATATATATTGTTTTTCTTTAGCTGTATTTCTTGTTTCTTTCTGCTTTTTGATTTTGCTGTTGTGATTTAGATATCTGAAAAGGATGCTACATTCGTCCGAATTTTGATGACTCGTACTCTGCAAAAGACAATTTGCTTCGCCTCAAGATCACTCGCTGTGCAGCAAACGAGTAAACTGATTTCACCTCCGTATTCTAGAATGTTCTCTCATTCAACACTTCACCTTCACTTGAGGAGGCCGATGGGAGCGCCATCTACAGGCAGGACAAGTTATTTCATATCAGCGCTTATCTGCTGCGATTCTTGCAGCGGCACAGTGCTCTACTTTGTCAAGTGAAAGAATACACAAACGCACGCACACACGCACACACACACACACACACACACATATATATATATATATATAGATATATATATATATAGATATATATATATATATATATATATATATATATATATATATATTATATATATATATATATATACAGTATAAAAAGAGGTCGACAAACGTGCGAAAAAACACTAGTTTTACTAACGTTTCGGCAGGTGGGCCTGACTCCGACGAAGGCAGGCCCACCTGCCGAAACGTTAGTAAAACTAGTGTTTTTTCGCACGTTTGTCGACCTCTTTTTATACTGCATTTTCCACCGGATCCATTGAATATCACCCCACCATATATATATATATATATATATATATATATATATATATATATATGTGTGTGTGTGTGTGTGTGTATGTGTGCTGTGTGTGTATGTCATGACGACTCGCTGTGTAATAACGCACGCTTTACAGGGGAAGGGAATAAGTGGGTAAAGTCGTTTTAGTCACTGCGGGCGCAATGACTAAAGACTACACATACACACACACACACACACACACACACACACACACACACACACACACACACACACACACACATATATATATATATATAATATATAATGTTGTTACGTGTATGAAACAGTCGCTACGGCACAAACACTTAAATGACACCCCAAAGGTGGAAGACGACAATGTCTCTGTGTTGGGTTGTACTCTCGAGTTTTTTTCCTGTTGGCCTGCATGACTTTACACTCTGTACATCGTTAGCAAGACCCACTGTCGGCGAATGCAAAAAAAAAGCTTTTTCTCAAGGTGGTAAAAACCTCAAGAATGCATGTATGCTTAACAAAACGAGAAGCAAAAGAAAAGATATATATAAACATTGGCAGGTTTGTAGTTAATATTATTGTCTAAGATTTACAATAACGTATTGTAATATGCCTTAATTCTTAACTTTACTGCCTGTTTCTTGTTCCAAACAGTATCGTGTCTCCTCCTCGATTATGTAAGGCTTCTTCAGTTCTGGCTGGTTTCGAAATATATATCACCTTCATTGAAACGCAGCATAAGTTTGTTTTGTTGTATAGCTTTTACACAACACCCATTAGGACTCAGGCTTTTAATCTGTCATTTCTAGGTCAGGGCTTTCTTGCTTGGTATGGCTTTTGTACTTCAGTGTCTTGGCACCTTGCCTCTCATTCGGTAAAAATTGCTTACGTTTCGTTATACTATTTTTTCATAACATTCGGGTACGAGCATAATCTTCATTCTCGAGCTTTAGCCCTAATCCTCCCGTTTTTCTCCTGGCCTCAACTAGATTGACCAGTTTCATTCTAATAGATTTTTCGGACAATTGGAGGGTATTCTGGACTTCCCTAATCATCAACGTCAGCGCTTCAGCTAACCTTCGGCAGTGCTCTTGGCTTCTGTGGCACTTTAAAACGAAGTTACCAAAATAAGCAGAGTTTCGGCCTTCAAGTTCACATTTATGCAATAATTACTACAATATGGCGGAAATACTACAAATGACGTCCCCTATGTCTTCGGTGGCTTTGCTTTTTGTTGCATGTGGCATGCTCGTTGATACATTCCAAGAACTCTTAACCATGCATCTTTCATCCCCTCCTGTAGAACTTGAGGACTCACTAATGATAAAGAAAAAGAAATCTGCATTGGGGCAAGCGTAACACTGGTTATGTGGTACATATTTTAGCGAAGTTCAAAGACGCACTTGATTTTCTGTTTTTTTAACATCTAGCTAACTGGCACTGTTGGCTTACCAAGTCTTAAGCAAGTTTTAAAGTTGTGCCAACGCCCTATTATTTATACGTGAACTTCTTGCCAGTGTCATAGGGTTTTAGATTATTTGCTTACTTTTCTTGACGAAGACCTTGTGGGCTGGTGCTTTTCACGTAGAAGTAAAACAGCTACGTTAACCTAATCGCTCGCAGGTTTGCTTATTGTAAACAAAAAGGATTGAGATGTGCAGTTTTCGTATAGTATGGCAAAAGAGTCATCTCCACTGCATTTGGTCGAGTTTTGACAGCCAGTTTGTGCGTTTAGAAACCACTAATTTTACATAGCGTCTACTGTCCGATTTTTGACGATCACTGTCACAAAAGATGAAAACCCTGGTAAAAAGGTGCGCAAAACCAACTGGTATTGAGTGAAAAAGTTCTGCGGTGGTGCCTTATTCGTATAAGGTTTCCCCCAATACTTAAAAGTTGCTATGAGACAGGGCGTAGCTGTTGTTGTTTTTTCTGCTGCTTGCAAACTTCTTTTCCCTGTGTTCAAGTGGGACCCGCGGCAGCACTAGAAACTCGGTACGTTCTATTCATCATGAAAACGGTCGCAAAAGCAGCGCTACAAGTTTGTTGCATCAAATAACATGTATTGTGAAAAATCCACATCGGCAAGACTGGCTGATGTTTAAATGATGAGCTGTGTGACAACTTGTAATCTTTGAACCCTTAGGACGCGGGGTCAATCTACCCCGCCACTGTCCAAGTCGTCGTTGTGCTCGATTACTTTGTAATGTCAGGATTCTTGGAAAAGCCGGAGGCAAGGCGGAATCCTCAAAGTCCATCATATCAGCGCGCATAATGACAACGTTGTCAGCACAAGATGCAAAAGGAACTGAGGTTCCTCTCATTTTGGCGTTTGTGTATTGGTTTTTTCAAGTAGCCTATTTTGGAAAACATTGGTTTTTGTTTGAACAGCGTATGCTTTTCTTGGACGATGGTATTTGTTAAGAAAGCACAGTTTATAGCTCAGTAATTGTGCATGCGACTTCTCCTTTCATTCGCTTTTATACCGGTTAATTTTTTAGTGTTTCCTACAGACTGATTTACTAATTTTCATCAAGGTTGCGCCTTAAAACAAAGTTACATTTCGTTGTAAAACCACCCAGTCATAGAGTAAACATGCCGGCAATGCTACGTTTACTTCTCAGGTTTCTAATGTGCATAGATGCAATAAGCAATAAGCAAGGCATTACCGGAACTTCAGGACGCAATAAATTAGAAAGACAGTTTCTTCTGGCTGTGCTGGATGGGCTCCAAGAAAACTTTGCGTTGCCGCTATTGATAGGCGTGATTCAGACACTTCGTCGCTTTCCTAAATTAAAAGGACATGCACTGATGTCTCGACTGAACATGGAATACATTATTTTCGTATATTGATATAATTTGCTTCAGAAGAATTCAGAGTTGAGTAATTTATTACCTTGGCACCGCACGTAATTCACGTGCTATTGAGCAGAGCTTGAAGAAACACTCTACCAATTTCGAAAAGCAAGGTAGAATCAAAAGCAGGAACGAAAAATCGTCAAGTCTGCTGAGAATCACCATGGAAAGACTCGTTAGGTTCTCTTGCTTGCAAACTTTCAGCAATGAAAACGTAAGTGGTTGAATTTATGACGTTCATTACAGGCGTGGCAAGATTGGATAGTGAAAGTGAATAGTGCTACGCGAGAAGTTTCCTTTATTTAACCTAGCCACGGAGTGGAAAGCACTGTTATGAAGTAGAAATTACCGTTTTATATGACATTTTATTATCGCGCCGGCCTCTTCATAGATTAGAGGGGTAGCTCAAATCTATTGATCTCAAAAGAATGCGCCTCATTAGACGCACATATATCCATACAAAGAGCTTATAAAGAACATTTATTCGAACGTTTTCTTTTACAGCTTCAGAAGGACAAAACTGGAGGAAAAAAAAAGCAGCTAGTAAAAGAACCGTCAAACCTTCAATCGACGCAGACAACAGAAGTACATCGCGTGCCTGAACCGGGAAAGGAAATCCGGGCGCACGCTCGAGGCATCACCACCGCGAAGGTCGATCTTATTTTGCACTTTGGGCCGGCCACTGTCTTCTGGTCTGGAAGCCGGGAAGTCGATCTGGGGACTGCCGTCCACAGGGGTGTATTTAAAGCGGCTAAGGGAAAGAGGGGCACGTCTCTGGTTGCGTGTGCCGCGCGCCCGTTTGGTTTTTCGGGACGAAGAGCGGGCACGGGGGTTGAAGGAGTGGCGGGGAGGGGGTGTTGCGAGGAGCGCGTGGTGTCACGTCGAACGCGGGCCGAATCAGGCCTTATTACGCGGCCATGGGCATCGATCTTGGGTCCCTGCCAATGACGCGAACGGGGCTCACAGGCGCGGCTCTCTTCTTCACCGATCGAAGCCAAAGGGGCTACATTAGCCGGCAACGCGGACTACACAGTGCCCGGGCACCGAGAAAGGCGTCCATTATGGCTTGTTTCCGGAGCGCGACGGAAAGGAGACTTTTAATGAGCGCATCGGCAGCCGCCGCCCACTTCCTTCCTCCCTATGCTATACCCGCCTCTTTTCCTTCCTCTGCGCCCCGTGCGAAGGTGCCCCGGGCCGTCATCCAGCCTCGGTGCCTTTCGCCGCGGCGAGGTTCACTCTTTGGAAGCCGCCGTCGAGCATCGGCTCACGTGCTCACGTGTGACGTTGTTCTTGTGTTTCGCCACTGCCCGGTCAACTCTTAGAATGAATCGCTCGCTCACACTCCCTCCCCCCTCCCCGCTTCTTTTACCTGCATTGCGCTTTAGATTGCACCAAGTGACATTTTCTCTTAAAAGAACTCACTGCTGAGAACAAGACCAAGACTGGAGAAGGCATCTAGTTTATAGCACTGCTTTTTTATTGTTCAATTTCAGCAACGTACGAAGCATCCCAGTTGAACACACTACTGAAGTTTCGTCGCAAACTGAACAAAGGGCCCGTCTAAGGAAGTCCAATTCCTGAATAACAACCCTCACGGTAGTCTAGTGGCTTAGCCACTCGGCTGCTTACCTGAAGGTCGCGGTATTGAATTCCGGGTTCGGTGACCGCATTTCGATGGAGGCGAAAGTTCTGTAGGCTCGTGTGCTCTTGGGTGCACGTTAAAGAACCCCAGGTGGTCGAAATGTCCGGAGCCCTTCGCTACTGCTCGTCTCATACTCGTATGGTAACTTTTGGACGCTAAACCCCAACAATTATTATTATAATGTTTCAGGAATAAGAGGTCCAACGGCTCATTTAACTTGGCAGTATTCGATTGTGGCTGTTTTTATCTCCATGCTATGCGATGCTGCTTAACGGAGACGGCAGATAAATCAAGTAAGTAATGAATGGTGGAAGAGAAATGAGCTTGTCGTTGCTGCTGGTGTCGTTATGTTTGCCGTTGCTGCCGCTTCCAAGTACTTCAAACCACCGAACGAGAGCTCTACCTTACAAATTACAAACGTATATTACCGCTTGCGCGAGAGGCCAATACCACGTGTACCGATAAACCCAATATGGACGGGCCAGGCTATTTATCGTTGCAAGGTTTTGAAGGACTCCATTACATCTGGGCACAAGCACAGTTTTGCTTTCCCTTTAGTAAACCCAATTGCACATGGGAAGACATAGTGTTGTAGTATAAGTTGGGGGCCCCAAATGCTCGGCTTGTCATATGCACGGATTTTACGACTTTTGTTACATTCTTTTTTTGCGTGTGGGTACATCTCTCGAAGATCAGCCGATAAAGTTGCCTCCTTCACTCAACATCATCATCATCATCATCACACCACCATCATCATCATAATTATCATCATCACACCACCATCATCATCATCATCAGCCTGACTACGTCCACTGCAGGACAAAGGCCTCTCCCATGTTCCCCCAGTTAACTCGGTCATGTGCTTGCTGCTTCCAATTTATACCCGCAAACCTCTTAATCTCATTTGCCTACCTAACCTTCTGTCTCCCCTAACCCACTTGCCTTCTCTGGGAATCCAGTTAGTTACCCTTAATGACCAGCGGTTATCCTGTCTACGCGCTACATGCCCAGCCCATGTCCATTTCCTCGTCTTAATTTCAACTATAATATCCTTAACCCCCGTTTTGTTCCCCAATCCACACTGCTCTCTTCTTGTCTCTTAAGGTTACACCTACCATTTTTCTTTCCATCGCTCGCTGCGTCGTCCTCACAATTTAAGCGGAACCCTCTTTGTAAGTCTCCAGGTTTCTGCTCCGTAGCTAAGTACCGGCAAGATACTGCTGTTATATACCATCCTCTTGAGAGATACTGGCAATCTACCTGTCTTAATTTGAGAGTGCTTGCCAAATGTACTCCACCCCATTCTTATTCTTCTAGTTACTTCAATATCGCGGTTCGGCTCCACGGTTATTACCTGCCCTAAGCAGACATAGTCTTTTACAACTTGAAGTGGACTATTACCAATCTCGAAGCGCTGCTCTCTTCCGAGGCTGTTGTACATTACTTTCGTTTTCTGCAGATTCATTTTAAGGCCCACCTTTCTGCTCTCCTTGTCTAACTCCGTAATCATGAGTTGCAATTCGTCCCCTGAGTTACTCAGCAATGCAATGTCATCGGCGAAGCGCAGGTTACTGAGGTACTCTCCATTAACTCTTATCCCTAACTGTTCCCATTCTAGGCTTCTGAAAACGTCCTGTAAGCAAGCAGTGAATAGCATTGGGGAGATTGTATCCCCCTACCTCACACCCTTCTTAATTGGTATTCGGTTAGTTTCTTTATGAAGCACTATGGTAGCAGTTGATTCCCAGTAGATTTCTTCCAGGGTGTTTATATATGCTTCATCGATGCCCTGATTCCACAGTGCCTGCATGACTGCTGATATTTCTACTGAATTCTCGTATTCTATGAAGGCTATGTATAGTGGTTGGCTATATTCTGAGCAGTTCTCTATTACCTGATTGATAGTATGAATGCGGTCAATTGTTCGAAGTCCTGCTTGTTCCTTTGGTTGATTTAATTAATGTTTTCTTACCTCGGTTAGCAATTACCTTTGTAGATAGCTTGTATACTACGGAGAACAAGCTAATAGGCCTGTAATTTTTCAAGTCCTTGTCATCTCCTTTCTTATGTATTAAGATGATGTTAGCGTTCTTCCAAGGCTCTGGTACTCTTCTCGTCAGGCGACACCTCGTAAACAGGGTGGCTAGGTTTTCTAACACAATATGTCCTTCATCTTTCAGCAGATCTGATGTTACCTGATCCTCACCAGCAGCTTTGCCTCTTTGCATGCTCTCCAAGGCTTTTCTGACTTCTATTATTACTGGGGGTATGTCATCTGGGGTACTGCTAGTTCTTATGGTATTAAGGTCATGGTATTCTCGTCTACTGTACAGATCTCTGTAAAACTCCTCCGCTATTTTAACTATCCTATCCATATTGGTAGTTATTTTGCCTTCTTTGTGCCTTGGTGCACACATCCGATTTTTGCCTATCCCAAGTTTTCTCTTCACTGCTTTGACACTTCCTTCATTGTGAGAGCCTTCACTCATACGTTCATCTAAACACACCAGCGGTGATATTCATTTTCATTGACGCATTTGTGAGGATGTTCACGCCGGATAACACTGAAGGTGATAATTATCGGGCGAATAAATAAAATGTGAATGTCGTGAAAGCTCTTTTGGAAGAAACCACAGCTATGCATCCTGTTTCTGTCGCATTCACCGGTAGTGCTTGTAGTGCCTGCTTTTTAAATCAGTGCGTAAAGCAACCAATTTTCGAAATTGCACAAAAAAAAGGCAGGCGAGTGAACTAGGCACTTAAAAAAACGAAAATTTAGGTACGAACTACATATTTCGTTTGCCCTATTTTATATGCGTAATGCGTTTCAACTGAACTCTCAAAGCTTATTCGCTTTACATGATAGCACTTATTACAAAGAGAAAAGTGTTCAATATACAGATATAGTAGTTGTAAAAAATCTAAACGGACGCTGCGGCGTTTGAAGAATGTCAATGCAAGCACGAAGCCTGTTGATGTTTTCGCACGCTCTCATTTACACCGAGAACGTAAACGCCGCCCAATGCCACTGAAATATTTCTCCCCAAGCAGTATTCCCATGTCCGAGCGAGTGTGGCACAACCCATTTGCATTATATTAAAAAAAGACGCTCTTTTATGAAGCTGGAGGCTCGTTTGTGACATTTTTCTGCTGAAGCTCTATCCTTATTGTAGCAACATCTTTCAAAATAACGAGTTACAAACACAATGAGTGCCGATATCGGCATCAAAGTGTACATGAGTCATCAAGTTGTCCCCCTTTTTTTTCTGTTCGTAATCAACTTGTAAGCCCTTCTTCATTCTGTAGAATTTTCACTTCTGTCAGCATATAAGCAGCCAGAGTGATGACTTGAGAGCGATACGGCGGCCAGAAACGACGCACCCTGTATTTCTGGTCGCGAATCTTATGTATTTGATGGTGATAATTGTAATCGCCATCTGTGCTCCAAGATTCTTTGAAGCACGCAAATGTTTATTACGTTAATAAGCAAATGGACACGTTGAACTCATCGATGACGAGGCAGGGTTGTCACTTCCCTATAAGAACGATAATGGAACGGATGGAAAAGGCGGACAGGAAGCGATGGTGAGGGAGTGGACAGATATTTGCTGGTGGCAACCGCGTCACGATAATAGATAATGAATCTAAGTAAAATGTGCGAAAAATTCTTGTCAATTTAATTGATACGCAGAAACGATCAGGCCTAGACAGGAGTAAGATGTCTGACTAAAAAATCTTGCCGCCAATGTCAGCTGAAACTTTATCATCAGCACTATGTTCACGCTCACAAATTCTGCGATTCAAAGAAGTTTTGCCGAAGTCGCTCGGTCTTACACTGCTTCAGTGGCTATGACTCTGATCCTGCTAAACATGAAGTCGCGGGTCCCATGCTTGAACACAACATCTACATTTTGATAAGATTAAAACACCCACACGCAAACACAGACACATACTCATGCATCTCTCATAGCATGACACGATAATTTAATGCGAAGTTAGGATATACTTATCCCGCCTGATGCTTTTTTTAAAGACTGACAAGCACTTCTCTTCTATGCCACGATGTTCGTCATAAAGACAATTTTTTTATTATTTTCATTCCAACGATCATTTTCCGAGACGCGTTATGTATGCTACAAATGTTTTCGGTGACGCATTTTGTCTGTTTTTTTAAAATCTTGAACACTTGAACAAGGGCGTGCACAATTAAGAGGTCACAAGACGTTGTGAGAAAGCAGTGTGTTTTATCGTGAACAAAAAGGGA
The DNA here is from genome assembly GCA_013436015.1 of Rhipicephalus annulatus. Classification (NCBI taxonomy): domain Eukaryota; kingdom Metazoa; phylum Arthropoda; class Arachnida; order Ixodida; family Ixodidae; genus Rhipicephalus; species Rhipicephalus annulatus. The sequence continues at coordinate 382,272 of WOVY01003737.1, read as the reverse complement.
CGTGTAAACGCTTTGTCTGCTGTCTCAGTAAGTGCAGTTATGTTTACTGTTTGCTATTTTCGTTCGTATGCAACGGAGTAGACATCCTGATAAAAGACGATAACTACCGCCGAAATACGTCTATGAGTCGTGCTGCAGCCGGGCTCCTCCATCGATATTATTGTTGAACACGCTGCGTCATCTAATGGGCTAACCACAGTACCTGCGTGCCTTCCGCCTAGTTATGCGGAGTATGCAATATGCTTTGCTCATCGGGGCATGCAAACGCTGAAAAGAATAGGGATTCGTGGAGATTCGCATCGTCTTTAAACACGTTCAACTACAACGAAGGATGCGTGTTACGCTCGTTCCATCATATCTAAAGGCGTTTAAAACCTAGATGTTTTTTTTTTTCTGTTGAGAGCAGTTTAGACGATCTAGAACAAAAGAACTGAATTTTTTGAAGTAGGCTAAATAGCCTATAATGCATGTTTTTGAATGAAGCAGCAGGATTTGTTTTGCTTAGTCGTACGAAGCAAGGATCAAAATTAACAAAACTTCTTTTTCTTAAGTGAATTTGCCCTTTTTTTCAGCCGCCTCCACTAATAGTACGTTTTGCATTGTGATTGTCTGAAATATACTCTTGCGAAATTCTTTTTTGTGTAAGACGTTTTCGCGAATACGGGCCCAGATTAATTTCTGCGGTTCGGCAATAAACAAAAGACCAAGAAGCAACCATATCAAACATTGCTCCTCTTCGTTACTACCGACATTTGTTTTATAGTGAAGGTGTGATTTTGTTTTGAAATCCCCTGTTCAACCTTTCTTGAACTGTGTTACCATAAAGCTGATCTTTCATGTTTCGCTTGCGTTGTCGACGAAGAAGATCGATGCATTTTACCTTTCCCCCACTTTGCACATTGCTCTTTCAATTGATTGATTGATATGTGGGGTTTGACGTCCCAAAACCGTCATATGATTACGAGAGACGCCCTAGTGGAGGGTTCCAGAAACTTCGACCACCTGGGGTTGTTTAACGTGCACCGAAATCTGAGCACACGGGCCAACAGCATTTTCGCCTCCATCGAAAACGTAGCCGCCGCAACCGAGATTCGATCCCGCGACCTATACGGGTCAGCAGCTGAGTACCTTGGCCACTAGACCACCGTGGTGGGGCCACATTGCTATAGTTCAAGAACAAACAAACAAAGAAACAAACAAACAAATGAGCAACAATAGTCGGCTGCAACGCCACCGCGGTGACATACACGCTGCGAGGAAATCGCCGAATGCTCTTGTTTTCAGGACCGAGCCACTCGCGCCATCTGGGTCGGCTGCAGCCCCCTCGAGACTGATGCAGGGATTCGTGGGAAGTTTTATCAGAGAACAACGTTTCCTGTTTTCCGCCAAGCCACGAAACGAATACCCGGGTTCAGCACGGGCTAACAAAGAAGTATCTCTGTCGGTTGTTACTGGGTGAGCGCAAACGCCCGAGGAGGCACGCACAAAAATTACATAGACGAAGGGCTAACGTAGCAGAAAGGTCTGGGGCACCTAGATGGCCTCGTAGCTACATCCGCACATCACGCGGACTCCCAAGGGACCTGGCCCACAACAGCTTCGTGAACTTCTACGTTTATATGTAGTCAAGACAAAAGGAAGGCAGAAAAGGGAGCGTTTTTCTCTTTTATTTGTATTCTTTTCCTTCACTCCTTCGTCACGCGAGGGCCTGCTGGTTTTCGCCTCTAGGAATTTCGTGCTATAGCGTTGATCATGAACGTGACATACGGCATCGCGCGAAGGCTTGCCGAAAGGTTACAGTGCCATTCAAAGAGCATCAGCTCAGAGAAACATATTTGGAAGAAGGGTACTTTAATTAATTTAATCAACACGTGAGAAGCTGTGCCTCTTGCACCTATTCTGATTGGTTGCATGAAGAACAATTTCAATCGTTCTTGCTTTCTAACTCTGAAGGTGATAACACGTACGTACACTCATGAATGAGTACAAGTTTTCTATCAGTCACATACTTTTCTTACGTCAACGCACGAACGCGCGGTCGATGGTATGGAAATGGTTCTCGATATTTATCATGCCACCATGAGCGGCGATGCAGGCAAATGCTACCGAGGCTCGACTCACATTTAAGGCTGTCGCAGTGGCGACAGGGGGCACCATCAGCTGCTCGAAGTCACGTGTAATTGCCTCTGGCCGTCTGGCGGTCCCCTGCGCAGACAAAAAGATCTGCGCGATTTGATGCCAACGTTACTGGAGTGTAGTAGCATTGCTTATATGCACACCGGACAAGCGATCCAGTGGTACGGTATGATGAAGCGTCACCATTCCGGCTGACGCATCGGATGCAAAATAAGACCATCTGTTTCGATATAGCCTCTATTTGCGAAACTTTCCGTACTTTCCCGATAATACTTCTGGGTGCCGCTGTTTTGCGCAATGACGTACTCGCTGGAAGGTATCCATAAAGCTCTGAAGTAGACTCATCTCAATTACCAGCACAGGTCTGCTGCTTGCCAACATGGTAATCTGCGATGCCTGAATAATCAAAGCGCAAAAAATTAAGGCACCCGCGAAGTTATTATTAATCATCATCCGAAGGCTCAGGGGTTCTCGTGAACAATTTACGCGGTCTTCTTTACGCTGCTCTTCACGTCTATAGTCAAGACCAGAAAGGTGACTACAACGTTTTTATTTCTCCGCGCCACACTTTTGTCCTCGAACCCAGCCTCAAAGGGAAGCTTGTGTTACGTCTCGTGTCCACGTAGAGTTGCACGAATCCATAGTTCAGTGTCCACTTATTTGAAGCTAGAGTTTCCATTTTGCTACCACTGCTGTCGTTGTATTCGTATTCCGATGATTTTTTCTTGCTTTTTCACGGTAACTTTCATGTCGAACCAAAGTTGCGTAGCGTCGTTTGCTTTAAAAAACTCGCCCTATTTCCCATAGAGGACAGTGTAAACACATTTCGTCTACATAAGAACCCCGAACAACCAAGAATATATTGGCGTCCACCAAAAGTTTTTTTTTTCAATTCGCGGATACTAATAATACTAGCAAAAAGGATAATGCATCGCGCAATTTGATGCACCCAATTCATAAACATCGTAGACATGAAGTCACAGCGTGCCGAAATATACGTGCCGCGATAGTGGGTAATTGGGACAGACAATAGCGTGCGCACCCGACAAACGCAACATTCACGCTAACAGAGTTGTAATTAATTGGTCGGTTTTGTGTAGCGTGCCTATAGTGAAAGTGCGTGCTTAGAGGAATAGTGGTTCAGTAACGCGCGTGCATTCGAACGCTGGCGGACGCCGTGGGTTCTGCGCACGCACGCTGCTATAACGTGCGCAAACCTGCATGGTGCGTGCGCAAGGCCGACGTCAAAACAGCGTTCTGCGGAAGCGCTTCGCTATTTCGTTTACGCACGCTATCCGCGACAACTGTATGATATTGCAGATACGCTAATAACAAAGTACGCGACAAGGAAAGACAAAAATGACCACTGGAGGTATGCGTTAACATAAGACAGTCGCTGAATGATCACCTTTCTTGCTCGCAACTCGCGCGCGTATACCCTGTTGTGTTCGTGGCGTGCAGAGCGTTCGGCCTAAACTGTCGATTGCTGTTGAATTCCTGAGCCCAATAACATGCTGAGAAAAAAGGTTAGCAAAAATGTATTGGGATATTTGGGATGAATACTTGGTAACACGAAGCACGACACACACCCACACGAAAAAAGACGGACACACCGTAAGAAAAGACGAAAACAACTGCTGACTTTCAACTTGAAATGTTTATTCAGAAGTGAAACATTTATACATACACCCTCGGCCGTATTGTTAAAACACAAAACAAGGTATATTGAAATAAATTGCATAAGTTCGGGCGAAAAGCGGTTCAAAAGCTGTTGCCAGCGACATCAGCATGAAGAAGTATGGGTGCTGCGATTGAAGCGTGACTATAAGTGGAGGGAACAAACACTAACACTGAAAAACCAAGTTTCATTCAAAGTCGAAGCAATCAATAGGTTTTACCATTGAGATTTCTGTTCCCCAGCAATATTTTGTAGGTGTAATGAACAAATAGTTTATGACAGTTTTCAGTATTATGAGAACTCTTTTTGAGCACCCTCTGCCCACGCTCTTATTTTACAGTGCAGCCCTTGCATTACACGGGTATCACATGGCAAGGCCCGCTCGTAACATTTGTCTGCTAAGACACACCCCCTCACGTGTTTTAGTGTTCTGCGCTTGCTTGCGCTCTCTGTTGTACGCGAAATTAATGTTAGGTGCGTTTTATCGTTGGTGAGCGTTTTCAGTGCAGTGTCCAACTTGAAGCCGAACGATGCGAATTAGATTTAACGTCCACTTCTTTCGTCAGTAGCTGCGGAAACAATGCTCTGTGCAAGGATACAGTGACAACACACCTATGCCGGGTGACCCATGTCTTCTAGATCAGAAAAAGGACGATGGTTCGGAATGCACTGCTTGCGGGACTTTCATGCAGGATTCCCGCGGCCCGGTTTCCTTCTTAAGCATGCAGTGCGTACTACTATTTGTGTTATCGGTGAGCGAATGGCAAAGTCATCTATCACGCTACAATTCCCATGGCTGCATTGGCATACGTAACGATAATTTATCGGAGTATAATAAAAAACATAGCGAACGTAGCGTCCGCAGACTTTTTTCTGCTGATTACCACTGTGCGCAGCGCAGTTAATTAGAGTTATTGTGACCATAGAATAAAACTGAAATGCCAATTTCGGCGTGACTAAGCGTGATTTCTCCCTGTTAGAACTGTATAGCTCAAGCATTGTGCATTCTAAAAAACCTGCGTATGTGTGAAGGTAGTAAGCAACGCTGCTGATATCCAGTATTGGTTGCTTTAACAAATCTACAGAAGATGCCACAAACGCAGAACAAAAGTTTGAAGAATGGGTTTCCTTGTAAAATTGAGGCAAAGTGAACGGTAGTACACTTAAACATCACTATACAGTCATGAGTTCGCATTAGATTAGCTGGCATCGGCTTGAAGCGCACTCGTGGAGTACTCGTCGACGATCACCTTAACGCGGGTCCGTAGCATTCAGAGACCTATGAAAAGTATTTTTACATCAAGTTTCGTTCTAGTAAACACGAAATGACCTCACTTGTTTACCAGCTATTGTGTCACATCTGCTTTTATTTTTTGTTTTGCCGGAAGTATTCCCTCCTCACAGAGATGGCACTAAGCTCCACGAGCCGCTAATCGGCTGCTATTTTGCGAACGTATGGCCTTCTATGGAACCTTCGCTACCAGTTATATCTATATACCTTGAATAGAAGCCAGAAAGCATGGAAACTGGTTGAGGCTGCAAACATATCCTAACTTTCGCAAGCATTTGTCAGTTAGGCGTCGCTGACGACATGATAAAGAAATGCTGGATCTTGCCTTAACATAAAGAATGTGCCATAAGTGTGCCTTGGTTATTGTGCAATATAAAGTGTGAATGGTTCTTTGCGCATGCTCCCTAATGCCCAGGCTGTATACATGCTTTGGCGTATACATGTTTCAGTTCTGAATAAAAAATCGTAGTTGAAAGTCATCACTTGTTCGCGTCTTTTCTTCCTGTGTCCATGTTGTATTTTAGCTCTGCTTGCTACAGCGGATGAAGGCTAGTTCACAGTGCAACTTACCACCGGTCGTGTGACCATTTGCGAGTGACGACCAAAAAGCAACTCAGGGCAACAGGCGTTAACACCTGCGTGCGGCGTATAACCGTTGCCACACAGAAGTTACGTATTACTCCATATGGCTCGCATTGCGATTGCCCTGTAAAATAAGTTAACATCTTACTCCTGCGCAGGTGATTGATTCGAAGGTTTGCGATGGCAGTCATGTGACTGAAAAACTGAGCGGTGAGCGACTGAGTCAAGGCAGTCGCTTTTGGGACCAAAGGGACAGTTTGTTACCAGTCACTTTCCGCCTAACTTGGTCGCACAACCAGTTCTAGTCGCAGGTGTGAATTTGCTGTTTTCACCACAACTTTGTGTATGAGTAGCATAAAAGCTGAAGGCCGTTCTGCGAGGCAGTTTTTACTTATTTTTCACCGCGGGGAGAGATGTATAAAGGAGGGCAGCCGAAAAAAATTCTACCCGCCATGAAGCTGCCGCTAGTTCGGCACAAAAAAGGCAAGATCGATTATTCGCCGCCCCGGCATGTAAATCCCTGGGCTTTAGGTTTTTTCCCTCCTCTTTTTTCGTTGATTGGTCGTCAGTACGGCGGCGGGAGACCAAGCAAATGAAGGTGCGGAAGATACACTTTGCTCTAGGGATGAATAAAAACAATAATGTAAGCGTGAATGAAGAAATGACCCCTATAGAGGCAGATAAAGACGCGAAATCAGTGATGTAAAAAAGTTTAAGGAAACGATAGGTGCAAAGGTGAAAGAGATTGAAAGGGTTATTAAGTTTCCGTGACAGCAACTTTGTCGCGCTTCGCCTAGGGCAATTAGTCTGCAGCCTCCTTTCGCAACCCTTCCTTTACGTGCAGCGCTCCTCCCCGTTTAAAAACGGATAGCTTGTTGTTGTTGCTCTCTATTCACGGCAGCGCATGGTGCCGTCAGAGCTCTCTGGGCCTGGTATCCAACGCCTCTAGGGGATGCCTTTGTCAGCTTCGATGGCCTACCCCGTCGGGACGCGCTGTGCTAGAAACTGGAAGAAGATGGAAGAAATTAAACGGGAGTTTACGCTATGCACACACGTCTTTCGCATAGGGCTTGGTGCGCCGGCGGCTGTCCATGGCGCGAAGGAGGGTCGACCGGCGATCGTTGGTGAGGGGCGTAGGAAAGAAAAACAAAACAGAACAAGGGGCAACTTTGTTGTTGCGCGAAACGCGACCGCCACCGAGGGAGAGAGAGAGAGACAGAAAGAGCGGCAAACACGCGGAAATAGTCGTTGACCGGTTCATTCTCTCGTCAGTTTTTCGTTATACTGTCTCCGAGAAGGAACCACCAGGAGAGTGGAGATTGCTCTATTGTTTTTTTTTTCACGAAGACTCTCAAATGAAAATATTGCAACGCTTCCTAAAATACCAACACGTTGCGTCCTCTGTTATAAATCGGTATATCTATTCTAAAGAGTTTGGTTGATTCTCGGAATTTAGAGACATTTATACCTGGTGCCATCTCTCGGCGGCAGCATGGCGTCCTGCCATAACTTTTCAAAAAAAATATTCCAGACGAAAAAAATAGTCGCCAAAAAATGACTTCGAGCTATATGCAGCAAGCATCCACTGGGTCATTTTTGTGAAATTGCACTATCGCGCCACCAAGCTTGTGGCTTCGCGGGACAATTGAACACCGCCAATTGAAAGCCTATGGGGCCCACTTGTAAAATTATAAATACTAGGAGAAGCCACGCGCTTCATAGGGTGACACTGTAATTTTATCAATGCTCAACTAAGTATTTGTTGCATAGAACCGGGAGTTGTTTTCGTAACTAAAATGTTTCGTCAGATATGATTTTATTTGACTATTTCCCATTCAGTTATACGGCAGGCCACTTGCGGACGACAGATGGCACTACATTCACATGTCTTCAAATCCTAGTCATGACAGTTCGTTATTCATTACTGAGGAATCCGTAAGAGAATTTATTTGTAACCGGTTCACATGATAAATGGAAATGAACGCAAATAGAAAGAAAAAGAAAAACTGGATGCTTTTCGGGAGAGTGCCGAACCTACTATGTCACCATTACGCGTACGTTGCACGGCCACTTTTACTGTACAGTCGTGAGGGGCTTCTCCTGCGTCTGCGCTCGGATAATGCGTCCAGGCAAAGACAACGCTATCAATAATGTCACACGAAAAGCACCGAAAGCAGGGTCGAAATAATTAATTTACTCCCCGGGAACACTGATCACGAAGGTTAATCAAGTCTCGGAGCGATACACAGACTGAGCAAAGAGGCTTAGGATTTATGTTGAGCACGTATCCGACCCTCTGTACTCAATTAAGCGTTTTTGCGTACCGACTGCAAAGGAATGCGGCTACCGTGGTAGAATCCGTGACCTCGCGCCAAGCAGCGGAACGCCATGGCCGCCCAGCCACTTTCTGCCTCATTAGCCGCTGCGACTCTGCTCCATCTCGCCCACGGTGCACTATACGACTCGTTCAGTGGAGAGGAAGATGTAAATACGTTTACGGTTGTCACAGAACTTTTCCGCGACAAGTGTTTTGCAAAACTCCTTGTCATGCCTCCAAGGCAGTTTACTTGAGACTGGTGTATTGGTTTTAAGTGCCACATATGTTTATTGCCCTTTGTTAAGGCATTCGCCTTTTAGCCATATATATATATATATATATATATATATATACACGAATAGCAGCGATCACAGTCGTCAGCCGCCGGTGATCTGGTCTTCGCTTCAACGCGTCGTCTTAAGCAGTGATCGAATCTTTCAGTGTTATGATTGAAAGGAGGTTGCTCTAGAATAAACTTCACTATTCGAATTATGTGCGTCATCCTAACAAAAGGATCTCAAACAGTCGTGAGGTTATATATAGATCCTTTTGTTAGGATGACGCACATAATTCGAATAGTGAAGTTTATTCTTGAGCAACCTCCTTTCAATCATAACACTGAAAGATTCGATCACTGCTTAAGACGACACGTTGAAGGGAAGACCAGATCACCGGCGGCCGACGACTGTGGTCGCTGCTATTCATGTACGGTGGGGAGCACTTGTTGTAGGTTGGCTTTATATTTTCTGCCTTCCCAAGGTTCGCCCAAATGAAGAATTCTGTGTATGGCAGTTTTGCTGAAGCGTTCTTTATTGTCACAACCGCGTAACAATATGTAGCCAGTAATATTCAACTACTGAATAAGGCAAGCACATCTCGCGTGAATTAGTGGCGATGCGAAACAAAAATAAGGCAAGAGCTTGTTTGCAATTCGGGTCGTCTGCCTCACAAGTCCATGGGTTGCAGCAACGTGGAAATTTCAAAGCGTAAGCATGCCGCATGCTTGCGCCACAATACAGTTATATGTTCAAGTTCATTTATTTTATTTGTGAGGTTCAACGTCCCAAAACCACCATATGATTATGAGAGACGCCGTAGTGGAGGGCTCCGGAAATTTCGACCACCTGGGGTTCTTTAACGTGCACCAAAATCTGAGCACACGGTATGTTCAAGTTCATCTAAATGGAAAAGTTGACACAGTAACATTCGCTTGGAGCGTAATACTACACATTACTATGTAACAAGCTAATTGTGCTTGGTAGGTATGTTTAATGTCTTTAGTACCAATTCCGCAACCACCGGTAACAAAACAAAACAGCAGCGCCAGACGTAACCACTTTCCTCGATCTGAACTCGCACTTGCTACTTGCCGATTTTCTTAACAGCGATGAATAAACGGAGAAATCAGCTATCTCAATGTGTTGTATCACACTGAGGAAAAATATTATGTGTCTTGTTCTTATTAAGATAAACTCATGGCCCCGCCACGGTGGCCTAGTGGCTAATGTACTCGGTTGCTGACCCGCAGGTCGTGGGACCGAATCCCGGCTGTGGCAGCTGCATTTTCGAAGGAGGCGAAAATGCTGTTGATGAATACACTGTGAGAGATTTCCACTCTTTCCACTGGAAGCAGCCCAGCAGCCTCCGAATCCCTGAGACAAGCACGCAAGCTTTCCTTCGTTTTCAAAGCTAACTGCCAGATAGCGCTCGTGTCTAACGTGCCTCGATGCGCTCGTTCGCCTTCGCTGCACGGATCTAGACACTAACGAAGCGTCTCCAGAATACAATTCACTGATTTTCTCGCACAGACCATCAAATCAATGTTTTGTTCACTCTCTCCAGACGCAAGAATATCGTCTTTCGACAATATTTGCAGTGAAACATGCATATAGGGGTTCATTTTTCTTTTGTTTGAGCATCTCTGTGATTGATTGTGGCAGCATTGAACCTGTGCTAGTCTTATAAACTGCCGATGGTGACACGTGGCTTAAATATGCCATGGCCAGTGCTGCATGGATGACATGGAAGCTTAGAGTATCGCAGAGTGGCATCACGTGCTGCCTGCAGGTTGCCACTGATTAGTGCGAGCACGGGTGCAACACAAGAAGATGAGAGAAAGCGCGCGGAAAGCTTAGTCATCGGTCGCGAAGCGAGTTTTCTTTGTTTAATATTAAACACACCCCGTTCGTTGCGAAAACGAACGTTCACGGATTCGTTGGCGGGAGTTTGCTTTTCTTCGCCACTTCTCAATAATAAAGTGCGTTCAGGCCTGCCCAGGTGCGTTTCACCGCGGCTGTGCTTCGGTACGGCGGTAGGCGCTCTCCGGCAAGGTAAACGGACGCGCGCATTAAAGGCTCGGTGCGGAGCTCGCGTGCGTGATCCGGGGCGGCATTACGAGGACCACTGTGTGTGTTGCCCGGAGCTGTTTGCCCAACTCTGGGCGCCGCTTCTTCGGCTGTGCCGTTTTTACGGCCCGCACGCCTGTCTGCTCAGGCACCCCTCCCACCGCCTCACTGAACCAAGATCCTTTTCTTCTAATTTATCGATCAGCGAGAGCGCGTGCGCAGCCCTTTTGTTTGGCCCTCGCGGGCCGTGGGAAAGGATGAAAAGCGTATCGCGTTCCCGTACATAATCGGCGGGAAGTGCCATTAGGATTGATTGATTTCCATCGATCGCAATCCTGGATCTCGGACCACGCATTCTGCCCCCACCCACGTTTCTTTCTTTTTATTTTTCTGCCCCATTTTCACCTTTCACGCTGCGTTATAGCTCAGTCCACCTTGCACCTGACTGATTGGCTGACCGGGGAAAGTGGCGGAGATGAGCCACTTGGTCCGTGGGATGCTGTGGGAAAGCCGATATCACTAGGCTTCTCACTTTAGCGATTCTCAAAACCCTCTCGCCCCTTTTACTGTCCGAGTCTCCTGGGTAGCTGCAAACTGAGGTGTGCTTCCCGAGCGGGTTATTAAAGGTTTACGCTAGCAGCGCAGTTTGAAGTGTTTTCTTCGGTCGGGAGTTTGCGTTGAATGAAAAGAAGCCTAGATGGATAGTCGGGCCATGCTTCTTTGGTGCACCGAAGACGCGACCTGAAATGTGGGAGGCTCTCAACGAGAAACCGATGTAGAAATCAGGTTCATCTCGTCGAAATAGCGGTAACAGCCAAGAGACCAAGATCAATGGCTTGTTGCTGATAAACGGTGCAGGTGATCATGCGCGTTGCACAATTTTAGCCTGAAGAAGCGTAGTACAGCAGGAAAAAAAAGAAAAAAACTTGAACGAATTTCAGCTGAACTAACTATTCAGTTGTGTGACCTATTCTGAAATTCCCCGCCAAAGCATCATGCGACGCAATGCTAACGTGTTTGAGAACGTTGAAATCAGTGCAGAGTGCGTTTCAGTTCTACGAACGCAGTTTGTGTCACCATTCAATGCCTCTCACGTCATAATAACCAGATATTGTCTGAAAGACTGTTCACAGACAGCGCTTAGCGTTTTAAGGACTATGTCCCCTGTAACTATCGCTTTCAGACATGCGACACTATGTCTACAGAAGAGTTTGCGTCGAGCGTCCTACCCCAGAAAGAAAAAGACGAGAAAATAGGAAACCTCGCCGAAGAAGCACCAATAATTTTAGCTAAAAAACATTGATGTATTTAGAAAAAGTTTCGTTCTGCGCTACTCATGATATGTGGGGTTTAACGTCCCAAAACCACCATATGATTATGAGAGACGCCGTAGTGGAGGGCTCCGGAAATTTCGACCACCTGGGGTTTTTAACGTGCACCCAAATCTGAGCACACGGGCCTACAACATTTCCGCCTCCATCGGAAATGCAGCCACCGCAGCCGGGATTCAAACACGCGACCTGCGGGTCAGCAGCTGAGTACCTTAGCCACTAGACCACCGCGGCGGGGCAAAGTACTGCGCTACTCAGCAGACCGTTGTGCCAGAGAAGGTTTGTGGGAGCTTGGACACGGTGACTGAATAGATGACCACCACTGTCCTAAGCGCACAAGTGAAGTAAAAAGATTACAGCATTTTTTAAAATCATAATAAATAAGCGAAAATGCACAATCCGATATACAGCATTGAAATAACAGGATTCAAGTTTCATTTCAGCAAATGATGTTTTGTTTTGCCTTTGATAACAAGTGCACACAGCTATTTCAGCTCGGTGAACTAGCCAAATTTCTAATTTCCCTTCTACAAACTCTTTTTCGAGGTCCCTTGAACTTCATTCAAGTGAAGTTTCAAAGTACACTACTGTAGGTAGCTGTCTGAAGTAATCGTTCTAATCACCGTAAAAAAAAGTCAAATTGTAATCTTCTTAAAAGAATAAATAGGAGGGCCGAATAAGAAACTTAGCCCCAACTGCAAAATTTTAAAGCAGCGGGAGCACAATAACACGTAGGCAAATCCAAGCAAAAACGTACGTGTTCAATACAGTCAGACATAATTAAGACTTTCATAACAATGTATTAAAGGAACTCCATCAAATAAAAAAGACGACACTCATTTGTTGACGAAACACGAATCAAAGTGTAACATTACTCCAGAGCGGAGGAAATTGCTTTCGGGCTTGCACGGTCGAGTTCTGATCAAACACTAACCGATTTTCCGCTCTTTTACTAATCGCGAAAGGACAAAAAATGATAGCGCGTACACAGATTTTTAGCAATAACAAGACGTATACCATGCATAACTTTATGCGGTCTTTCAAAGAAATTCAGGTACAACTGGGCCTTAAACCTTAAATCCCGCGGTGCTTTTGTGAGGGTTAACGCAGCGTATTTGGGTGTACCGAAGTGGCAAGAACTTGTTCCGAAAGAAGGAAAAACAACGAGAAAAAAATGAAAGAAGGAGTCACTGTTTAATCGGAAAACAAACGATGACGCTACAATGATGCGCTTGCGGGTGCTGATAAGTGACTTTGTTTCTTTTCTTTTACTTTTCTTCCACCTCAAAAACTTCAAAACTTTGCAGAGCGCTTTAAACATTTCTAAATTGCTTCCGCTCGCGTTACGTAAAGAAACCTGAAACTCGCCAGCCGCAATCCTTGTTCCCCGTTGTGACAAGAGGATCTCGGCCAAAGTGGGAACGGCACCAAGCGATAAACGCGTAAAAAGGGCAATAAACGAAATGGCAGCTATAAGAACAGCTAGCTGTGCCTGGTGTGTATGCTCGATGAGCGGCTGATATACAGGGGGCTGGAATGAGAGCCGCGCGGAACTCAAGTGGTAACGTTATTCAAATCACACTAACACAAAAATAAAAACATAAGTTGGACTAGCGAAATAAAGAGCACTAATACTAGCCAAAAGTTTTAGGGATTTGGCTACGAGGTGCCGAATTTCCCAGCAGGGTTGCCTTTGATGACTACTTTGCACCAAACTGGCTACTTTTCAACCAGTTTGGCGACGACGAAAATTTCCAGTTGGCGCCATGGCTATTTTATGGCTACCTTTAAACTTCTCGTTTTACATATTCGAAATCGCTTTATTTGTTCATCGATAATAAATGCTTTGTTCGTAATACCACTCCTCTTCTATTTGCTACAAATCAAGCGTTAACATTAAATGACGTGGCTACTTTGGCTACTTTTGGCTGGAATTCTGGCGGCTTTTGAACTCCATCCCACAGCGACCCTGTTCCTAGGTAAGTGCCAGCGCTCCTGGGTTGGACGTGATGCTAGTACCCGCCACGGTGGTGTAGTGGCTAAGGCACTCGGCTGCTGACCCGCAGGTCGCGGGATCGAATCCCGGCCACAGCAGCCGAATTCTAGATACATGTGGAAAATTCATGAAGCCAATTTGCTTCGATTTAGGTGCACGTTGAAGAACCCCAGGTGGTAGAAATTTGCGGAGCCCTCCACTACGGCGTCTCTCATAATCATATGGTGGTTTTGGAACCTAGAACCAAACAATCATATCATTACATTGTGCTAGAGTTTTCGAAATGAGGTGTGCATCCGCAGTTCCTGCATAGATGCCCTGATATTGTGTTTTTCTTGTGCTCTTCTGAATCTGTAATTTAGGCATCTGCCTATTCGTCCTACGTATGAGAGAGAGAGAGAGAGAGATAAAGATGCAAGGAAAGGCAGGGAGGTTAACCAGACGCACATCCGGTTTGCTACCCTGATCTGGGGAAAGGATGAATGGGAGAAAAGAGTTTGCAGAGCGATAAGAAGGTACACACAATCACGAGCACACTAGGGGGAGCACACCCAGTCTACAGGCGGTCGCTCAGGTTTGTTGACTTTAAGTAAAGTAGGAGTGCTTTAGTCGCTTTCTGCGCAACTGAGGCAGATGCCCAAGGTCCTCGAATCTTCTACACACAAAATGGTCTGGAGTCAAGTTGATTCAAAACCATTCGGAGCTGGCATCGCTGTGTGCCGTAGCAAGCGCAGCTGCACAAGACGTATTCAATGGTCTCTTCAGCTCCGCAGTAGTCGCATGTGGAGGTGTGTGCCATACCAATGCGAAAGAAGTACACCTTTGTGAATGCAACACCCCACCAAAGGCGGCATAACAGTGTCGCATCGGAGCGGGAAAGTTGTGATGGTAGCTTTATCTTGAGCGAAGGATCCAGTTCATATAATTGACACCTTTGGAAGCTGGTAGACGACCAGAACATGCGTGTAAGCATCCTACGTATGCCTCGCCACAAAACAAAAGGACTGCGCAACCCGCACATTCAGTGCACTGTACAAAACTACGCCGATGCTTCTCAATGCACATAAGTTTCTTACTTCATTAATTACCCGGCCGACACGTTTTTTGCGACCTCGTTGGGTGCGGTATTCCACGAAGCTACTGAACAAATGTTCAGTTGTTAGTTCTCACTGTGCATGCACCGTTCGTTTCCGTCTGATCCCTTGTTTTACTGGCGTTGTCTTACTGCGGAGAATCTGAAAGCCTTATGAAACTTTTATCTCTTTCGTTTTAACATCAACACCACGTTCGTTTTAGATTTGATCCGATAATTCACCCGTCTAAGCAAAATCGTAACATCGCCTTACGCTAAACAAACGTTTCTAAGGAAACGTTTCAGACACCTCTATTGCTGGATATATCATTAGCTAAGCGGGCTGGCGAAAAGAAAACAGCACCTAATAAAGATACTTGATGTGATTTTGGCCTACAATTTACTGGTACTGCTCGGTGTTGTGTAACTAAAAAACGCGATGCTGTTTCGTACTAGATGATGTATTGAGAGGAAAAGGCGTTCCTTTTTTTGTCCTTGTCTGCACAAAGGAATATGTTAAACCTCTTTTCAATCTCCGGGTTTTTCTTTCTTCCCTTTATGGAATTTTTTACTTTTTATTTCTTTTACAATTTGAGGATAGCAAACAGAGTGCGCTCATCCTCAGTTCACTTTTCCGTCTTTATTGTTTCGACTTCCTCTCCTATGCGCTTAAAAGGTGACGAAAGCTATGACAAAGTACGAACAATCACGATCGTTCGAAATCCCGATTTTTCATCTGCATGTTCGCCTGTATCGCATGGATTGGAAATAAATGTATTTTAAGAAGAACTGGAGAGAGAACGAGTTGCGAACCGCCAAGCTTACTGAAACGCAAAGATGACAGGTTGCAAAAAAAAAAAAGACATGAGAGAAGCGGAGAGGCCTGTCAGAAAATTGCCGCGAAGAAGAAAAGCGAGCGCGCCCAACGAAACGTTCCATTTTCTGCTCTTTTGTGCCGACCGAACAGCCGCTGATTAATATCTGCAGCCTGCGAGGATGGGCGCTCGAGAAATTCCTGCAAATGAAGAGCACCGAGAGGCGCGTACGTTTCGGCCGCCGCCGAAACGAAGCTCTTGAAGCGCTTCGCCACGAAGGCCTCGCTCCCAGAATCGGCGCTTGCTTAGAGTTCGGCGGACGCTGCGAAAAAGTACGCTGCGCAGCGGTGGTATCGGGATCGACGTCGCCATTGCCGCGCCTCCTCGGTGTCTCCGGGCGCGAAATCTTGAACGCCGTCCTTGCTGGCGGAGACGAGGGCGCGCGGGAGAGACGCGCTCCCCAGGGATGTTTGCGCTGTTTCCTCGAGCCGCCCGTTCCCGCTCATAATTTGATTTCATGGCCAGAAGCAGCACAAGCCTTTCCCAAATTGTAATGCAAAGCATGTCGAGAGTTCGGCCGCGCTTCGCCGCCCATTTAACCTATGCGCACTTCTATCGTTCCTGTCGCCGTCTTCCTCTCTCAGCAAATGAATTGGCAGGGCTAAACGCGCCCGGCTCAATGCGGACTCTTGAAATCGGTTTTCGCGCCCCGTTGGCCCGATGACCGCCTGCTTTCGTCGACGGGAAAGCTGCCCTTAACGTACACGCGCGTACAGAAAACGATGGCCTGTGTCTGAGCGGCAATGTATGTTCCTTATTCGGCTACTCGCGCACAGCAAATGCTGAGGTTTCGTTAGCTGTGCTAGTTGGTATGTGAATGCATCGCAATAATTTTTTGATTAAAAGCTTAGTTAACTGCTTATTCTTATTGCCTATATTTTCTGTGTGCCTCTTTGTTTTTTTGCGCACTTTTGTATAATGACTAGTTCTTGGCTACAGTTCATGCTCGATAATGAATATGGTGTAGCTCTAAGACACGTAAGAAATACACGGAAACGCACAACAGAGGCGAAAACATACAACAAGCGCCTGCGTTGAGTTTTTTCGTGTTTTTGTTACATGTGTTGTGGCGAAACCACGATCATCTAGCGATATTTATGGTGAGCACTCACTCTATACCTTGCACGCAGAAAAGGCTGCACGCGACAAAGTGCTTTTGCAAGTGACAAGTCATCTTTTAGGTGACGCTCCACAAAGACGTGCGCAGTTACGTTGGTTTTTTTTTTCCTACGGCATCGACCACTGCACTTCTATAGATTAGGCAGAACTGTTGTCGCCAGAGTAGCAGGGAGGCTCAGATTTGCCCCAAAAAGTGCGAACAAAGACCAAATGCACAACTGATTATTCAAGTAGACATGTGCTTTTTCAATATTAGCATACCATACTGCTACTACAAGAAGAAAGACATTCGACCATTTACGGCGCACGAACTGTTTATGGTGAAATCTTTGAGGTGCAGCCATGTGATTGATTGATTGATATGTGGGGTTTAACGTCCCAAAACCACTCTATGATTATGAGAGACGCCGTAGTGGAGGGCTCTGGAAATTTAGACCACCTGGGGTTCTTTAACGTGCACCCAAATCTGAGCACACGAGCCTACAACATTTCCGCCTCCATCGGAAATGCAGCCGTCGCAGCAGGGATTCGAACCCGCGCCCTGCGGGTCAGCAGCCGAGTACCTTAGCCACTAGACCACCGCGGCGGGGCGAGGTGCAGCCATGTGAAAGCAGTGCAGCCAATTGAAGAGTGCGATGCACCACTGCCATGATGACGGCAGAGCGTGGTGCTTGCTCACCTGCTGCGTTGGCGAGCCATTGCGCCGAGTCTTATCGTGGGCACATTCGGCGAGTCGGCGTAATTCGCCTAGATTCTGCGGCTTTTCACCGGATCCTCTTCCTAATGTGCGCGCCGAGGAAGGTCTGGCGCACGCGGGCTTTTCCCATGAACCTGCATGCAGTGCTTGCCAGCCGGTTCCGTAACGGCGGGCAGCGCCGCTTTAATGCGCCCTTAAAGAGCTCGGCTCGTGGGTTACGCGCAAAGAAGGCGCACCTCATGAGAAGGAAGAAGGGCGCGGCGCAGACGCCCGTTATTCGCCGTGCCAAAGCAGGCCGACATGAACGCGGAAGACGAAGAGCCGCTTTCGCGTGCGCGGGGAGAAAGACGCTTAGCGCGTGTACAAATGGTCAGGCCTACGCGCCGGCGTTCAGGAACTTTTCTGCATTCAACGCCGGCGTTACAAAGGCTTTCACGTGCAACCCCTATTCCTCGGCGCGCACAATGAAACGATGCAGCTGAGTTTACATCCCTAAAGTGGAAGGTTGACTGTAAACTTGCCCTCACGAAAGGGCCAAAGAGAAAAAAAAGTTGCTTCCAATGTAGTCTATAGACGTTAATGGGTAGGGGTTAGCGTCGCCATTCATATACCCTGCAAGCACAAACCATTCCCCGGTACAAGTTTTGAGATAACTATAATTACTTTGTTTCATTGTCATTTTGTGAGTCAAGCTCTTCAGTCGAGACATTTTAGCTGGCCTCAGGCGTTTTTCGGGTTAAGTTTCCTGCCTTCAGCTTTTATCTTTCCTTCAAATCGCTGCTCAATGGCAAATAGTATACCAGGAGCAATTTATTTCGTATAACATTAGAAAGCGTGTGTCTTCTGCAGCAGCTAAAGCCTAGAGATTCAGTAGACTACGAAATTGCCGGATATTTGCCCAGCCAGGCCTCTATAGGTGAGTAGACGTTCCGGAAGCACCTGGGAGCAAAAACTTGTGCCAGGTTTAACCGTAAAGCATGATTTGTGGGGTTTAACGTCCCAAAACCACCATTTGATTATGAGAGACGCCGTAGTGGAGGACTCCGGAAATTTTGACCACCTGGGGTTCTTTAACGTGCACCCAAATCTGAGTACACGGGCCTACAACATTTCCGCCTCCAACGGAAATGCAGCCGCCGCAGCCGGGAATCGAACCCGCGACCTGCGGGTCAGCAGCCGAGTACCTTAGCCACTAGACCACCGCGGCGGGGCTTAACCGTAAAGCAGTGGACAAAATTTGGAGTGGTGGCGAATTGAAAGAAGGAAAACGTAAGTGGCCGTTACGGGTCGAGACAACTTGAGCGTATATACGTTCTGGAGGAATTAGGAAAAAAAAAACCACGGCCACGCAGAAGGCGCAGTACAGTCAAAGCGAAAGCCTTTTCTGAACACTGATTGGGTAATTGCTGCAAGCACACTTACTTGATACCCACTACTGCATTAATACGAGAAATTTTTGGGTAGTAGGCTGGCGTTCACTATGCTATTTCTCGTCGATATTCTGAGAAGCGTGATATTTGCTAAGCACTCGCAATGAATTTTGTTCCAATTGTTCGTGCAGTGGCTGACAACGATGGGGAGTTTTATTATTTGAAATTTTTACTTGTTTTATTTTTAACAAATTCATAATAGCCTGTTAGCACAACTAAGCTTTTCGTTCATCTAAAAAATTCTTAGGAATTCTCCTTTTTTTATTTTCCCCTCTAAAATCCCACTGCCGCGCGGTTCATGGCTGATCCCCCGTGGTGGGTTGAACCATTTCTCTTGGGTCCAACCAACCAACAAGCTTTAGTGGGTTGGAGCATTGGACGACACACTCGTTGCACTATTCGCATCATGCGACGACTGCTTGTTCTTTAGCTGTTTTAATACGCTTTATACCTCGTAATAACATGATTGCTTTCCCGACATCAAGCATGCCTAATTAAGGAAAGTTTGCCAACAAGTCTAAAGCGCCGGCGTATCTCAGTATTAGAATACTGGGCTGGCACCCAGCGGACCCACGGTAAAATCCTACTGCGTCATTGTTACTAGCTGTTCTTTCTAATTTCGTTTGATGTGGTTACGGACAACGGCGGCGGCGGCGGCGGACAACTACGGCGCCGCGCGTGACCCGAGTTTCGATCTCATAACAGCTTTCGCTGTAAAAAAAAAAGCAGTGATAAGGAACGCGCAAGGCTGCGTTATTTAACTACATCTGCAGCACGTTGCTTGTACAGAAACGTTTTTAGGGCGTTAGGAAGGCAAATCCTATTATTTGATGGGCCAGGCGAGGGCAGAGGTCAAGATGGGTAGGCCATTTTACACGGTGTCATATAAGAGGTCGCCCATTGCATTCACGGGAAGGGGCAAATATGCAGGAGCATGTTCTCCCCCACTTACCGGCCAAGCACACTCGCCAGAAGTAGGCTGTGGTCTGTTCCGGAAGAAGAGCGATGCGCCACATCTGAGCGGGCTCCGTATACTACTAACGTTATGCAGGAAGAAATGCGATGCGTTATATTAGCAATCATGTGAACGGCGATAGTGCGCAGTCTACGTCTTCTCTGGTCGCCTCAGAGGCAGAGAAAGTGCTCCGAAATTGTTTATCGTCACCCACTTGCCACTGGTGATCATCCTGATTACCGCAATAAATATTTGTTGCTTACTTATCCATCCCAATCGGGTCGTAGATTCGGCGTCTGTGGGTCTATGTGAGTTGAAGCCTCGCACACACAAACACCGCATTACTGAATGAAGCATGTGAAAGCAGTTCTGTAAGAGGAGACGCTGGTAAACTCAACAACGAATCCATCCCAGTCCTCGCCCATTTTTGTCTATTTTCTTTTTTCTGTAAAAGCCACATTCAGTAGACTTGTTGAATAAAAAAAAGCACCCAGTGTCTGCACTGCTTTGAATGAACCGGCATGCACCGTCACAGTATTCTTCGTGCTCTGTTGTCGGACTGCTATGAGCCCCATAGAATGAAGTACACCTGAATTACAAAGCTCTGTGGCATTCATGCTCTCGAACTACATCAGTAGCCAGAGCGAGGGGCCTATCACAGCAAATGGCTCGCAGATGGGCCTCACTCCTCTCTACAAACTTTTCACTGCTAATTTTACACCTCGTTCTATTTTTTCGGCGTTTGCGTATTCGTTTTCGCAAAACAAGTGAACGAACACTTGTGTAGGCGGCGCCGGCAAGGGCCATCAGCTGAAGGAACCATTGTTAGCCCAGAAGTATCAGCAAACTACACGCGCGCTGTACCTGCGTGGTGGTCTCAAGTACGATAGCTTAGGGCCCTGAGGCTCTGTAAATAGGCAGGCGAATCTGTACCCTCCTTCGCTACCACGTCCTGCAAAGTGGCAGCATTGTCGCCGGCAGCTCTTATCAGGCTGTCCGCCTTTGCCTGCTATCGGTCCCACAAAGCGCTGTCCCAAACATTACGCGTCGGCCCGTGCACCTAGCTATCCCGTATTTTCTGACGTGACGTATAATGCCCGACGAATCAAGTTTCGAGCATGCGGCAGCTGCTACATTCAGTGCCACATGCTGGTGTGCTGCTCAGTGTTTACGCATGCCATGGATGATGCGGCAAGTATAAGGGAATATATAATGAGAAAAACACCCCTTTTGCAATCTCACGTGTATAATGATGCGTGTAAAGTGCATCTTATAATAATAATAATAATAATAATAATAATAATAATAATAATAATAATAATAATAATAATAATAATAATAATAATAATAATAATAATAATAATAATAATAATTTAACATTGTTTATATGAAGTTCAAATTTCCAAAAACAAGATATCATAATAATAGAGACTGTAGTGGAAGGCCCTGCCAATTTAGACCATTTGCTATTTTTGAAAGTTAAATAACATCACCAAGTACACAAGCCTTTAACGTTTCACCGCCATCGAAACACACTTACCTCAGCTGGGATCGAATCCGTAAGCTTCCGGTCAGTAGCTAAACACCATAGCCAATGATCCACCACGGTGGACTTTTTCGTCAAACTTTACGCTCGATACGAACATTGCGATTCAGAGCCCCTTCATACTGAGTGACACACCTAATTTCAATATATATAGAATAACCAAGTACATGAAATGAGTCAAGCGCCAGTGTATCATTATGCCCTTTCTGAGTTAATGGCGAATTCCACTGTGACATCTGGGATAGCTCGTGGAATGCTGGAGTGAGCAGTTGGACTGCACCAAGCCGAATCTGCCAGTGTAACGCGTGTGTGCTCCCCGTGAGGTCGCTCCGGAAGTTGCTTATGTAAACATCACTGACGAACCGGACCCTGAACGTCTTAGGCGTAGTTAATTATCTTTGGGCGGGCACACAATGAGCCAGAAAGCATTTCTTGAAACACCATTTCCTAGAGCACGTACACGGTTCATCGACATCACTGCTGCTAATACTGTCACGACTTGTGTTCTTGCTATCACTCTGTTCAAGAAGCCAACCGCTCGTTCAGCAGAATCAAACGACAGAATGTAAACAAGTGCACAGGTTGACCGGACACTGAATAAAAAAAAAAACACCAAACACAGTCGAGCAGCCCGATCATGCCCGAGATGACGGCACCACGGTGCCGGAGTCCCTGCGAAATCCGTCCCTGCAAGACGGAACAATGTCAAACGCTCCATCGTGGAGTGTATTGCTTCGAATCTGCCTGTAGAAAACACGAACTTGCCCCGAAACTACCAGTGGAATATATATTCTCCACTTTGGAGCAAGAAAACCTAATTGCTCCCGCTCAGCCCGTGGAATACGCCATAATTAACGCAGAAACTTGGTTCCTTCAAGGCGATGCACACTCCTCCGTGTTATGTGTAACAAGTTCACAAAGATTCTAATATTTTCGAGCACGGGGTACCACTGGAGCTGGCTTTTCGACAACAGGTCTTTTCTTCTTCAACGCAGCAACTGATGTTGCCTTGGAGAAGGCAACATCCAGTGTCGAAATGTTGAGACACCATGAGTTCAAGACTGTCCATCTTTTGAATCCTCCACGATCTATTCGCCTCGTTTGACTGAAGGAGGCATTGTTACCTGGACGTTTCTCTTGGTCTTTCACATTCTCTCCCCATCTACATGATTCTGAGTTTTTTCTTATGACACATCACAAAAACTGAATAAACAAGCTTTGGGTTTGCGCAACAACTGCTGTCATCGCATCTTTGTCCCGTCCTGTTTCGTAAGTACACAGCGCGACAAGAAACTATCGAAAGTTACCGAGAATTCACCTAGAAGCAGGACAGCAGGAAAGTTACCTAGAAGCCGGACGGAGTTAATTTATGTTTGTAGAAAGCAATGGCAAAAAAAAAAAGTTAATAGTACGCATAGATACAGTTGCCACCCAGGAATCTTTTCCCGGTGCGCTTCACAAAAACGCACCTGTACAGTCCAACTCAAACAGCCTTTGAACTTGCATCGCGAAAATAGCATGCTACGCCATCACGTCGTGTTAGTGTATTCAGCTCGTGAACGTTTTTTCTAGAGTCTAGATGCAGGGCAACAAAAAAGCAAGGATAACCCGGCACTACCTGCCATGCTTCCTATAGTTCGTACACGACCGGAAAAGTCATTTTCAGCCATGGCTATGAACGGGCGATATTCGTAAGCATATATAAAACACTCGACTTTCACGTACAAACTGTGCTCACTGACGTCTCCATTGCGTGCATGAGTTTTTCACCCAAGTGTTCGCATCACGTACGTGCGGTAAAAACATCCGGTGGGTTATAACGGCAATTCTAAAGCGATTCGTATACGCCTTAGCGTAGCAGCCACGCGTCTAGGCGAGGTTACATGCACGGATACTTCGCATGCACCCCCCCACCCCCCACTCTTAACCTATCGCCATCACATACAGCCATTAGTTTTGTTCTTTTTGCGACGTGTGCACAATTTTTTTTTGTATTTTAAAGTATCGACGCTCAGCATTCTTTCTAGGCACATGCGCCTAGAATGACTAATGCATTAGTCAGTAGAATGGAAATCGAGTACATGATTACAGGGATGAACGATGATTAAAGTACACGAACCCTATAGTACAGGAGCCTGCTTCGAGACGTGGTCTTTTTGAGCCGTAGTCGTCATGCGAACAAAATAGTGTGGTATGCAGTCCCTGCAGTGACTTGAACCTCGTCATCAGCTGCTCCATTAGCCGGACTTGAACGAGTGGCGGCCATGCAAGTAAAAAAAAAAAGGTACTGACGGAAACATCAGGGCTCTGATTTTGCCCTTCTGGCGTACGTAGTCACACTTTGTTGTTAGTTTGCCATCCGCCACGGTGGAGCAGTGGTTAAGGCGCTCGTCTGCTGACCTGAAGGTTGCGGGTTCGATACGGGCTGCGGCGGTCGCATTTCGGTGGAGGCGAAACGGTAGAGGTCCGTGTACTGTGCGATATGAGTGCACGTTAAAGAATACCAGATTGTCGAAATTACCGTAGCCCTCCAACACGGGGTCGTTCATCGTCATATCGTGGTTTTGAAATATCAATCCCCATATATTATTATGTTAGTTTGCCATCGACCAGCGTGTTATCGAGCTCAGATGCGAGACAGCCGATTGCGTCTGGTGCGCAGCTATGGTGGTCGCGTTCGATATTAACTGCAATGTAAAGGAAGCAGGTCACCGACTGCGAATATGTGTACATATCGCATGGCTTCCTCGAATAAGAAGAAGAAAAAAAAAGAAGTGATGGAAATGCGGAGAGCCTTGGGCACTGGGAAAATGAGCTGTCTCGCCGTGTTTTCAAATGACCAGCGACAAGACTGAGGGAGCTGCCTGGTGCTCACTTGGCCATGCAGGATGCATGCGCGCCAGCCACTGACACACACACGCTGCCTGCCAATGACGTGCCCATTATGTGGGCGGCAGTGGTCTCCGCGCCATACGCTCGCAAGCCTCGCCTTCTATTTATGGCGCTATGCGCCGAGTGGTTCTCGACAATATTCAGCAGCGTAGAAGAGATGAGAAGAGGAGCGAGAAATGCGAGAAAAAAAAAGTAAGTTCACCGTGTCCCTTTTTTCTCATCTCCCTTGTTTTATCCTCGCATGTAAGTTTCGTTGGATTTTCTTTAGTGACTTGTCATTTATCCTCCCCCTTCCCGCTTCTCTCCCCCCCCCCTTTTTTTTCAGATCACCCCAGTACTGAGAGTTTCTTTCCCGCACTCTCAACGATGCTTCGGACAACGCCTGTTAGGCGGCGTCTCAACAAGGATGCCATTCCTTCACTTTTTTTTCACTCAATGGAGCCACCAGGGAAAACACGGAACGTGTTCCACGGGCCGTGCGCTTGCGAGCCCTTGTCGTGTTTTGTTTGTGGACGCCACGATATTTTGGCTCCTCTTGTCGTTTCTCGAAACATGTTTGCATGCTTGCTTGCTTGTTTACCAACTCTATTGTTTCCCGTTCGCAGAATATGTTTAGCCCCCCTTCCTCA
Organism: Rhipicephalus annulatus; assembly: GCA_013436015.1. Lineage (NCBI taxonomy): Eukaryota > Metazoa > Arthropoda > Arachnida > Ixodida > Ixodidae > Rhipicephalus > Rhipicephalus annulatus. The sequence goes on along the minus strand of WOVY01003737.1, from coordinate 357,381 downwards.
CCCTGGTAGGTGGCACGCAGAATTGGAGGCTTCCGCGCGCGAGGGTTACAGTAGTGTTCACTAGGGCTGATCGTGCTCGAGTGTAAAAGAGAAGAAGCATCCCTTTTCTGATGACAGTGCCTTGAACGCTCGCCCACAAATAACGTGTGAATTCTTCCCCCTCCCCCCTAAAAAATCGAGAAAGGCAACACACTCCGCTGAAGGAGGAGGAAAACTGGAAACAGAGGAAACTGCGTTTTGGCCCGCCTCCGAAAGGTATACGCGGATTCTCATCTCTGCAGCATATATGCTTTTATTTTCTGTGTATATATATATATATATATATATATATATATATATATATATATATATATATATATATATATATATATATATATATATATATATATATATATATATATATATATATATATATATATATATATATATATATATCCATTTCAGCCCCGGCAATTTTGTCCTTCTTGGACCCACGGATCTCCTCAGCCTCCTCTTCTTCTTCGTGTTCGCTAGGGCAAGCGCAAAGACGTCTTCTTGCGGCCTGTCATGTCCATGCCTCTTTCGTGTTTCTCACTTCATCGGTCTTCTACCCGCACACACAGCCCGCCAGCTGAGGCGCGCTCTATAGCTGGTGGTTTTGTTCGCGGCTCCGGATCCTAGGTCTTGGCTGCTCCTCAAACCCCCTTTTTTTCTTTTTTGCAGTATTTTTCCCTGCCTTTCGAGCTAACAGTTTGCGCTGCGGCCTGAGCTGTTGGTTTTGCAATCTTCGGCTTACAACACTCTCCGGAAGGTTTTTCGTTATTTCTCTTCTTTTTGAACTCTGTCGACGGCGGCAATACCGGTGGCTCAAACATCTAAATGCCTTTGGTTGCTTGTTTTCTTTTTTTTCCTCTTTAACGTGTGACGAAATATTTGCGCTTCACCACACCAAAATTTTCCGGGCATTTTTTTTTCTTTTTTCTGACAGAACAGTCATGCGATGTGTTCATCCATCCGCTCTTTAGCTTAGTTTGTTTCTTTTCGGTGCCAGAGGTTTTATTATGTTCTAGATAGACGAGGTGGGGGTCACAACACATCACTTCTGTACTCGTTGACGAACTGAAAGAGAAATCGAGGTCGCCGCTGTGGCAAATTCGATGCGGAGAGGTGTCGTCAAATGGAAGCGCTAGCGGGAAATTCTGCAGCTCAACGCTGGAGTGCGATTTTTGGGCACGTATTTGAACTCAAGGGATTTCAAGAGGTCATTCGTTGCAGAAAACTGTCGTCTCATTCAGTTGAACATTTTGTTTTTTTATTGCAGACAGATGCGCTGTACTTGCTTGAATATATTGAAGTGCAGTGCCTTACTATACAAGACATACCGCCTATGCCACCGGGCAAACTGAGCGGCTCCCGAAGAGTGCGTGTTGGAGCAGTGTAAAACGTAATGTAAGGATGAGTTTCCTCACGGTTTAGATCTTTTATTTTATCATCTTCAGCCAGATAAAGAAGACGTTTCATCGAGCGAGTCGCTGACCAGTGCTAAAGATGAGTGAGAAATGAAGATTTTGAAATTATTACGCTTTGGGATGCCCCTACTTCAGCTAGTCCCTTTTTTTGCTGCGCAAATTTGCAATGTCATAAATCACCGTCTGTTTATCTGCACGACGCTGTGGCATGATCGTTGCATCATTGTTCAACAGACAAGAATTACTTGACGAAAAAAAGCAGTATACAAGATCACGAAGAGCACGCTCTATTTGTGACTGTTAATTCCCCAACGTCGGCATGAAACTTATATATACCCGTGGCACATGCGCAGGCATGTTGAATGAAAAAAAAATTAAATGGTAACAGATTTTCTATCTCATATATGTGTTGATGTATTTAAATTTTTTCGAGTGCACAGGGGAGGAAGGCTCACTAAGGCACACCGCAACCCTTTTTCTTTCTGAGAAATCTTTCCAATATCACTTTGGAACGATAGTGTGTTGATAGTCGAGATAAGGAAGTCGTAGCCATAGGAAAGGTCCTCATGAATGCCATTCGTGTGCATTAAGAGTCCGGCTGCTAACAGTACGCTTCAGTTACTGGATGCACTTAACACAGTGCTGCCAAGTTTGGAAAAGCCCCATGGCACATTCTCTGCAAGCCTGTCGTAAAAAAAAAACTCAAAGAAGCATCAATTTATCGTTGGAATATCGGAGGCCTCAAGCCCAACATTTCTGATGTTCGACCATTTGTGTTTAAGAACCAATTTCCCATTATTGTTTCTTGTGAGCGATGACTTTGCAATGCGATACGGCTATCCAGGTATGAAGCCTTCATGTCTGCTACTTGAAACGAACTGTGTAAATTCGTCATTTATAACAGCTGTGAGCATACCTATATCGAGCACTCTGTAATATCTGAGGATAACAACCAATACGCCTGCTTGACAGTAAAACGTATAGGGACCTCACTTTTACGCAAGTAGGCGCAAATTCATCACATTCAAGCATTTTTGACCCTGCAAGACTAAGCGCACTGTTAGCAGCCACACCTGGACCATGTATCAGCACCAGAGATTTCAACCCTTGCCCCCCACTGTGGGGAAGTCAGAAGATAGGTCGTCGCGGAAGGCAAGTCTCTATTTTGCTGTGAGCCTAGAGCCGCTTTGTGTAAACGACGGCAGTCGTACGTTTCTACGGGGAAGGACATCACGAATCTTAAGCGAAATCGTTCAGTGGTTCGCAGATTATGAAATTCATGGACGTGAACACATACCCACTCATGTAAATATCAAGAGCCTGGGCAAACAACAAAACTGCAACGCTTCCAATTACATTGACTGGTCAAAGCTTAGGTCACTGACGGAAGAGAGGTGTCAAAAAAATGAAGCACGTCCTTTTGACACCCTCGAGCTTATGATTAGAGGTGTTGCTCAAAAAGGGACTTATTCTGAACCTACTTCCCAATATTGTGAGTATGAACCGGAATTAGAATGACTCAGAGCGATCCGTTGTCGTGATGAACGAATATAGAGGCACTTGGCCTATTTACGACTTGAGGGTCAAGAATAGAGAACCTTTTCTCTCTAGAGGAGCTTAAGGTGGCCTTAACAGCATACAAACCATCTTCATCACCTGGTGCGAATAGGATGATGTGTGTAACTCTTTGCCACCTTGGTAAAGCATCTCTACGGCGCCTATTAACCATGTACAATGACTCGTGGAGCAGCGGATCGGTCCCTCCTTCATGAAAATCTAGCTGCCTCATCCCTGTGCTTAAGCCAGGTAAATCTCCTCTGGACTTGACCTCTTATCGCCCCATCGCACTTGTCAGCTGTTTTGGGAAAGTGACGGAAATGATAATTTGACTCGCCTAGAGCGGTACCTGGAGCACCATGAGATGTACCTTGATAGTATGACGGGCTTTAGGCATGGGCGGTCCGCTATTGATAACGTTATTGACCTGATCTCCTCTGTGAAACATCACAAAAGTCTTAAGCGATTATCAGCGGTGTTGTTCCTGGACGTGAAAGGCGCATTTGATAAAGTATCTCTTGAAGCCATTCTGGATGTCCTGGAATGTGTTGGATTAGGAGGTATGGTTTGCCAATGAATTAACAGCTATTCTAAGGGCAGAACCTTCTTTGTACAGGCTTAGGATGGCAAAATGATGCATCATGAAATCTGTCGAGGATGTTCTTGGCCCCATACGTTTCAACTTAGCACTCTTCGGCCTGGTTGACGCACTTCCACGATTAATACATCTATCAATATATGTAGATGGCTCCTGGCTTCAGGCGTAACACGCCTCCATGTGCGTAGCAGGCTCCAGAGAGCGGCTACACTGGCGATAAAGTACCCTGAAGGACGGGTACGAGAGCTGTCATTAGAGAAAAACTCGCTTATTACATTCCCGCATAAGCTGATTAACCCGTATTGCATCAAAATCAGCAGACACACAATCAACTACGTGAAGACCAACCGATTACTCTGAACCATAGTTGATCACGACTTCTCCTGCCGCCCTCACATCGCCTATATGAAAACTAAACTTACCATGATCCCCCACCTACTAAGGTTTATTTCCGAAAAAACGTGGAAGCATCTGAACGAGTCACGCTTCAACACTACGCTGTTATGTTTCTAGGTTTTACGCGCTGCAGATTACCTGTGCTTTGCAGCATCCGAAGAACAAGCATGCGCGTCCTCCACTCGCTTCAAGCCCAAGCATGGCGAATATGCCTTGGCCTTCCGAGATGCACATCTACAGCAGCGACAGTCGTCATTGCGTGTGATTGTCCAGTAAACACATACATCCGCGTAGACGCTTAGAGAATGCACTTAGGACATTTAGCTCAGATTCCATCGCGTAACCTCACCTTTGAACTTCTAGGCGCTACTCAGCGCTCAGCGCAACTGTAGCTCAGCCTTGCCTTGTACTTCCATCGCCTTTCACGTATTAAGCAAGGCCACCGTTGCCAATTGTGGTGCCTACACTCACTCAAAGAAGTTTTTTTTTACCATTCCTGATACCTCCCCTCCCCCCGAAAAAAAAACAGTCGTCGCATCTAGCCTTGAAACATGCCACACTGCTGTTCCTGCACGAGGAGTACAACTGACGCCTTCACATTTACACGGATGGCTCTGTTTCTTCAGTAGGCTTAGCAGGGGTGGTGGTTATTCCTGCGAAGTCCATCACAATTATATTCAACAAATCGCATTTGACGTCAAAGACAGCTGCAGAAATCACCGCCATACGTAAATTTCGGAAGTTTACAGTTGAAAAATCTTCGAAACCTTGGTCCATCTTCGCGGGCTCGAAATAGATTTTCAACGTATGATGTCACCCTTTTGACAGGCACCTAATGAACAGTTAGTAGTCGATATAAGACTTCTTCACCACGAAGATATTGAGAGACAATACAGCATAGCTTGTTAGTGGACACCAGGTCATTGCGCTATAAATGGCAACCACAACGCAGATGAGTCTGTCAGATGTACACATGACGGTACGCAATACACAGCCATCCCGTTCTCAAAACCGATGCAGCTGCGAGGCTTCATTCGTTTGAACGTGACCTTACACTGGAACAGTAGAAATTGGCAGAAATCACAAACACTCGCCTACATAACTTGGATCCCGATGACAAGCTTCGTCTTCCATCAGGAATATCTCAGCTGAGGAGACTTTTCTGTGCCGCCCGTGACTTGGCGTGGCCTTCACGAACGCATATTTCTTTCTCATTGGAATGGCCAGCACCTCTACGTGCAATTACTGCAGCTGCGAAGAAACAATTGCCCATATTCTGTTCGAGTGTACCCAGTTCAACGTGCCGATTGAAGAACTTACCCTCTGGATAAACTAGATGATCGGCCTTTGTCGAAACAAAGGATTCTGGATCATTGTACGAGTCCAGCCTCAGCCCAGGAGGCTTTTAAGGCGTTTTTACGTTTTTTTTTGCGAACAACTGGATTAGAGACAGACTATAGTGTCGTATTTTCTTCAGTTTGCTTTTCCTCTTTCGCTCTTTTGTCCTTTCTCTCTATTTCTCTTTGTAAGATCTCTTTTCTGTCAACTTTTATTCTCCTTACCCTTTCCCCAGCACACGGCAGCCAGCTGGTCTAAAAACTGGAAAACCTACCTGTCCTTCCGCTCATTTCTTTCCCACTGCTCCCCCCTTTCAATAACAAGCGGGCTTCTTCATTGTTGCTTTTGCCAAGAATCTTTACATCGAGAAACACTTCCTAACACCCACAAGAGTTCACGCGGTGTGTTAAGTGCATTCGTTCCTTCATTTTACGTTCAAAGCACGCTCTCTGCAAAAGTTACTTTCACAACGTCTGGTTTGACCAGTGTAACACTTCTCGTGACAGTAATATGCCATAAACCATGCCACAGGTACATTTTACGTAAAGCGCGAGAGGAGCTTTTTTTGACACCCTAGCCTTGTTGTTTTGCGACAAATATTCGAGTGCAAAAGCAGGTCAGCTTCTTAGAGGCAAAAATACTGCTTAAACGCTTAAACGTTGTGCTTATTCGCAACTTTCTTTAGGGTATACGAAACCTTCAGTATACAGATAATGATCGCAAAAGAACGGTTTTTTTTTTGGTGAAGTTACTGGCGTCTGTGTTTACGTGTTACCCCCAGTTTGTGGCTTTCAGCAAAAAAAAAAGGGTGAAGGAGGCCTATTGAATTCATACATATATGAAATTTCACTCCACAAGAATGTTTAGGTACAAAATAAGCCCTGGAAGTCACGGGTGACCAACGCCAGTGACCACCATTTTCCCATGACGTCTATGACGTTGTGTGCTCAAAAATTCATGATAACATCCTCACGTGATGAATACTTTTTTGCTACGCTTGTGTTGACACCGAAACCGACACTGCCTACGGTTAGTTTTCGTGTTCGATGATCGATATAAAATTTTCATCTTGATAGCAAATTGCTTACTGAAAAAATTGGCCCCGTATCTGCATGTTTCACTGCAAATGTCGTCGAAAGAGGATAGTCTTGCGTGTGAAAAGAGTGAGGGGGTCACGTTTATTTGATGTTCTGCAGGAGAAAATTGGTGAATTGTATTTTGGAAGCGCTGCGTTAAAGAGTCTCAATCCATGCAGCGAAGGCGAACGAGCGCATCGAGGCATGTTAGACACGAGCGCCATCTGGGAGTCACTTTCGAAAATGAAGGAAGGCATGCGCGCCCACGAAGAAAGATGCGCACCTGTCTTGGAGGCGACAAGGTGTAGAACGCAAATCGATGGGCAGGCGCCATCACGGTGTCGTTTCAGCAAAACGTTGGAAACACTTGCCTTTTTGAACATCGCGTTGTACTGTCAGCGCAACGTGATAAATGGTACGGTCCTTAGAATTAATTATGTGTGCCTTCTCATGTATAAAGCCACACATACAAAATAATGGCGTGTTGTTATGGTGCCTCAGATATGCGCAATAATTGCTTTTTAATCGACAATCACACAAGTTTGACGCTGAAACTTGAGCAATATTGTTGGGCGCTGCGGTTGGGGTTAGCCGTTTAAGGTGCCGTTCGGGGTATCGTTACGGCAAACAAACTAACAAATGTACAGACAGACAGACAGACAGACAGACAGACAGACAGACAGACAGACAGACAGACAGACAGACAAACAGACAGACAGACAGCCAGACACACAGACAGACAGACAGACAGACGGACAGATGTACGGACGGATGGACGCACAGACAGACAGACAAAAAGACTCACAGACAGACCAAAATTTCGGCGTCGAAGTACCACAAGAAAGACTATCGTCTTTAAAAGACATTCAACGTGCGTCACACGTTCCAATAAATAGCTTCTCCTGAATACGACCAAGTCTGCAGCAAAGCACGCTTTTCAGTCCGCCTTGGTTGATGAGTGGCTAGCGTGCTCGGCTGCTGACCCGAAGGTTGCGGGATCGATCCAGGCCGCGGAGGTCGCGTTTCGATAGGGGTAAAGTAGTGGATGCCCATCCGCTGTCGATATCAGTGCACGTTAAAAAACACCAGATGGTTAAAATTTCTGGAGCCCTCCACTATGGCGTCTCTCGCTTAAAAAAAAATCCTGCGAAAGGCCGTGCCGTTCATTTTTCTTTATCTGACCCCCTCTTTTCCGTTACGTCATGTATGGAATTTCAAACGGTTTTTTTATTGCAGTCCCGGTGAAAAAATCAACGCGTGAAGTTTATATGTCCCTTGCTTAATCGGACGCTCAGGCTCAACCCAGCACCATACTTATCTCCACCTACATCACGGCGCACTTGTCACACTCATACGCTTACTTCAACTCTTATTCGGCAAGAACGGATCTATTTAAATTCTCATTCTTTCCACAAACGATTACCGATAGGAATGATCTGTCTCCTGACCAACTATTGTCTTTAGCACAGTCGAGTGCTTCTTCCCAGGTTACTTTGTAAACAGTCTGTGTTTTCCAGCATTAATAAGAATTAATTTTGTTTCATTCGCTTGATAATTTCTTCGGCTGGTACTGGTTTCACAGGCATTATTTTGTATTGCCCTTTCGCCACATTCGTTAATTTTATTTATTTCATATTCTGTTAGTATTTCGCGATGTTTTGTGCTTTTGTATTCCCCTGCTGCATGGGCTCTGTGGCCTGTGGCATTTCTAAAAAAAATAAATAAATAAATAAATAAATAAATAAATTAATTAATTAATTAATCATGGCTCTTTGACGTAAAACCCAACGTATTATTAGGCAAGCTTTTCTGAAAAAAGTATGTGCCATATCACTGATTGTTCACTCGACGACTATGCGACATGGAAGCCTGATAAGGAGAGTGAGCTTGAGGCAGTTCATTCTTTCTCAGCTTCACCAGCTGTGTTTTCGATGAAGGCGAAAATGCTGTAGGCTCGTGTGCTCAGATTTGGTTGCATGTTAAAGGCCACCCGGGGGTGAAATTTTGGGAGCCCTTCACTACGCCATCCCTCATAATCATATAGTGCTTTTGGCAGTTCAGATACTCCATATGAATCAATTAATAACTAAATAAATCAATAAATAAATCAAGAAATGGTTGATATGATGACATTGACCATTCGAACAGTGCTAACTAGTTCAGAGTGACGAGAATATAGCAACAAAATCAGTGAAACGTGCGTGGCCGACTCTTTCCGCGCTGAAGCATCTCTGGAAATCTTTGGAAGGTAAAAGCGGAAACATTTTGGCTGGATATTTCTGTCAGGGCAAAAGCACAACAAAAGTGTCATGGAGGCGAACGATTTATGTTGAAAAAGGAAATCAGGCAACGAAAGCTAAGAGTGAGAAAATAAGCATGCACAAAGATGTGCACATCCATACTAATGCTAGAGCAGAGAGTGTTTGTGGCTACAACGCTATATAAAGAAGTGGCATGGGGCTACTAAGGAAGGAGAGCGCGAGGCATAGAGGGTACGAACACGATACATTCACGAATTCGCCTCCGGCAGTGTTCACAGTAAATATAAATTAACAACAAGCCAGTCGGGTGCTTTGTTAAGGTGCAATATTGTCGTGTGGGTACGCAATAGCTAGAAAAATTACAGCATCTGCCGCTAAAGGGAAACATGTGTAGGTGCGAAGCAGTGGGTGCCGACACTTACACTGGTGGCAGCATTGACGCTGACTTTCGTTGCGGCATTGCGCAGTAGATAAACCTGGAGAGGCGCAAAGCACGCAGTGATGGACCGGTGTTTCCTACTGGAACATGCCAATCGCTGCTAATGGGTGATGAGAGATGGAAGATTATGATTGGACAAAGACCAACAGTCCGCTTTTAGTTAAAGCCCACGCTGCGATTTTTTATTGTTAAACAACGTACCGGATAAATCTCCCGTCAGCAATACCTTGGAGGTCAAAATTCAGTCCCTGTATATGCAGAGTGAGCAATGAACAGTTGTGCAGCGCGATTAGTCGATTTTCTTTCACTCATGAAACTCGCTAGCAGATGCTGCCTGCGTCAGCATTGCGACGTGAGAGATGAACGGAGCGTAGGAGAGGAAAGAAAGGGGAAGGAAGAAGAAGAAGGTGTTTATTGAGGAGAAAAAGAAGAGGTCGGCCTGGAAAGCGGGTTTATAGCCTGCTACTCTTTACGCGGGTAAAGGGGAGAGAAAGAGGAGGGCGTGATGAGAGTGTCTCATTCAGTGTAGGACACGCACAAATGCCCCTAAATTAGCAGATGCTCTAAAGACGGGAATATAAGCCTGTCTTGCTTAGAAATGCCAGCAGGCTCTTTAAGCTCCGTTGAGCATGACCCACACGTTCCCAAGTACCCAAAAGCTTCTCTTCCGAAAAGGGTCGACAGTCAATGGTCTTTTAGGCACTTAAAGATTGTCTTACTACCGCGTATTGAGGGCACACGCACAGGGTGTGATTGGTATTCTCTAGGATTTGACACAAATTGCCGTTAGAGGGAGAGGGAATGTGCATGTGTTAGGTGTAAACGCTGCGGGTGTAAACGTTGTGGGGAGGGATGCATAGAGGACAAAAATGGGGGAGCGAGCGTAGGCCGGCAGATGCTGCCGGCGGTGGCGTTGCAAGGCGAGAAAGGAGGAGCATAGGACAAAAGAGAGTAAGGAAGAGGGGACGCGCATGCGCGATGAAGGCTCTAATGCTGCTGAGAGGGATGCCTAGAGGAGATAGAAAGGGGGAGTGAGCGTAGGAGAGGGAAGAGAGGGAGGGGCATGCACGCGCAGTAAGGGTGGTCACGCTGCACACTCGATTGAGCTCGACCATGGGAAGCTTCGCCTTTTAAAAATGCTTTGTGGTGGCTTAGAACTTATAGCATATGATGTTACAAAAACGATTGTTATTCTATAAGTATACCCAAGCTGTCCAAATGCAATATCTTTGACGAAAATTGGTGGACTGCGCGAAGTGAACTTCTTTGATTTTACCCAGTTCACCACGGTGGCCTAGTGGTTACATCGCATGGCGGCTGACCCTTAAGTCGCGGGTTTAATCTCAGCCACTGTGGTCGCATTTCAAGGACGGTGAAATGCTAGAGCCGTTCACTGTTTGATGCCAGTGCACGTTACAGAATACCATATAGTAAAAATTTCCGGAGCCTTCTACTGCGGCATGCCTCATAATCATATGGTGATTTTCGCTCACAAAATCCCAGATACTAATATATAATAACAGAGAGCTGAGCTAGTTTACACGCATTCATTCATTATTTAGTATATAATCGTTCATTCTACGTTGAAGATACAGAACGTTCCATGGACGCAAAATAAAAAAAGATCGCTAACCGGAGGCTCACCTTCCAATTTTTCTGTACATGGTAAAAAATGTAGGTGTGCACCAATGCTAAAAAAATGCGCTGTTTGGTACCGGAAAAATAGGAGTGAAGAAATAATTCCGATCACTGAGGCGAGGCATATCAATGGCAGCGCATGGGTGAGCTAACAGTCGGTTAGCTTGAATAAAGGTGAAATCAAATACCCTAACAGATATCTTTCACGTAGACTCCCACGTGAGCCAGATTGATAGGTTCACATATTGAGTGAGCAAGTGCAAATAAAGTTTCGTGCCTTCATTCTTTCTCCCACCATTTTGCGTACCTTCAGTTGTTAGTACAGGCATTTGTGGCGTCCTGATTTCCTTCTTGCGTCCGTATTTGACCCGCAGGTCAAGGGATCGAATCCTGGCTGTGGCAGCTGCAATTTCGATGGAGGCGAAAATGCTTAGGCCCGCGTGCTCAGGCTTGGGCGCACTTTAAAGAACCGCAAGTGATCAAAATGTCCGAAATCCTTCACTACGGCGTCTCTAATAATCATATAGTAATTTTGGGACGTTAAACCCCACATACCCATCTGAACTATAGACCATCTTCCCGAAGTGAACCCCGACGGAATGCGAAGCAGCAGCAGTGCGTACGGCGTTGACCCGGTTGTAATGGCGTCTACGCGGGTGCTTAAAGAAAGGTTTGAAAAGAAACTCGGTGTAGCGTTTACTCGAGTAAACTTTTGTTTGAAATACAAAGACATTAAAGGTGGGACGCGTCGAAGACGCTTGCAGTCGGCTTTTTTGGCTCGCGTCTCGTCGGCGTTACCCCCCGCGCCGTCTGTATTCTCGAACGCGATCGGTGTTCTTGACTCGCACTCGTCGGGGTCGCTGGTCTTCCACTGCCGATGCTTGCGTTCGGCTTCCTCGCGAACACGATCGGCTTCCCTAACCGTCGCAACGCCGGCGATATCCGGGAAAAGTACACGCACCCTAGAAGCAAGCATGCCACGACTGCATCCCGCCCGTCTGCGCGATCGCGCGGCAAGCAGCGTTGCGCCGTCTACATTGTCGGCGCCAAAAGATTCTCGAGGCGTGCGCGCTGGCGGCTTATTCTCGCCGGCAGATGGAGATAGGGGGCGTGGGCGAGACGATACCCATGGGAGGAGTGGGCTCGAGCGTTGTGAGTGGTGGAGAGAGTGAAGCGAAAGAGAGTTGACACGTGGCGAGTGCGTGACAGGCGAGAGAGAGAGACGTCACCGTGCACTGCTAGGAGGGCGTGAGCTACTTGGCATCGCTCCAACACCTGCGGCAAGAGGAGCAGTGTGGACGGAGGGACAGCGTTACACAGGCTCGTCAAAGAACTGCACTGCAGCTAATGCGTCTGTGTTTGCCCACCCTGTCTCTTTAGCGTAGATACGATTTTTCATTCAGCCTTTCATTTTGTATGTAGTTCCACCATATTAAGCTCACCTTCGAAGAAGTGGCGATTTCATCTAATGACGTCTTGGTGAGATCGCGAAATTTGGTAGTTTGTGACGTCATATGGGGCCGTGATCATGTCTTGAGGAGGTTTTGCACCAACCGGGTTTGCGGTGTGAACGCAAAGAGCGGGCGGTCAATTTTTGTGTTTAAAAAGCTTATAAATCTTTCACCTTAATAATCTCCGCAGTTTGTTAGAGCCCGCCATGGGCACATTGGTGAAAGACAATCATTTTTTTTTCGTGCGCAAGCTTCGTGCACACATGCTTTATCTAGCATGAAAACTGGCTCCCGGGATCAGCGTACTGTAGCGAGATAAGTGGAGTTTTACGTCACAAAACAAAGATATGACTATGAGAGACGCTGTAGTGGAAGGCTCCAGAAGTTTTGACCACCTGGTGTTCCTGAACGCGCACCGACATTGCACAGTACACAAACCTGTACTATTTTACCTCCATCGAAACGAGACCACCGCGGCCGCGATCGAAACCGCGATCTTCGGGTCAGCAGCCGAGCACCCTAGCCACTGATCCGCTGAGGCAGACCCGATGTCTATTCGTGTGATGCAAAAACCTAATCGTCAAGTGATGACGTCTCCAAGGCGTCACAAATTGCCTAGATTCGTAACTTCGTCATGACGTCAATATTACGTCAGACAACGTGACGTGAGATAATGACGTCCTTACATAACCTAGACGCTTGTTCACGGGTGTGCCGTTGACAGAGGCAGTGCAAAACGAGGTGAGGGGCTGAAAGCTTGCCATGCCTACAACACTGGGGGCCGTAAAGAACGGCGTTAGGGAGAGAATGTTCCGGAACGGGAGCGGGGAGGATCAATACATGGACTGAGAAGAAAAAGGAGACGACTTTTGCCATCCAGTTGTCTCAGACGAACCTATAAAGACAGTGGTTCGAGTTTTTATTTCTTATAATACTGCAATAACTGGAAAGCATTGCTGCAGGGGGAATGTTAGAGAAAAAGATAAACATGGAACACGAATGATGGTTACGAAATAAAAACACCGATAGGTAACACATCAGCGCAATAACATAACAATGGGACTTTTTTTTCAAATGTAGTCAGACAGGAATATTATTCCAAGTTAGTTCAAGCTGTAACCATATAATGCGGCTAAATTAAGTGAGCTGTCGTGCTTCCCTGTGATATGCATACACTATTCGTGCGTATTGAGTGGAGGTCTACCGACTACTACATGCAGCTTTTTATTTCACCCGTTAGCGCGCTGCCGTCGTTTAAAACAGTACCGCCACTGTCACTCACCAGGTGTTGTTGCTACGAATGTACGGCCACTCCTTTGTGTTCCTTTTAATTGGCGCAGCTAAAGAGCATGCCCACAGTGCCGCACAGTCAAAACGCCAGCAGCTTCCTCTAATGGCCCGTTCACGAGGACTCTTCCGTTTCACGCGAGGAAGGCATGTATGCCTGAGGCATGAATGCATGCATGGGCCTGCGTGCCACCTGAGCGAGAGCGCAACAGCCCACGCCTGCGTCCCCCCGGAAGGAGGTGTCCAGCCGGCGCGCGGTAAATCTCGGCTGCTCGGGCTGGCAGGCCATTCGTTCCGGCCCGCGGCTCATCTTTCCCTTTTCTTGGCTGGTGCGCGCACGTCCAGCGTGCTGTACGGCCGGAGACATCCGCGGTGGCACGTTCTTTTCTCTAGCCGCTCGCGGTCCAGGATCGATGGCTGTTCGAACTTGTTTTCTCCGTCCATCGATCGGCTCCTTCTGGCCAGAGAATGAGAGGAGCGCCCATTGTTAGGTGGACCGGCAGCCTTGCGCGACCGCGATATTCTGTATTGCGGCTTCCGTCGGGCGGCCTCCGTATTTATCAGCCTCCCCAGCGTTACCGCAGCCGCACGTCAGCTGAAGGTGGCGCGTCCGGCCGGCTGCCGCACGCGCACGGCTCATTTGTAATCATCTACCTGCCACCAGTCCTAGCACGGACACGTTCAACGCCATTGCTTTTTGACCGTTTCGGTATGCCCAGTTAGCCTGCTCGTTGGTCTCACGGTGGTGAAAATGGTGTGCGATTGAGAAGGTGCAAACTACTTTTCGAAAATGTCATGGGTGGTCCTAAAATAATTTAGCACAGTTATCAGTGTGCCGGGTAGAATCTCAGTAATTATATCAAAATATAAATAATGCGTGCCCATTGTTTTCTATTTTTTTGGGGGGGGAGTAGAAAGGTGAGGGGTAAAAAGAGAAAAAATAGTGACACGTGCTCGAGCATAGCTTTCCTACTGAGCGCTGTACAGATTACCACTTGATTCTACCGAAAAGTGTGCTTATCTCAACTTGTCTTCACTTATGCGTCTCTCGAAGAATCATTTCGCAACGTTTACCAATGGCGTAGCTACACCGGTGCCGCTTACTGCAATGGACACCATGCAACACCCATAACGTCCTTGTTTTCGGTGCTTGTTAACCTTCATTATGATAACAACAATAATTCGGTGAATAAGTAAAAATAAAGAATCGCAGTCAGATATAACTAGAAAAGAGTTGCTTGTTGCACGAGTTGGTACTTTGTTGCATTTCTCATAATCATATGGTGGTTTTGGGACGTTGAACCCCACATATCAATCGAGTTGGTACTTTGTAAGACTCGAAAAAAGTCACAAAAACGTGGACATATTGGAAGAAAATTTTGTTACATCTTACGCATTGCGCGAATCGAGTTCACTCTAAGCATCCACCTAGGAGCTACTGAAGCCGCACTTTGAGTAAAATGCTACGACGTGGGCTGACATCTTTGTGTAACCCGAGTCGAACACATTCGTAATTTCGGCAGACTTGTTGACTACACCATCATCTACTTGGGTAGCTCCTTGTCTGACTTAGTAGTGTCACTTATGTTACAGCACGGACGTCACGTTTATCGAAGCGAATCGTAAGCTTCGTTTATTGGCGTATTCCTGCCGGGACGAGCAACGCATTCTGAATAACGGCGCGAACTAAAAGGAGAGAAGTAGTTCACCAGCCTTATTCTGCTTGCTGAGCATGCTATTGGGTGCGCATAGCTCGAAACATGAAGACAAAAAAGGAAGAAAGACAGATGAGCACCAAATACAAACTGTTTATCGACAGCAAAGGCTGTAAGCTAAAAAAACTTCCAAGTAAGCGCAGATGCTTTAAGAAGTGGTATCATACTTGTCACCAGGAAAGCTGTGCATTCACAAAAGATATATCGATGTGTACCCGACGGAGGCAGACCCCTTCCTTCTAATGTTAAACACTTCTAATCACTCTCTCACCCTTTGGTTTCTACACTTGCCAATTATCTCAACTTGCGCGAAACGTGGCACACGTGAGTGCAGCTTAACATGCACTGGAAGATGCGCATCATCAGTTTTTTCTGTGATGTTGGCATGCTCCCACAGGAGGTCCCATTGGTCTTATGTAGGACTTGCCGCAGATCAGGGGAATCTTGTAGGTGACTCCTTTTTCACGTATCTGTGCATGCTGAGAAGTTTTGCTTGCACCCTTTGCTGTCATTAAGCACTTGGTAGTTTGGCATTCATCTGGCTTTCTTCCTTTCCCGCCTTCATGTTTCAAGCTTTGCGCCCCGAATAGCATGTTCAGCAAGATTACGCACCAGCTTGCCCAGAAGAAAGTTCTAGAGTACATTCCCAATGTATTTTTACCAACTCGCCTACGCTTCTCTTCTGGACGGGCTCTTAAACAATAGCTTTTTGAGTCTTTAAGGTTTTGAGTCATTGGGCAAGTGCTTGCATGTTACATTGAAATTGCCCATTACCACAAACGGCATCTCTTTCAATTTTTTTAATTTATAGAAAGCGCCTTAAAATGCTTCTAATTGCTATTTTCCCTAAAGTCAGGAGTTGGTATAGATGTAAATTTTCTGTGGCACATACTAGCGTGTTATGGGCCGTGGTATGCGGGTATGTGCCACACGTGACTGCGGAAAAGGTTTTACTGACCTACTTACGTACCAAGGATGTGGAGTTATGGAAGTCATGACTTTGGTCATCTCACACACCCTTTACCCACAGTAAACTATTTGCCTTAACGACGTGTGGGCACGAATCGCTTATTAACTTACTCGCCATCAGTGCCAAAAGTCCTTTCTCTACTCATACGCCCCACAACATGCTCGTTCAAAGTGATCATATGAAAATTCTCTTTTCTGAACCACCTCGCGTAGTTTACCGCTGCTAGGAGAATCTCCGCGATATGCAAACATCGTCAAATTCAAACGAACCCACAACATCTCGTTGTGCACTTTGCAAAAAACCACGTGGCAAGGCTTGTCTACATATGCAAACCACTCAGCAAGCTGTTAGTACGTCGTCTAACTTCACCCTTAACATTCGTGGCTCCTCTAATTGCGATAGCTCTTACGTTATATACATGCTCGGGTGCACCGTGTGCCAAGAACAGTATATTGTCCAAACAGAAACACCGTTCCAAATACGCTTCAACAACCATTGATCACATAACAATACGCTACCTAACCTCCCACTCTCAGAACATATTCGCTTACCAGGGCACTCTTTCGAAAAAGTCATGTCACTATATATACTTGAATCAGGCTTTCCTTCTCAGCACGATCATGAAATCCGCGAATTGTACCTAATCCATAAACTCAACACCGTGTAATCAGGCATAAATGAAAGTACACGCACGCTTTCTAGCGTGCCCGCCAAGCATTATCAGCCTTAACCCACGGCCCGTCCATGGCGTCATCGGATACTGTCTATAATGCCTCTTTGGTTGCGCATATTTATGCATCCAAGTTTTACAGTTACTTGCATTGATTAATCGGCGCCGTTACTCCGAATATGGATGCAAGAATCTTTTTGAAACGCGCACGCACTAATAAAAGCATCAACTACTCATCTCATTCATATCAGAATTACTGATCTAAGTATGTTATGCACAATCTGCCTGCAATGCACGCCACGTTTTGATATTTTCATCTTCAGGTTGGCATTGTAATTATGTCATTATGTACCTCCCGTTCTCATATATATATATATATATATATATATATATATATATATATATATATATATATATATATATATATATAGGGCAGGGTGTTTCACGTAACTTTAGCCAGCCAGAATTTAAAAGTATACCGGAACACGTAATTACGACGCGACCAAATGCATGTTGCTCACCGTTGCCTGAGTTGGTCAGGCTATTTTTTGTGTTCTCAAATATTGTTTAATTTGACCTGTTTAATTAACTAACTTCTGAAGTAACGAAAATGAATAACAAATTTTAATGAGAAAGTTGTAAATTGGTTTGCAGAGCGTCCAAATAGATAGTTTTTAACTTCATATCTGTTGCCCCGCCGCGGTGGTCTAGTGGCTAAGGTACTCGGCTGCTGACCCGCAGGGCGCGGGTTCGAATCCCGGCTGCGGCGGCTGCATTTCTGATGGAGGCGGAAATGTTGTAGGCCCGTGTGCTCAGATTTGGGTGCACGTTAAAGAACCCCAGGTGGTCTAAATTTCCGGAGCCCTCCACTACGGCGTCTCTCATAATCATATAGTGGTTTTGGGACGTTAAACCCCACATATCAATCAACTTCATATCTGTTAAGTATTAGTGTTTTTCTGCTAAAGACAAATGTCAGCGAAATAGAAAAAAATACCACGTGGCAAACCCACTCGCGCGTCAGTGCGCACGATGATTCTAGTGCTCCCTAACGTTCCGCGTACGAACGACACGCTTCCCTCGCAACGGTTCTTGACAGCGATAAGCAGTCCCAGTAGCTATCCTTTTTGTGGCCGATAGCAAAATGTGTTCATCATAAAGCCACCACCATCGGTTCAGCCCTGCCGAGACAGCACAATGGGGCAAATGCTATGGGAGATATATATATATATATAGTGGGAATAATAATTCAATGGGCTAGTCTTCGTGAAGGTATGCGATATGGCACAACGGGAGCGTTGTCAACAAGAATAAATGTATTTATATTTATTTTTTTATTTCCCATATATATATATATATATATATATATATATATATATATATATATATATATATATATATATATATATATATATATATATATATATATATACTTCACCTTATGAATTGTCTAATCGCTGATATAAGTCGACTGCAGCGGCTGCATTTCCTATGGAGGCGGGAATGTTCTCGGCCCCAGTGATCAGATTTGGGCATCATAATAATCTGGTGGTTTTGGGACGTTAAACCTCACATATCAATTAATCAATCAGCTGATATACGTCGCCATCCTATCCTACACTATCCCATGTGAATCACATTTATAAGGAAACGCGTTGACATGTACTTGATATAATATTGTGGTTTTGGAACGTTAAATCCCACAAATCAATCAATCAACATGTACTTGATACATGTACAAAGGCTGGTTCACCAGCCGAAGCGTCAGAAATTATACCTATCAAAACCAAGGTGCGTTCATTCGTCAGAACATCCTCAATGCTATCAATCTGTGTACTGTGACAATACCGTACTTTTTTTTTGCGAGCACTACAGCATTGATATTTGGGGTTTAACGTCCCGAAACCACCATATGATTATAAGAGACACCGTAGTGGAGGGCTCCGGAAATTTCGACCTCCTGGGGTTCTTTAACGTGCACCCAAATCTGAGCACACGGGCCTACAACATTTCCGCATCCATCGGAAATGCAGCCGCCGCAGACGGGATTAAATTCCGCGACCTGCGGGTCAGCAGCCGAGTACTTCAGCCACTAGACCACCGCGGCGGGGCATTGCGAGCACTACGGCATACAGCGCGATTCACGCTGTTGTTTTCACAGGAACAGCACCTTAAAGACGCCGTCATATCTTTGCAAACAGAGTCAGTCATTATTTCTTAACACAGTATGACAAAGTTTCCACCGAACTGACTGACAAATGTATGCTAATGTTTAGGTTCTCAATTCGAAAATAGTAAAGGCAATGGAAAGTGGGCGTCAATACGCAAGAGTGTTTCCATTGCAAAGAAATGCGCCCTAAGCATATACTGCCCACTAATTGTATAGCAGAAACCGAAGATTTCAAACAGCAATGACTTCTTTTCTTTCGTTGAAGCACGTGCGGTATAGAGATGGGATCTTCGGTGATCCTTCAGCAAAAATGGAGGCCCAGCAATCACAATTGTACACAAAGAAAAAGCTTCACCGCGAAATCACACCCCGAAAACACAGAAGGCAAACACAGGGACAATTCGCTGCGAGGCTATAGCTTCAAAAGCGATGGCACTTGCGCGGGGGTGACAGCCACGAGCGTGTCACTCGAGGTTTCAATCGTGTTAGCTCACTGGTGCTGTGCGGCGATTGCAGTGAAAGCCAAGCGCGCTGTCAAAGAGACTCTAATGCGCCCTGTGGTGAAAACAACCAAGCTGTGTATCTTGGAAAAGTGCGCCTTTCAGTGACGACACTTCTTACCTCACTTTCTTGAGGCAATCAGGGAACGCTTCCGGTAACAAGATAATGTTTAAGACACCGTTAACTTCTCTATTCGTTCATTATTGCTTTTTTGTACTACATAGTGTTTTCTTGTTTCTTCTTTGAAATATTTCTCAGCTACGTTGAAATGTGTTGTTTTCTTTCGCAAAGTGAAAGGCTCGAAAATTACGTGTAAGTGGTGAGCTAAGTCACCAAATTATGTGCGCCGGAGAAGGTGGCACAATCTTCAAAAAGAAAATCACTTAAGGAGTCTCTGTACGGCACGTAAAAACAAATAACAATGGCTTAGCCATCTCGCAATTAACGGACAACACGCAGTCAGCAATCTTCTTTGTTGATTCCTTTATAAGTTTCTGTGGCTGTAGTATTTGATCCCTCAACTGAAAATTGAAAGAGGAAAAGTAGCATTTTCAAGTGTTGTAAAAGTACAAAAAGTACTTCAATGAAACACTAATACCTTATAATACGACATATTTTACTTTTATGTACATGCTTGTCGTAAAACGTAATTGAAATAAAAAGAAGTCATTGGTTCATGTCCAACAGCACTCACTTCCAAGCGACGTATGCGATGCCAGCTTAGGTTTTTAAGCTCCACTGCGTGATGTTACGTTCGTTAACGCTCATTGCGACATGTATGTCATGAGCCACTGTTACGCTTAGTTTTTCTTAAATTTCAGCCAATCTAATAACTGATAGTCCACAAACAAGCAGGCAGGGCTTTTTCGCAGTCCCGTAAACACTGACTAAACCCTGGCCGTTCAGAGTTCCCGCTAACGGGCCGCCAAGATCGAACCAGTGATCTCTACGTATAGAAACTATTCGGGTGGCACTTTGTGTTCTCCGGACCTGAATGAAGTGCTCCTGACCTGATAAATGATCATCGTCATTTTAACCGTCGTAATGCTGGATATGTTGCCACACGCAATATTTTCCTATCGTAGGGTAGCAAACCGGGCATGCACCTTGTTAACCTCACTGAATTCTTTCTTGTTGATCTTGCTTCCTTCTTTCCCCTTTTCTATTTTCATGTTATCGTCCTATCGCATGTGTAGCTGCTGCCTAGCGTAAAGTGAGCCCGAATGACTGGGAACCATCTCGATAACCTTAAAACTTTCCGATAAAATTAAGTGCACAACGCGAACATTAGTGCCTGCTCTGAAACTTAGGCGGCCGCCAACGAAAACGCTGGTATATTAGATGGCACATTTATAAATAGACACTTTTAGTTAGGCGTACGGAGAAGCTGTGTACGATGTCAAAATTACGTTGCGTGCGCGGCAATTGATCGTGCGACAACACTTTCACTTTAACGTACCTTGATGCGTTTCACTTAAATAGATAGATGATATGCGATATGCACAGGTTGCGCACGTGTGCTGCCGAATGTGCTGTGTTTATTTCTCTTCCCTCTCTGCTCTCTATCTTTCATCCCCTCATCCCCCTCCCATGCGCAGGGCAGCAAACCGGCTACCTATAGGCTAGTTAACCTCCCTTCCGTTCCTTTCCTCCTATTTTCCTTCCTTCCTTCCTTGGAGAGCTTATCAGCGCCCTCGATGTTAGAAGTATTTGCTAGGTCCCACTACCATGGTCTGAGTAATAACGTGGCCTCTGTGATCTGCACGAAACACGACTGTCGGGTAAGGGCCACCAGCGTACAAGTTAGGCCGTGGCGTTGGCTATGTAGATTTTTAGCATTGTTCCTGGGTGCACCAAATGTGCACGTTCACTTTTACTGTTTTGAACTTGGGTGCGCAATGTAAGAACAGCGTCTGATCGGACATGGGCGCACTGGATCGACCCCAGCAATCTATCTAGTACTGCTGCGGATCAGGCTTAGCGTACCCCACAGCAAGTGGTCGCGTTCCAGGTATTCAAGGCCTTACGACCTACTACCAGCACATTTAAGGAGTGAAAGCTCGAACAACGTCCAAGGTGTGTTATGTTGCATAATGAATAAAAGTACGTACCAAGGTTCCGTTTTATTTACGGGTTCATTCGCCGAGAGGCCTGACAGAAAGAGATGCGTTCCCGCACACATTCTATCGAAGGCAATTTTGAAGATTTTCGTGAAACGCCAGGTAATTTTTTCTGAATCATCAGTATTCCGGAACACGCCGCTTAAATTTGTCTTGTCTGGCAAGAAAAGATCGTCTTTCGTTGTGAAATACGCATGCCTTGCATCACGTTCACTGTAGCTGTCTGCGTCAAACGCCACGGCTGCCAACATATACTCTGGTTTCTTCGAGGTCTCCCGAAAGCGTAACGTAGTAAGCGTTGGTTGTATACGTACGCAGCACCTTGTTACCCAGCGAAATAGAAAGGAAAAAGAAAGAGAACAATCCACAAAAACAAAGAAAGCCGTTGAGCTCTGCAGTTTGAAATCTGAAAGCTCCGCATCTCTGAAATCGATACGTTACGTACTGCACAGGCGCAGTTCTCTCCCGTGGCAGTGCTGCGTACGTGGGCTCATTACGTATACGCCCAACTAAAAGTGTCTAGTGTTTAATGCCGACCCGTTTCACCGCTTGACAGATTATCTATGGCCGACGCTCTGTTCACCAATATAACTCTGCAGCGTGTATTGTTTGTAGTGTCACGTTTCGTTTCCCTGGTACATGTTCTCCCGAGTAAAAAGCTGAGTTTTGAAAGCGCCTATACTACTTCCTTAGCGAACATCACGACCCCACGAAGTCTGGTGGAAGTGCACGGTACAAGGCTTGACGGGGGCGTCCGGAACATGAAGCCAACTCTTGCACAACAGAAAAGCATTGCCTTGCCACATTCTAGGCTACTGCAATGTTTCGCAGCTACCTCTATGGCAGCCCCCCAATGTAGTGAACGACCCCTACGCCTCGTGTTGGCTAGCTAAGTTGAAGGACCCTTCAGGTCGACTCGGACGATGGAGTCTGAGGCTTCAAGAACTTGACGTTACGATCGTTTACAAGTCCGTACGAAAGCACTCTGACACCATCTGCTTGTCTCGGGCCCGGTCGACCCACCGCTACAAGACGACCAGGATGATGGCCGCTACTCGGAAAGCATAAGCACCGACGAGTTCGCTGAACGACAGTGAGCTGATCCGAAACTCAAGGTACTTGTGTTATACCTACAGGCCAGCGCCACAGTCGTTCTGAAGGCATTCAAGCAAAGACTGGCGTCGTTTTTGTCGCAACACTATGTCCTGATGAGAAAAAACTTTTGCAACTTCGAGCCAAGTACATTTTCGTGGCACCTTCAGCATTACGACAAACGATCATCTAGGCCCTACACGACGACCCAACGGCTGGGCATCTCGTTTTTCCCGTACACTCGCAAGAATACGGAAAAGTACTACTAGGCGCAACTACGTAGTTAGAACCTAGTAGTATTTTTTTTTCAGGCTTCCGATGGTCTTGAATTCACACACGAGAAGCGAGTCTACGGCAGTCTCTAATTCCTTCACTTGTGTATATTTTTCATGCGTAATCACGTATGTTGGTTTTACATACCAAGAACTAACGAGCCATTGCTGTCATATGAAAGTGCACATTCTAAGCTCACAAAAAGAGAAATTGTGTCCTTGTGTTGTCGTTTAAGACTGGAAAAATCGTGCCACCATAAGATTGAAGAAAGCCTTTCACTCTAGAAAGAACGCTTGACTAATGCTGGATACCCATCAGATGTGATTCTAAGCTCTTGTGAACAACTACTTCAGAGCATCAAAGCTAATGGGAAACATAGCCCGAATGTAACGTTGAGGAAGCCAGTGCATGTAACGCCCAGCAACCATCGGGTGTCACACAATGTAAAATTGGTGGCCGACCGTTTTGGGGTTAGAACGGTTTTTTCGGCTCCATGCAAGTTGGCGATAGTATGTGCAATGATGCACAAAAGCAGGCGCATGCCCTGTGATAAGCGCCACATTAATATCTAAGTGTATAACAGGTGGGGTATACAAAGTACCCCTGTCCTGTGGCTTTTGCTACATCAGACAGACGGGACGCTGCTTTAATGAAAGGGCGAGGGAGCGTAGATTCGCCGTCCGTTCCCACACGGGTGGCCTCCTGGATTTACACTGTAGGCAATATGAATGTACGCTGAGCTTAAGAGATACAAACATTCTGTACAAGTCAAACGACAAAATGGAAAAGGAAATTATAGAGGCCTTCTTTGTCGCTAGAAGTGACAAATATATAAGCATGCCTTGGCTGACTTTCCTTTTTGAGGAGCTGCAGTTTTTGATAGTTTTAGGTATTGAAACTAAGTCCTATTGTGGGACAGTCCACTGTTTTTTCGGCTTCTGTCTGTGCGCATACCTTTGTTGATCTTGGTTAGATTGTTGATCATGGTTAGATTGTTGATCACCATCTTCTGTATCTTGACGTTGTCACTGTAGATGTTTATAGGTACGGGTATTCTTCTTTATTTTTAATGTATTATATACGCACGTGTCAGCCTGTTGTCTAATCCTATAGATCTGATTAGGTCTTCCGTTTACTCAGTTGAAGCTTGCGCCCATGTTGTTCACTCTCCTTCGTCCGCGTTTTTTCGCGCAACCCAAATATGTGTTCACCTAATACCTCGTCACGTTCCCAGCGGCAGAGATGACGGCGCTGATTTCGGAGAGTAGTGAGGCCTACAGTGACGCGATAACCGATATGACCCCAGTTCTCGCAGTAACGATGAAATTCGCCCGCTGCCCAATAAATGCAGCCAACGCGCGCTGCCATTCAACACAATGCTCTTCAAGCGCGAGCTGCTTCTATAGTGCGCGATTGCCGCGCTGGCTGCATCTCGATGTCACGCGCTATGAGACTTCCGCCAAGTGTGAAACAGACCGTACTTCGGACGCGCGATACCAGTAGCGAATGAATGATTAACAGTATCTTGAGTGATGGGCACTGCGAATGAATGAATCCCGAAAATCTGCTTTGTCCTCGATGTTGGCACTACCCTCAAATTGACATCCACTTGCTCTATAATCAATTTCCCTAATAAAAGAATATAACAGAAAAGGGGGTGACAAAAAAAAACAGGATGTACAGCGACGTACTATATGAAAAGGCCTACCCACGCTTCTCATGCATGGCACTGGTGCGTTGATTCCTTTTTGCCTCGTATATATACTGGCTGTACAGATAGCACTTATGCGCTGAAAAACAGAAGCTGGTGTGTGAGTGAGTGCATGTCGCACGTTTAAATTCACCCATGAAGGTTTTAGCTTCACCTTTTGTCATAGAATAGGAATAAGGTCTACTGGGCGCACCTTACCACCGACATCTTTCATTACGTGTTGATATGCCAAGACTGTCAGCGATGCATTGCGCCACAATCAAAGGGGATTTCTTCAGCCAACTGAAGCACCTCGTTGACCGTTACAGCTGGTTGGGATACTGCGGCCATATACAATGTCAATGCCTGGTAAAACGTTATTCGTCGTAGCGACGGACTATATCTCGCACGCTACGGGGAAACTACGGCCCTGGGTAGAAGAAGTGCAGAAGTCTTTACGACAGGGGTATGGTTTTTACGGCAGAACTAATGCCAGTATTTTTCCGATGTAGCCAGGTGATTCACCGTGGGGTAACCACCCACCACCTGCAGACGAATGGCTCCACCGAAAGTCTCACTGAAACTCTCGCCGATATTCTTACAGTGTACGTCGACGTCCAACACAACACTTCGGACGCTGTCATTCAGTATGTAAAATTCGCGTACGAGACGGCTTAAAAAGAAACGACGCAGGTGCCACCGTTTAAGGAATGAACACTCCAACACTGCTTGACGCAGTGCTGCCCACCATCACCGACGAAAAAAAAAGGAACTTTGCCATTTACCTTCGGCCCACCGAAAAAGCCAAACACATCGAGAACCGGTGAAAGACACAGCCACCTTTACACCCTCCAACGACGATGCCTATAGAATACCAGCCCAGGTAGTATTTGTGGTGTATATGCTGATACGCCGACGAGGGCTCAGTGAAAAGCCAAAGCGCTATTTTAGGGCAAAGCGACAACACAAGACAGACGACCAAACAAAGCGCTAAAATGAGACAAAGTGCTCTGTCCGATTGTTTGTTATGTGTTGTCGTTTCTCACTAAAAGAGCACCATGAATTCCCACCAACTAGCCCGCCATCATGTTGTGTTGAAGTATCTCAGTAAAGAACTTCGATAATACTTCTGGCTCTACTTCGACGTATTGGTGCAATGTACTACGAGCTTATCTCTTACGGTATTACGAACTCTCAGCGGCGTCGGGAACGACTTAAAGTTGTGCGTGTCATGCGCATTAAGCCGTTTTGTGCGCGTTAACGAACCCGAGGACTTTCGTTTTTACTTGCTTTGACTTTTTTTTTTGGGGGGGGGGGCACTACTTTGATTTCATGTTCCATTTTAGGCGCCGTGTCGATGCTTTTTTTTTCATAAAGGGCACTGACACGCGTTCGGGGTTTTAAACAGCGGAGCTCTTTTAAGCCGAGCATTGATCCGTGACGCGTGAACAGAAAGTATCATCAACATGAGACCAAACGTGCTTTCTTCACCTTCGACTCCTGTTCTTTTTTACTCCTCTTTTCGTCGCTCCCAGAACATGCATGAATAAATTTGTCTGGCATGGGATGCAATAACTGTGATCGGTGAGATCGAGTACCCAGAGAGATAGAAAGGGAAAAAGAAAGAAAACAATCCATAGAAACAAAGAAAGCCGTTTAGCTCCACAGTTAGTCTAGGCTTGACACCTAAAGTATGAAGCTGTATCCATTTTCTTTTTTTAATGACTTTTCTTGGAAAAACTATTGGTGCATTGCGTTAGGCAACATCTTAATTCAGTGGAATGTTCATGAGTGTTTACGATGCGTCCGATAACATTGTACGCACGTGTGCAGTGAAATTTATTCTAGAATAAAAGCGCCAGCGATAACCCTAGAATGCATATGCACAAAATTTTGCGTGTTGTTTCGGCAATCAGATTGTCGCAATTATAACTGTCTTGAGAGTGTGGTCTGCATGCAGCATTCGTTGTGCTGGACATAGGCTTGCCCAATAAAAAATGTAAAAAAAAACGTGGATGATATCGGTATAACGCGAAAGTGAAACTTGTCTATATATAAATAGTTATGCGTCTATTCTACATGTTTCAGCAACAGCAACAAATTCTAAAATAGGGCTAAGAACGGCAAGCAGCCAGAAACTTGCAGCACACACCTCAATCAGAAAGCACGCACGAAATTAGAATACACAGGACGAGCGCACACTAACAACCGTCACAGCTCGACACTAGAGGCGCACAGTTCAAACAGAAAGGAAAACGTACGAAACAAGCGCACAAGATACACAACACAAGCGCGAACAACTGTCCAAATTCCTGCGTCGTTTGTCAGCAGCGTGGTCCCTTCGTCATCAGCAGCGTGGTCCCAGCAGCAAGGTCACTTCGCACGCTGCCACCGCTGCGTAAACGCAGCGGTGGCAGCGTGCGAAGAGACCTTTGCCCTCTCCCGAATTACGAGTCTGATAAGGGAGCCCTCAAGAGAGGCAATGCGAGCGCTCAAGCGAGGCAAAGCCTCAAGAGGCATGGCTCATAAGTGAGCGCTCAAGAGAGGCAATGCCATCAAGCTAACTGCATGTCTGCTCACTGTGTCTGCCTCGGCCTCTGACGTCACGTCGCTGTGACCGGCGTGTTTCGATGCACAGACGTGCCTACGCTTGCTCTCATCACTAGATAGACATGGATTGGCAAGCCCCACGAACGTTTTCGTGGCGTGCTAATGTGCACTTGTTAGCGACTCGAGAAGACTGTCTTTTTTTGTGTGTGTGAACTGCAGCGTGAATATATGATGTGTTTTGTGCACTGGATATTCGCAATCTGTACGGCTGCAAATCCGAACGATTGGGCGATGCTGCGTTGTGAATTGTCACGGCAAAGGGACCGAAGTTCCGAGTGTTCTGGTTTCCTAACGACAACTGAAGGAGAAAATGGGAGTGTGTCGTTCGTCAAGCTGACCTCGAGATTCGTTTTTTTCGTGACCAGAAGGTACGTGTGTCCTACTACATATTTCTAATTGGTTCCAATGACCCCATATCCACCACGTTGCGTTCTTGCTCAAAGATAATGGTGTCATGTGTGCTGACTTTATGGCGTAAGCCCTGGCATTGGAATAATAAACGCGCGTGGCTGTACATTTTTATGCAGAACAGGCGATTTTACGTCATGGTCGGTAAACATTTTGCTATTGGCAATTAGCGCCACGAACTTGTATTACGTCAGTTCACTTGGTTGATAAAAGTGGAAGAAATGACTTAATGCATTGGTTTGGTGCATAATATTTTTGGCCAGTATTCATGCCACTTTATTGCGGTCAGCACCTTAACATAATATGTTTCCTTGAAGTTTAGATGCTCAAGAAGAGGCCAATTTTACGAGTTAACGTTAGGAATCGTCCAAGCATTTGGCCTAACACACAGGGGCGGTCACTTGATTACACTCCAGTGGATTCCTGGACACTGCGGCCTGGTTGGCAACGAAACAGCCGATAGCGAAGCAAGAGCGGCAATATACAACGCTCCTATGTACGTGAAAGTACCCTACTCGCGAGGTGACGTCAACACATTGTTGAGATCACTCATGCGCGAATGCGGTGCCACTTACTGGTCGCTACCAGATCACCGGAACAAGCGCCTGCGGGAAACAGACCCCACTATGACTTTTCGTCTTCCAGATAAAATCAGCCGAAGACATGCTAATATACTGCACCGAATTCGCCTGGGCGTCGCCTTCACTCGCCACTACACCCCCCTAATCGGCCGTGCAGACAGCTAAAATTGTGAACGCTGCCAAGTGCGCGAAACGATAGCTCACATATTTTGTGACTGTGCATTATACGTGGCGCAAAGAAAAATGCTAACTGCAACGTTGGCAAGCATTGGACGAACACCATTAAGTGAAAGCCACATATTGTCAGCAATGAATGACCAAACAGTGTCAAAAACTGCTACGAAGGCTGTTCTAGACTTTATAAAAACCACTGGACTAGAAACAAGACTGTAGGGTACTATGCTAAGTGGCTACTGTACATACGCACCACCTCTTCTTGTCCCCATCATCACCCTTCATCCCTCTTTCCTTCCCCTTTCCCTCATCCCCTGTGTAGAGTAGCAGGCTAGAGCGAACTAGCTCAGGCCGACCTCTCTGCCTTCTAATAAATTCTCACTCACTCACTCACTAGATGCGTGTAGACACCTATAGTAAAGCGGTTTCTTAATTGGTTTTCAGGTGTGATTTCTACATCGAGCTAAATTATTTAAGAACCACTAGCTAAATATATCGATCCAAGAACCGGCAGTGAAGTAGAAACGCCCAAGGGGGCACCACGGTTTAATATAGACCCAGTCCTAACATTTTTTTCACGACCTTAGTTATATGACCGACAACGCACCACTGCGAAAGTGCCCATATCCAAAGAGGGAATGTCGCCTCTTGTGTCGGTCACAAGATTTTATGTGACACGAAAGATATTGTTTTCTCTTGCAATGGTCCTGCCCCTGATAATGCGCTGAATAACATATTTGCGGCAGCAACAAGAACTCTCCTCGATAACTACGTGTCTATGCAGACAGATGTTCGAAAGATTACAAATAAAACTGCCGAAACTTTCCAAATGAGTAGGAACAGTTTGTCTGCATGCTCTGCATAGTTTGTGTGTTTAAGTAAATAAACAATAAATAAAATTTGCCTTACTTCCTCACTTTGTTGTTCCATCAAATTTTGTTTTTGTAGATCGACTACACGTTCGATAGCGTATAATCTTTGACTTTTTCGTGAAAGGAATGACTCGCACGTCAACCTGTAAATGCTTTAAAGCGCAATACATTACTTAAACCAGCACCCTTTTTGACCCAAGAGGAAGAATAAAGCTGTTATATGCTTAAGACTTGCCACCAACGCTCTGTATTTTACCGGAAGACGATGGTGGCAATGGATTCATAGCATCCCATACGAGCGCTCGCTTGGGCTACTCGGGCAAAGCGAGTGACGTCACAGCGGCAGGGAGCAGGCCTGAAAGTCTAGGTGGCATTGAGAGAGGCCACTCTCGGTGGATGTGGCGCTTCCTGGAGACGACGACCTTTAGAGCGCGTCCAATGCAAACCTGTCACACCATCTCGCCACTGATAACAAAAACGCGCTAAAGTTTCGAAGCTCTGACGACTACCAAACTGTTTACGGTGTATATAACTGGCTTGCCGTTAGCGTACTCGACAACGTGCGTTCTGTTGCGTAGTGGTTAGCGCCGCACGCTGAGAATCGAGAGGTTGCTTGTTAGTTTTCGCGTAACAGGTGCTAATCTTCTGGCTTTTTTCTTTGCAAACTCTGAGTATACACTTTTTAATGTCACTTCCGTGACGGAAGTACGTCAGCGGAGCCATTGTGGAGCCCGGAATAAAACACTTTTGTGTTGAAAATTTTTTAACGGCTCTACTGCATGATTGTTCACCATAACAATGACGTGACACTGTGCTTTACGGAAAAGGCACAAGAAAAAAGCTATTGGCGGTGATTAGTATTAATGAATGGGCGCCTCTATTACATTCCTATTCTATACCGCGCGAGCTCACCGCAGTTTCATTTCTTTCAATTCCTGGGAATGAAAAAAAAACTGAGCTGATTCCTCTTTCGGGAATGACCGGGTAATTTAGTTCCATGCCTGTAATTCCTCAACGCAGGAAAGGCACCTTGATAGTTTTCTCGGGTTGAGAATTAACGCCTCATACAGCTGACATCATCAGATGCATTAAGACCTGCAAAAATATGCCGTATAAATACGCTACCAACGTCGAAAGATAATAGCTTGGTGTCAAATGTCATGGCAAAGGCACCACTGTGTCTAAGCAAAGGGGAGAGTATTGCGAGAAGCTGGGGAGTGCATGAGGTGAGACTGTGCAGACGCCAGCGTTCATACGCATCAAACTTAGAAAAGCGCCTTTTCAAATATGCGTCCGAGTCACCTAAGACGTAAGATGTAAGAACCGGCACGGCGCCGCGATTACGTGAAGAATGGAAACCAATTTCGGAGCAACACAGTCTATATAAGGACAGAAGTGTAGTAGGCCCGTTGCCTATAAAGTTACCGTGAGTGTAATGGCCAAAGAATTTTGAAAATACTGTTTCATTACTAAATTTGGGGTCCTGACTTACTTATATTTGAAGTTTGAAAAAGCGTGTAGCGTAACATGGGCTCGATTTTCTGGAAAAGGCGTAATTCCATTCCCATTTCATTTCGTGCAAAAATTCACTTATTTAATTCACACTTCATTCCTGCAAACATTGTCTATATTCTATTTCGGAGTCGTGACCATGGGAAATTATTAAGGAATCATTCCAATTTCAGAGTGGCAACTCCACAACACTGGTGGTGACGTTCTTTGAAGTCTATCAATCGTCTCTGGGCGATGTCGTAGAATTTTGACAGTGTCTGCGAGAGTTTTTTCAGCTGTTTATCAATAAACAACAATACCACATTATTCCGAAAGCCCTGAATAATCGACTGAGCAAACTTGAAGATACTTTTGGCACTGAAATGGCCCAAGTATATGAAAAACAAATAAAATTTATGACGTTGCAATAATGTACCTGCGCTAGTGTTTGGGTACTCATTAAACAAAGAGTTTTTTTGTATATTTGTTTTCTCTTTATTTTGTAAATGGTTTGAATATTTTCACACGTCACGTTTCGCTGAGTAGGGGAATGTTCTCTTAAATTTTTTTTGATAGATTTCACCAAATGTATCTTTGCTTAGTACAGAATCCCCACTAAAGAAAAAAAAGCTTCACGGATGTGCAAGAGAACAACTAATTTTACTAAATACGTGTAAATTGAATAAATGCATATTTTCCAATATCTGGTTAACAACAGAACATTGTTATATGTTACGCTCATTCTAAAAGACATACAGTGGGGACTAGAGGAGTGAAGTTCTGCTGGTAATATTAGGAAGTGATTTTTATTTTGCGCGTTACTTCGCCAATCAAAGTATACGTAAAAGCTTAGGAAGTAACATGAAAAAGAAAAAGATCTTTTAGTTTCATGGTCATTTCCCGCATTCGATTTGTTAGAACAAGAGCGAGGAGGACGGGAGAGTTGCAAAGCATGGGAAGCCATGCACGAGGAAGACATCACACAAGAAAACTGATGCTGATCTATATATTAAAAAAGTACATCATTTTGGTTGTAATCGCTAAGGTAAAGTGCGACCGGAGAGTTATAACAAGACTGCCATTGTAGCGAAACCACAGACGCGTCTCTCTCTGTCTGGCTCTTTTTAACGACGCTGATGATGTGTGCGCAAAAGGCTATTACCCCTGGTGAATGTTATTTTTATTTATTTATTTATTTTTAATCTTCCTTTTTTAAAGGAGACCTCCTTGAGCACGAGTGGTACAGCTTCAAAGCAACTTCGCTGCCCCCCCCCCTCCGCAGCTGTGGGCGGAGCCAGAGCTGCTGTTTTCAGAGGCTCCATTAGGGATGCATCACGTTGTCATCGCGTATTCCATGGCGTGGAAGGAGAAGGGTGCGCGGAGTAGGGCGTCTGCAACAACTTGAATGAGCGCATGAGGCACGCTGCGTCGGGTAGGGCAGGTAGCTATCGCCATCGCGGGCGCAGTCTCACAGAGATCCAACGAAAAAGAACAGAAATAAAAAAAACGACAGCGATCTTCTCGAGCGGTGCACGTCGTTGGGTTATTCTCTGGGAAGCAAAGACCTGCGGCCAAGAGCACGAGCAGCTCTATATCGTCCGCGTACACGGTATATTGAGGCTCGGCGACAGCGCGCGCAGGCACAAAAGGAGGCCTAATGGCCCGACCGCTGCACGAGAGGACGTCATTAGGCGAGTCAAAGGTGGGCCCCAGAGCACAAACCGGTGTAGAAAAGAACACAAAGCAGGACGAAACTAAGTCCCTCGTAGGGCCGGAGAAGAAAGGGACACGAGCACAGCGGCAGTGAAATGTGTGAATCTGCGTGTGAAAAACGGACGATTACTCGGATGAGCGCGCCCCATGTCGGGGAGCCAAACCGCATTCGGGCGGTCCGGACAATGCGCGCGCAGCCTTTGGGCACCGCTTCAAGCTTCTTTTCCGGTAACGACGATCGTCATAAAAGTACCTCGAACCTCGGCAGGCCAGAGAGCGCTCCTTGGTAGGCACTACTTTCCCCGCGGCGGCTGATATACTATTCGGAGGGCTCCGAATATGCGTCCTTTTTCTGATCAAACAATCGAACCGCCTCAGCAATGCTCTCTCCTCCGACGGCGGCGACCAGTTCAGTTTGCATCTCCCATGCACGCCGAACCGTTGACTCGTCAACAGCGCCCCGGGAAACGCTTAAGACCACCATCTGTGATCGCTGGTTTCTGTTCATCGGATATCCAGTGCTGAATTTTGCTTTTTAAGGCTAAGTGTTTTTTTTTTGCCGTTGGCCAGCCCGCTTCAGCAACAATATTTTCAACAAAAGCGTAGCTGAATGTTTCCTCTCCAAAAAAATTGGCCCCGGATCAGCAGGTACATTGCAAATGCCATCGAAACGTGATAGTCTTGCGTCTGGAAAGAGTGAACAAAACATATATTTGATGTTGTGCGCCCGAAAATCAGTGAATTGTATTCTGGAGGCGCTGCGTTAGAGTGCTTCGAGCGTGTAGCGGAGGCGAACGAGCACATCGAGGCACGTTAGCCACGAGCGCTATCTGGCAGTTATCTCCAAAAACGAAGAAAGGCCTCCGCGCCTGCTGAGAAAGATACGGGCCATTCTCGGGGGCGATAAGGTGTAGAACGCAAAGCGACGGGCAGATGCCATCACCGTGTCGTTTTAGCAAAGCGTTGGTAACACTTGCCTTTTTGAGCACCACGTCGCACTGTCAGCGCAGCGTGTTTAACGCTAACGGTCCTTAGAGATTTGTTTGTGCCTTTTCTATTGTAAAAGCCCACATACAAAACATCGACGTGTTGTTGTGGTACCTCAGATATGCGCAATGATTGTTTTTTAATTGACAGTGCACAAGTATGAACGCTGGACCTTGAGCAATATTGGTGGGCGCTGCGGATGAGGTCGGCCGTTTGAGGTATCGTTAAGGGTGGACAGACAAACGTACAGACAGACAGACCAAAATTTTTCCGTCGAAGGTCCCCAAGAAAGACTTTCATCTTTTTAAAATTTTATCGTACGATGGATACGTGTCGAAGTTGTCTTTAGAGTGCCTCGTTATTTGAAGTCGGCCACCGTGGACACAAATCCTCTACTACATCTGCGCGACGAGATGTTCCCTGCGTCGAAAAAGTGCATGTGGTGTAGTTAAAAAAAAGACTTACAGGATCTCTTTCGAATTCGCCAGAGAAGACTTGAAGGCGAATAAGCGTATCAGTATAGGGATTAGTTGGTATTCCATATTGAACTTGCGTACAGCGCAAAAATATACCAATGGCAGCGCTCGTCTTTGTTGGTTCTTTGTGCCTTCATCTTTTTCTACGCGATACGCAAGTTGAATACGGAGGCCAAAGCCGTTCTTTTTTTATCAGGAGAAGTACTCATTCTCCCTCGGCCCCGTTCGAAAACTTTCATCACGTAAGGTGTTTTTGTGCTACCTCCATGATCGTCCCACTTTCGACCAAACGACCATATGTTGTCATGATCACGCTATGCAACTTCATAGTGACGCCATGACTACGCTGTGTGGTGGCGTCATCACGTGATCTATCTTTAGCATCACTCGCATCGCTGCCACCATCGGTCAATTTTCGTTTTGATAATGCATCCATGACTTTCACCTCAATAAATTAAAATACAGTCATCAATATTAGAGTACAATTTTCTCCGTTTCCCATTGCCGTTACTGAATGCATGAAGGACCTCCAATGATGTACGCTTAGTAATGAGTACTCTACTTATTGTAGACAGTACTTGTGAGAATTTGAACGCTCGCTGGTTCGTCACGTTTGTTTCATATATGGCGACGCATGACGTAAAAGGCATCTGACAGGTTGTGAAAGTGTGAAAGTGTGCTTCTTTTTTTGCTTTCCGTCCCATCACTGTTGGCTCGTCTGCGCTTCATTATTCGTTGCCTTCCTCAATAGTTCGTAAAATAGAAAAAAAATAAAGAAAGAGTGCGCCTTCACGATCTGTGAGTCCCAGGTATAGTAACGCTATGTAGCGGGCAAGCTAGCGGTAAACATAAAAATATATCCTGCAGGGGTCAATTTTTACGCGGCAGAATCAAGGAGCCCGTGTCGCAGAAGATTTGACGTCATCAGTGTCGTCATCGTCGGCGTTTTTTATAGACGAAAAATACCGATGGATACAGAGAATAACAAATAATCAGGATTTGAGACAAAGTTTATCCTGAACTTTCGAGGTACACCAGGCTTCCCAGCTTTCTCGGTAACGGAGGCTTTCAAACATACTATAGTTGCTTTACAGGGTATGTTAATTAGAAGAATCAAGCAATCACTGTTTATTAGGTAATATTGGACTTATTTATTTATTTATTTATTTATTTATTTATTTATTTATTTATTTATTTATTTATTGATACGTGGGGTTTAACGTCCCGAAAGCACCATATGCTAGAGACGCCGTTGTGGAGGACTCCGAAAACTTTGACCACCTGGGGTTCCTTAACCTGCACCTAAATCTTAGTATGCGGGCCTACAGCATTTTCGCTTCCATCGAAAACGCAGTCGCTGCAGCCGGGATTTCATCCCGCAACCTGCGGGTCAGCAGCCGAACACCTTAGCCACTAGACCACTGCAGCTGGGTTGTTTCAAAAATTGTGTCCGATATAACTTGAAAATTAGAGATATAAAGTGTTTGCTTGCTACCTAAGGTGTTACCTTTATTGCGGCAAAGAGCATCTCAAGATGCGTGCGAACGTTAATTACGGGAGTAGTTATAAAAATTTTAAAAAGTTAATTTTTAACCAGTTAAACTAAGCGGTCGAGTCGAATGAGCGAGTTAAAGACCTTCCGCCGAATAGTCCATGGCCACTTCTAATCACAGCGGAGCAATGAAATCTTGCTAGCTTAGCAGGTAAAACTGAAACCTACGCATCAAACAGCGCATTCACCATTCACTTAAAAAATTCCGCCATATCCACGAAGTGAATGATGATGAGTGGGCGAAGCTCCGGAGGTAAACCTGGTAAACCATGAATCCTCTGTACATTTTGCCCACTCGATTTTATTACATCGCGCCCCCTAGCGTACGTCGCCGCACTAAATCGAACGATTGCCTTCAACCAATGACACGCGCCATATGTGACATCATTCCTATTTTATAAGATCTCGCGTCTTTCATCAACTACAAGTACCGCTTTCTAATTTATAACATCTTGCATCTTTTCATCATCAGCTATAAGTACCACCATCTAGTAAACACTACAAGAACTAAACGAGAGGTGGCTACATACAGGAGACGGTACCGCCATCTAGTGAACACTGCAAGAACTAAACTAGAGGTGGCTAGATACAGGGGACGGTACCGCCATCTAGTGAACACTGCAAGAACTAAACTAGAGGTGGCTACATACAGGCTACAGGGGACGCACAGCCCACGCCCTAAGGAGCTTCGCCCCTAAAAGTGTTTATTATGACGAGACTGTTTTCCGTGCCGTTATGAAACCACTCATACGTTCAACTAGATTCTTCGTTTCGTGGCAACGCTTTCCTGCCTCATGGCCGCTTAACGACGCTCGCTTATCCTTTTCTATCAGTGTGAGGGAAGCCGTGTCGTCCCTGAGGGCGTTTTCGAAGTAAATGGTAAATGCGCTGTTCGGCCAGTCAGTTTCAGTTTCACCATAACAGCCAGATTTCTTCGTTCAGCAGTTATTACCATTGGTTATGGAGTATTACAGCACAGCAAGTGCTTAAATTCACCCATTTGACTCGACCGCTTATTTCCACAAGTTAAAAAGTTATTCGTTTTAATTTCTGTTATTACTACCGTAATAATTGTTTGAAAGCATCTTGAATGTCTTACGCCACAGTGAATGGAACGCCGCAGGTAGTGTGCAGATACCTCCTTTCTCAACAGTCGTTTGTTTTTCAGCCAATTTCTTTGGTCTCGCACATTACCTGCTTACCTGAGGGGGAACCTAAGAGCCACATTACGCTCAAGCCACACAGCTGCCCGTACAGGGTAGCCTCACGACGAATATGCCCTAAACCTGCTAGAGAATGACCAGTGTCAGCCTCGGCATTTGTGTCTCATTCAACCAAACACACTCACATGTACACACGCAAACAAACGAAAAAATGAAAATGTTTCGCCGTTTCGGTGCTCGATACGTGTGCATTCTTCACAATGGAGGAGGTACATCGCGCCTCTCTTGTATGCGTGCCGAATGATGCAAACACCTCTTGTCGTTTCGCTGGGATGTAGTAAGGGCACCTCATTCCTTGCGGAGAAAGTATTCGCTACTGGCTCCGAAGTCATCTAGCTTCGCTACGATCATCTAGCTTCGGGTTGACTTTTCTGTTTTTTTATTCAGTTCTAGAGTGCATGTTTCTTTCAACCATGTTTTTTGCTCTCAAAACAAGCTTTTGTCAAACTCTCGATTACATCGCGACCATACGTAACGTGTTACCACACTGCATCTGCGGAAGACCTTGTAGGCTGTTGGCTCTTACTGGGCTGATGCGAGATTAGAGAACCGTCTTGACAACCTGGTTCGCCAGAATGAATTGTGGAACGAAAGAAACTCATGCGAGGCTGTATGACGAGTTGGCAAGCTTTAGCTTTCAGCGTTTCGTCCTCATAACCGCACTAAAGGTCTCAGCACGTAACGTCTTTATCAGTATGTCCAAGTACAACATGCTTATAACCGACAATGCCTAAATATATCCATAATTTGGCAACAAGCATGCAAGCGCCGATTGATTCCCGCCCACTGAATCTCCGTCGAAGCCAGATGCTCCTGATAGTCGACGTACACACTCGCTCACATCAGACGCCTTTTTTTTTATGAAAGCGACAACACGTCACTTGAGGCAGAGCCAAAAGTAACGGGACACAAAAGCATCTGGCTTTTAGGACGAAAAAATAGTGTGCTTCACGTGACCTCCGAACATACATGATCACTGGCCACTCGGACATCTGAGGCAACTATATGTTAATATGGTTGCGGAACCTCCATCGCCACACTTACCATTAGCTACATAATAGCAGTTCTTGGATAGTTGTCCGAGCACTTTAAACCCCTCTCACCCAATAAATTGAAGAGCTATAGACATGACATGTGAGTCTTTTAAACCACCAATGAGGATCACGTTATTAAACGAAGCTTTGGAAATGTTAATCAGTAAGCAAAGCATTG
This sequence comes from Rhipicephalus annulatus, assembly GCA_013436015.1. NCBI lineage: Eukaryota > Metazoa > Arthropoda > Arachnida > Ixodida > Ixodidae > Rhipicephalus > Rhipicephalus annulatus. The sequence continues at coordinate 319,392 of WOVY01003737.1, read as the reverse complement.
GATCAGCTTATTCACTCTTCTGTTGTCTCATAGTATGGGCCAGCACGTACAGCGCACATAACTACTACTTACAGGTGACAAAACTCCATCAGACTCTGGGACATAGTGTGGAGACCTTGATCGTGCTTATCATTTCAACACGATGAGACCAGAAGCAAGACCTCAAATAAAAAAAGTACTTTCCTCCTGTTCCATGCAGACAGCAGGTTGACCGTGATCCAGTAATGTTATGGGCACACACACATTTTAACCATACGATCAGTATCGAGCATTTCAGACAATGGTACTACATTCAAAGTCGCAACATACTCTCACCATCGGATGCTGATGCGACGGTGTCATTTCCTATAGCTCTAACATCCAGATAGTCAGATTCTTGGGTCTTTCCAGTTGTTTTTATTGACCCTGTTATACCTTCATATATATTGTACTTTTGTAGCACATCTTTTCACGTCCATTCAACACTTCACACGTCACAGTGAAAATATTTGTGTTTAAATGTAGTTAGTTTGAGTAATTTAGAGCATCCGTATTTACAGGCTACCGTAAGGCTATGTTTTACCGGTCCTTCGTTTTTGAGTGTTGCATTGAAAGCTAATGGTGTCCTGCATGGCACACTTCCGCCAGATCCCTTGGCACCATTGAACTTTACACGTAATCACAATCATCCTCGGGATCACTGCCATCAGCATAACAACCACCACCACCACCACCACAACCACCACCGCCGCCGCCTACACCACGAATAGAAAATGCAGAGTGGCTTAAGGCACGTGTCATGCAGAGATACAGAATAATTTAGGTCCCCTGTGTTTTTTAACATGCAGCTACACCTAAAGAAGAACGTTAAAAAAGTTTATTCTTTGCCAAAATGCTGCCACCGTAGCTAGGAACAGAACCCGAAAGCACGTGAAAGGTGGAAATGACATTTGTACCATTGAATAAAGCGAATACGAACAAACTTTTTATTCAAAGCCTTCGACTTTTACCAGCCTTCCAATGTGATTCCGGATAATTTTTCAACCAGTCTTCTTTGGCTGGATATGAAATGAAAAACTTAGATCATGTCATGCGCATCTTATAGTGTCTACATGGTCTAACAACAAGACAATGCCGCCTGGTTAACTAATTTATAATAATATTTAATAATAATAATAATAATAATAATAATAATATGAAGAAGAAGAAGAAGAAGAAGAAGAAGAAGAAGAAGAAGAAGAAGAAGAAGAAGAAGAAGAAGAAGAAGAAGAAGAAGAAGAAGAAGAAGAAGAAGAAGAAGAAGCGACTTATGTTAGTTTGCGGCCCATGAGAGATGTGGCTCACCATCGGAACAAGAGCTTCAATTAGGAAAAATATCTTGAATAACGCTCGCAGGTTTGTAGTTTCCTAAAACTAGAGTGGCCTTGGAGACCACAGGCAGGTGCATCCCATAGAGAGTAATGAAAAAAAAAGCCATTCCTAGTAGGTTGACAAAATCATTTAAACAATATAAATACATTGTTAAGTGATAGATGTCGGTATTCATGTAAACTTGTTTGTATTATTGTTTTTGTCAAAACGTCAAAGCGCGCCGCAAATCAGTGGATGGGCTTTTCAAGTCCTCTCATATTTTTCCCAGCTGCTGTACAATTTCCTAGGGAGGCGGAAATGTTGTAGGCCCATGTGCTCACATTTGGGTGGACGTTAAAGAACCTCAGGTGCACGAAATTTCCGGAGCCCTCCAGTACGGCAGCTCTCATAATCATATGGTGGTTTTAGGACGTTAAAATCCATATATATATATATATATATATATATATATATATATATATATATATATATATATATATATATATATATATATATATATTGTGGTCTACGCTCTTTCAACACCTGAGCGGAACTACACCCTCACAGAGCAGGAGTTCCTGGCTATCGTCTGGTCAATACTGAAATTGCGCTCCTACCTCTACGATCGACACTTCACCAACGTTACCGACCACCACGCACTGTGTTGGCTCTCATCAATGAAGAATATGTCAGGACTTCTAGCACGCTGGATACTGCGCTTACAAGAGTACGACTTTACCATAACGTACAAGTCTGGCAAATGCCATCATGTTGCCGACGCGCTTCCCGGGTGCCCATTTTCTCTCTCGACAATATGTCCAACGCGTCAGCTTTAAATGATTCTGACACCCAGCTTGCCTCACAACACCTATCGGTCACCTCGCTGGACCCAATGTAACTATCTTCGAGCTTCAATTCACGTTCACTTCAACTGGCAGGTTCCTACTGCCGGGCTTTCATTGATCGCCTTCTCGGTGTCACTAAACCACCCAACAGCCGCTTGCCGCGCCAGCTTCGACCCTTTCGCCTTAAGGACGGTGCGCTCAAGCGCTACATTTACCCTATCACCGATATCAAGTGGGTGCCAGTTCTTCCCCGCTAGCTTCGTCGTCGAGTTTTGCAAGCATTTCACGATGATATTGCTGCCGGTCATCTAGGCTTTCACAGGACCTACGATCACCTCAAGACGCGCTGCTTCTGGCCTGGCTTGTCTCTAACGGTGGCCAAATACGTAGGCTCGTGAGCGTCGTGTCAGCACCGCAAGCGATCCACATCCCCGCCCTCTGGTTTTCTTCAGCCTCTTCTCTGTCTGACCACACTATTCGAATTTGTCGGAATAGACTTGTACGGTCTTTTGCAGCTGACGTCTTCCGGTAACCGTTGGATCGTCACTGCAGTCGACCATCTAACAAGATACGCCGAGACTTCACCTCTCCATTCTGCTACCTTCACAGAAATCACCGAATATTTTTTTGCACTCCATCTTCTTGCACCACAAAGCCCCTCGCGTTCTTTTGAATGACCATGCAAAACCTTCATTTCCAAGGTCCTCGAGGAAGTCCTCCGGGCGTGTAATAGAACGCATAGAACCACTTCTACATACCATCCGCAGACGAATGGCCTTACCGAGCACTTCCACCGAACACTCTCTCACATGATATCAATGTACTTACACCCTGACCACAAAAACTGGGATAACGTTTTACCGTTTGTCACCTTCGCCTACAATACTGCGATACAACGATCAACTGGCTACAGCCCATTTTTCCTCGTGTATGGCCGATCTGCCTCCTCGGTCTTCAACACGGCATTATTCTTTGCACCTGCTCTGAGCTGTACCATGCTCGCAGGAACGTTCGCAGCCCGAGTCACACGCTGCCGCGAAATTCCTTGCAAAAACACGGTAGCAACCCAAAAGGAGAGAAACGTGATAATAAACGACGCGACGTGGCCTTTAATACTGGTGATAAGGTTTTGCTATGGACCCCGGTTCGTGCGTCAGGGCTTCGCGAGAAATTATTTCACTGGTGTGTTGGCCCATGCACCATTGTACGACAGACACTACAGTTAACTATCTCGTCCCCCCGCTTTAGTCAGTCACTGACCGCCGTCTGCGCAGCACGGAAATCAATGACGTTTCGCGCATCAAGCCTTTTATTACTCGTTTAGCCTAACTCTGAGTGGCGACCAGGTTGGCCCCTTCGAAGAGGGGGGGGGGGATTTTGTACGCGCGTTCCAAGCACTTCATCGTTATCACTTGTACATACCCATCATCATCGTTCCCTCTCGTTGCTGTTCTGAGCCGAGGGAGACGTCGTAGAATAAACGCTTCTGCTCGCCGAGCCTGGTGAAGTCTGCCTGCGTCTTTCATTATATATATGAAGCACTAGACATCACGAACATATACCAGCCCGGAAGCGTCTTTGGGCAGGCTTCCCCCTTTTAGTGTTTCGATACTTCTCCGAATTTCACCAATTAGGTCAAACTACCATTCATTCAACGAAGATGAAAGCAGCCTTTGCAGGCTTCCCGCTATACTGTGGAGAAAGAAGCCAGTCGACATTTATCAGCGCCCGTGTGGGGGGAAAAGTGAGGACAACTCGCCGAAATCACGCGGGAGTTTCGGGAACGTGTGGGTGTATAGCTCGCTTACCTCCCTCGCATCATCCCGAAAAGATAGCGGCGATGAGGGCCATGATAAGGCTTCCGAGACAGAGAATAATATAAATCAATACTGTGGTAATATGCCGAGTTGTTCGCACACGTGGACGCGAGGGAAGCCGAACTGAATGCTCTTTGAATTAATAATCACAGACTGGGGCACTTTTTGAAAAAAAAAGAAAGCCTATTTAGTGAGATGATGAAAGAAAGTTTAGTGAGATGATTTCGCGTATAAAGCTACACGGTATCTGGTCCAGCATTGATTCCGCATCCTTATGTTGAGACGCACAACTGAAAGGCTTCACAGCCACGACTGTATACGATAAGCGACAAAGCTAACCTATAGTCTATGGCGATCCATCACCAACTGATCTCTCAGCCATACTTCGCAACCTGCGTTCATAATGCATGCCATCGCTGATAATAGCGGCTAAAATGAACATAAATTACCATTTCATGAGCGTTTAAACAAGATTTGGAGGCATATATTAAACGTAGTGCTCTTTATTCCAGAACTCCTGTAGTTTTGTCGACTGTTGTGGAGCTGGTAGCCTGCACGGTTCCAGCAGTTAACAATGACCTCTCGTAATCATTGCACTGGTAACAAATATGTGAGACACCCTTATATATGTGCCGCTTATAAATACTACCTGGTGGCTAGTAAAAGTATGCCGTCAAAGTAATAAAATACACCGGAAACTAGTAAACACATGCGTAGTGATTACAAACTTTTTTCTAAGAGTGCAGGGCACATTTTACATAAGGCACCTCGAGTTCATCCTGCTTTCCTGTGTTTATCTGTGTCACTATATTATTAGCTCAAAGCAGGTTGTCAGATGACGTCATTTGGATGACTTCAGTGCATGTGGCTTCATGAAGTCCAGTAGTCTCAGTGATGAGACTATAAGGGCTCGTTGGTAGGACGTGATGATAAACTGAAGCGCATAATTGCACAGGGAGAAAAGCATCGCTGTGCTCATCTGTCCTGTCTTTCCTGATGTTCTTGTGCCTCTGCTCAACGCACTTCACCAATAACCAGTGGCTTCAGCTTTTTTAGGGCAGCCATGTCAGAATTCAATAGTTTAAAAGAGAGACGTCTGTGCGGTATTCAGAAACAATACACTGATATTTTTGTAATGGTAAAATAAGTATAACGGATGAAAAAAAATAAATGAAAGAAGCCTGCGTGACTGGAGAAGTCGTAATAAGAAAATATGAATATAGAATTTTTATTGCTTTTTCTTTTTTAAGCCTGGCAGCTCTCCGTTTGCGTTATCGCTTATTGGAGATGAAAATATTGTTCCCTATTTCCAAGTAAATGAGATAAATGCGCACCGAAGTGCAGATGGAGCGCTAGCAGGCAACACGCGATTTTTGATCGAAGAAAAAGCATTTCGCATCGATCTGAGCGGGGTGCGTCACTTCCATCTTTTTCACTGTTTTATTGATTCCATTTTTATTTCAAAAGAAGAAAGAAAAACGCAGAAAAAGTGACACGAAGCGAAATTCCGACAGAAAGAGAGGACTATTACGGAAAAACAAGAAGCGAAGCACCATTTTTACGATGTCGTTTGGCGCGAATGCTTTCATCCGTAGATTTTGTTTCCTTGCCCCGAGGCCATCCTTCTCCCTCTCTTGCAAGCCCCCACGCACCCCCCCCCCCCCCGTCTTTTTTTGCTCCTCTTCAAAGAGAGTGTGCTATACGCTCGTGTGTCGCGGCGGAAACATTTCGAGCCCCGCGTATTGTTGCTTTTTATCGGTTTATAGAGCAGCCTAAAAGATCGGAACATAAAACACAAGCCTCTTCGGCTTTTTGCGGGGAGACGGGAAGCCGTGACGAGGCGTCGCCACTCTCGAAGTGGTCAGGAAAATAAAAAAATAAAAGGGAAGAAGATCGGCCGGACGCGCCGGTAAGAAAGACGGGCACGGATCCTGGCTTGCGCTGACGCAAAGGGAAGAGGGGGCGGAAGTGACGCTATAACGAAGGGCACAGGACAGTGGGCAACAAGCGGTGTGGGGAGGGCGGATGTGAAAAAGTAGCGGCTGTTCATTCGGTTTGCGAATGGAAGCCTTGTATTTGCCCATACGAGGACAGATGTTCTGGTTAACTGGGCGAGAGAGGAGCAGCGCGAAGCCTGGGCGCCCCGTTTTTGTGCCGCCGTGGGAAAAGACGCCCGGCCGCCGGTGCGATCGCCGACGGTTGTCGCGACGCGCGTGACTTTCGCGCGACGAAGGAGCGGTGCGCCCAGGGCTCCCTCGTTGTTGTTTTTGGTCCCCTCCTTTGGCTGGTCCTTTCTTCTGTACCTCGCGCGCTTTTCTTCTCTGTCTCTTTCGATCCTTGTTTCCCGTTTTCGTTTGGTTTCGCTTACTCGCTGACACGGTAGATTTTCCTGCTGCCGCGGCTGTTTGCCCCGCAGAGTGTCCCTACCGATTCTACTCCCTTCACGACCCTTTATCTGCTCCTGTCACGCGCCGGCCTCCCTTTCGGTGTATATGTCTCGAGGGCAGCAGGTGATGGAATAGGGGCTCCAAGAACACGCTAACAGACAAGAGCAAGGCTACAGAGTGTTGTGTTCGTAACAAATAAAAAATAAATGAAAAATGATTGATGATGTGCAAGAAAGTGGGCTGCCATCCAGAGAAAAATCCATCTGTATAATGTTTTAGCTATAACCATTGGTTTGTTGCGAACTAAAATCACGACATGATCACGGCGGACGCCGTAGTGAAAGGCTCCGAACATTTTGACTGGCTGGTGTTCTTTATAGGGCCCTGCAACAAATCTTGAACATGCTCAAAAAATGCTGCCGATCGGTAATCGAGGATCCCGAGAACACGAGAGCTTAACAGGAGAGCTCAAACTCTTATTCAGAGTCAGTATCAGTGGCTTTATCTGTAGCTTTCTTCATCGTGTCAAGACGTCGCAGTGGGAAAAGTGTAGCTGATGTTGCACTGCTTATAGACAGCGAGTCCTCGTTTCCCGCCAACGGACTCCCCGCCAACGGACTCCCCGACCGCGAAGTGCATCCAAACGTCAGAACTTGGCCCAACCATTGCAAAATCAGCTTGCACACGGCTTTAAAAGCTGACTTCCAGCACAGGTCGCAGAAGTGTGTGAGGGAAAGTCAAAACCCAACAATAACGAGTAACAAAACATCAGAAATCGCCCCCAACACGAGCACGCCCCAATGACAAAGCTACGCTATAGATTGAAGCTCTGACGCTGGAGTAGACTTTGTGTGATGTACATGGCAAGTGGTCAGCCGTCGTTTGATGTTTTGGTATCACGCGCGACGTTTTGGTTTCACGTTCAACGCTGGCTGTTGCATAAGCTTCATTTTAGTACGTTTTAACCCACGAAAGTTTTGGCCAATTTTTCCAACTGCATCGAAGAAAACAGAAAAGGTTTTTTTTTGAAAATTTTTCTGATCTTTTTTTTGCATTTTTCATCTCTAATTGTGAGCTTCATATTTGCCCTGCCGCGGTGATCTCGTGGCTAAGGTACTCGGCTGATGACCCGCTGGTCACGGGATCGAATCCCGGCTGCGGCAGCTGCATTTCCGATGAAAACGGAAATGTATGCCCGTGTGCTCAGATTTGGGTGCACGTTAAGGAACCCCAGGTGGTCGAAATTTCCGGAGCCCTCCACTACGGCGTCTCTCATAATCATATGGTGGTTTTGGGACGTTAAGCCCAACATATCAATCAATCAAGCTCCATATTTCTCGCGGCCATCGCGGAATGCCGCGACGTGCCCGCGTGCTCACTCGCGTTTACACTGAAAGTAAACCACGTGTTGGAAAAAAAAAAGAAAATGCTCAAGGTCATGACACACGCTGATGAACGGGCGCTGATCAAAAGTGCGCGTGGCGTTTCATCATGATGATGATTTCTGTTTCCAACAAAATAATTGCGGTGAGTTTCAACTGCTTCGATGTAACAAAAAATATTCTGTTAAATTTAGGCTCACGTTCAAGAGGCACAGGTGATCAAAGTTTCAGGAGTCCCGCACTATGGGTCTATGGTAATGATATGGTCGTTTTGAGGACGTAAAATATCTTAAGTAGCAAAAAATAGCTTATTCTATGAAGTTGATTGATAGGTGGGGCTTAATGACCCAAAACCACCACATGATTACGAGAGACGCCGTAGTGGAGGGTTCCGGAAACTCAGACAACCTGGGGTTCTTTAACATGCGCCAAAATCTGACCACATGGGCCTAAAGCATTTTCACTTCCATCGAAAATGCAGCCGCCGCAGCCGGGATTCGATCCCGCGACCTGCGGGTCAGCAGCCGAGTACCTTAGCCGCTAGACCACCGCAGCGTGGCCTTAATATATGAAGTTAATAGCACAGAAATGTGTACTACTTATGTGGCCCTTTATGAAGCAATGTACCCATGCAATTATTGACGAATGACCGGGACTGCCTTGCGTTGTTTATGCAAGTCTGTGGGAATTCGGAGAAGATTCTCGAACCAGACTAAAGCGCTGCACGTGCTTGGGCCTATCAGAAAAAAACAAGCCCGGTCCGGCTTGTGGGCTGGTGCGAGCCGCGCTCGGGTCGGGCCGGCTTTGATCTTTGCCTCAGTTTTGCTTTATCTAAAAAGAAAACACTTCTTTTATGTGGGTCAACCTATCTGGAGAAGTTGTGTGAAAGACAAACACGGAAGTTTTTTTTGTTTCTTGCATGGAGCTAGTTTATTTATGTGTACGTGCGAGCTAAAAGTAAATAGACCAGATGCTCATATTATTACCATATTGGTATTTTGGGCTTTACTTGTACTCGCTATCATTTTATATCCCAAGTGTTATTTTACAACCACAATACTACATGTAATATGACGAAATTTACACATAACTTATCATCGCAAGAGCGGTCACGGAGCTCTAGAGTGAGTAAATGTTTTGGGAAGTTCCGCCCGTCCACTAAAACGAAACGGTCCACGCCGAGTCTAGTTACATAGAATCTCTATGGAGGAGCACTCTTTTCACGTGACTCCATGACGACTTCCGTAGGCCAGGTGGGGACCAAAGGGCTTGCGCAGTTTCCTTGATGTGCCCACATTGTTAACGAGTAAGCTTTCGTCTTATTCCGCTTTATGATATGAAAACAACAGAATAGTGCCGCAACAGCGATACAGTGCGCAGGAATAGTATAGGTCAATTCATTAGGGCATGGGAAAGTGCATTTTTGTGACTAAACACCTGGCCTGAGAAAAAACTATATTGAATTCTACGCCGGGAGTTAGCCGAACCATATGCACCCAATGAGTGTCGAGAAGCTAATTCGTGCCTTTATAATAACAATGGCACAAATTCCCAAAAACGATCGAAATCTCTTCGTTTGCGTTCTACCAGTTTCAGTCGCGTAGTACAATAGCCATTATATACCGGTGCAACATCGTTATAGACAAAGTCATAGAGTGCCATATCAGCAAAAACAAAAAGAGAGAGCACTATATAAACCATGCATAAAGTGAAACCTGTGATAAAAAGCACAAAGAGTAGGACTATGGGTAATATAAAGAGTAGCACGGTGTTTGGGAACAAGCTTTATTTATTGTGCACAGATCCACAAAGACATCTGTAATTTATTTCAGTGGTGGAAGTCTAAGAAAAAAAGTCACAGCTTTGCCGCAAGGGCGAAACAATGAACGCGATAGCAACAAATTGGAAAGAAACGCGCTGAATGGCAAGCAGATCGAAATGTGACCCACGTTTCCCACGCGCAAAGGACGCACGAAACGTACTCACAGGTACAGACTAACGCGTATAGCGTCTCAGTTGTTACTTCCCTGTGTATGCAAAGCGCGCCTTTTTCGCAAACGGAGGCTGTGCAACGATTGCAGTGACCTTTGTGCACCCGGTAACTACAACAAAATTGTTCCGACTAAACTCGAAGGCTAGCGAAGACGTAGGACTCTCCCCACTGCAAGATAAGGGCGCGCGATCGAGCGTACACCCCCTTATTCTCTACGCGGGCCAAAGTACGCGTGAGAAATGAGAGCAACCGTGGGCTCACTGTGCCATCTTGCTGATAATGCTGAAAACACGACTGTCCCCCCCCCCCCCGAGATGCCCGCCAACAGCGGTAAGTGGTAGATATGAATAGCTTGCTGATTGACCATTCAAGAAGATATCTCTGTGTGGCTCAGTGGTTAACGCCTCGCATTCACGGCGCGGGGGTCCCACGTTCGATTCCGCGCATTGGAGGCTTTTTTTTTCTGAATTTTTGTCTTCCTTGCATTTTCATATATATATATATGAATACGTATACATATATGGTCCATGACATCGACGCTGACGTCGACGCCGGCGGCGTAATCCAGCCGAGAGTGTCCATATAATTGCTATCGGAATAAAACAATTGCCGATGCCTTAGAGACTCGCAAGGCAGATCTTGGGCGTCGCGGTGGCTAGCCTGAAGGGAGACAGAAACATTGGCGTGACAAGATATACTGTGCGATAAAGTATGGCGCGCCTAAACCCTGCATTTCTTGAATATTTGGTTTTGTTTTGCACATTGACATAAGCGGAAGCAAATTAAAAACTATGCGAAAAATCGTTTAGGCTGGGTACTAATATCTGTGCGATACACGAAAAGAATAGTATCCCTAATAGTTTTTTTTTACTTCTGTTGGCCCATACGTTTTTAGGAAAGTACGCATGGTACACGCAATGTATTATAAGTATTATTTAAGTTAAGATATTAACAAAGAAGGTTAAAATTTGGCTTTTCTTCTTTATTTATTTGGCTGTGGCGAAAGACAGGCGCAAAATACACGCTCAAGAAGGGTACTGGAAATCCAGATGTGTGCACAATTGGGCTTATTGGTAGAGCATATGCTTTATTTCTCAATAGATAGCTCAATAACAACAAAACGGAAGCAAAGCGTTCTGTTGTTTAAACCCCCTCTTTTTATTGCACTCCCCAGTGAAAGTGAAGACACGTTGCAGATTACTTTTTCTTGCTGCAATATCTGCTACAAAGTGCTCGTGATGATCCTATCTGTGACAAAACGTTATTATAAAAGCCAAGGGAATTCATATTGAATGTTTTAGATCACGGCATTTACTCAACAATAAATATAACAAAACATAAATGTTTCGCCCCTTGTGTAGATGGCATCGTCAGTTCACAAATCACCACAGATGAAACAATACATCCTACATATATATATATATATATATATATATATATATATATATATATATATATATATATATATATATATATATATATATATATATATATATATATTGCCATATAAACTAGCAGCCGTGAACCACGATTTTCTTGGGCCCCATCAATGTACCTTGGCCAGCGTCGTCGCATTATTGAAATCAATCTCGTGTTCTTTCTTCAGGCAGTCGCACTTGTTGCACGAGTTGCTTTTGTATGCTGCCACCCGCATGTTTATTGAAGCGTCTATGTTTTGCGATTTTTACTGTTGAGTAAAGCCAGTGGTAGAAAGCGTTCAATACGATTTTTATTTGTATATTGCAGGGAAAAAATCTTTACAGTATGCCGCTGCTGAACGAAGATACCCAGTATGGGGCCACCCATGTACTTGCGCCGTGAGGCCCCTTTCTACTAGTAATTACCGTAGTATGAGGTATACGAGTTCACAAAGCATGCGCCATGAAAACGCCGGCATTTCCTATTAAAACGTTTTCCTGGCAATTTGGTGTTCGGGCAACTAGCCATTGGTTCGGGCTGGACCGGGTAGATGAAACTTTGCCTTGAAGCCAGACCTGGTAGGTGGTACTTTGTCTTGAAGTGTCGCGTTACGGCCAGGTTGGTTCCCTAACTTTGTGTGCAACTGTTGAATGGTTTAAGAGAGATCCTGTATCCAGTACTCTAGTTGTTTTCGTACTCCATGACTCAATAACAGCTCTGCAACGACTAAAATTTTGTCTGGCTCGTGAAAAGTTTGACAGTATTTACGTCCTTTCATGCTTTCCCGGTGGCGCTAAGTCACGTCAGACTCTTTAACCTAGTCTAAACTCGACCGGGACACCTTGAAGTCAAGTGTCTTTAGGCTAAGCTTACTGATTCTGTAAAATTTTTTAATGCAAGCGATAAGTTTAAATTTCTACAAGTCAAGCCAGCTATATTCTCAGTGAAGGAGCTGGCAGAGCGACAGCTACGGAGATAAGAAACTGAAGGCACGTGAATTGTATGGCGCAAGAGGCTTGCGGCTGAAGCCATGGAGGCGGTGACTCCGGTGAACGTCCAACTCACTGAATTGTGCGATGCTCTCCGTGACATACAGCTCTCTGTGGCGATTGTTCCAAAATGCGCTGCCAGTGAATAACAATCAAACGATAGAATTGGGATATCACATCGAAGTTACAGTAGCGAAGCATAACATGGGGCCACCTTCTTTTAAGTATATCGTTTCGTATATCGTTAAGTATTCGTTGAGTATGGTCCCGCCGCGGTGGTCTAGTGGCTAAGGTACTCGGCTGCTGACCCGCAAGGCGCGGGTTCGAATCCCGGCTGCGGCGGCTGCATTTCCGATGGAGGCGGAAATGTTGTAGGCCCGTGTGCTCAGATTTGGGTGCACGTTAAAGAACCCCAGGTGGTCTAAATTTCCGGAGCCCTCCACTACGGCGTCTCTCATAATCATATAGTGGTTTCGGGACGTTAAACCCCACATATCAATCAATTATTCGTTAAGTATATTGTATAAGTTTATTAAATTTTTTATACATTGAATTTGTTGGGATATGAATTTAATGGGATATCAGACATCCGACAAAAGTAGCTACAAAGTCATCGTGCTGATGTAAGCATTCTTGCTAAAAATGAATAGTGAAAAAAGAAAAAAAAAGAAGGTATAAGAAAATTCGACCCGCACAGTACACATTCACAAGTGTGTGCCGGCGCGGCTGGGTGCCTGTCACATGTGCTGCAGTTTTGAAGACCGAAAGATATCGGGATGGCACAGGGAACCCTACACCATGTATTATGCGAAACTCACGAGCTGTTTTTTTTTATTGCCAGCCATTATGGTCTAAGTTTCGGGTTCTCCAGTTCCACTGACAGCCAATTTTCGCCGATCCAATACGTGTGCGAAATAGAATAATGCGAAAAAAGAAATAACGCTCAGAATGAGACGCTGAAACGTAATCACCAATGATGGACGAAATGACGTGGCCTCTAACTTTTCCCGTTTACTTTTTTTGCTCATGTGCGTGGCATTTCCTTTCATGATCTCACGTTGAAACGGCTTTCAGAGAAGCGGCAGACGTGGTGTACGATTTAGATATAAGAATATTCTATCCAAATCGAGACATAGTCAAGGAGAGTTGCAACGTGACACGCACCCTTGGATGGTGAGAGATAGAAAAGACGACGTCGAATCCAACACCGACCGGGGGAGAAGAATAGAGAGCGAGAGACAGCCGCTCTGCGACACCATAACACGACGAGGAAAGGAGGGGGAAAATGAAGGAGAGGTCAGTCTTTTCGCATCAATGCGTCGCCAAGCCGTCCGCATCACAAAGGTTTTCTCATTCCATGCAGGGGAAGAAGGGCAACAAAGCAAACATTCGCAACCAGCAGCGCGCCGACGCTATTTGCGACGCCGCTATTGGCAGCCCGGTGACATCCGTATATCGGAAACGCAGCTGGGCGTCTGTCGAAGTTCGCCGAACAGAGTAATATGCCCGGCTGCGCACTCGGCCCCCTTCCCTTCCTAGCGCCTCTCGCAGCTTCCCCTCCAAGCCATGCACACGTCGGCCCAAATCCTATCTCCGAACGCGTCGCGTTTCTGCGGGCGTAAAAACTCAACGCGAAGCGACACTGCGCGATAAGGGCACCGCCGAACTGGCATCGGGGTGGCGGCTGTGAATCAATACTGCACGGGGTGCGACGGCAGGCAGGTTCTGCAGAAGCCGGCAGGAGGAGGTTGAGGTGGGAACCGGGCGATCCGCCGAAACGGCGCCGTGCCACAGCCGCCACCGGCCACTGGCTCATGTGCATGGCCATACAGGACAGTAGCAGTCGACCCTTATCGCTGGTCTCTGTATGTGTGCGTGTGGTGTGCGGACAAGTTTCCTCTCTTTAGCGCAGGTGGTTGCGGCGATAAGAGTCCGCGCGCACGACCGCCTGCTTCTGTCGCGTGCTCTGCCCCGAAGGTGCGAATAAAGCGTCGCCCACTCCTCGGGCCGTTGCGTAAGGCAGCCCTCTCGGCGGAGGAGTCCCGAGGCACAAAAGCGAGCGGGGTGATAAAATCCAGTTATTGTCAATTTACGGTGACACCATACCAGCTAGCTCCCCCCCCCCCTCCCTGCCCCGAGCTTCCTTTTGCTTGCCATATATGTCCGAGGCCCATCCAGTATGTCATTTAGTGTGAAATCGTGGATGAATGAATGATAGCCCGAGGGTGCTCCTTACACACGAAAGGAACTCTTTGGTCTGTTCCCGCGTGCCTGAGCCTGAACTCCCGACATTTAGTCTCGTAAAGCAACAGTGCGTGCAAATAAACAAGGATGGCATGCGATAAGCAAAAAAAAGGAAGCACAAGACAAATAAATTGCGACTAGCGGGCACAGATTATCGAGGACGCCGGCGACCCCGTTATGTTATAAAGACGTTCTTTTCTTCTTCTCGTTTATTGTCGTTCTGCTTCAATGCCCTGGCGAGTCCTCCACGTAAGCAATATGACAGACACTGGACAGCAATGGAGAAATGCAGTTGTGTAATGCGAAAGCATGAGGTGTGTTAGAAAAATTGCAGCATATCCACGGACTGAATGATGATGAGTGGGGCGAAGTGCCCGTCCGTCCGTTCGTGCATCCATCAGTCCGTGCGTCTGTCCCTCTGTATGTCCGTCCGTCTAGTGAACACTCCAAGTACCACCATCTCGCATGTTTTCATCATACATTGATTATATAATGCGGGCATCCTAAGAACTAAATGCGAGGTGGCTACCTACTATATTCATCGAGCACGCACGACCCACAGCCCACTTTGCTGGTATCACAAATTATAGGGGAAGCAATATTATGGACGTATATGCTTGTTATGCACCATAAATACAATTTTAATTGTGCAATGTTCGTAACCTCGCAGAGAGAAAATCTTAGCCGGCAAGAGAATTTTTGTCTCTGGCCTGCAGCTCTACGTTGAGAGCTGGGAGAAGAGAAATGAATGAATAAGATATATAGGGTCACAATGATGACTTAAGTGTATAATGAACTGTATGAGTACATGAGCGATATGCAAACATGGCCGGCGCGTAGCCCGTCTAAATGCGCGTTTTGTACGTTTCACGTGTATTTCTAGAGACTGGAGGTCAGCCCGCTCTGCAGTGAAAGCAAAACGGGGGGGCTCTTGCTGTTATGGGTTCTGCAGTGCAAGCACTGAGGAAAATGAGACGTCATTCGTTCAACACCAAGTCGCTAGCTACCTGAAAGGACTTGGTACGTATTGAAGCACCCATCCGGGCACTCGGTCAAATATCCCTGGCGTGAAGAACAAAAAAACATCGCAGCATATCCACGGAGTGATTGATAATGAGTGGCGTGAAGCGTCCATGCGTCGGTACGTCTCTATGTGGATATGCTGTGCTGGATACGCCGAACGGATGGACTGCCCTAGACCACAAGAAGCTTGGCCCCTAAAACGGCGGGCATAACTTGAGGGCGCGTGCTGTGTCGACACCAGGGGAAGAACCGAGTGCAGGTACGCTGTGGGCATGCGCAGTAGGGACAAACTGGTGACTGAGTTGCGGCGAAGCGGGTGTGAGCTGAGTCGATTCCACCTAGATAATTTCAGGCCTGTACACTGCTTCTGCCGCGGGCTCTGACGTCACTCCGTTTAGACCAGCGTTTCGCTGCACAAACATGCCTACGCTTTCTCTCGTCACTCAATAGACATGGATTTCCAAGCCTGACGAACGTTTTCGTGGCATGCTGGTGTGCTTGTTGGCGACTCGAGAAGACCGTGTTTTCCTGTGTCTGTGAACTTCAGCGTAGATATGTGATGCGCTTTGTGCACTGGATATTCACAATCTGTATGGCTACAAATCCGAACGGTTGGGCGATGCTGCGTGGCGAATTGTCGCGGCAAAGGAACTGAAGTTGCGAGTGTGTTCGTTTCCTAAGTACAACCGAAGTGGAGCATGTCGTTCGTCAAGCTGACGTCGACATCCGTTTTCTTCGTGACCCGAATGTACGTGTGTCCGCACTACACATTTCTAAGTCGTTCTAATGCCACTATCTCCAACATGTTTCGTTCTTGCTCTAAAATAAAAGTGTCATGTGTATTTCTGACTTGTTAGTGCAAGCCCTGGCATTAGAATAGTAAACTCGAGTGGCAGTTCAATTTCAGAACAGGCGTGTTTTCTTCAGGGTCGGTAAACATTTTGCTATTGGCAATTATCGCCACGGACTTGTCGTATTACTTCTGTTCACTTGGTTGAGAAAAATGGAAGGAACTGCTGCATTGATTAGAGCATCGGTTTTGTGCATAGCATTTTCTTGCCGGTGTCCCTTCCAATTTATTGCGGTAATATAGTTTTACGCCAGTCTTGCCAGTCGCTTAGCCTAATATGTTTCCTTGAAATTTAGATGCTTGTATAGACATGGTAAAGCGCTTTCTTAAACAGTTTTAATGTGTGTGAGCTCTACGTCAAGCTAGAATATTTTAGAACCATTATCAAATACACTGATCAAAGAATCGGCAGTGCAGTAGAAGTGCCCACGGGTACTAAACGGTTCGGTCTAGAGCCAGTACTAACATTTTTTCCAGGCCCCAAGTTATATGATAGACTACACACTACTGGGAGAGGAGCCAGACCAAATAAGAAACTCCACGCCTTATGTCGGTCACTGGAGATGTTTGTGAAACGGAATATTTTTTCGCTTGCCGTGGTCATCACCCTGATATTGTGCTGAATAACATACTTGTGGCAGAAGCACAGACCATGCTAATGACGTGTCTGTGAAGACAGATGTTGGAAAGAGTACAAATAATACTGCAGAAACTTTACACATGAGTATGAACAGTTCCACGCTCTCTCCTTCTCTCTCTCTATCTCTATACCCTTAATACTATCTTTTTAATTCCTCCTTACCCCCATCCCTCGTGAGCTACTGTCGAGGTATCGCACGCTGATGCAGACAATTACGGGGCTCACTTTTCTTTTAGATGCGGAGCATCTTATACTCGCGCCTTGTAGTGCGCCGTCCGCGCCGTCCGCGCCGTCCACACCGCTTCTCGAACATTCGACAGCTGACGCGCGCGCATGCGCCGTCGCGCCGTCGCCCACTCTTCCACCATCTGTGCATCCCTTCCGCCTCTACACACCGCGCGCGCTTCACTCCTCCACCATCTGTGCACCCTTCCTCCTCTACACACCGCGTTCGACATCTACAATTCTCCTGATTCTCCAGTGGACGCGCATGTGGCGTCGCGCTTCGAGAACATTCAACAGCTGACAGTGCATGCGCCGTCGTGCTGTATATATACTCAAGGTCGGCGCTCGCTCGCTCAGTTGCCGCTCGTCGGTTGGTTTGTACGGCGCGTCGACGTCCAAGGTCGCGGTGAAATGAATTCCAACGAATCCACAAACACAATGATCGACGTCCCTTCGACCAGCGCCGCCCTTTCGCATACGTGTGTACGTGTTCACTCATTTAACACCCCCTCCTACAACCACGTTAACCAATTTAGCCATCGACCCAAGTAAGTCGCAATTTAACACCCCATTTCACAACCACGTTAACCAATTTAGCCATCGACCCAAGTAAGTCGCACTTTAACACCCCGTTAACCAATTATATGCTCCGCATCCTCCTCAGTGTTCCCCCGAGGGAAGCTGCGGGCAATTTTCTCTTTAGGAATCACATAAGAATCACACAATTTTCTCTGCATCTCATAGATAGTGTGTGTGTGTGTGTGTGCGTGTGTGTGTGTTTGTATGTGTGTGTGCGTGTGTGTGTGAATAAAGAATAAACAAAATTTACTCTATTTATTTTGTCCCTTTGGCATTCTATCAAATTTGCTCTTATAGATCGAACACACGTTCGATAGCGCACATTATTTCACTTTTCCATGGAATAAATGGCTCAGAGATAAATCTGTAAACTCTTTCAAGCGTAATACATTATTCAAACTAACGCCTTTTTTCTCGCAAACGGCAGAATGAAGATATTACGCATGTAAAACTCTACCTTTTAACGGGAGACGATGTAGTCAATAGATTCACAGCCTCCCGTACGCGTGCTCACTCATGCAAAACGAGTGACGTCATGGTGGAAGTGAGCAGGCTTGAAAATATCTTTTTAGGTGGCATTGGCTGAGTACGGCTGGCGAGCGAAGTCCAGCACTGCTGCGTCATGATGACGTCAGCGCGCATGCGCAGTAACGCACAGCTGGCGGCGTAGCCTTGTATGGCTCGGGCGTAGCGAGTGCGAAGCAGTGCACAGCTGCGCTGGTGGTTGCTGATGCCGGTGGAGGTGGCATCATTATCAAGGTCAAGTGGTTGGCAGGCAATGCTAGGTGAGACAGGTTGTCTTGTTGGCATTGTACGAATTAAAGTCGACCTAAAGAGCTCCCCTCTTGAAAGTAAAAATGAATTTGAAAGAATATTCAAATTAGATTACACTTTGCTATATATAGGTAACGACATCATGAACGTGAAAAAAAAACACGAAAGAGAAATGCAGCGTGAGCCTCAGCTATGAGTTGATATAAACGGGAAATATTACTGTTTGAAACAAGTCGGGCAATGAGAGACGCCGTAAATTCTGCAGGACAATGTAATAAACTTACAACCAACCAATAAGATACGCTATAGTAGAGGACTCCGGATAATTTAGGCCATCTGAGGTTCTATAACATGCAGTGATATCGCGCACTACACAGGATTCTAGCAATTTGCTTACATCAAAGTGAAAGTGCAGTGGCCGGAATTGGCCACTGTTAAGACCAAGCCAATATAATGTTTTAACCAATATTATGAGCCATAGCTTACTCATTGATCGAACATTGTCCTGCTGATAAACACCATTCACTTCCCGGTAGGGATTCTGCAGCTTAGTGCTCGTAGACATGGCGCTGCCATGGTTACCACGCACTGAAGCCTTGCCAGTGCGTTATGTGCAATAACCACCAACACAAATGCGGCAACAGTCATATGCATATACTGATAACCTGTGGTACGCATTCAGCAAGACCTTCGGTGTCGATGGCTTAAGAAGACAACTTGCTTTGCGGTTCAGTCATATCTCTAAGGACCCCACTGTGCCATTTTTGTGAACAAAAGTTTTATGTCGCCCTTCGAGATACCGGACTATGATTTATGGGACCAGGTCAGCAAAAGTTAAAACAGCAGGTATCCGCACGCAGAAGAAAAAGGCAGTCACCTCTTCAGCACCTAACGTGATCGGGAAGACAAACAACGGTTATATGTGCCTAAGCGGGATCGGTATGTTTTTGACGCTTGTTTTCATTAGCACCTCGTCGAACTTAGATCCGCCTTATCTTTGCGCTTCTCCAATTACGCAGTGTATAAAGAGAGAAACTGGATATTAGGTTACGATAATCTCTCCTGCCTTTCCCTTCTCGTGTCGGAATGGACACTACGAAAATGGATTATTGTGAGCACCACCAAAAGACAAACCACAAAACCCAGTAAGCTCACCACTGAGGTCTCTTGGAGATGGGAGAGCATAGTCGCTGCTGGTGACGAGACGCTTTGAAGCAAAAAAGAAGGCGTGAATGTTGCAAGCGACCTACTGTGGACAACATTAACACAACCCTATGCAATCTCATATAAAACAGCGATAAAATTATGGAGTCCGCATGTTCGAAAACAACAATAGGCTCATGAGAAACTCTGTATAAAGTTAGCATAATAACGTCATAGCCACTAAGTCATCGTGATGGGTTTATCCAGTAGATCATCTCGTGGCAAACTGAATCGTAAATGGTGGTGATGAACGTCCCCTCGTGGTCATTGTTTTCGAAGTGCGTGTTTCACCCCGTGAGAGAGGAACACGCACATATGCACATTCTGTACAGTATGTCACAAATACACTTCGCCTCCGAATTAGGCGAAGTGTATTTGGCTATTAGTATTCTGAAGCAAAAATAAGAAACAATTAAATAAAATGGTCACGTGGTGAAAAGTACCCACAAATGTTCTTAGGATAAAACTGCTGTTAAAAGAACTTTATACATTGAAAATTCAAGGCCCGTGCGGCCACTGCCTTGCAGTTTCACCAACAACCTGACAGAAACTATAATGAGTTTATAACAAGGCGAATGCCCCACGCAGCTGAAGCCATTGTTTTTTATGTGTTGATAATTGGAGGTGCTTTTCAGCAGACAATAAAATGAATTGTTGCCTTCGACACTTCCGTGCAAACTTTCGCGATTTATTTCTGCCGTTTTCTTCTCAATAATCATGAAATAAAACAAAAAAGAGGCTTCAGGCAACACGAAATAACCCATACATTAACTTGTTGCAATGGAATTGCCAGTTTATGGCCTACTTCAATGACGCAAATGACAGTGAGTGGCATTAAGACAAATGATTTTCTGATACATACACACACAGAGCTTGTAAATATAAGTAGAGCAGCGGAAATAAATAGCAAAACAAATAAATGAATTAAAAATAAATAAATAAATAAACGATGGCTTGTTGTGTCCAACAGGCTCTGAGGTTACTTGATCGTACATATGTCTTATTAAAATACGCTCAAAGCCCATGGTTACAGTGTTGGTGAATTTCTCGATACTATGAGAACGTAGTACAGTGCTTAGCGGTAAAACAGTGACAAGCTTATAGTGCGATAACATTGTGAAGACACCGTACAAAGGCTACCATACGACGCTCCAGGGACCTTCCTCATAAGACGTCAATAAAACGACATCGTTGGCATGGTGAACTGACGCTTTCTTGTTGCTTCTGTCAGTATAGAAGTCCTTCAAAATTTATCACATACGATCATACTCATCATCTCTGCATTTTTACTTTCTGAACATCAAACCCTCGCTGCTGCACCACCATCAGCTATACGCGTAGGTGAAGACGTGAAAAAGAGGGCTATTTTCTAAAAAGTACAGTATCTCACAAATTCTGTATGTGGCTCTTTCTGAGTAGCAGCTGCAGAAAAGCCCGAAACTGTCTTTATCTTCTCAGCAAAGTGTTCATCAACTCTCTCTTCTTATTTTGGCTTCAGTATTGCGCTCTGCGATCAATCAGAGCATTTTCATACGTTTTCATACGTTTGTGATACCCTCAGCTCACGCTTAGCTTAAAACCAATATTTACGTCGATTGTACTGCCAATAAATAGAATACGTTCCCTTAACATGGCAAAACTCGAGTAAAAGATGCCGAAAAGTGCTCGCTCGGCATCACCTCGTAAGTACCATAACTACCGGGGGCCATTAAATTTCCTGGAAAGGCTTCCCGGTCCCCAGGGGTAATCACTGAGTGCATTGTCATCATCGAAAGTCAGACCATGCGCACGCCTTTTTTCCCCTTCTTATTTGCCGTTTATCGCGACCAAGAGTGCTACAAATTCCCAGTACCGGCCCTCTCGTCACGCCACGTTGCGGGGACGACAATCGAACCTCCTCGGACCGTTGTTCCGTGACGATGAGTTGCCTGCAAGGTGCGCAAACGGGTTCCCGGTGGAAGAGCGTGTTCGGGGGCCCCAACTGCGCCCGGTGCTATCCCCCGGGACACGTGACTCCGGCGACGGCGCAGACAGCTTTGCGAAGAAGGCGGGCGAGAAAAAAAAACACCTTCCTTTTCGGCGCCCCCCTCGACGAGCTCCATCAGGAGAAAGCATGCTGCGTCGATCGGCTGGCTGAGCCGAAAGCTCGGCACGTCGGGATCCGATGAGGTTTGGGCCTCAACGAGGTCTCTGCGGACAGATGAGGATGCCTCCCCTTTTTCGTACGAGCACCGACCACAAGGCCGCTGCGACGAGCGCCGATGCCGTAGAGAGACCATCGTACACCCCCTGACACCACGGTACCGTAGTAGCCCCAACAAGAGAACCGCCGACCCACGCTGCCGGAATTACGACCAACGGTTGTTCGCCTTCCTTCAGAGTAATTGCGCATCTGCACGATGTAGGTGACCGAATCTTTGCTCAGCATCGGTAGTGCGACTCGATAGTGTCGTTGTATGGCGCCTTGGCGACGCGCACTGTTATCGGGCACGAAGATATGTAATGCTCGCGTTCCACTTCCCACGTTTATGATGCTTAGCCGTGATAATTATGCTGGCTCGGTGTCCGTAAAACCAAGTACAATACAAAATACAATGAATAAAGCGGGAATAGAGGAGATAATAATAATAATAATAATAATAATAATTTATGGGATGTAACATCCCAATACTGGGATATGATTATGACAAACGCCATAGTGTGAGACTCCGGAAATTTCGACCAGCTGGTGTTCTTTAACGTGCACTAACATCGCCCAGTATACGCATCTCTACCATTTCGCCTTCTTTGAAATGCGACCGCCATGGCCGGGATCGAATCCGCGACCTTTTGGTCAGCAGCCAAATACCCTAACCCCTACACCACCGCGGTTGACGTGGGTATATTCTAAGAGGACAGCGCTCGCTAGTAAAGGCAAAAAACACACACACACAATAAAATAACAGAATAAGTGTATATGCTTACATCTTCGAATCATTATTTATTCATGATGGTATTAATCACCATTATTATCATTATTCTGTTCATGCTTACTGTAGGAAGATTGAATTTTCCTACCATGTCTGTCAGTTATTGCCAAATATTCCCTACAGAGTCATATCATTATAGCCGTATTTCACAACTGCGGGCATCTTGAAAGCACAATACGATTGAGGATAACACAGGCATTCCCTCTCTAAAATTTAGAGGATCATAAGTGTCCTATTAGTATTGTGTTGAGAGCCAGTCACAGCTGGGCTCATGTGCAAAACTGTTCAGAAATATTTCACTTTTGGCAGTATGCTTATACAATGAGTATGTTTATTTACATAGATGATGTAATGAATTTTGAAAGGACAGACTGCACGCTCTGAGAGTGGGCAAGTCATTTTCGAATAGTAGCGCGCTAAAAAGAAGGAAAAAAGAAAAAAAGTACGGAAGCACGGGTAGAAGGGACATGGAGACAGCTGAGATATTTACTGACCCAACGAATATATATTGGTGGTTAAACCAACACGCACTAAAAAATCGTCGGCACACAAATAATCTCATTGACACTCTACCTCCTAGCATAATTCTGCTGTAAATAGCGTAACAGAGGGTGTCACTACAGCTGAATCATCCACTTCGTGAATGAATTGAAAAAAAGTTTCTTCGATTTCCGGTGCTATGTCCATGACGCTTCCTGCACGAAAGCGGAACGTCGCACACTATTCACGAACGATGCATTCAAGCTCTGTGGCCTGCAGGGCGCGTCACCTTGCAACCACCAGTGCCACGCTGCTTGCTTTTGGCTTTCCTGTATGCAACTGCACAAATGCAGCGTCATTGCATGATAGCCAAGGATGAAACGTTGCATCCGTACCTTGCTCCCGCTTCCTTTAAACGCTGAGACGGGCCACGTAGGTATACGGAATGCTCGCAACAGGCAGTTCCTAGGAGCCTCTAACAAGCTCGGAGTCCCTTCTCTGCTTCCATGCCCTGCAGAACCTATGTGAGACATTTGTTCTTCACGTGCTTTTTTTTTCTCGCGCATCTTCATTCGAAGAAAAAAGCAACACACAATGATTTGAGGCCCGTGAGCTGAGATTTGAGTGCACGTTAAAGAACCCCAGGTGGACGAAATTTCCGGAGCCCTCCATTACGGCGTCTCTCATAATCATATAGTGGTTTTGGGACGTTAAACCCCACATATCAATCACTATCAATCAACAATGATTTGAGAGTCTAGCGGTGATCTCTTCATTTCACGCACGCTCCGCCTTTTCAACTCACTTTCTCTATCGGCCCATCGGAACATATACACGTTTTACTTTCTCGACTTTATTTCGCAAACCCTCACAAGGGATGTTGTAAGCAATCAAGGCAAAGACGCGGCAAAGGCATCATTTCGCGAAATGCCAAGTGAGCTAACGCGGAAGCGTGCCGCTCAGGACTGAGATATTGCAGCTTAAAATCCTTCTGGGATTTCAACCTGCAATATCTGGAGTTAAAAGTGGGCTGAAGAACAAGGAGTGGTCGAACCTTCAACCCGGTGTTAATACTAAAATGCCGTGCGGGCAATAAACGGTATCGTCTATTTGAGTGGGGAAAAGTGGGTGCGAGAAATCAATATTTTCACTGCGAAGTGTTTTCAGACTATTGCCACTTCCGGTTTTATTGCCATTTATTCTTGCCTTAGTGGAGCATTGATGCTCTTTAGCAAACGAGCACGTTTCGTTCGTCAGAATAGGTGACCGGTAAAATGGGCAATCGCAAGGGAACTGTGGGATACGACGGCTTCCGGTTCGACGCACCACACGGGTCACAAGTGGCATACACGCATTTTTGTACTGCTCTATTGAAAAAAGCAGTTCGCCGTGCATAGTAAATGCTTTATTTATTTATTTATTTATTTATTTATTTTTTTATTTTGCCAACCGTAACTGTGACGATGTCAAGCTACGAAAGCCATGAACGGTCCGGAAAATTTTTTTTCGCGCTAAAATGATCTGCGATGCTTTTATGCTGCTCGGGGGTGCTGTCAGTTTGGCAAGCAGATCAGTCGATACACAAAACAGTTTTCCTTGTATTCTACGGTAATTTAGCTAAAAAGTCACCATTTTAAAGATCTCAGGGGATGGGGATGACAGTAGCAGTGGGCTAAAAGTTTATTTCAGGATCGCTGCTTCGGCCGACATCGTCAGTCGATCGGCATGAAGCGCAAAACTTATTGAGCGCGTTGAGATATTTTTTTCTAGCCTTGAGTGCGCTTTAAGATGCATTTCTTAGTCGAAGTCAGAGGCTTATTTGAACGCTGATGTAAGTCAAGCTGCACGGCACGGCGGCACATAAACAATACAGTTATAGATGGGGCCGAATAATTGAAACCCTGTGCTTGTTTAATGCGCTTCTTCCTTTGGGTGCCGTCCTGGCGCGCAGTTTGACCAAGATAAACACAAATGAACTTGTCCAGCACTTCGTGTAAGCTTAAGCTCTTAAGTGAAGCTTCCGCGTTCTCTGCCGAGGTGGTGTAGAGGCTAAGGTACTCGGCTGCTGACCCGCAGGTCGCGGGATCTAATCCCGGCGGCAGCGGCTGCATTTCCGATAGAGGCGGAAATGCTGTAGGCCCGTGTGCTCTGATTTGGGGGCACGTTAAAACACCCCAGGTGGTCGAAATTTCCGGAGCCCTCCACTACGGTGTCTCTCATAATCATATGGTGGTTTTGGGACGTTAATCCTACATATCAATCATCAAACTTTCGCGTTTTTTTGTCATATATATATAGGTGCAATGGCCAGCGCTAGTCTCGTATCGCAGGTAGCTTTCGCCCACTCTTACCCATAATGTCTTTGATATGCGCGCCTGCGCGACAACTTTTCCTCAATATAATATTCGCAAAAAATTCGTGCGTAAGCTTTTTTTAGAGTGGAATACACACGTATCAGTGATGAAATGGTTTTCGCACAATCTGTCTTCAAAGTTCCGTACTCAAAGGCTACCTGTCGCTGTGGCTCTCTTCACAGTCGCGGCCCACTTCGTTTTTGTCTTCATTTCATGGCAATTGATACCTGCGTTTGCATTGCACGCTCGAGTTGCAGCAGCCAACGGCTGAACAACCGACCATGGTTTCTCAGGACGAAGATAAACGGGCGACCGAACGCGCGAATCCCGAATTATCTGAGGCTTGCAGCGAAGTGGTTTGCTGTCGTCTACTCTTCTCGAACCAGAAGCCGGTAGCAGATGGTGCATCCCACAATCCCTCGCTCTTTTACTGGTCACTTATTACGAAGATTCCTCAGTGGCTGCCAGCAAGAGTGACCCAAACTTTCTATTTTCCATAAGGAAGAAGAAAAAGTAGTGTGACGTACGCCGATATAAATATTTTATTTCTAGGTGTTTATAGGTGCCAGAAAGATGACAACACAGTCATGTGGGCATAAAACGCATAATATAAGCAGAGTTATTGAAGTCGTTGATACTAGAGCCCTGAGTGTATGATTAACCGTTTCACAGCATCCTTGTGAAAGTAAAGAATATTGCGGGCCCCCGGACCTCTTGCCGCACGTTCTCCCACAAGCCTTGTTCAAGAATGACATTATCAATCATCAGAACTGCATATTTCAACGAGTACTGCTAACGTATAGAATGTTCAAATGAATGAATGAGAAACTCTATCGTTAGTCCGGACGTGTCCTTTTTTTTAACTATAGGCTTATGCAACTGTAACTGTATTTGATCAGAAGCTCGCACCGTTCGAGTAGAGCAAAGTTGAACCCTATGCCCACAAAATCTTTGCCATAGAAAAAGTTGAAAGTGAGGCTGACGTATTACGTGTTATTACCAATAGCTATGGCCAATCGCGAGAAGCACTAATGAACTAAAAAAGGGTTTTTGGATTTTGGCGCAGATTTAAAATTTGCAACGCTGCATAGAACGTGATAAAGTTTCACTCCTAAGATATATAGACTGATGAAGGTTCCTTCATGGGTTGGTTGATTCATTGACCAATTGAAACAGCATCCTCAGACAGCATAAGTGATACGAAAGAAGCCACAATGTGGCCCTCCGCATATAAGTAAGGGTTCTTAAGTTATGAAGTAAATGCTTTCTTATTGTCACTAGTACGGAAAAGGCGAGAAATTTGATGACTCAGATAAAGAATATTTGCCACGTGAGATAGTCACGGAATAACTTAGCTATAGACTGCCCCGCCGTGGTGGTCTAGTGGCTAAGGTACTCAGTTGCTGACCCGCAGGTCGCGGGTTCAAATCCCGGCTGTGGCGGCTGCATTTCCGATGGAGGCAGAAAAGTTATAGGCCCGTGTGCTCAGATTTGGGTGCACGTTAAAGAACCTCAGGTGGTCGAAATTTTCGGAGTCCACTACGGCGTCTCTCATAATCATATAGTGGTTTTGGGACGTTAAACCCCACATATCAATCAAATAAACTTAGCTATAGGCTCTATCAGGAAGACAAGCTCCGGCAGCAGACCCCCCAACGCAATCACCCCGAACTGGACACCACCCACTGCGTACTACAACTAACGGAAGCGAAAATTTGAGTACACCGGACGTCGAATGAAACACTTCTCTAATGGGATGTCGAGTGCTAAGCCACGCGAAAGGCTAACTGAAAGTCAACAGAAAATGCAAACCCGACTGAACTATTTAATAATCTAGAGTCCTTGCTCAGTGTCTTTGCATCAGTGGACCTTTAGTTCATGAAATGTTTTCAGACCGCCGAGAGCGAATGCACTCTCATGCGAAATGCGAATTAAAGCATCGAACTTTCGTAGTGTTTCCTGGCGCAGTCAGCTTAATGTGTTCTACGAGTATGTTACAGACACAAGTTGTACTTCTATTGTTTCCGTGATAAATGTGGCAAAACGATCAACTGCTCTCATGTGCAATGCATTTGTGAGGCACACATCGACTTAGATACGCTTTCATCGAAGATTGCCAAGTCAGCGTCTATGTGGGCATAGCTAAGTTTAGTCTTTCTTAGTCTGAGTGTCGAGTCTATGTTACAGCTGTACAAG
The DNA here is from genome assembly GCA_013436015.1 of Rhipicephalus annulatus. Taxonomy (NCBI): domain Eukaryota; kingdom Metazoa; phylum Arthropoda; class Arachnida; order Ixodida; family Ixodidae; genus Rhipicephalus; species Rhipicephalus annulatus. The sequence continues at coordinate 291,694 of WOVY01003737.1, read as the reverse complement.
GTGATATTTATGAAATTCCTGCGGTAGAGCCAACCTGTAATACCTAATACGTGCTCAACTAACCTGCGCCCACTACGCGGAAAGGCTCGTTCATACAGTATACCGTATTTCAGTGGCATTGAAAGGTTTAAATAACGACAGCGTTTTATCAAATCTCGCTCTGAGCGCGAAAGAGCGAACCAAGGTTGCTGTTATCAGTTTTTTTTTAAAAGGAGCTAAGGTAACGTCCTGTCAGAGCATGTTACGGAGAACAAAGCTTCACACAATAATTAAAGCAACATAGAAGTGACTTTCTCTATAAACTATGAAGCCCCGCCGCGGTGGTCTAGCGGCTAAGGTACTCGGCTGCTGACCCGCAGGTCACGGGAGTGAATCCCGGCTGCGGCGGCTGCATTTCCGATGGAGGCGGAAATGCTGTAGGCCCGTGTGCTCAGATTTGGGTGCACGTTAAAGAACCCCAGGGGGTCGAAATTTCCGGAGCCCTCCACTACGGCGTCTCTCATAATCTAATGGTGGTTCTGGGACGTTAAACCCCACATATAAATCAATCAATATATAAGCTATGAAGTAAACAGTATTTGACAAACCATGGACACAGAAGATAAAACGATCAAAAACTTTTCGTTATTTACTACGCAATCCGCTCCGTCAAGCTGATCATGTCTATCGAGTCTGTCACAGCTGTGCAAGTTACTATTTATTGGATTGCTTCGGTACAGCCTACCTGTAATATCTAACACGTACAAAACTAATTGGCGCACACACCAAAATATTCCAGCCCAGGCTCTTGGGATATGCCTTGGTTTACCCCGCTCTGCATCGACGGCTAAAACCATTGCCATTTCCTATGACTACCTGATTAGCACGGACGCACATCACCATTGAAACGATGCGTAGTTGCCTCAGGCAATATGCTTTTCACTACTTGGCGAGCCTCACTACTGAGAGGCCCCATACGACATTTACTACAATTGTCTGTGTGAATTGTGTATCGTTCACGTCAGGTTATACGCTTGCAGAGAAGCCGGTGTATCTTCCGCGGTGTCTGATCCTTCCACAAGTACGCCCTACTATTCCATGACTGCAGAAGAAATTAAATTTGTCTTCACCAGCACTAAACAATGGAGCCTATTCCTCTTGCACGAAATTTACAGTAGCCACGTGCACATATACACCTATGGCTCAACCACAGTGTCTAGTTCTGGCGGTGTGGTGGTGATACCAGCTCGGGGAATAACTCTGGGAATCAAGTTGTCACATTTCACTACGTCTGCGGTGGTTGAACTTGCGGCGGCAGAACTTACGGCTCTGCACGGTGGACTAAAGTACAACGCATCTCTGAGACTGAGCAAATGGACTGTGTTTTTCGACTCCAAATTGGCCTTACAGTGCATGCAGGTGACGAGGTTGCCACGAACAGCTTACGTGCGAGATTGTTAATCTTCATCACCACGTGACAGAATCAGGCCACGAGGTCAATTTTTAGCGACTACCTGGAAATTGTGGGATCAGTGGCAATGATTCTGCAGACAACGTGGCTCGCACATTCCACCAAAAAGAGCACACCCTTCCGATTACTTTGTCAAGGACAGATGCTGCAAGGCAACTTCGTCACCTGGCACGTAATGTCTGTCTCCGGGACTGGAACACCATAAGCATAAGACATACAAGACTTCACCAAATTAACTCTCACCTGGAACTCTCACCTTTTTAATGAATTAACTCTCACCTTTTTTGTCGGCTTTGGTTTGAGATTGCCTTCACAAAAGTATATATAACCCACATGGGAGTGACAGACAGTGCGGAATGTGGAGTCTGCGGCACCGAAGAAGACATCGACCATCCGGTATTCCGTTGCCTTCGATTTGCCTCTGAGAGACAAAACCTTTCTGACTCGTTGCGACAATTGTGCGATTGGCCCCTCTCTGTCCAGATCGATGGTGCTCGAGCACCCTCCTTGTATTTCGTCGGCTCACAAGATAGTGAAAGCCATCTTGCGCTTTCTGAATACTACGGGCCTTCGACTTTTGCGTGGTACCACCGCTGTGTACGAATCAGACCATGTACTTACAATTTTCTAATATCTTTTCGCGCGCTCTCTCTCTCATCTTTAAACTACCTTTTCCCATTCACCCAGCGTAGGACAGCAAACCGGGAATGCGCTTGGTTAGCCTCCCTGCCTTCTCCCTTGTTGTCCTTCCTTTCTAATAACCCGAACAAACAATAACAAAGAACAACTAAAGGTTTTGTGTTCTTAAAGATAAATCAATCAATTTTTCATGAACAGGCAAGTACAGTATACACTCACTGATTTGAACGTGACATTTTTTAACATAGCGATTGGTATGCGCAATCGCTCGAGTTAAACAGGTAATGTCATGGCGAATCCAGTCTGTAAAGATAATGTTGACTCAGATCTACGCGTTGGAGTTGTATTTGCGCCAATATGACTTAAACAGAGTAAGGTGGAAAGAAAAGTACTGTGTCGTTACTTTTCTCTAAGTTGTGTTTCAATCCAGGAGTACTGTACAGCACATCGAAAACAAATTTTTAAGTATGTATTCTTCGGAAATCCATGAAGAATCACCTGGTATATGGAGCCACATGTCAAGTATTTATGCACCTCACAATCAATAACGAAAGATATCCACCGAAATTTTTCTTGGGATGTTTAAGGTAGCCTTGTGGATCAGCACAATTTTTTAAGGTCGAGTAATGAAACTTGCAGGCATAAAAACGTAGGGTAACTTGTACAGAACAGGGTAAAGGGAAGATCATTGGGAGAGGCCCCTGTCGTGCAGTGAACACAACCAGACTTATAACGATGAAATGGATGAAGCCAGAGCGCTGCGACCACTATACTATATGCACTATGATACGTCATCGGTAAATCCATAGAACAAAAAACTGGTACAGTTCTCATGTATAGAGAGTACGCTTGCTGCAATCATAACTTCTATAAGAGCTGAGCAGTTGACATGACCCATGGGCCAGTAGGCTTCATAGCGCACCTTGCTTAAAGATTCGCCCTTCTACAATTTGATTCTAGCACTAATGGGGCCTTCTAAAATGTTAAAAGCTCACATTTGCCTTGTAAGGCACGTTAAAATTTAGCCGATTTTAACGGAGGATGGTGAATGTTTCCACCCTCACTCCCATTCCTGCGTTTCGACTTTTCTGCGAGTCATGCTGCTGCCCTGATACTTCAAGAAATACAAATTTGCGTTGTTTTTGTTTACGGTTTCACCAGCTTTGTGTGCTTTGATGGCTATACTGGACGGAAAATAACTATAGACCATCTCCTCGAAGGGAATTCTGATGGGACGCGAAAAAGCAGCGGAGCGCACTGCGTTGAAGCGGTTAGAACGGGTGTCGACACCGGTGCTGGAAGAACGGTTTGAAGCGAAAATTGGTGTAGCGTTTACTGGAGTAAACATTTGTTTGAAATGCAAGGACACGGGAAGCGGGAGGCGTTGAAGACGCTTGCGCTCGGCTTCCTTGGTTCGCGTCTCGTTGGTGTTATTCGCACGCCGTCTGTATTCTCGAACGCGATCGGTGTTCTTGACTCGCACCTCCTAAGTGTCGCTGGTCTTCCACTGCCGACGCTTGCGTTCGGCTTCCCTGGCTCGCGCATCGTCGGTGTTGACGTCGCCATTTGCCAAATCGGTCGGCTTCTCTAACCCTCACAACACTGGCGACAGCTTGGAAAGGTGCGTGCACAATAGCGGGAAGCATGCCGCGACGGCGTCCCACCTGTCAGCGCGATCGCGCGGCAAGCAGCGGCGCGCTGTCCGCATTGTCGGTGCCACGAGATTTTCGCGCGCACCCACCGGCTCGCGGCTCCTTTTTGCCGACAGATGGAGAGAGGTGGTGAAGTTGAGATGATGCCCACGTGAGTAGTGGGTGGTAGTAGTGGTTCGGTAAATATAGGAAAAAGATGCTTATTTCTGCAGCCCAGCGTCAAAAGTGGGCTCGGTTGTTGCAAGCCGTGGAGAGGGTGAAGCGATAGAGAGCTGACACGCGGCTAGCACAAGGCAGGCGAGGGGAGAGACGTCACCGCGCACTGCTATGGGGGCGTGAGCTATACACTTTGCACCACTCTAACACTTGCGTCGAGGGGAGCAGTGCCGACGGAGGTACAGCGTTACATAGGCTACTCGAAGAGCTGCTTCGTATCTAATAACCAAAATGGCAATCTTGCCTGAAGGTAAAGCGCTGAAAGGGATAACAAGAGTATCTATTAACGGTGCCATAGAAGGCCGGCAGTGCTGTTGCAGGCGTCGGAGCTGATTGGTTCACGAGATTAGACGGTTCGATATTTGTCAAGTGGTCGGCATATGTTAGCGACTCCTCAAAGGACGTAGTTTCACGTTGACGTTCAATGTCCTATCCACTTCAAATTGAGAATGGGCCACGATTGATACACACACAGCTGCCAAGCAGCAGAGTGGATAGGTGCGAACACAATGCCGAAAGCAGAGAACAGAAACCTCTCCTAGCTACGCTGCACAGAGATTACAGAGCGTGACTATTCGTACAAGTAGCTTCCTTGTATTTTCGGCCAAGCGTACTCTGCTTCTCGGGAGGTATAGCCTTCCACGCTTGGGCAGCACATCCGCCGTCGATAGCATCGATGGTACTATCGCGCCCAGAGAGGGAGCTAACGTAACGTTTCAAGTGCGCTCTCGACACAAAAAGATTTCCTCTTGCGCCAATCGGGGCATTTTCCTACGTGTATGCTCTTTCCTCGCCGCCAACCAACCTCGGCAGTTCTGTGTGCATGGCACTGCGCTGTGGAGGTCTGAGGTGGTGCGTTCTAACCCGGCCCTGACGGTGGTATTTCTATGGGCTGAAAGACAAAAAACGGCATGTGTTTGCAGGTAATAAATTGCGCCTTTACAGTTTGCTTCATGCTTCGTCATGGTTCTCGTACGTAACAAGCCGAAATTCACCTTTATATTTTTGGATTAGCTTTTTCTCGAACAGAGGCAATGCCAGGAGAGGAAGGCTCTGAAATTTAATTGAACCCATTTTTTAACTCGTTGTGTTAGGCCTACGCATATTAATGCGATAACGATAAAAAGCTTGTTTCGCACAAATTCTAGCATTGGCATCGGTGTCGGCGTAGGCGTTGTTGGTTGTGAGCGAAAAATTATGATCTTGTGCGTCACCGAAAAATCTAGAAAGAGGCCTTTAAAATGATTAATAAAAATTTCTAGGTCCGAGTGAGGATTGAGCCCAGGCCGGTTTCGTGGCAAGCAAGTGTTCTACAACACAGTCATGTGTGTGGTTGAAAGTTAAATTAAAATATCTTCTCTGCTTGAAAAGTTCTTGGAAATAACGTTCATATTACAAATACACGTGTGTTGTGTGCAATTTTTACAATACAACATGTAATATCGCAGGAATATTTCGTAGTACAAACGTAGGTTGCCATCGAGCATCAATATTATGAGGAGTTCGTGCTTTAAAGGTGGCCACCCATCACAAAGGGCACACTAGTTACTACACGTATTCCCTGAAGAACACGTAGTTAAGTGTATAGCAAGTTCGAAAACATTTCGTACATAATTGCTGATGGTTTACAGCATGCAACTCATAAGACAGAATGAGCATACGAGAAAACTTCACTGACACAAGTGACGTTTAACTTTATTGGTTACATTGTAGCAATGCACAATTTAAACTTCTCGAGTAATATCATATAAAAAAGTATGCACTGAATGATTGAAGTACGCAGTAAGGACACGATATCGCTATTACGTTAAGCTCTTAAAGGCGGAGCTTAAAAATTTCTCAATATTTTGTCTGGTTATAGCAACAAAAAAATACATGAACGAATGCAATCTACATCTAACCTAAAATTAACATCGCATCTTGTGAACCATAAACTGACCTAAAAATTAGCGAATAGTCTCAATAAGGAGATCCTCGGAGCAAATATGGTTGAGGAGTACACGTGTGTTGTCAAATTGGTGTTAAGTTGGTGCGCCATACCGCAAGGTAAACAGCCTAAAAGGTGATAATATTTGAAGGACACAAACACAAAGGCTGGCGCTGTAGTTAAAAAAAGGGTAAGTCGCTCGACAAGCTGTAAAGCAATGATGATTAGAAATATACCTAACTGACTGAACCTGTTTTTCGCTTTCATTAAAATAGCAGGAGTTACCCCGCCACGGTGGTCTAGTGGCTAAGGTACTCGGCTGCTGACCCGCAGGGCGCGGGTTCAAATCCGGGCTGCGGCGGCTGCATTTCCGACGGAGGCAGAAATGCTGTAGGCCCGTGTGCTCAGATTTGGGTGCACGTTAAAGAACCCCAGGTGGCAGAAATTTTCGGAGCCCTCCACTAAGGCGTCTCTCATAATCATATGGTGGTTTTGGGACGTTAAACCCCACATATCAATCAATCATACTAGACGTTATTTTATTGTACATTTAACTATAGTTAGGAAGTCACTGATAGCAGTTCACGTGTATTTTCCTAAAACTTATAGTGTACTCATGCCTCGGCAGCCTTGTTCAGATAGCGTTATTAAAATGTAGTGACACTGCGAAAAAAACATGTTTAGGAATTTTGCCTAAGAAGTGCGCAAAATAAATTACTCATGATGACACCCTCCCTGTATCTGTACTGTTTGGCATGCAATACCTGAAGCCAGCGTACTGCACACGAAAAGTAAACAACTCGATAGGCTTTTTCTCAATCTAAAGAGCGGGGTGCCGCATACGGAACAGGGGCAAGAGAATAGAATGGCAATACACATATCTATAGCTTGCAAAATTAGCACATAGTACAGTTCCTCTCACCTAAAAAGCAGAATGGCTACCTTCGTCACAAAAAAAATTGTCAAGGCGCGGGCGTATAAACGAAAAAGGTTGGAGAGTAAATAATACAAATAAAAATAAAACCGCGGGTGTTAGCTGATAGGAGCCGAAAAGTTTAGTGAAGCGTGTTAATCAAATACGAGTACTCCTTCTCTGATATTGAGAAGGACGGCTGACTGACACATATTTCCTCGCAATTTTCGATGTGGAAAGCTTCAATTGATTCGTAAATGATTTTATGTCAGTGTCTAGATAATGCTCTGCCGTTATCTTCTCTTCTTTCTATTCCGAAGAGCACAGCTCTTTTTAGATTTAGAACTGCGTCGTTACCCACTAGCCCAAATAGCTGTTTTGCTACAATACATTTGTATAGGCTCCGAATCCTTTTGTGTCATGACTGATAGCAGGTGGATTAAGCCATTTGCTATGCGCAAATGCAGCTCTACAGTACCCGATCTGATCACGAGTTGCAAGTATGGCAACCAGCATGGCGTCATTTCTTTAGCGCTGAGTCGCCGACTATTTTTACAATATCATCTGTATATGAACTTCAAACCAATTTATGTCACAAAATAAATGAACAAGCCAGATATCCTGAAATCACATAAGCACATATGAAGAAGAAAGCAACTTGTCATCTAGCTTTCAGGATGGGCATTTCATTGAAAGCGCGCACGCGTGTCGTGAATAACGTGCACTCAAAGCATAATGCAACTCATACAGAGCAGCCACTCTTTTATTACTGTGGGCTCTGAGTCTTAGTGCCACATTTGCAGTAAATAAGCGCCCCAGCGTTAAAATATTACGAGGTCTTATTGGGATCGAGACATACTTACCAGCTGCACTTTTTCTTAGCGAAGCCTTGCTAGTGAAACGTGTACCCAGTCAGATGATGGTGTCCTGAACGAGAGTGCCCAAGGCTTGACATGCTTAAGAACTAAGAACTAGCCAAGAACTAACCATAAGAACTAGCGAAAAAAGGAGACCAGGTACGTTTCGCATCAAATACCGCATTTAACGCACGAAAGCGTGTGTTAAATACGACGTCGACACGTACAACGAAATGGTGCCTAAACGCCGTGAAAGCGTGTCAACCCTGCAATAACCCTGTCTTCCGCCAGTGAACTTGACTTCTCAACATTCTCCGATAGCTGACACGACTCACGGGCACCGCTTGCGAGCAAGGGTTTCTCTGTCGGACTCGCCACACTGGCGTCCACGGGGCTGCGCCCAAAGAAAGGAACGATTCGTGCTGCCATTTATTTGCCGCTTTTTTCACCAACGTGGCATCCCCTCTCGACTTTATTCCATCCGCATTCCCCCTGGAAAAGAATTTTCACGCACTCAGCCGCTGCAAATCGACACGCTTGCACGGTCTCGGATCGATAGCCTCGCAGGGCCCGCAGCAGGAACGCCGTACTCAAGTAGACAACCATGACGACGACACCGGCTAAAATGATAGCAGAGCTCACTTTCTCCGACGCCTGCTTCGCACGCCCGTTGTGCGCTGTTATCTCACCCTCAGCCGTCGATGCCCGTGGGTTTCTTGTCTGGCGGCGCACAAAGGGACAAATGACAACCCCTTTGACGGCGGAGCAGTACACGTTTCCCAAAAATGGCGACATCAGATTTACGGCCCTTGTTGTCTTGGGCAGCGAAAAATTATTCAGGAGCAGCATCGCGATCGCGATGAGCTGAAATCAGAACCTAATGGCACGCGACTCGTCTTATGCAATCGCCTTATTCTCATTTGCGAAAAGCGTGACAGTGGCTCGAAAAAAGCGGTGCTATTGCTGCTTTCAAGGCTGGTGTGAGTCTTGAATTCTGCTCAATGAATTATCAGTACTTGCTCTGACAATGACAGCAAAATATGTTCACGTTAGTAATGTCGCATTCTTCATGCAACGCAAAATGTGTTTTGTTAGATATATGAAGAATAACGCAAAATAAAGGTTGTCTTTAATACCAAGTTTGAAGAAATAAATGCTTCAACATTCGCAGTTCCTGTTGCACAGACCACGTAGCCTCGGTGTGGATGTACTCGACTGGGCTGCCAATACCTGCCGTGAATGTGAAGTACAGGCCAGTAACACGGAGGGTAGAAGTAAATGACATGAGGCTGAGGCGCTTTAAATGCCAACTGCCTGTGTAGCGAGCCATCCAGAGCAATCTCCAGAGCATGCTGCTCTAATATGCCCTTCTTTTCATTATTCTGAGTGCAGAACAGTGAAAAGAGCGCATGCCGGCAACGACTATCGCGTATCTGTCAGCGGCGGTGGTGGCGGCCATACAGCCCGCGGTGTTTCTTTCTCGTCGAGAATATTATACAAAAAAAGCCGACTATTCGCAGAACAAAGTCGTTTTCTCACCAGTTCAGTTAGGCCAGGGGCCAGCCCGGCCGGGCGCGAGCCTCCATGCGCTGTTAGGCCTGTCGCAGGGATCGGGCGCTGTGGATCGAGTGCGCCCGAAACCACGCCGCGGCGGGAGCCAAGTGTGCGGGCAACGCCGTAGCCTGGGTCGCCGACTCAACCGACTGGCGGCCACTGGCCTCCTCTTGACATGGAGCGCGGTGCTCTCGCTGCAGTCGCAGCCGGCACGCGAGCCGCGAAAGCAGCCGGAGCTGGCTGCCGGCAAGGCAGTCCCCGCAGCACCGGGGACGGGCAGCAGCTCTTGTTCGGCCTAGCTGCTGCGACCGCTTGGGCCTCACGACCACGCACCGAAGGGGACGCCGATTCACCGGCTCATCCGCTTTGTGACTGCGCCGCATGATGGCGCCACCGAAGTCCCTCCCCCTCGTGCCACTGGCGCCCCGCTTCATTCTCCGATCCTCTCGACAACCGCCGCCACTGCTCTCCACGCACGGCTCTGCGGCTGTGGGTATGAACATTCCGATGTGCAGCCTGAGAAGACGTTCGGCTGAAACGCCTCGACGAATTCTCCTGCGTTGCTGCAGGCAGCTACCAGCACTATACGCTATTTGCAAGCTGAGCTCGCTGAAAGGAGTTACTCTCGCAATTACAGAATAAAAGAGAGATATATTTGCCCGATTAGGAAAAGGAAGCGTTTTTACAGGCATATGTTACTGGTGGAAACTCTGGTGGCAGGCTTCGAAAGAATGAACAGTTTCCATCGTTTAATATGGTAATTTATGTGCTATCCAATAAATTGCAGGACAATGTTCTCGACGTTCAGTCCCTTCTTCCTGAATTGTTTCATATGCCTCTACTTCAAGGAACTAGACGATACATATGGTACTTTAAAATACAATATTATCACAGAAAAAAGCAAGGGTAAACCATCCGAGTATATTAAATTCTATGTTTATGTGCGAGGGCTGTTCGTAAATAATGCTCTAAATAAATTTATTTTAAAATCACGCAAATGGATTAGTGTATGCTGCCCTTCAAAGTACCCCTTATTATGCACAATACACTCACTTCATCCGCTTTTAGATATTGTAAGCATCTAGAGTGGTCTTCTGTTGTTAGGTGCCTAAGCAAAAATGTTTCTTTCTGAATCTTCGTCATATAGTCAAAATGCCGTCCCTGAGGACAAGATCCAATATGAAAAAAAGGAAATAGTTACCAGTGGCAAAATAAAGCAAGTAGAGTAGTTTTTCGCGTGCACAGAGGTCGTTGCAAAAGCTTCCACGATATAAATCTATTATTTTCAAGAGCAGTACCTTTGTGAGTATTATTCTAAACCACTTATCAAAACTCTGGTTGCACATAATGCTCAGGAGTTTCAAGCAAAAATAAAATTGATTTGACATTTTTACCCTTATACAGCAAGTCATGGTGCACACGTTCAGTGCCGTCAGAAAAAAGCGACCAACACGGCACTTTTTTTAACTTCGTCTACCATGATTTAAGCCCCCCTCCCCTCTCCTATCTCTAGCCCTACTTCTTTGCAGTCTATTCTCAGCTTGATCTCCGCGTTTTCTTTTTTATACATATTTTTTCACTCACTCTTGCTCTGCTTGGTGTTTTGCTTGTAAATTCATATTGAGCAGCCGGTAGTGTTTTGCGAAAATTCATTGTGGTTGTCTGAAGTTCTGTATTCTATGGAGTATTCTTTTCAACATAGCTTTTTACTTTTTTGGCACCACAAGAATACAAGTCGTTTAATTTCCAACATTTTAATAAAATGTTTTCAGGCACGTACGGCACACGCTTCTCATTACATTTTGTACTCACTCAGTGTTCACATCACAATAGGAACACAAGAGAAGCACATATAAATAATGTTTTAAAGATTTTTTAGCAGTGAAGGGGCGTCCTGATTTGGCATCCTCTCGCGGTTTTACCGAAAAATGTGGATTATCTTTTTCTTCTCAGAACACCCTTTCAATAAACATTTTGCAACAAATTCTTCATGAATAAGCGTGACGCGTAAAAGAATGATAATTAGACTCTCGCAAAGAGACGGGTAAGGAAAGTTATTACTGTAAGTGTTGCGTTTTTTTTTCCTTTTATGTGTCGTGATAATTCACACTGCAGTGATGGCACAGTAACTCTACAACCAACAACTGTTTCAATCTTCTTTTTTAACTTTTCATTAGTTAATATATTCCCTTATTTTACTCGGCAATTTGTGAAACACTATGGGTTCTACGGTGGGTCCTGGAAATAACAGTAATATGATGCACATTGAGCGCTTGCGATCAGCAGGTTGTAACTTAAAAAAAGGTTAGATCCCCTCCCCAGCCTGCACTTACTACGGCCAGGAAGTCATCCTAGAATATTTGCTTACTCACTGTTCCTTTCATGAGCATCCTTGGTGCATTGCTACGACCGGTACAAAAATCATCGCTTCAGTAGGTTAACCTGCTCTGGACATCGGTATATGAGTCCTGAATCTAAAACTCTCTCCACGGCCCCCTAAACAGACACGAGAAATTGCACAGAGCTAGTTAGTCGTCCCTACATGTTGCACCGGCTATACTTGCTGTCTGATAAACTGGTTTTGGGCAGGCCCTCACTTCACGCCTCACCTACGCCACCCTTGGTCCACTTCACTTTTCTTTTGTCTTGTTGTCTTATTTTTATTTTTTTCAGCCTTGTCCTGTTTTCAGCCGAACTAGGTGTCTTCTCCAACAGCAAGGTTTCGATCAGTATTCGGGGGAGATTTTCAAGCACAATTCATGCTGATGGGCAGTGGGAGACCGTGCTGCTCAGCTCAGACCCAGAGGAACAACTCTGGGCAATTCGATGAGCCCAGCACACCACCAGGGCCCAAGGGCTCTTGGTTTACACCTAAGCGTTATATTTGAACCACCGAGGCCACCTGATTCTCAAAATAAAGTTTTTTTTGTTCTTCCTCCTACTCTTTTTCGAAAAGTAATACCCTTCGAGTGTTGGGTGAATGTCAAAAGTTGGGCTTCTTTGCAAGATGACTGTATGTGCAAAGAAGCACGCTCTACAGATACTATTTCAAGGCGAGATTATGATTTTGTGATGACTTCACGGTTCGATAGATAACTCAATGGGCACGAGTGCTTAATCTTTATTTTTTATTCCAGACTGAATCTCTCTGAATTTTTGTGTTTAGCTTGGGTAGCTTTTCGGCTATAAGGTCGAGGGTTGCAGCTGAGCCAACTTGGCATGAAAGCAATACAGTAAACTCTAAAGAAAAGGTGGCCCTTGTGTTGCGTGGTAAGCAGTCTTTTTCAATAAAAACACTATAAAAATATAAACATGTACAAACGAAAAACAAAGTAGCATACCATTTGGTACAAAATAAAAGCATGCAAACAGAACTACTGAATCTGGGCACCCCATCTGAACAGTGTGCAGCCGATATCTCAAAGTGATATTGTAGAACAACTCCAAGAAAAAATTGCCAGTGAGATTAGTTATGTATGCAGGAGCTAAAAACAGACAGATTTAAATAAGTGAACATAAATATGCTATGTTTTTGAGACCAATTGAGATAAAAAATAGAAGAGATTTTTTAAACAGAGCTGAGCATGCTTTGATGCCCAAAACTGAAGGGGGGGTTGAAAAGGAAGGAAATATAGATATGAAAAAAGACCCCTTTGAACCTAGTTTTAGATTACATGATCGAAGGAGCACGCATAATTTAAGTGTTGCATTAAGATGACCATTTTTGCTAATACAAATATCATAAAAGCAACGTGTTTGCAGCAGGACACCCCCCTTAGTACCAATATGCATGTGGCTCATTACATTGCAAAACTAATGTCACACGAAATGAACTGTTTCTAGCACATTTATACTTAGTCACTAAAAATCTTCCAAAAACATAGAAGGTTTTCTGAACACACATGAAACCCCTACTCCTCTCGTACCGAAACGACCAACTTCTGCACTTGTTCTGAGTTTTTGTTTTTATTGCGATAGCAATTGTATGGACACTCTTGGCCGGTTTATGGTGTCACATTCATGTCCCGTATATGTACCTCTATATTCATAAAAACCATTGAAATCATTCAGAATGATGTTTCCGACCCGAAGATTTGAACAAGGAACCTGTCGCTACGCAGCGCGTGGCGTTAACTGCCGAGCCCCGAAAGCGCACGTCCTTCAACGTTCAAATGGTGAACTATTTTTATACATCAATTGCCGCTGGCAGTGCCGATCTAAGGGGTAATATCAGCCTGTTCTCAGCATTACAAGCGAGATGGCGAAATGGCGCAAAGGGCATGCTCAGCATCCCGCTCGTCACGACGCGCACTCATGCACTCATCTCCCATGCGTTTTTTTTTCTTGCAGTGGGTAGGCGCCCATGTGCGCGCGTGCTTCTATCGCGGTGGGGGTGGATTCTACACTTTAGGGGCTGTCGCCGGAACGATTGCGCTGTATAGTTACCGGGCACACGAGGGTCACTTCACTTGCTGCACAGTCCCCGTTTGCAAAAAGAGAATGCTTTTGAGACACAGTGAAGTAACACTTGTGACACTCGTTAGTTCACACTCATACTTACCTGTGAGTTCGTTTCATACGTCCTTTGTGTTTGAGCAGCACGTTAAGTCTCGAGCTGTGAACGTTGATAGTTCGCTCTCATCATAGTTGAGTTGTTTTCGTGCGTCATTTGCGCGTGGGCAGCGTGCTGCACGTTTCAATCTGTTTGCCATTCTTCACGTGACGTTCCGAATTGTTGCTATTGCATTCATTGCTTCGTCCTTGTGGCGAAATTGTGACTTTTCTTTCTTTCTTTTTTAGAGCGTGTTCTTGCCACTTAAGCGAGTAAAATGTAAATGTAATTCCAGATTATGTTGAATATATAAAAATAAATTGCGACTCGGTTGAATCTCACATATGTGAGCCGTTGAAGTCCGTCTTATCATGGTGTCACATCAAAATTTATACTGCAAAAACATACGCTAACGACAAGGTCATCAGTAAGCTATCATGCACTGATACTATGGTGGACGAGTTCTCACATAAATTGCAGTACATATTAAAAATATACAATGGTTACTATTCTGGCCACTCATAACTAACTCTATGCATTATGTTTTTATAATAAAGCACTCCGGGAAAGAATGGTTCAAGCTTTTAAAAAATTGACGTTAAGGGCGTTTATAAAAATACTTGATGCAATCAAACAAGACAGCTTCTCTAGTTTGGCGTTTAACTTTAAGCTTTGGATCGCCGAGATGTAACCTGGGATGATGGTTAAGGATGTCATTCTCGATTGAGGTCTGGGAGCCGCAATCTTGTAAAACTTTTTTAAATTGCTAAGTTCAAACGTAGGCGTGACGAAAATCACTGAATCTGCATTGGTTTATTAGTCTATTACATTTTTATATTTGCCTAAATTAGGCGTAAGCTTGGTGGAAAAATTTAGGGAATTAAAATTACGGTGGTAGGGCAGGCGAACCGAAGCCTTCATCGATGCCTGTTGGCCCTGTCATTCTTTCGGCAATGTACTGGCCACGCCTCTCTGGTTCCCAGAACTATTGAATAAAAAACTGCCAATATCTGTGAAAAGCGGCTGGCTAAAGGCCAAAGGATCAGTCGAGTCGCGTAGTGTCTAAGGTCCTTGTAGATCGAAGAAACGAAGCGACCTCTACCGGACAGCAACCTCAAATCCCGATCACGAATATATAAGATGTTCGGCTATGCCTTGTCACGGACAAGCTTGACGCTGGGGACTCGAATAGGCCTCCCAGCTGTTAAGGTGAAGCTTGGCTAGTGAGAGCAGCGTACCAGATTGAGCGCCTTGGAAAAAAACCTGCGCTGCCCTCCGTGGGTGGACGGCTGGTGCACGAAACCGTACTTTGTGGCGACTAAAAAGTGTGAAAGTGCAGTATACTCGCTGGAAATTGTGGAATCCTTGAAATGGAGATAGATAAGGTTGCACTCTGACTCCACACTACGATTCGGGTCTTACTGAGACGTACTCAGTTTTTTTCCCACGGGAAGTTTACCATGCTACATGCCTGGATGTAAGCAATCATATAGTGCATAAATACCTGTCTGTATTGCGATGCCCTGCTTCCCAGGTGATCCAGCATTTGTCCAGAGTGTTGCGTTATTCCTAAGTACGGCATGTATTAGTCGTAGTATTCATTGCAGTTTTTTTTCTTTTTAGAGAAGATCTGATATAGCAACGTTTATTAAAGCCAGTGAAATAATGACACCCTGAGGCACGCAAGTTGTGTTACATTGTCTTTCTTCAACAGTGTCGCGGACCTAAACAGAAAATATACGGACCGGAATAAAAGCTTTCATAAAACGACACAGATTGCTCTCAATTCCAGCAGCGCATGTATCCGTTGCAGTAAAGTGGCATGTTGAATAGAATCGAAAGCTACTTTGATGTCTACTCGAACTCTAACTTGAAGTTTGACCCAAATGGGCTCTGCGAGTACATCGGTGTGTAACCTACTAAGTATATTCTGGGTGCATAGCCCTAGACGGAATCCTATCTAGTGTAATAGCGAACGTTATGCTTCTCAATGTGGCATTCCAGCCTCCGCAGAAAAATTCATTTCAGTACCTTATAGGAAACGGCATACTTTTGCTAACTCTTGCGTCTTCGAGCACCCCACAAGATTGTTCAGCCCAGTACGAGGAACTCGTGAAAAAGCCTGGACGCATGCTTGACAATTTGGCACAGGAGAACAAGACGGCTGTGATCTCGAACCACGGAGCTTATGGCGTGTTGATGCCAGTCTCCTTTAGTAAGATGGCCATATGTAGAATTTATGTCATCGATTACATCATTATAAGCTCAACACGCTTTTTTCGTATTCCCCTGCAGTTGTACTGAAGAAACCAAACAGGGTTATGCGGCGAAAAAATGTAGCATTTCATGGCATAATGATTCATCATCATGGTTTTTGTAAGACGTTAGGCGATGGGTATGAGGATGGTACAGTGGCTCGTCTAGACTCTTGTGGAATAGGAGAAGTTTACATACTCCAAAGAAGAACGATGCGCTAGATCACTGCCGCCGTGAGCTGCTCAACCATGCGCTTCAACGAGTCCTCGTCAAGGCACATAAAATGTGAGAAATATTTACTGAAAATTGCTACAGTGCACTGTCACACAGTGCCAGGGGCTACATAATTTGTTGGGTGAAGACGTGCCTGCTTGGGCTGCATTGGTTGTTGATTATTTCAAAACGTTTCCCTCGGTACACTATAGAGTCACTATAGTCAACACTACCTCCCCGTGCTTCATGTAGGGTACGCACATTAGGGGTACTGCTTTTTTATTTAGCCCACTGAACCCGGTGTTGTCTCTGTGGTACTACGTCAATTGTGTGAGCACTTGAAATACAGGGAGACAAATCTGCTTCTGCATCATCTTCATGCCGAGCTTGCACAGGGGCGAAGTTCATCATCATCATCCAGACAAAGGCCTCTTCCATATACCGCCAGTCAACTCGGTACTGTGCTTTCTGCTGCTACTTTATACCCACAAACTTCCTAATCTCATCTGCCCATTTAACTTTCTATCTCTCTTTAACCCACTTGCCTTCTCTAGGAATCCAGTCTGTGATCCTTAATGACCAGCGGTTATTTTGCCTTCACGCTACGGGCCCTGCCCATGACCATGACAATTTCTTCTTCCTTATTTCGACTATATGTCCTATACACCCGTTTGATTCCTAGTACACTGTGCTCTCTTTTTGTCAATTAGGGTTACACCAATTATTTCCCTTTCCATTGCTCGTTGCGTCGTCCTCAACTTAAATTGAGCCCTCTTTGTAATCCTCCAGGCTTCTGCTCCGTCGGTAAGTACTTGTAAGAGTTGTTATATAACTTTCTCTTGAAACATAGTGGCAATCCACCATTCATGATTTGAGAATGCTTGTCGAATGTGCTCCACACCGTTTCTATTCTTCTAGTTACTTCAGTTTCATGGTTCGGCTCCACGGTTACCACCTGTCTTAAGCAGACGTAGTTTTTTACAACATCAAATGTACTGTTACCTATCTCTAAGCGCCGTTCTATTCTGGAGTTGTTGCACATTATTTTTATTTTCTGAGGATCAATCGAGATTGGGACAGGCTACTTGACATTCGGCCGAATTCTACGCAGCCCGTAGAAGCTCTCGCCTGCTGTGGGGGCAAGAGCCACGCGCTGACCATTGCCGCGATAGCGTGGCAACCATAAGCGCCCTCTCCCCACTCGCCGTGTTTGCTCACGAGATAAGCGCACCCAGATGACCCCGACCGGAAAGGCGATGTTCGTTCTGCAGAAAGAGGAAGCTAGTGCATTCTTTCCCGTATAATTGATGGCATAAACAAGTGGATACTGTTCATATAACAGCTGTCGCAACAATAGATTTTGCGTAGCTCACTGGTTAGGTGTCCAGGTGACAGGAACTTGATTACCGCACCATGTTTTACTGCTAGTCTGCCGCAGTCGTGTAGCAGTTACAGTGCTCAGTTGCTGACCCGAAAGTTGCAGGTTTGATCCTGGCCATTGCGGTTACATTTCGGTGAAGGTAAATGCTTGAGGCCTGTGTATCGGGTGATGTTAGTGCACATAAAAGAACCCCAGGCGGTCGTAATTTCTGGAGCCCTCCACTACGGTCATAATCATATGCTGGTTTTAGGACGTCAAACCCCAGACATTAGTGTTATGTTTAGCAATTGTACATATGGTTCAATAACACTTATTTTTTCAACGTAGAGTGTGCCAGTCGTCCTAATCGCCTATGGGAAGTTTATCGCCATAAGCCCTTTCGCTATTGCAGAGACTTGCACGGGCTGCCTAGTGGAGGTATTGCTCTTCGCTATGCCTGTCTGCCTGTCATACCATATACTCTGAACATTTTGGAGTAAGCGCTCGCCTCGTCTCTTTGTTGCTTCCGTGTTACTTTGTATCTTGCGCTACCTGCTCAAGAAGAAATCTGGGAGACATTGAACCCAGTCTTGAGGATTCTGCCTGGCTTAGATGAATGAGTAATGTTCTGTCCTACCTCGTAGAAGTTATTCACAGCCATAGATGTTTTGTGCGCTAAGAAAGGAGGAGGCGTAGGGGACTGGAATCACCAGGACCTTTGGTGATGGCTTGGTCCTCATGCTGCTTAATACTATGAGTGACGACATTGCTTGGTGAAGATTTCTCGTCTGCTTTGCACGTGTCAGCGGCAGGTGTATCCGTGGATGTGGAGACGATTTTACTTGCCTGTTGGGCCGGTGGAAGTGGCGAAATCGCTGTTCGCTGGTGACGACGAGGAGATGGTGTGCCTTTAATGTTTGGAGCGTATACCCCCGAAAATACAAGACGAAAACAACAATATCTCCGGAGTGATACGAGCATGTGCCCGAATGGTGCGGCTGCTTGCAGTAGCTTCCAGCATCCGCCGCATGAAGCTTTAACGGTATTTATTTGTATTTATTTTTTGGATTTCAGCTCCAAAAGAAGACCTGTGAGCTGTGTGCCATTTAATATTGTGCTTACGTGTTTGTACGTGATATAAATACATATAAAAGGGCTCTCACTTCGTTTGGTACGTATTTTGAAGTATTTTTAATAATGAAGAACGTACTTCATCCATGATGCTTGTGTCAGAGTTTTTAATTGAACGAAGAACACGTAGTTGATGGGTTGGTTTACTGTGTCATATACTATGCAAAGAGAAAGAGAGAGAAAGAAAAAAAGGAGGGTATAATCGTCTTAGGGTGTCGGTATTTTCAGCACATAGTGTGTGTACATATACGTACTCATTGGCTCTACTAGATTGAGCTACTTTTTGACAGCAGCACATAAAGGGCGTAGTCAGGCGAAGCACTCGAGCGTTTCCAAGAGCCGAGCAGGACTTGTAACGTAGTTTATTTGAGCAATGCTACAGGGCTTCAATTACTTTTAATGACCAGCGGTTATCTTGCCTAGGCGCTCAGGGCTCGGCCCATGTCCAGTTCTTCTTCTCGATTTCAAATAAGACATCTTTAACCACAGTTTATTTCCTGACCCACCCTGCTCTCTTTTTACCTCCTCTTCTTCTTCTTATTGTTTATAGTCCCAGAAAAGGCAAGAAGGTGAGGGGAGACAGAAAGTTAAGTGGGCAGAGGAGATTACGAAGTTTGTGGGTATACGTGGCAGCAGCAAGCACAGGACCGAATTGACTAGCGGAACATGGAAGAGGCCTTTGTCCTGCAGTGGGCATAGTAAGGATCATGATGATGGTGATGATGATGACGACTGGGCTTCAACTGCTATATTGTGACTTGTGCTTTTTATATATTACCAACTGGCCATAGTGGTCTAGTGATTACGGTGTTTGACTGCCGGTTCACAGGTCATGAGATCGAACCTCGGCCGTAGTGGCCGCACTTTAAATATAGGTGGAAATGCTTGAGGCCCATGTACTTAGACTTAGGTGTGCAGCGGACATCGCCTAGTTGCCTAGCAACCTTGGGCTGCGTCATTTTACGAGTGTTTTAACAATAAACCGGCACTGGCTTATGAGACGCTACAGGTGCCGCAGCGTTGTGTGGTCTCTCGTGTCAAGGTGCGCTTGTTCTTACAGCATGGCTTAGGAACACTGTCGGTTACATGGTGAAAGAAGTGCATGGTCTGAACACTTCTTCAAGCCATGGAAGGACTACACCCGTTGGACCATCTCGTATTTTCCGTGAATGTCGCCGAGAACTGGCATAAGTTTCGTCAGTGTTTGGAGCTCTCACTCGAAGCCAAGGAGAGCAAGAATAAACGCAGTGAGAAGCAGAAAGCGGCGTTGCTACTCCGTGTCGCAGAGCCAGACTTTATCGAAGTATTCGACACTTTCACTTGCACGACGGCCGAGAAAGAGAGCTATAACACGATTCTGTTAAATTTTGAAAGCTATTGCCAGCCTCGCACGAATGGGCCTTTCGAGCGGTACTTGTTTCAGAAGCACGTCCACGCGAATGGCGAACCTTTTGAAAGCTTTTTGAGAGACCTGCAGCTAAAAAGACAAAGTGGCAAGTTCGGAACTTAGTGGGAATCTATGATACCAGATAAAATTCTGTTCGGAACTGCTGACGACCAGCTTCGAGAGCGCTTACTCAAAGAAAGCGCGCTATCGCTGGAAAGTGTCATTAAAGCAGCACTATTTGCAGAAGTTGCACAAAATCAGAAAAAAAAAGTGGCAAGCTTCGCAAGCAAAAGCTGTTGAAGCCATCGGCAGAGAAAAAGTGTCAAGCAAGAACAAGACGCTGAACCAAATATCCTGCAACAAGTGCAAGAGTTGGCATAAACAAAAAAAAAACATGTCGAGCGTATGGTCAACAATGCAAAAAGTGTGGCTGGAAGAATCATTTTGCGGCGACCTGCAGAACGAAGAATACGGTAGACGATGTTAAAAAGATGCGCAGCAACTCGACAAATGCGCGGTATTAAATGCTGCAAAAGTATGAAATGAATGATAATTGCAACCGTGAAAAACAGCAAACTAAAGCTCAAAGTAGACACAGGATCCCAGATAAACTAGATTCTTCTCTGTTGGCTCAAGAATTTCGGAAGCCAGGGGGACGAGCTTTAGAACAGCAATATGGCGCTACGCAGTTACAGCGACCAAGCCATCGAGCACCTTGTAACAGTTGTGATGCCCTGCAGGCATTTATTAAGTTATGACTGGGAGCCTAAAATTTCTTGTGGTGTTAAAAAGATGTGCCCTACTTGGACTTGCTGCGCGTGAGGACTTTGACTTTGTGCGTCGCACCTCGTAGGTAACGGCAGGCCTGTCTCAAACTGTACTGGGAAAGGCAACGCTTCGGGAACGCATCATGATAGACTACCCGAACTTGTTTCGCGACTTGGGACGTGTTCGAACGCCGTACAGGAGGGTGCTTTGACAAGAAACACGTCCAGTTATTCAACACCCACTCTGAGTGCCCCACCTCCTCAAGCAACCACTAAAAGATGACTTGCAGCGTATGCGCGATGCCGGTATCATTGCAAGGATCGATGAACCGACTGACTGGGTGAATCTTTTGGTGATAGTTCATAAAAAAGTAGCGCTCTGAGAATTCATATTGATCCTTGGATTATAAACGAAGGCCTCAAGCGTGACCACTTTGAAATGCTGAAGCGTGAAGACATTGAAGCCGAGCTGACAGGCGCACCTGTCTTTTCAAGATTAGACGCAAACTCTGGTTTTTATCAAATTCCGTTACCGGAAGAGAGCTCTCGTATTTGTACATTCAGCAAGCCATTCGTTCGTTTTAGATTCCTTCGCATGTCATTCGGTATAGCGTATGCACCAGAGGTGTGCCAGAAAGCAATGTCGCAAGTATTTGATGGCTTGTCAGGCGGGAGGGTATACGTCGATAATGTTCTCATATGGGCTCGAATAAAAAAGAGCATGAAGTGCATTTGAGGGCTCCGTTGGACGCGGCTCATAAATATGGAATCGCATTTAACGCTGAGAAGTGCGAAATGAACACGAAGTATATACTTTTTCTAGGCGATAAGATCCGTGAGAAAGGCAAACAGCCATTGCAGGAACTCAACAGCAGCATCTTGCAAATGCCAGAACCAAGCACAAAGCAAGAGCTTCAGCGGATCCTAAACATGGTTACGTATTTATGAAAATACGTGCCTCATATTTCAGACCAAACCACTCTGTCCCGAGAACTGTTAAAGCATGGTAGAGACTTCACATGGGTACCTGAGCATACAGAAGAGTTAAGAGCCATTAAGGAGGCCATAGCTAGCTCGCCTGTGCTTGCGGTCTACGATTCCATAAGAAAATGTAAAGTGTCTACTGACGCCTCAGGATTCAAACTTGGCGCAGCATTCTCCCAAAGACGTGGTTCAGATTGGCGTCCAGTGGCATGAGGGTCAAGCCTACTCACGGAATGCGAAAAAATATACTCACAAATTGAAAAAAAGGGGCGTTAGGCATTGTCTAAGGGTGTGAAAAGTTTCACGACTTTTTATATGGCCAAAAATGTTCATAGAAACAGATCATCAGTCGTTGATTATGACATAAAAATGTATTGGTGACTTGCCTTCTTACTACAACGCTTGTTCCTCCGACTGATGAGATATGAACACCACTTTGCCTACGTTCCGAGTAAACTTCTAGTTCGGCAAGACACGCTATGTAGGGCTCCGAATCCCCACTGCTACGTGACAGAAAATGAAGACAGTGATGTCGTGGTACATGCAGTATCGGTCCGGTTCAGTCTGGTCAGCGAGAAAACCAGTGCGAGGCTAGTTGAAAAGATAGCAGAAGATCTAGTTCTCTCAGATGTTATCAGAGTAATTTATTCTTAGCAGAATCAGCCGTTTACGGGTCTGTACAAAGCGCACAACTCAGAATTGTCGGTCATTAGAAAGCTGTTGCTTAAAGGAGCAAAATTGTTCATACCACGGTCATTACGAACAGAAATGCTGAGTCGGCTACATGAAGGCCACTTAGACATAAACAAATCATTCGCGAAGACGAGGCTTTTGAAGTTTTGGCCAAGAATGACTTTACACATTAGGAACTTCATCATCGGAGGGGAAACTTGCAAGATCAATGCATATGCCTAACCTGAAAAATCGCTCTTGATGAGAGAAACCCCTAATTCTTCATGGATTTAAGTTAGAGCAGATCCATGTCATCATGCAGGTAAAGCGTACTTCATGTTCAGCGACGCGTACTGCAATTATCCGGAGGTTGAAGAGCTACAAGGTACTTCAGCACAAAAAGTGATATGCAAAATGTCGTCCGTTTTTGCTAGGAATGGAGTACAAATGGAAGTTCTCAGCGACAATGGGCCACAGTTTACATCAAGAGAGTTGACCCGCTTCGCAGCGTTGAACGACTCAAAGCATATTCTGTCAAATCCTCGCTTTTCACGTTCAAATAGACTCGCAGACAAAAGCGTGCAAGTGGCGAAACATAATCTGAAGAAAACCCACCGTTCGGGAGGGGACTTTTGCCAGGGCCTTTTGAATTATCGCACAAGCCCTTCAAGTGCAGCAGTTCCCTAGATCACGTGCTAATGAATCGCTGCTTCACGTCTGGTCTTCTCGACTTTATTCCACTTCCCAGCCAAAAGGTCACAAAGTGACCTCAATGCGGTGAGCCAAAAGGAATGCTTTCAAGTCTTCAGCCAGGGGACATCACTGGCCTAAGGAATGAAAAGGGGTGGTCAATAAAAGTGACGGTGTTCGACTAGGTTGCTCTTCATTCCTACAGGGTACTCTCTGAAGACGGTGAGGAAAACAGGCGAAATAGACACCATCTTCGACCCACGTCGGAAGCTTTCAGTTATAGGAACCTATGCGATAACGGAAGAACTAAAGATGTGCAGACATCTCACGATTCAGAAGTGCGTCAAATGCCTGACCAGGATTACGATGGTCGTGCTTGGTCATTTGCGCCTGTGACTGACCCAGTTGAACCAAACACAAGGGCAGAAAGAACTTTCGACACACAGCCTGTTCGAAGATCTCTGAGAGCACATCGTCCACCGAAGTTCGTGTCCTATGGCAAGCAGTTCAAGCCGATATTCGAGATGCAGTGTTGAGCAATGCCTCTTTGTCGAGAAAGGGACGTGCAGGGGACATTACATAGTTGTCTACCAACCTTCTGCTGTGTCGTCTTACGAGTTTTTTAAGTTTTACTGGCGTATGAGACGCCACAAAAGCCGCAGCGTGGTGTGGTCTCTCGTGTCCGGGTGCGTCTGTTCTTATAGCATGGCTTAGGCTCAGCGTCGGATACAAGATGCACGTTAAGGAACCCCAGGAGGTCGAAACTTCCGGAGACCTTCGCTCCAGCTTCTCTGATAATCATGCTGGGGTTCTGGACGTCAAGTTGCAACAATTATTATCTGTTTATTTTTTGGCCCGTTACACATACGGTCCATTACACGTCTGGCCACTGCTTCGCGCAAACAACGCTGGTGTGTCTGGGCACCTTCCAGATTATTTTAAAGTCTTCAGATGAGCCTTAGAGCAGCAGAGTTGGTTCTAGAACTAACGCGGCCACCAAATAATAACGCTGGAATGTTCAATGACACATGGTATAAAATGCCGACGGGCTTTACTGCTGAGCAAATTACCGACAACTGACGAAAGATCTTGCTCCTGTCGGTGTACTACGCGTATTGCTTGTGCTTTAGAGAGAAAGAGGGAAAGAAACAAAATTTATTTCCATTACTCGAGATTGATTGATTGGTTTGTGGGGTTGAACGTCCCAAAACCACCATATGATTATGAGAGACGCTGTAGTGGAGGACACCGGAAATTTCGACCACCTGGGGTTCTTTAACGTGCACCCAAA
This sequence comes from Rhipicephalus annulatus, assembly GCA_013436015.1. Classification (NCBI taxonomy): domain Eukaryota; kingdom Metazoa; phylum Arthropoda; class Arachnida; order Ixodida; family Ixodidae; genus Rhipicephalus; species Rhipicephalus annulatus. The sequence goes on along the minus strand of WOVY01003737.1, from coordinate 267,183 downwards.
TCTGAGCACACGGGCCTACGACATTTCAGCCTCCATCGGAAATGCAGCCGCCGCAGCCGAGATTTGAACCCGCGACCTGCGGGTCAGCAGCCGAGTACCTTAGCCACTAGACCACCACGGCGGGGCACCCATTACTCAAAAATGACGGGGAGAAGGCTTTGGCATCTGCCACTTTTCATACCACTAGCCTTTGGCCGGGATCCCATCGGCTCTCACGGCGAGACCAATGACTTTACGTTGTTCATACTTACAATGTCAGCGTCCTGGCTGAGTGATAAGGTCTTTCAGGAGCCCACCTTTCTGTTGGGATTGTTGTATACTAAGGAACCTTAAGGCTCAGACCATGTGCACTAAACCAGCAATGCTATTACAGTAAACACATCTGAGATCAAACTCTTCTGTCTACCATTTATTGTTTAGTTAAGGATTTAGAAACACTTATCTTCTCTGCACAAGCTCTCCCCCGAATAAAGAGTTTGTCGTAAAAGCTGCCTACTCTCTCATTAAGTTGTTATCTGTCGTGCGAAATTCCTCAGGTAGGAATGCGCTATAAAAAAGAGGCAAGCCCTATTACCCTATCCAAGAGGTGCGAGTGTCAAAGGAAAACAAACACTAGCAAAACAGAGAAAGAAACAGTTAAAAGTATGAAAGAGAAACATATGATGCGCAGCATGAGTACCGGAGCAAACGTGACAAAAATTAAGCTGGGATGTTTGTCTTCAGGCATATTTCACTGCCTGAAGCTGAGCTTGTATTATGCAAACTCAACTAATAAAATTCCGTATGTTGCTTCAAAGAAATAACTGCTTCAGTGTTCAATTTGCCTACTGAATTGTTACCTAGATTTTGTCAATGTCACTGTGGATATGACTGAAACTACGTATTTAGCATCAGCGATATACCCGCGCACCAAATTTGTGTGTTCTCTTTAAAACGTTAAGCAGTAATATTAAATGGCGTGGCTACTTCGGCCACACTTAGCTTGAATTCTGGCTCCTCGATTTCACCCAAAGAGAACCCTGACGTTGGCCTCGTCGAGCCGAATAAGTTCAGTAAGAAGTTGCTTAAATTCTCTTGCGGTTGAAGCGAAGATAAGCAACCGCTGGGCTGCTGAGGTGTGAATGCACTCTGCTGCACCGGAAGTGGATTGGTGTTAAATCTAGAAAGTTAGACTCGTTTAAAGTTTGATGGGTAGTGTAGCCGACTCTGAGTTGGGCACAACCTGATGAAAGAGTGCTCCACACTCCCCATATTTGCTGCTAGCGGCGTTGATTGGCACTCAGAGGGTCCCACAAACATAAACACTCTATATGAAAGCGAGCGCTACTGTTGCTCAATGGGTAGAGAATCGGACACGTTAATCCGGAAAATTGTAGGCGCGATTGGAACTTTAGTGAGAAGTTCATTTTTCAAGCATTCTTTGTCATTCGTGTTCTAATTGCTAAACTGCTAGATACTTCTTAGCTTCATCTCCTGATTATAAATATATATATATATATATATATATATATATATATATATATATATATATATATATATATATATAGGCAAGCATCACAGTGGTTGAGTGGCCGTAGCGTTCTCCGTGAGCAGTCACAACATGGTTTATGTCGACGCTTCGGCCTAGAGTCTGGCCTTCATCAGGATCCTGATGAAGACCAGACGTTATAACCGCCGCTCACGTAGGATCTACTTGACTATATATATATATATATATATATATATATATATATATATATATATATATATATATAATGGAGTGTGGTGGGTTTCGATCACCCTGGAGCTTTCGAATCACATTTTACAGTCCATTATGCCTACCGACGCAAGCGCTGCTCCAACTCTTCCACCGGCACCCCCTACTGTCCTCTGCGCCGGTTCTCGGTGTCTGCGAGATCCCCCTGTGTTCTCATGCACAGAAGACAAGGACGTTGATGACTGAATTTCTATGTACGAACGAGTGAGTATTCACAACAAATGTGATGACGCCGCCAAGTTGACCTACGTCTCCTTCTACCTGTCAGACATGGCCAAGCTGTGGTTTATAAACCACGAAGTGGAACTCCCTACATGGTCGGTCTTCAGAACGAGCCTCACACAAGTTTTCGGACGGCCTGAGGTACGCAAACGCCGTGCCGAACAACGCTTGCATACTCGGTCCCAGCAGCTTGGTGAGAATTTCACAAGCTATGTCCAGGACGTTCTGGACCTTTGCAAGCTAGTCAACGGGTCGATATCCGAAGAGCTTAAGATGAAGCACACCATGAAGGGCATTGAGGACGACGCTTTCCAAATGTTGCTTTCTAAGAGTTTTCGCAACTCTTATAACTGACCGAGTTATGCCAGAGTTTTGAAGAGTTGCGCAGGCAACATCTTTCCACCCGACGTACCTCGGTGCCCGACGACTCTTTGTCCAGCCTGTTCACCTGTGGCATAGGAGACGACCATGCCCCATTTCTCTGAAAGATCCAAAGTTCATCCGCGCTGAGGTCGCTCGTCAACTCTCTTTGATGTCCTATGTACCCCATCAACCATACAGATTGACCTCTACAATCCACGCCCCGCCGTGGTGGTCTATAGATCCCACGACCTGCGGGTCAGCAGCCGAGTACCTTAGCCACTATAGTGGCTAAGGTACTCGGCTGCTGACCCGCAGGTCGCGGGATCAAATCCCGGCTGCGGCGGCTGCATTTCCGATGGAGGCGGAAATGTTGTAGGCCCGTGTGCTCAGATTTGGGTGCACGTTAAAGAACCCCAGGTGGTCTAAATTTCCGGATCCCTCTACTACGGCGTCTCTCATAATTATATAGTGGTTTTGGGTCGTTAAACCCCACATATCAATCAACCAACCTCTACACTCCACGACTTTATTAAAGACCAAGGCGCACATGCTCTTCCTCCCGTCCGTGAACCGCTGCCAGTCGCCGCACCTGTTACGTACGCCGAGGCCGTTGCGTGAGCTCGACAGCCTGCGTTCCAGCCAGTGTCTCTGTATTCACCACCAACCTGTTCACTGCCGACTTATTCACCACCGCCTATGCCGATACCACCTCGGCTGCAGTTTTCTGCCCTCCAGCTGCAACTCGGCGTCTACTCCGACCGATGGCGGACCTATGACAACCGTCCGATAGATATGTTTTGCTTGTGGCGGCGTTGGCCACGTGGCGCGTTATTGTCGTCGTCGCCAGGCTGATTCAAACATTGCACGAATGCCCTCTTTCGACCCTCAGTTTTTTCTACGCCTTCAAGCCCTCATTCCTCTTCTTTTCCCCCTGGCCGTCCACTTAGCACCGCCCACCACTCCCCATCTCCACGTCGACGTTCGCCTTGCCCTATGCCTTGCGGTTCCGTACCCACCGATCAGGGAAACTAACGGTCACAGTTCCCGAGGCACGAACTGCGTCCCCGTCGCCATGCACAAGTCCTCTCTCCTGTCCAGGTAATGTCATTGAAGTGTCAGTCGATGGTATCGTCGTCATGGCGCTTGTCGACTCCTGAGCCGCTTTATCCGCCCTTTCCATCCACCTGTGCCGCAAACTCCGCAATGTTCTGACGCCATTGTCCGGTCTCTCTCTCTTATAACGGCTAACGCACAAAGTGTAACACCTCTCGCAGCCTGTACCACACGAGTCGTCATCGAAGGGATTGTGTATATCGTCGAATTTGTTGTGCTGCCCTCGTGTTCCCATCACATGGTACTCGGCTGGGACTTCCTTGCGAATAATAAGGCCATCATTGACTGCTGTCATGCTGAACTTGAGCTGTCTGCACTTCCTAATGTTGACGCTGTCGAATCTTCCCTGCCGTATTTAAAACTGTCTGCTTCCGACGACACCCCCGTACCACCGCGCTCTTCTCTGCTGGTTACTGTGTCGTGTGACGCTATTTCCAACGGTGATTTTCTATTTACGCTCTCTGCCCTGTTCATTCAACGCAAATATTCTCCACTGCCTGTTGCTCTCCTTACTCTCCACCATGGTGTCACGAAGACTCTCGTGTACAACACGCTAGAAGGGCCTTTAACTTTATTCCATGATGAATGTCTCGGTCACGTGCATCCAATCGACGCCCGTCACATTTTTGACGCTCCGTCTAGTTTACTTTCTACGGACCTCAACTCACTCATTTCTGACCCTGTTGTTGACCAGTCACTCCTTGACGTTTCTTACCACTCCATCAATGTCGCAACGTCTTCTTCAGAACGAAGCCAGTTGGTCAACCTGCTGCAAAAGTTTCGCACTTCTTTTGACTGCCACGCTTCTGGCCTCAGTCGCACACCGAACATATCTCACAATATTTACACAGGAAGCCATACGTCTCTACGGCAGCGCCCCTACCGAGTCTCAGCGTCGGAGCGCCGTGTTATTGGCGACCAGGTTGCTGACATGCTCCAACGGGGTATTGTACAGCCTTCTAACAGTCCCTTGGCGTCACCGGTCGTTCTTGTTAAGAAGAAGAACGGCTCAATTCGGTTCTGTGTCGACTGCAGACGCTTAAAGAAGATCACCCATAAGGACGTTTACTCGTTACCGCGAATAGACGACGCCCTTGACTGTTTGCAGGGAACAGAACACTTCTCTTCGCTAGATCTACGTTCTGGATACTGGCAAGTTCTTATTAGAGCTTCTTAGTAAAGACCGACTGAAAACAGCATTTGTCACACCCGATTGATTATACAAATTTACCGTTATGCCTTTCGGCCTTTGTAATGCTCCCGCCACTTTTGACAGAATGATGGACACTATTTTACGTGGCCTCAAGTAGAGCACATGTTTATGCTACCTCGATGACGTAGTTGTCTTTTCCACCGATTTCGACACCCATTTAAATCGTCTCGAGCACGTCCTCACACGCCTCACCGACGCCGGCCTTCAACTCAACCTCAAGAAGTGCCATTTTGGTGCCCGGCAGCTCACCATTCTTGGCCACGTCGTATCGCGGCACTTCCCGACCCCGCCAAGCCTCAAGCAGTCGCCGATTTTCCCAAGCCAAAGAACCTAAAGGAACTTTGAAGTTCTGTCGGCTTGTCGTCATACTTCCGACGCTTTATTCGAAATTCCGCTTCCACATGTGCGCCCCTTACGGAACTTCTTAGCGGCAACAAGGACCTTTCCACCTCGTCACCAGCATGCGACGATGCGTTCACTAAATTACGCCTTATATATATATATATATATATATATATATATATATATATATATATATATATATATATATATATATATATATGTGTGTGTGTGTGTGTATGTGTGTGTGACGTATGAAGTGATGGTTGGTAGAAGTAGAGAAGGAAGAAGTGAGAGATGGAATAAACATGGGGTATGCGCCAGGCCACGTCACCCAGTCATCGTAGCGTCACACAAGTCGACAGGATGAAGACCTGCCAGCCCCTTCGTCAGTCGCTCATCATCGACGCAGTTCCCCAGAAGACACCCTGACCATACAATGACTACCGAATCATCGCCTAGAAGGACAACGACCGGCACCTTGACAGAACCATCGGCTGACCTCGACATCCCCAAGTACACCGGATCAGCGGACGACGGACCCGTACAGGACTGGTTCGACCTGTTCGAGTTCCACGCCACCGCTGCATCTTGGCCGGAACGGGAGATGGTTACGAACTTCAGCGACCACGTCACCGGTGAGGCATTCAAATTTTACCTCACCCATATTTTCGAGAACGATGAGTCTTGGAAAAAGATCAAAGAAGAAATGGTCACCAGTTTCAAAGAATACGATGAAGACCTGTACATACCTCATCACCTGAAGTCTCTTCAACTTAACCATCACAGTTACGCGAAGTCTTCCCGCAGTAAGCGTATTTCCCAAACAAGACTTCAGAGTAAATATTCCACCATTGTACCATCGTATGACTCGTCCAAATGCACTTCACGCATTACAACAACAACTAGGGACTTGCACGTCGCAGCAGAGAAGGTAATGCCACCGTATGCCGATAGGAATGTAGACCATTTTGCCAAAAGACCGGACTTACGGTTCGATTTTTCACGGGCAAATAAATCGGCATTTCCAATGTATTTACGGCACCATAATACTTCAGGTATTACTGAACAACCCGAATCACTTGATGCTTCGTGTCGCACACATGGCCCACACGGCTTCGGACGCGTGACGGCATTTACGCACGACGAGTTAGTAAATCCACATGAAACCAAACCAGACAACGAATGTTTACAGAAGCATCATTCGTTCAAAGTATTCAGCTCAGCAGTTCCATCTCCTGTCATCAACTTTACTGATAAACCTGATGAAGTACCTCACAAGATCGTAGAATTTACGCATGACAAGTTAGTAAATCCGCACGAAACCAACCCAGACAACGAATGTTCACAGGAATCTCATTTGTTCAATGTATTCAGTTCGGCAGTTCCACAGAGACAGAAGCATTCGCAATCAGCAACTTGTGAAGAAAAGTGTTCTGCAGAAGCGTCGAGTGTTCATCAATCACAAGATCAAAGCAACGTGAATCCAGTATACAACCTCCCTGCATATAATGAAAACAAAACCACAGGTGCGACTTCTAATGATACAAGTACGCTTCAGGCAACGACCATCAATGAATGGTTTATAAATACAGAAGATTCAAGTGCACCAAGCCCGCCACATTATCTTGCGCCGGAAACAGTTGCATTGGTTGGCGTCGTAGAAGCCTGCGGAGGACTCGCTAAGAATCCTGGCGCAACACGATCAATGTCACACCACAAGCAAGTTGACGAAACGAAGAAATTACAACGTCAACGCATACTTCAACATTGTCAACGGCGAAAGAAAACTTCATCGAAACCAGTCTTAAGGCTCAAAGAACATTGCGAAAAGGCCCATCGTTGTGTATACATTCTCCACCAGAGATTGAAAATGCGCATTCGATTAAAACATCTGCGACATCACTATAGAAAAATCTCCAAAAGCCACAAAAGCACCCCTTGTATCCGGCAGGAACACAGGCAGCGGCCAATCATCCTCGATCAACGCTCACGCAAGCTGCTTGCACGGCCTGTGTATCACCCACGACGAGGAATTCGATGCCTACATTATTGGAACTGTCGGTTCTGCAAGATGTTCGAGCCTCATTTGTTCTTCACAAGAATTCCAGCTGTGATTACCCCTATCTCTATGCCCAAAGCATTTTTGTGTTATCCAGGACTCAACCACCAGCCTCGCCCACCAGAACTCCTGCGTTAACCGGACTGCTGCACTCTCCCCTGAAGTCTGAAAGTTTACGGAACTTCCCTGGAGCACAGAACCAATTGTGAACTTTGACATTTGTGACTTTTTAACCTCTCTTTGTTTACATTTTGTTGTTCGTAATCCACGCTTTCTTTCGGGGGGTGGGGGAATTGTGTGACGTATGAAGTGATGGTTGGTAGAAGTAGAGAAGGAAGAAGTGAGAGATGGAATAAACATGGGGTATACGCCAGGCCACGTCACCCAGGCATCGTAGCGTCATATATATATATATATATATATATATATATATATATATATATATATATATATATATATATATATATATATATATATATATATATATATATATATATATATCAGGGAAATTTGATATTCTGTATGCCATTCACACTCACGCTCGAGTAAGCGCGAGTCTGAGGGATCTTGGTTCATTATATTACCGACCATTTAACCCAAAATGACGAGTCACAAACTACATAAGCCGTTCTTTTTCCCTGAGGCGTTCATGGTTATACCGTAGCACAAGTGCTATATTCTTCACCACCTTCGCCCGCCACGCCATAGCACTTGGGCCACCATGTGGGACGCGAAATCGGTTAACAATCTTACATTAGCATCCTACAATACAGATTTTGTGAACGACTTCTGCGCGTGTATATGGCGTTTAGGGTATTCGAACACCAAGTTTGGCGATTGTTGTATTTGTATATTGATACGTGACGTGAGCGTTCATGTAAAGAAAACCGAAGTATCTTTTGTTCTTTCCGCTCAGCAACGCTCAGTGGCCTTCGTTCAATAATTGGCAAGCACTCCCTCACTTTATTGACGCTCACCTACTCGTATTTCAGCTCCTGTTCACTTATACGTACGTTTTTTTATTTTTATTTTTCGAACATAGATCGACAATGTCTTCCTTCAATCAAATTACCCAGACTCATCAAACTAAGCCTAACCCGGGATTCCAAGTTTTACAGAGTTCAGCTGGGTAAATTTCTTGCGAAGCTGACTGAGTCCGACTTCACCAAAAACTCGGCAGAGCTTTCGTGAGTCTCTGTCTGATTGAGCCCAGCTGAACCCCTTGAGTTAAAACGAGCTCAAGATAGAAAAATATTAGTCATATTGAGTACGAGTGAGACCAATAGAGTAGGATGTTGGTGAGTCTGACAATGAGTGAGCGTGAAGTAAAAAAAGAAACATATATTGAGAAAAAGTGTGAGTAAGTTGCACTAATTCTGCCGACCTATGGCTCAGGGTGGGGGCAGGCAGAGCCTCTTGAATTACTTTCTGTTACTGCAGTCTCGAAGTCGCGCCAACGTACAGCTACAAATGATAAAGGTATCGATGAAAATTTAAGCACCATCTAAGACAATGACGTGTAATGAAACGATACTTGCGCTTCCATAAACTAACAGCGCAGTGCCTCAGTGTAGGTAAAAAAAAAAACTCAATCGCTTTCCGCATTGAAATGAACGGCAATGAAACTAGGTCGAGCATTCACACGTGACTAACCTCACGCTGATTGCTTACACAAAGTTGATATTTTTTGGAAGTAAAGAAAAATTATCGTCCCTTCCAGTCAGTCACTCAAGGCTGAGTCACAACAGAGGTGCTTGGCACCTAACTGGTCTCGGCTTGACTAGGCTTTCACACTCTCGGCTCTCTCTTTACCACCGACCGTCATACTATATCATACATTGCAACGGTTTCTCTCTCCTGTAGCAATGTGGCACAAAACTGGAGCGAATTCTTGTACACACCACAGTGAGCCACTATAGAATTGGTGGAACGTGCGAGCGGTGATCTCTGGACCGTACATTTTAGCCTGTCTTATTAATCAACGGTACCGAGCACTAGCGTGATTATTGAGCATGTGCAATTTCATATTAGTCACTATTTTTGTTTATCTACGACACATTTCAAACCTAGAGCATAGCAGATCTGCTGTAATAAGAAAACACACACACATCAAGGAACATCTCCAACTTTCCCCTGCGTACACTGTCATTGATTGATTTGATTTGTGGGGTTTAACGTCCCAAAACCACCATATGATTATGAAAGATGCCGTAGTGGAGGGCTCCGGAAATTTTGACCACGTGGGGTTCTTTAACGTGCACCTAAATCTGAGTACTCGGGCCTACAACATTTACGCCTCCATCGGAAATGCAGCCGCCACAGCCGGGATTTGATCCCGCGACCTGCGGGTCAGCAGCCGAGTATCTTAGCCACTAGACCACCGTGGCGGGGCTGCGTACACTGTCATTTACAACCGCAAAATTTTACAGCTGCTTTCGATTTCTTCACGCACGTCCTAACACAACTCGCCACTTGGATTACATTGCACGTAATAGTAATGAACGAGCATACTTTGCCATTACGCGCGCTTCGCAATGTATTGTAGCATATTCGCGTACAACCTTTACACATTCGAGACGCGACATATAAAGATGCAAGCAAGCAGTCATACGCGCGAACACTTACCAAAGGGTGGTACCAGGGCGATATCAGTTTAATTAAAATATTCCTTTATCTCGGACATGAGTTTTTTTCTCCGTTTTGTTTTGTCGCAATTGAGAGCGTGAAATGAGGAGCTGAGATTTTCCGTTGCCCGCTTCCAAAATTAGTTAGAGTAGTAGCCAGCGCTAGCACAGGAAAAACAGTTGCTTTTTTTCTCCCCTCTTTTGAACATGTCTTGAAAAAACAAGAAACAACCACGTTCCAGCTGTTATAACAAGGACTTTTAATTACGTTTTTCACAGATGTTTATTCCCGTAACTTTTAATGTAACAGTGCATACACAATTATAAATTGTACTGTGCATAAAAAAACACATATGTACAACCGCGGGAGAACACGTTCATAACGGCACCCGTAAGACAGCCATAAACATCAACCATGCATCTTGCAGCAACCTGTAACACATATGCGGAAGGACTCGAGCAAAGGTACAACGACCACAGACACGACATTAGCGCTGAAAACAGCGCTGCACGTATCAGTTGTAAAGGCTCAATGCACACAATACATGTCGAAGAAGCGTCCACCTACCCGTCTGCCTGTATAACTTGGCACTAGATTGGCCCCTGATTCGAGCAACCTCACTCGCCAGAAGGCGATTACACGTCACACGACAGCACCAACCACAGCTTAGCTGTCGGATTTTGCTTCCACTAGCATCGTGATCACACGCACAACGAGAACGAACGGGCTGTCAGGGAGACCGACGTCGAAAACGAGAAAGGCCAGTAAGGTGAAAACAGACATGCGACACGTGACGAATGTTACGTCGCGACCACACACACAAGCACGCCGTATCGCATAGATACCTCGTGTCACACGGGGCCCGTCAACCCGGCACATGCTATATACATGTACATCCCCTCGTGAGGAACAAACCGCAAGTGTCTGCTGCGCGACGCGTCTCGACCGCGACGTGCTCTATACCTCGCTTCTCATCTTTCTCGGCGAATGTCTCGCCCCGTGTTAAAAGGAATTGTGAACCAACGGCTGACACACGGGAGAGCCAGCGTGTTGCAGAGCGTCCGCGCCTGTTGCAAGGAGGCAGGGAGGATGTCATCTCACACGTCCTTGATGCCACACGCACTCGATGAAAAATGAACGGCACGCCGGAGCTGTACGACTGCGCGCGGTGGAGATCCTTTAGCTAGCGCAGTAGGCGAGAGCCAAGTCGAACCCGCTCGGTCTTCTGCGCAGAAGGTTGCGAAAAGACGATCGCAAATGCGCAGTGAAAGAAAGAAAGAAAGCAAGAAAATGCCCGTTATAAGCCGCTGCCCTCGCTGTCACGGTGCAGCTACGCTAAAATTGATTTGTATATCCTGATGCGGCGGGCTTCAAAAGCATTCGTTCACTAACGAATGAAAACGAGTGAGTATCAATTGAATCAAGATTACAGGTGTGATTTCGCTCAATGCGCGGTTTGTGAACTCATCAAGTTACACAGGGACGCTTATCTCGCTCATTTACTTCAGGTAGACTCGTGAAATCATTGATAAAAATCTAAACTTATCAACAGCATCGAACTCTGTGACACTTTTATTCATAACGTCATTAGAGACGATGATATATTTAGCCGGATCTGTAACACACAAGAACAACAACTTCAAAAGCATTCAGGTGTTTGTCGAACTAGAAACATCGCTGTACAGAGAAAGAAAGAGAGAGTCACACTTTTTATGAATTTTTTCATCCATAAATTAGGAGTATCGCATTTTTTGTCATGCATGCATTCAAGAGTCGTTTCAAAATGGCGTTTTATATTTTATGCCTGCCCAGCAAAAATGTTATGTAACGCTGTTGCACGTCTATAGAGAGAGGCTCGATGAATGACTGAGACCACTTGGCAGAATGGCATGTATAGATGGCTTCCTTTCACGTGAGTCCGCGATCGAACGACGCCTTCCGGAGTAACAAATTGCGTGGTAGGTATTGCGCATATATATAAAAATGCGTTCATGCTTCTTTTTATAGCGCCCCGGTTTAAAAATGAATTTCGCTGTCACTTACTTCCTCTGCACTCGCCTCATTATTTGATTGAAAGCAGAATCGCCCATGTTGTTATAGCTATCAAGTATCTTTTTTTATGAACAGTATTGGCTGCTACAGCCAGTTGCGAGAACTTTTATTTTTTTTCCTTCGTTCTGATCACGCTCTGACTGCCACACTTTGTTTCATTACCGAAAGTGAAAGTTGTAGCGCATGTCACAGTCAGATTCATAGTGTGGGCTGTACGTTTTTTTCCCTTCAATTTGTATGTTATTGTTATAAACCAGAGAGTCAGATGTTGGAAGGTACAGATGCTGCAGTAATTCACTCGACATCAAAAAACGCCGATGCAGTGGGTACATACGTTACTGGCTGTGCCGTGGTAGCAGCAGGCGAGCTAATGGGCGTCCAAGAGGCATAGTTTATATTTATCTACCAAAATCTTTTGTATCAACAAATCCAATTGGAACATTTTAATTAAAATAAGCAATAATTAAGAACTGATATATAACGAATGCCTCCACCTGACGAAAACTTTTTCCCCATGACAGAGATTTATTACTCTTTCCGGGAATGTTTGAGTGCTACAATCAAAATGACAAATAAAATGTCTCCACAAATAAACACACAATTTGCAAGCGTTTAGATTCATATGTGCTTCATTTTTTATAACGTTTTGAAGTGACAAATAGCTTGTAAAACGTTTTTATGGGTTTCATGCATGAAAGCTAGGGCGTAGGCTTTGCAGTATCTATGCTTTTGTGAGAAAAAAAATACGTAGAGAGGCCCCTCCTAACCAATATTGTTGCCGAAGCTAGACCGCCAAGTAATTTGTAAAATAATTTGCAGTCTAAAAAGGTTTGTGATCACCCATAGGTCATCGCCAATAAAAACCACAAGAACAACAGCCATTGTAAAAAGAGAAAAAAAAGACGAAATCCTTTAATGGGTGAACAACTGAGTAATCCCGAGGCATCTACAATAAGTAGCCCATTTCTATCACTATAAATACCCCTCCTATAAGTGTCACGCCCCAAGATTGTAATATGCGTGGTGGACCGAAGTTAGGAGGTTTTTATGAAGAGTTGTCCCAAATGTGCTAACGAAGTTTAGTGGTCATCTGAAAAGACACATAGATACATATGCTAGTTGACGAAAAGCATTGCGCAAATAAAACAGGCCTGGGATCACTAAGCGTCACTTGTGTAACTTGCATCATAAAAAAATCAAGAAAATAAGGAGGGTATCATGACATTTCTCTCCTACGTGCGGACCGAATCGCCATATGTGGCTCTTTCCGAAACAAAGAAATCTGGTCTTATTTTCATATTCTCTTTCTATCTCTCCTTTTTTTTCTAATTCTTTATCACATCCTCAGGCCACGTTCACATTATAGGGAGGTAGCAGAAGAGGAAAAAAGAAACGTCAAAGTGTGCAGAAATTCCGTTTTGCACTTTTTCAAGATGTTCACACTTGTGCTGTCACCAGCGCTTCCTTCCATTCTACTTACTTTTTGTCGGGCACATAAAGTGAGTAAATTATTTCATATCTTTTTTTAGTTACGCACGTAGAACTCGTAGAAGAAATAGCTTCGACCATTTCAAGCTCTTGCTTTCAGGTGGGGCATTAGCAGATGCTACTTAAGCCGGCACCCTGCTAGAGGTGGTGTTGTGTTCGCTGGGCTGTGCAAAAACGAAAAGAAAGGTTCACAAGAGTGAAGGTTCAGTCACTATCTAACACGAGATAAAAGTGGCTTGAACTTAGTTTTGCAAGGACCATGTACACAGGCGGCGGCTGCAGTGGCTTACTTCCGCGCTTGGTACCCTTCCCATAGTGCTGATCCGGCATTCCTTTGCTAGTTGTTTTAGCAGGAAACTTTGCCTTTGCTTTAGATTTAGCGACCGGCCATTAAGCCATACGTACTCGACGATTTGATTCAGTCGGTCATTTGCGCTGAAGCGCACTCGCAGGCATTCATGGCGAGAATGTGCGACCAAGCACCGTCGAAGCAGCCGTTAAACGTTCGCCTGATCACGTGGTACCGGAACGGTGGGGCTCCGAGAGAGCACAGCCGCGATGCCTTTCCGCGGTACATCACGTGGCCTGACTTCGAGCGAGAGAAAAACTGAGATAAAGAGCCGCACCTGTGACTACAGCGTTCGAGCTGGCCGATATCCAAGATCATCCTTCTATTTCTCTGACTCACGCTAGAGCAGCACTGCAGCTCTTGCTTTGCAAAGGCCGGCTGAGCGCGTCCTGCGTTGCGCTAGCGCTCTAGCGGCTCGAGATCCTCGCAACGCTACGAATGACCTTGAGAGACATGCAGGAATACATATTTTTGTATAATATGCTGGGGCAAGCCAAAGTACTCCTGCTGTATTTTCTGCTAATTGGTGTGTCATCGGCAACCTTCATCCATCCAAACCAGGAACGCGTCCTTGTAGAGTTTTGTTGCACAACAAAGACAGTCTGCAATTTCGTCAACAAAATTGAGCACCTCCTACTCGGTCGCCCTTTCTACTTCGCGGCACGATAATTACAGCACGTGGTTTATATTCCAGCGCATCCAAACTACCACTTCCCGTTACGCTACCTTCACGGCAAGAAACATCGGTCGGACAGCTATCGGGCTCGCCGTCTGGTTTTCCACCCACTTCGGCGACGAAGCAAGCGGATTTCCAATGAGTGTTGGCAATTTTGTCTGCTTCGAGCTCTAGTGAACACGGGGTCATTGTTCTGAAAGTTTCGAGTGGTTAGGGGCTTTCCGATAGATCATTATTTCTGCTGTTGTGGCACCTTACCTAGATGGAGCTGACCTAAGCATAATGATATCTAATTCTAACATCACTAGCGTGCGAAAAGATGGGATGCTCTGCTTGGCACAGCTATTACACTACAAATAGAGCCCATGAAATTTATAGCAGGAAGCATTCACTTAAACCACGCCATCGATTTTCGCTTATGCTCATCGCAGTAATTTGAGACAATTTTTAGTCCTTGGTCATCTTATACAGGAGAAATTTTTAAAAAATGATAATAACAAACAAAAGAAGGCTTACAGCATATTCTTAGTTAAACAGCGCCTGAAGGTTTGAAATAAATACGCGCACGTTAACACCTGCCTAAACTATCAGGTGGTCAAAGCAGAACGATACCTTAATTACGTCGATGTTTGCTTTCTTATACTGAACATAACAAAATCTATACCTCTGAGTTTACGGCCAGTTCGACATATGTTGCTGCCTAAATTTTCGCATAGTGAAGCTCTCCTTACATACATTTATTTAAAAAAGCGCAGCTGAGAAAATCTTCTTTTTTTTCCTTTTATGACGGTTCTGTCTGTACTTCATGTCGCAGATTTATGTAGAAGTCAAATATATATTTTGTCAGTTTAAACATTGTCAGAAAATGACGTGTCCTCAAACGACATGTACCAACTAGCCCGCCTTTCACCACTTGTCAAAGAAATGAACTACACTAGAGTACATATTTGGTTAGGTTGGTACATGTCCACAAAAAAGGAGAAACACCGCGAACAAAAGGACAACCGGGCAGGTGCATACTGAATAAGTCAGCACTTACTACGTCTGTGTTGTCCCTTTTTTGGCGCTCTTTCTCACTTGCTATAGACTATTTTACGGAGGGGTCTGAGTGCCGCTATATTGGCCTGTGAAGCTTTGTGTTTTGCATCTTTAACAACTAAACGAACAGCGTTACGGTAGACCCACACGCATGAAAACAGTTGAGTTCGTGCATACGATGTTTAAGGGTCCTATTATTTTACGTCGAAATATGTAATATCAAGAAGACATCGGCTTAACATCCCGAGATAACGGCACCCATATGTCTTAGGTAAAATAGTCTATAGTCTTGTCATAGAAAATAGATCTTGCTCTGGAAGGCATAGAAAGAGAGAGCCAGCAGAGGATGAAGGTGAAGCAAAGCCTGGTTCTGGCATCTGGCAGCCGCCAGGATTCGGGTCTCAGGTCCGGTGCGGTGGCGACATGTGCTGGATGATGATGCCCCCTTGCACGCGCTGGTACTACTTGTGCACCACCAGGCGGCGGCAGTGGGGCAACGGGTGTGACCAGTGGCCGTCGCGAGAGCAGCGAAGCTTCGCCGAGCCCAGCAGCCGGAAGCCCGCGTTGCACGCCACCGTAACCAGCTCGCCGATGTCGTAGTGAAACTTTGAGGGCACGACGCGCGCGTGCGCTGGCTTACCCGGGAACTCGCAGGCCGGCTTGCCTGCGTACAGGTGACACAATGGCATGTGTTGTCACCGTATACTTTAGAAAATAGGTCACGCTGAAAAAAAACAAAGAACTATACACCTCGCTAATGACGATGCACTACCGTGTCGTTTTCTGTACATTGCACCTTGGATCACCCACGGTCGCTCACTGATCCTGAGCAAGAGCACTACTAAGAAGGCGCAAAACAATCAGGCTGTAAACGAAAGCCAGAGCACTCACGCTTCTCTGGTCGCAAGCTGACAGAGCCGAAAGTGACGGGGTGACAGTGCGTCCACTTGTCTACGCGTCGCTTATCGCAGACAAAACTGTGGACTTTGTATTTCGGCAGAATTTTGAATTAAGCTAATAATCATTTCAACTTCTCTCCCTCAAATGGCTCTTCATCGACCTTACGCTCTCTGCAGGTCAGATTAGCTTCAATGCTCTGCGTAGTGACCGTGAATGCGCCACGGCAGCGCGGGCGCACAACGTTAACACGCACCACGTGAACGCGAATAGTGTGTCCGGAAAATTGCAATCGCAATTAAAAACGAATAGTTCTTTATAAAGTAATTCACAACACTAAAGATGTTCGCTGTGCTCTCAAGGCGTCGCGTATTTGACTATTTCTACCACATAGTAAGACCCCCTTATGACATACTTATATTCAATTTTCTTTTCCTTGACTGTACACGTAAATTTGACATCCACATATTTCCGTTCCACTCTCAATCAAAACGTTTTGTCAACTTTTTCAGTCGTTTTTTTGTTATTGAAAGATGGGGGGATCAAAGTGGTTGCTTGTAACGCTTGCAGTGCCAATCATGCAGTGATGGGAGATGATAGCTTTGTTTTTGTTCGTTTTGTGGCGAAACTGATGAAGCAGAGAACGAGGACAACTATGAGCAGTGCAACCATGTCACTCCGAAATCAAAAAGAAGCCTTAAAAGAGCCTGGTCGTAATTTTCGTAATGGTAACAACTGTAAATAATTTATATTAATTTGTTTCTGTGTTGTTTGCATACGCAAACACAAGAACATAACATACTAGTTTAAATGTTCAGAAATGCAAGAATTTCATGCAACCACGTCAGGCACCCGCCATAAAAAATTCAAAGAATTGAGTAGCCTGTCCTGCAGAACATCAATGGCACCCTGAAGAAGCAACACTTTCTCGGATTCGGAAGGTCTTCGTGGTGGCCTGGTGACACCACTGTCTTGAAAACATCGAAGCACAGCAGCGTCATTGGAGCTCCGCGTACATATGACTGTTTCCTGGCGATGTCAGTGGCAGAACAACACATTTTTTCCCCTCAGAGCGGTTATTGATCTTCCAAAGCCCGCTTTCACTGCGACCATATTGATTTTCCAAGATAGCAGCGGGCCAACCTTCGCCGAGAATGAGCTCCTCTGTCT
Source organism: Rhipicephalus annulatus (assembly GCA_013436015.1). Lineage (NCBI taxonomy): Eukaryota > Metazoa > Arthropoda > Arachnida > Ixodida > Ixodidae > Rhipicephalus > Rhipicephalus annulatus. The sequence goes on along the minus strand of WOVY01003737.1, from coordinate 249,820 downwards.
GAATTCTACACAAGACTCAAAATGCAGAAGGTGTGACCAGCCGGACGTAGCATTCTACACTTAGAGCGTGTACTTGCAAAATCTGTTATGGTTTACGTGGTAATGTTGTCGGGTATGTTAGTATGTTGCTTGTCCTCTCTCACCATTAGTTGCTTTCGCACGCTGTCCTCGACCTTCTCTTTGAGGCCCACTTTTTCTGTGCAGGTTAGGCTGCCGAGCAGAGCCTGATTCACCTTCGTGCTTTTTTCCGATGACTTTTCAGTCTCATTCTCCCTTTTCCTCCTTATGCTGCAGTAAGTTGTTTGTGAAAAGAATACATAAAAAAGGATCACTTTGCCTGCCCTGCACTCCTTTTGACATAGTACTTTATTGAGATGAGGCTTCCTGCAACTTTTCTCCGCATATCCAACTTTTTAAGTCACTTTTTACGTCATGATGCTCCTTGTAGGTACGTTCCACAGCATTCAAATGGCACATGCAAGCAGCGCCAACGTTTGGTGTTAAGAACATATGCGGAATAGGGTGGATGGGCGACTGCGTGAGGCGAAAAAATGTGCCGTCTATACGTCAAGTGACCGTATTTTCCAGTTATACACTAGAACGGCGGTAAGGACAAGAATACCTTACCAATGCAAGTACTATTCTAGCTGACTTTTCATTTGCTCCTACACATGACTTAGCTGAGTGACCATCTCAATGAAGTTGGATGTTGAGGAAACTGGCTATGCGTTTCTCTACAACATGCACGCACTCAAGCAGCACATTGCATAGCCGTGTATAGTACAATATATCAAGAGGTTGCGAAACGTAAGTGAGGGTGAGGAGAATGGTAAAGAGAAAGGGAGAACGAGTATGGCGAAAGAAACAGAGAAAAAGAAAGAAGGTGAAGGAAGAGGGAAAGTATAAAAAAAAGGTGAGAGAAAGCTAGAGGTAAGGAAAAGCAGAGGTAAGGAAAGAAAAATCAATAAAGAGAAAAATAAAAACAGACAGAATGAAAAGAAAGAGTGAGATGAAAAAAATTACGCAGCATATCCATGGAGTGAATGATGATAAGTGGTGCGAAGCATCCATCAGCCCGTCCGTGCTTCCATCCGTCCGTTTGTTCTTGCTTCCGTCCGTCCACACGACCATCCGTGCGTCAATCCATTCGTGCGTCCATCTGTCCATGCGTCCGTCCAACCGTCCATCTGGCCGTCCGTTCGTGCGTTCATCCGTCCATACGTCCGCGCGTCTATTCATCCGTCCGTCAGTCTGCTAGTCTGTCTGTCCGTCCATCCATGTGTCTGCCCGTACGTCCATCTAGTGAACACTCCAAGTACCACCATCTGGCATATTTTTGTATTCCGCATATAGAAGCACCGCCATCCAGCGGACATTCCAAGGACTAAGTGAGAGGTGGCACACGCACACTTTCTTACGGCTTGCGCTTCGTGCTGACTTCCCACCTTTAACCACCTCGAGTTCATGGTATATACTTGTTCACTGTATTCATGGCACTGCGGCCCAACGCTCGCTAAACCTTTCTAAAACCAAGGAGGTTACGCCCAGTGAGTATAACGTAGCAACCCTTTCTTGTCAGATAGTGCTCAATGTACATGCCAATGGCCGCTAATGGGGAATGAGAGACAGGAGAATTCGGCTTTTAGTTAACGCGCACGCTGCGAAGTTTTTATTGTTCGACAACGCACAGGAGAAATCTCCCACCGGCACCACCTTGCAGGACAAAGCGTCTGATATGTTACGTACTACGACGAGTGACGAACGGGTGCCGCTTTAAGGTGCTTCGCCCCTAAAAGATTATTATGATGGCGATGATGATAATATGAGGGTTTTAATGAAGCAAGGGCCATGCTTCGTCTAAGACGAGTGCCTTGCAAAATGATAGGAGTTACAATGAACCATGATTTATGACGGTATGTAAGGATGCGAACGATGATAATGTTGCGTGACTCCATAGTGGCCAAAAATTCCGCGCCCTAAGGGGGGTAAAACAGCGACGTAATAAAATCATGGCGATGACGTGAAATACGGAACTGTAAACGTAAGGCAATGCTTGGGGAAATAAAATTTTGGTAAAGACATTAGCACCATTTCCGTTTCAACGCCCTTAGCGCAAACACCACGAGGTGGTTGGCGTTGTTCGTGTAGAAATACCAAAAAAGAAGTATACAAAATTATGTTCGCTAACTGCGAACAGACCACTTTACTAAGTTTCAAATGTGTATCGTGGACTATTTTCTACTTACACGGAAACATTTAATGAGCACTCATTAAACGCTCGAGTATTAACCCTTTTGGTGCAGTTTCCTGTGATAGAAATTTAATTATATCAGTGAATTGGTGGAAATGTCTATTCGGATATTTGAAGCCTGGTTGTCGTGCTTCGCCATTGAAGAGCGGCGTGGATAGGTGGGAAGTGTCGCATGTGTGGAACTTGAAATTGCCGAGCACGAAAGCTGCAGTTAGACGTCTATAGTAAGGCCAGTGGTCTCGAGAAAAATCGCCTAGAAACATTTGCTTATGTTCATTTTACCTACTTTGAACTTCCTGTTGGTGATGTAAATTCATTTATTATACGTAGCTTCATTAGAGTTTTAACTTGCCCACTTTTGTAATGCGAAGAATTTCTTGGCAAACTTCGGCTAGTTTGAATCTATCTATCTATCTATCTATCTATCTATCTATCTATCTATCTATCTATCTATCTATCAATTTATCTATCTATCTATCTATCTATCTATCTATCTATCTATCTATCTATCTATCTATCTATCTATCTATCTATCTATCTATCTATCTATCTATCTATCTAGTCGCCTACGACTTTGAGGTCTCCTAGTCGTTTGGATAATGAGATCAATACCAAAAATTGGCATGGCCACGTGATTATGGCACAACATGACTGTATGGCGAGCATAACTGACTAGTTATAACAAAAAAATAATGACATGTATGTCATGAATGTTATGATTGACATGGTATATCTTGCTGGTCCTGCGGTGGTTTCGTTAACATGACATATTGCAAAACGTGTATGGTGTGACCTGACTGCAATGCGAACATCAGTACAGGCCCTCACGTAGAAATCATGACATGCGTGTCATGTAAGAACATGACCACATTCCAGGCTCATGATGTACTCGTGGCCGTTTCACTAGCTTGACATATACCGACTTTCGTATCACGTGACGTGAATGGATGACGAAGGTGTATGACTGGTGCAAACAGGATAATCATGACATGCGCGTCATGTAAGAACTTGACTACATGCCACTCTCATGATGCGTTCACGGTTGTTTCACTAGCATTGCACATACCAAATTTGGTATTACGTGACGCGAATGGAGGACGAAGGTGCATGACTGATGCAAACATAGTAATGATGACATGCGTGTTCGGCAAGAACATAACTATATATTCCACGTTCATAATGTATTCGCGGTCACTTCGCTAGCTCTACATATGCCGAATTCGGTATTACGTGCTGTGAATAAATGATGAAGCTATATGACTGGTGCAAACATAATAATCATGACATGCGTGTCATTTAAGAACATACCACGCTCATGATCGACTCGCCGCTGTTTGGCTAGCTTCGCATATACCTAGTTTTGTATTACGTGACGTGAATGGATGACGAAGGTAATTAAAGGACACGTCCAAACATAATAATGATACTTGTGGCTTGTAAATCATAGCTACATGCAACGGTCATAACAGTCTCACAGCCGCCTCGCTAGCTTTTCATATACCAAATTTGGTATTACGGGACGTGAATGGATGACAAAGGTAACGGACACGTCCAAACATAATCTTGATACTTGTGTCTTGTAAATCATGACGTGCTATGGTCATAGCGTGCTGGCAGCCGTTTCGCTAGCTTCTCATATACGAAATCTAGTTTTACGTGACGTGAATGGACGACGAAGGTAAAGGACACTTCCAAACATAATCATGATACTTGTGTCTTGTAAGTCATGATTACACGCTATGGTCATAGCGCGCTCACAGCCGTTTCGCTAGCTTCTCATGTACCAAATTTGGTATTACGTGACGTGAATAGAGGACGAAGGTAAAGGACACGTCCAAGCATAATCATGATACTTGTGTCTTGTAAATCATGACTACGTGCTATGGTCATAGCGCGCTCACAGCCGTTTTTCTAGCTTCTCATATACCGAATTTGGTATTACGTGACATGAATGGAGGATGTAGGTAAAGGACAAGTTCAAACATAATTATGACATGCCTGTCATGTAAAAAATGAATACCTGCTATTCTCATAGTGCGCTCGCGTCCGTTTCGCTAGCTTCACATGTACAAAATTCAGTGCTACGTGGCGTGAACGACGGACACAAATGCCCAAATAAACCATAATAATCATGACACGGAGTCTTGTACGGCATAATTTAGGTCCACCTCGCAACGTTGTTTTGATTTTAAAGTGACATATCAACCTTCCCCATTCGTGCTTGGCATATCGTCAATTCCCACTTTATGTGGGATTTGCCAATTTTTTACCTCAGGTTTACCCGACACTACATTTTATTACAAAGTCAAATTTAACGTTAACGTACAGACACGTTCCGAATTTTTAAATGTCACTCTAACTAGCTCCTTTTGTGTTTGAGAAACTTGTAAAGGTAACTCGTTTCAAACATGCGAAGGATTGAGGAACGAGCTTTCGTTCAGTGATGTTCCGTGCAGGAAATTTTTCCTTTGTTGGGAACTTTCGCCTTTCATTTTGAGCCAAAGGGCAAAAGGGAATGTTCGTGGTATCGCAGAAATTCCAGGACTGGTTATATTTTTTGTGACGATTTTCCTATGAGTGGTTGAACTGCGCCTTCATCTGCTTTAATCGCTTATGGGGCATGCACCACACTGCACTAGCCCTTGAGATTAGTTTCTGATATTTATGCGAATCGATTTCTAGCTCACTATTGGTGTTATATTTGAAGCCCACAATGTACAGTATATAAATCGATAGAGCTATGCTTTTGTTGTGCGGCAGTGGAGGGGCTAGTCATGCTTTCAAATGTTACCAGTACGTCAGACACGTGTAATTATAGTATGTGTGTGCGTGGATGGAGACAGACATTTGTACTGGTGTGCAGTGAATTTCTTCAACGTTTGTCGGCAAAACTCCCCGAAATAGGTAATTTTGATATCTCTCAATGGAAATTCTTTGGCGTAGTACAGAACATCACTGCTTTTTGTTGCTGTTTTAGAGGAACATGTACAACACAGCGAAGTTCATACACGCCGACTGATTCACACGTTACCATATCGACGACCAATCCAGCACCCTTCTGCATTCAGTATAGTACACACACGCTCGAGGGCAATGGCTTCAGCAGAGTATTTTGAAGTTTTAAAAGAAAAGAATGACGTATCATATAAGTGGCCGTTTCATGTGCGGGGCGTAGTATAGTGCTCGAATTGGACATGAAAATAATCAGAATTTTCAAAAAGTGTAAACTTTTCATAAATAGATAAATGAATTGACTGAGAAGAAAAAAAAGTGAATGGCTTTTCTTTGGAGTCATCTTACGCGGATGCCTACGGGACCTTGCGAGTTTTCTTTCTTTCTTTCTTTCTTTCTTTCTTTCTTTCTTTCTTTCTTTCTTTCTTTCTTTCTTTCTTTCTTTCCTTCTTTCTTTCTTTCTTCCTTCCTTTCTTTCTTTCTTTCTTTCTGTATTTCTGTCTATCTTTCTTTCTGTCTTTCTTTCTATCTTTCTGTCTTTCTATCTTTCGTTCTTTCTTTCTTTCTTTCTTACTTTTTTTCAATTATGCGGCTTTCAGTGCTGAGATCCGTCACGGTGGTCTAGTGTCTAAGGCACTCGGCTGCTGACCCGCATGTCGCGGGATCGAATTCCAGTCGCGGCGGCGGCGTTTTCGATGAAGGCGAAAATACTTTAGGCAAGTGTGCTCACATTTGGGTGCACGTTCAAGAACCTCAGGTGGTCGAAATTGCCGGAGTCCTTCACTACGGAGTCTCTCATATTCATATGGTGGTATTAGAACGTTAGCCCCCTCCCCCCAAATAATATTATAGCGAGCATCCGTTTTGTAAATATCTAATAAACAACTTCGAGTCTGACGATTATTTGTCTATGATTAAATTACGCGTAAATGATCAAGCCATAAAATGGCAGCAGTGGCCTTAAAAATAAGCCTAAACGTTTTTTTTTTTTTGCTAAGGGTGGCCATTAACTGCGAATATGTGACGACGTTTTGTGCTCATAGTCACCCATGTGAACATCAGGTCCTGAGACTATAGAACCATCGCGTGAACACATTCGTATGCGGTATATGCAGACACGCCCTGTACATTTGACGACTGAATGAGCAGCCTGCCTCCGCTGTCCACCGGTGTGTACTTCTGCGGACCTGAGCTCAGAGAAGTAGGAACACCAGTGCTGCGTATATCAGACCGAATTTTTTATTAGCATTTCATACAAAAGAAAAGAAGTCTTACGTTCTCGACGCTGTTTGTTTATTTAAGAAAATTGACCTAATGATGAGTGCCGAGAGATTGCTTGTTAGCAGCATCACATCCCCTTGCGACGTTGCTGTGGACAATGATGGGCAGCCAGTCTTAGTTTTTCTCTTTGTATATAGCCTATTTTAGTCAAGTTTGCAAGAGAGGCCTTATGTAGCATTACTTGTTTTGGTTCACAACCGTCTGACTCTTTCGTTACCACGCGTATTCAAATCGATCACCAGTGATCGATGCTTTGGATGATCAATTTTAGCATGTTTAACTTGTTTCTCGTGCACCCAGCACTTTCTAGGGGTTAGTCCAGCCACTCAACTTTCAGAATCAGTTTGAATTCATCCGTTTGGGCAACATAGTGATTTTCGACTGACCTATGCGTGAGCCAATGTGCGTGTATTGCTGGAAAAGTGCACTAGTCAGGAAAACTTGAATAAAGTGTGTGTCCTTCGTGATAATACAATAACATCAAAGTTCTGTAATAAAAGGAACCTTTGCAAGCCAAATATCAAATTAAAGTGTCAGCTTCACATGTGGCTAGTGTTTATCAGCAATAATTGCCAGAAACATATGCCAGCGATTCAATAGACAGCTGTTGCTAGGAGTCAGGAAAAACTTTTTCTACAAAAATATTTCCGATGGATGTTTAAAGGTTTCAGATGGCCTTCTCAGCAACTTCAGTTTTGGTTGTATTGTTAGATCAGACGCATATAGGGTCACTAGTCGCTACTAATGCGTAGTTATCACGCGCTGCAACACACATGTGCCGCTACTGTGTTGGAACCCCACCAGAAGTGAGTGAGGACGAGCTTAGAGTTCGAGGATGACAGCACCTCAGCTTCAAGTTCAATAGAGACGATGTTCTGCGTCAGCCTGAGGCATCCACAGTCATTCATGCGTTTCTTTTGTTAACAGCCTCAAGTTGTCCCCTCCACCGCAATTTCGTAGCTGGTGACCTTTGTGTACAATCTTATAGCTACTCTGGATACGTGCGAGGTTTACAATTCGCCCGGAAACGGTGTGCTGGCGCCAGCAGCAGAGCTTCTTATAATGACAAGAAGGTTTCCAAAGCACATTTGGGCCCTGGCTACAAAGCAGCGCAAAACGTTAGAAATGGGCGTGATATTTCTGTTCTTGTAATACGATGTGCAAAATGGTTAGAAAAATCATTGTATGCATATATCTTCTAAGCGGAGTGAGGTGGCTCATGGACAGAGGTAACGCTAGACGCAATAGCGAAGTTCATTATACATCTGGTTCATAAACGAACTATTCACATCATGGGCATCCATCTATATTGGAACACCTGGTAGCTCTTTTTTTACTGAGAAAAATTTACTGAGAAATTCGTACGAGTTCACTTATGCCTCTAAAAAAACAGGCAATGCTTCACCGCATGGCTCGAGCAACGAAGCAGCTCCTCTGTTTTTATTTTCTTTGTCTGTATGAATAGAAACTTACTGTACAACATTTATTTTTTTGTACTGTTCCTGGGTCATTTTTCAACAAAATGTGTATTCTAAATTGTCTTTGGAATATCTTTGCTCATATAGCGTTTTTTATTGCACTGTTTACCAGATTACTTTCAAAAATATACACTTTTCACATTTTATTCATTCCAAAATATTTTTGTTGTTCTAAAAGCTATATTTTATTGATAGAACATTTTATTGCGCTAACATTGGTATGCTGCAATGCATGCTGGAGTAATTTTGAGCTGGCGAAAACGACCTTCCCGAGACATGAAAAATAACCATGTTCGCGTGGTAACGAAAGAGCTAAACGAATGCGCCTCTCTCAGCAGTTCTCGCTTAGAACTGTCAATATGAGCAAGGTGTAAAGAATGGTCCAGTGGCGTCTTTCCTCCCGAAAATATTAACAGTTCCTTGGTGTCAGGCACACAACCGAAACAAATACAGTGAATCATAACTTGAACGAACTTCAAGGGTCTTTACGACGAGGTTCGTTAGCGTGAAAGTACGCTGAAATCAAATGGTCAGGGTGCTACTTGTTATGAGGAGCGAAGGAGAACACCACTTGTTAACATAAAATTTGAACTCATTTATTTGCTCTGTGGATGCCATTGCTTGATGCCTGCAATAGAATATCGACAATGATGACGCCGGAACTCCAAAAGCCTCTGCAACGTCGGCTTGACGCTGCCTGGAGTAGAGTTTGGCAAAACATTCGCATTTTTTATCCTGAGACAGGCGCTTTTGATTGGCACTCATTATAACGAGCACGCGGTTGCAAGACTAAGGATGCACCTGGCACCACGGCTATGGCTATGTTTGGTCTCGAAGACTAGTAGCCAGCCAATTCATTTCAGAGCTGAACGGATCTGACTGCTGACTTTGCTGACCCGTCTCTCCGGCTTTGGATGCTGGTGGTAGTCTATTCACCTTCACGCCCTTTCTCTATAACCATGCTTCATTCCTTTGTCTTCACTGTAATTCACCTTTCTTCACATTATCCCACAACATTAAATCCCTCTTAATAAAATAACTAATGACAAGTCTAACCAATGAATCAACAAATCACTACGCTTACTACAAAACATAAAAAACGGCATTATATTAGCGCTAACTGCCCTTGTGCACGCAAGCAGCTTGAGACAATCACAAAGCAAGCTTAAAACTTTACTGTTTTGCCTTATCATCCACTAAAGATACATGCTTCACCCGCGACTTACCATCACTTCTTAAATGTAATCCCAAAAAAATCTAGCGCAATATAAGCCCGGATGATGTTCACAACAGGATTTTTTACAGGACAATAACAACACCCGTCTCCCAGATTCTCAGTCCGCCTCAACTTTCAATTCTTATTTTTTATATTTTCACCACAAAAGGTCGGTCAGAACTTTCAGCAGTACCGGCATTAAACTACCAATATACGCCAACTATAGAAGTAACCATTGAAGCTGTCACACATCTAATAAGTAACCTCAAGCTAACCACATTTTGTGGCATGGATGGCTTTAATTCACAAATACTCAAAAACATAGTCATAGTATCCAGTTGAATCCTGACACACGTCTACACCCAATCATTAAAAACAGGCATGCTACCTTTAAACTGGAAGATATCTAAGGTTCAATCAATATTTAGGTCGGGTAACAAACACTCACCCATAAATTACCATCTAATCATATTAACATCCATCTGCTGCACAATTCTAGAACATATACTAGCAGCCAATGTTTACAGCCACCTCGAAGCTAACAAATTTTTTTTTACTAATCAACACACACTTCAAAGTAATTTCTCATGCTAAACTCAATTATTGGAACTAACAACCGATCTGAGTGCTAACTTGAACGAAGATATGTAAACTGATTGATTGTGCTTTCCCTAATTTCTCAAAAGCATTTGATCTCGTTGCACATTGCCACTTAATTCTGAAATTATCAGTTATCCAACCAGACATTTTCACACAAACATTGAGTCAAAATTTTTTGTGCTATCGTCAAGTATTCAGAGTAGTTAATAATCGTTTATCTCTTCTTACGTCACCTCTGGTGTACGGCACGAATGTGTTCTTGCGGCGTTACTTTTTCTAATATACGTTAACAACTTACCGCGTAATGTTTCCTCGCACGTGCGCATTTTTGCAGATGACGGCATTCTTTACTGTCTCAATAAAACTAATGACGACCACCAAGCTCTCCAGAAAGACTTTGAACCTGTTTCTTTTTAATGTGACACTTGGCTAATGAAGCTTAACGTTGCTAAATGTAACATCATTGATTTTAGCCGCAAGCTTACTACATTTACCCTTTTGTGCCATAAGATAACCCGACTATCTTGCATAACACACAATATAAATTTCTTGGTGTTCATCTAACTTTTATAATACCCTTTAATGTTCAAGCTATATTGAATACAAGTTGGCGAATGCTTTCAGATTATTGGGCTACATGCAGAGCAAGTTATATCATTCTGCTAGTGATATTAGTAAACTAGCATATCTAACATTTGTGCAACGTGAACTTGAGTACGCGTCATCTATTTGGTCTCGCCATCAAAAATGTCTTATCAAAAAAGTCGAATCTGTACAGAATAGGGCGGAGCGTTTTATTTCACCCTGTTACGACTTTAACAAAAGTATTACGCTAACAACTAAACTCGAGTTATCTCTTCACCCTTCGCATAATCGTCGAGATTTCACTCTGCTAACATTTTTTTCATAAATATATCTATAACGCACCGTCATCATTCTTACAGCTTCAAACTCCTGTATAGGTCACAACCTCTAAAGGTCACATATATAAAAGATATCTTTTATATAATGAGTTTAACATCATGACCATTTTTGTAAGACTAATTCATTTACGTATTGCGCGCTCCCAGAGGTCGTTCGCCTTCGGAACGGCCTTTCTAACCCCATTGCTTTCGAGAACCAAAAAAAGCTTTAAGCATCTACTGAACACATATTTGTGAAAATAATGTTTTATTCAACAACCATTTTCTTGTTTTTTCAGAGCTTTTATTGTCGTTGGTGTGCAATTTCAGAATATATATATATATATATATATATATATATATATGATATTAACAACCTTATGTAGTTATTGTATAAAAAGTGTTTTTGCCTGTCTTTGTTATAAAAAACATAATGCATTTACATTATATAATGCATTCCCACTTGTGTACCAATACTTTTTTTATGCTGCTCTCCTGTATTTTTTATCTTTTTGTACAGTTTACGCGTTTAAAATGTTTCTTGTATTACCTCCCTTACACAATGCCTCCACGGACCTGTAATATATTTAAAATAAACAAATAAATAAACAAATATACATCACTACCGCTGAAACTTTCTTTTACGTACCTATTTTCATTTCTCTAACTTCTCACCCTTACGTTCATCCGCTATCCTACCCTACAACATGCGATACAGTCGGGGTGAAGGTGGGCACAGCACACTCTTTGTCACGTGGTATGAAGCGCCGTTATCAGCGCAAAATAAGGGCTACCGCGATAGCCACCTGTAGCGCACTGCTGTCAGAACATATCGCGATAGCCAGAGTAACGCTATTTGCTACAGAAAGTGTGGTTGTATTGGTGAACTACATAACGTGGGAGACATTGTATGGTGTTACAAAATATGTTTGCAGAAATTAAACGCACTCTCCGCTATATTAGTTAATCTGAAGTGATTTAACATTGGATCCAATGGCGCTTCGGCGGGATATTTTTAAAAAAGCTCGTAGATCTGAATGGTTTGTTTACGTTCGTCCAAGTGGCATTTCAGTGTACTGCGAGGAAGTAACTACAGAAGGCTAGGCTTCCCATGCACAGAAGGGATTTCTTATAATTGTCTAGACTAGTACCTGCAAGCAACGTTACTCTTGAACCTTACTCAATGTGGAGTTGAAGTTGCAAATAATTTTATGTCTTGATGCAACTTTTTTTCCGGTCTCTCGCAGCGCGTGCAAAATCTGCGAGATAACGTGCAAGCCCGGAAAGTCCTCTCCAGTGTAATCATCGTCCACTAAAGGTAGCTCTCTAGAAACAGACACTCCTCGCCACAGTACTATGCATTCATATTTATAGTAACAAGCAGCAAGCAAGTGTGAATAACAGCAAGTGCATGGCCAGATAGATGCAAATAGCTATGCGTGTTTTGTTTTTCTATAGTACAATTAGACATCGCGCCTTCATACTGAGATTGAAAATGAAGAAAGCCCTCAGTACTTGTTAGCCTTCATCTTTAATATGTCGCTTGTAAAATGCCTATTCAAGGGTGGTAACAAAAATATGTGAAATGACTGCCTATTTTATAATCTTAATATACATCAACCGTCCCATGACATTATACTATTTACGTGGTTTACATACTGAGTAAGGAAAAAGAAGCACGTGGTTCGTGAAAGAAGTATGCGAAAAGTGCCAAATATCTGCGTGCAACTGTTGCTCACATTTGGGCAAGTTGTTGGACCAAGTGCCGTTGGCCTGGCAGACGCTGACAGACTCGCCGATGAGCACGTAGCCCGCGTTGCACGTGTAGTGGACGCTGTCTCCCGGGTACTGGCGGCCTCCGTATAACACCCGGCCGTGCGCCGGTGGTAGTGGACTTCGGCACCGAATCGCTGCGAAAATGAAAAACAGTCGCTGCATCATATGGCTACATGCCAAATCTGTACATGAGCCCCTTGCCTTTAAGAGAGGCCTAAGCGGTCCGTGTGGTGAGTAGAACCAATAATAATAATAATAATAATAATAATAATAATAATAATAATAATAATAATAATAATAATAATAATAATAATAATAATAATAATAATAATAACAGCCGAGGTGTACGTGCCCTAAGTACGATATGATTATAAGGCATGCCGAAGTGAAGGAGGGCACTCCGCAAATATCGGCCACCTGGTTTGTTTAACGTGTACGAATATCGCGCAATAAATGTGTGGGCCTCTAGCATTTGGCCTCCATCGACATGTGACCGAGTGGCAGGAGTCGAACCCTTGACTTCAAGGGTGAGTCACTGTTCAAGTTACGCGCCTTTGCTTCATCGGGGGCAGTATAGCGTAGTGCAATTATTAATGCAACACAGTGAATGCTAAACGATAGCATGTACAGGTGGTGCACGCCCTCTACCCGAAACAAGCTGGCAACTGTTCCGGTTACTTACAATTCGCCGTTGAGCAGAGGAGAGCACACAACGAGCAGCTCGTGCTCTTTCTTCCTCGAAATCATGCGTCAGAATTTGCATTTACCAAGTGCAATGATTTACTCAGTCTTGAACTGCTATCGCAACAGAGAGAATTGTAATTGTACAGCATTGTTGGTATTCACAAAAATAGAGTAGACTTGTAATGCTATGGGCCCCGCCGCGGTGGTCTAGTGGCTGCTTACTCGCAGGTCGAGGGATCGAATCCCGGCTGCGGCGGCTGCATTTCCGATGGAGGCGGAAATGTTGTAAGCCTGTGTGCTCAGATTTGGGTGCACGTTAAAAAACCCCAGGTGGTCGAAATTTCCGGAGCCCTCCACTACGGCGTCTCTCATAATCATATGGTGGTTTTGGGACGCTAAACCCAACATATCAATCAATCAATTGTATTGCTATGGCAACTTGTTGCACTCATGCAAACGTTGCTATATACTAACTCGTTCCAAGATACTTTGAAACTCTCACGCAAAGAAATCTCAGTCTGGTGTTGCCTAACAATCATTACGGCGTTGATCACACTTAGGCATATTCTTTATGGACGCATATTTATTTCTGCTTGAAATAGAAAGCATTGCAATTATCAACATCTGTGACGAAACGGAGCGAGCTGACTGCTTTAAAACACCTGTGAAGCGGTACAAGTCTTACGAACTTAGTCGATTGCCATGCTTACAGAACTTTCGACGTTAAATTTTTCAGAAAAAGAACAATGCGGGCATACCTCATTGCTGTAAAGAATGTAAAATGTTTTTGTACGTTTGAAACGTATAAAAACATCCTACATCCGGTGTTTTTTTTTCTTATTGCTCACCAATGAACCATTCATGAATAACTAAATGAGAAGTCTTCAGCCTTTGTGTCTATGCGCGTGTGCTCTAAACTTTTATTTTCGCCGGATCATGTTATTATTGCTTTTTTCTCCGCTTTCCTAGTATGATGAAATTAACCACGTTCAAGAACATATAGTATTTCCCCGTGCGTACGTCTTGAGCACGCAGATAGTAATATAAACTGCTTGCTTACCGGATAGATTTCTCAGATTTTCTGTGTCATTTCTATGGCTTTTAAAACGCATAAACACATGCATTACACCGCGTTGAAACGTATGCAAAATGATTTCGACCTATGTGTTCTGCAACGTCACTGCATATCGAAAAAAAAAGAGACCCATATCTGCATCTTTCACTGCAAATGTCGTCAAAAGACGATAGTTTTGCGTCTAGAGAGAGTGAAGAAAACGTTTATTCAATGTCCTGCGTGAGAAAATTGGTGAATTGTATTCTAGAAGTGCTGCGTTAGAGAATCTCGATCCGTGCAGCGAAAGCAAACGAGTGCATCGAGGCACGTTAACACTAGCGCTATCTGGCAGTTATCTTCGAGAACAAAAGGAGGTGGGCGCGCTTGTCTCAGAAGCGATAAGGAGTAGAACGCAAAGCGACAGACAGGGGCCATCACCATTTCGTATTAGCAAAGCGTTGGAAACACTTGCTTTCATGAGCATCGCGTTGCATTGTCAGCGCAGCGTGATCAGCGCTATGGTCCTCAGAATTACTTATGCATGCCTTCCCTAGTATAAAGACACACATACAGAATATTGACGTGTTGTTATGGTGCCTCAGATATGCGCAATAATACCCTTTTTATTGATGATTGCACGGTTATGAACGCTGAAACTTTAGCAATATTTGTGGGTGCTGTGGACGGGATTGGCCGTTTGGAGTATCGTTTGAAGCCGTTTGGAGTATCGTTACGAGGGACAAACAGACTGAAATGTACAAACAGACAGAAAGACAGACCAAAATTTTTGCGTCGAAGTACCCCAAGAAAGATTATCGTCTTTAAAAAAGCCCCAGGTGGACTAAACCATCTGGAGTTCCTTTTACAATGGCTTCATAGCCCCAAGTGGCATTAGGACGCTAAGCCCCCCAAACCAATCAACTGTGTTGAACACACCGCTGACATAAAAGCAACAACCCAATCGTGCGACCAGCAAGCTGCCACTCGCTCCCTGCAATCTTTTGTGGTAGAGCACAATGACAAAAACCCAATGTTCGATAGCTTGCTACTTATAGAGAAAGAGGTGTACAAAAGGCTTTGAACTGTCATACAGACAACGCTGAATACTCTTCAGCCAATCCAAGCAGACTACCGATGCATCCCGCCGAACAAGTGTTTCTTCTGTTCACTCTCCTAAAAGCCGGCTTAATAGAAAGAAGTCCATTTCTTCGAATTCTCTTTGATATTGTGATCTTTAGTGAATCCCCGACTGGTCTCAGTGCACGTGTGTGTTTGTGTGCGCGTTAAGGAAGGAGGGGCTGTATTCGAGTATCTCCACAGACGGTACATACATCGTGTGCACGTACAGTCGTCAGCAAGTTTAACATGAACGCTGCACAGCGCGTCCTGAAACAGTTTGGTTGAAGTTAACGCCACGTAACGTGGGGCTTTGTTGACGAAATGTTCCACATGAACTAGCGCTTCACGGCTAGCATCAATCAAAGTAGGCCAGGTCACGCGTCGGAGCGTTTGCGTTAAGCTTGCGGACGACAGTATGTATGTATGTATGTATGTATGTATGTATGTATGTATGTATGTATGTATGTATGTATGTATGTATGTACGCACGCACGCACGCACGCACGCATGTATGCATGTAGGTATGTATGTGCAGTGCCGACCACCTTAGTGCGAGCACGGCACAGCGTGGCCGAGCTCTGCGGCGCGCCAGTGCACATGGTGCGGCTGCGCATCGAAGCTAATCGGCGCAGGCGCACAGGCATTGCCTGATCTCTTAGGATGCGCTCGAGTTCCATGCATGGTTTGCTAGAAAGCACGCCCAACTATCAGCATGCCAGTAGCGATTAAGCACTCCATAAAGGTATTGCGGGAAATTATTGCGGGAAAGTGCGTTCCGCTTGTTGTGCAGTTTGCGCAGAAAGTTGTGTAGTTGATGATCAAATAAGGAGTCGCAAACACGCAGGCCGATCGCGGCTAGTGGCTTCACCAAGAATACAATATTTTTGGTATTGGTACATGGCACTCGCAATATTTATTTGGCTTTCGCGATTACGTACTCTTTCTTGTGTTAAGCTAAACAGACAAAAACCCATGCCATCCTACATTAAGCTCCTGGAATGTCCGAAAAAAGTACTCACAGGGCTCCTTGTGCATTCACCGAAAGTGCTTCGATAGTGAAATGTTTTTTTTCATCAATGTAGAAATCCCTCCTCCCTCTGACAGCTTTCTGCACTTAACGTGATACAATTAAAATGATTTCGTATTGCCTCTGGGGTCGGCCCACTTTTGACTAAGTGACGACGTCATGCTAAGACATCATGTGGCGTAATCATAGCGTCACTATGTGACATCAAAGTGACGTCATAATGAAGTCACAAGCTTTAGTGATCTGTCACGTTTTGGGAACATCATCGCGTAATTATGAGTTTTAGCGTCACTCGTGTTTACGCCACTGACGCCGAAGGTCAATTTAGCGTTTTATGACGCATCTAAGGCTTTCGTCCTAATAACGCAGACGCTAGGAAGAATGAGCGAATGCTCTATTAGAAAATAAAAATTACTTGGGCCAGGTGGTTAGCAAGTGAACTGAAGCAAAAAGCGAAAACAATTGTGAAAGGCTTTTAGGAACGACTTAGGTGAACGAGCGTTTGTTGGCGAGTGGTCCAGTATTGTTATGCGTGACATGATGCAATCAATTCCTGGGTTGTGGACTTATCGTAAAGAGCAGCATATTCGTGCTTACCATCATTGCTCGTATGTAACCTCTCAACCAAGATGTAGAAAAAAATCACAGCATATCCACGGTGTGAATGATGATGAGTGGGGCGAAGCGTCCGTGAGCCCGTCCATGCTTCCGTCCGTGCGTTCGTTCTTGTTTCCGTCTGTCGGCGCGACCGTCCATGCGTCCCTCCATGCGTCCGTCCATCTGTTCATGTGCCCGTCCGTCCGTACGTTCGCGCGTCTATCGATCCGTCCGTCCATTCGTCTGCTAGTCTGTCTGTCTGCCCGCCTGTGCGTCCAGCTAGTGAACACTCCAAGTACCGCCATCGCCCATCTCACATCCCACCGGTGGCACAAAGCCACTCTAGAGTGGGTGTGTGCCACTGGTGGCTACGTACTACTACATAGATACAAGGAATGGACAGACCCACGCTTGAAGAGCCCCTAAAAACACAATACATGGTTCATCTAAGCAGGTGCGTGTACAGACATTAGGCGTTAACGAGCTATTCTTTGCGATATAATCGTCTTTATTGTGATTCCGTTTGTTCCCAGTTTTTCAAATATTATTTGACAAGTACCACTTTTGACTTGTCAGCATTCATACGTGATTGCTTCTCCCGAAGCCATTTTCACCAAACTTTCACAATGAGTATATTTTTGTACTTTAATCATTTAACCTTACGTAATACCCATTCACTCCCGTCCTGAAAAAAAGCGAAGAGATTTTACGATCAAATGTATTTGGGAGATACCATGAAAAGTGCGATGATAGGCTAATAAAAGCAATGACACAACGACTAACTCAGTATCTTGTCATATCAATAAATCAGAAAAGTATTTATTTATAAATAAATTTACAATACGTACAGCCGTTTAAACTTAAGGCCATGTAAGAGTTGCTGCATCTGAAATCCCCGCTCGTATGAGGAATACCACAATAAGTTACTTCCTTTCTCCATTCATCCAACATCCTACCCCTCCAGCCACTTTTACATTCTGTCTTATGCGACGCACGGACACGCCAGGCTAAAAGGCCATATCAAGTGTCTTTCATTTATTTATTTATTTATTTATTTATTTTACTCACTTCACTTTTCATTTCGCGCTAACCTCTGCGCAAGGGAGAAACCTTAAATCAATCAGCGAGAATCAATTTCCTGGCAACTAGAGTGCCCGTTCCGCATAAATTTTAAAAGCTAGAATTTTTCCGCCGCATGAGCGGAACACGCGAATTTTATTAAAGGAGACACTGTCATGCATATTTCTTTCCTCGCCGATCGAGCGCGCTGCTCCTCACACCCTGTGCGGTGTTCTTTCGTGACGACCAAGGCTTGCGAAGGCTGCACCATCGTCATTGAGCGCAGAATTGACGACCGTAAGAATGCCCCGAGGGACCAGCACAAAATCCAAGTTTTCGAGTGTAAATCGTCTGTCGCGCGCGTCGCAAGGTGCATGTCACATCCTCTTTTCGATTCCTTTCGTTCTTTGAGAGACAGCTTCCTTTACGTGACAAAAGGAAACACGCTTTAGCGTTCACTTCATACAGCTATATCACCAAAGGAATATACATTTCGTGAAATCATTCTTGACTTCTTCTCGACAGACTTTACAGGTTACACCTCTCACATACCTTTCTATAATACCCGTGCTTAAAGACGACATTTCGGTTCGACTGAAGGCCACCCAAGGTACTCTACAACCATTTGAAAGTGTAGATTTTGGAATTTTAAAACGCATTTTTTCTTGAAATCTTATCAGGATCCCTACCCTGCATCTGTTGATTATACATGCAAAGATTTACATCGATACTTTTCGCTTTCCTGCTCCCGAGGACCCTTTGCACATCTGGAAGCATCCGCAAGTTTTAAAAGTATCTCATGCACACAACCAGTGCAACCTTATTCTTTTTAGAGTGTTTTTAATAGAAATGCAAGAACATGTAGAACGACGCGCGAGGAGGTGAGATCGGCAGTTGCGCCCGCCCGCAAGTGCACAAAAAATTACCAAGTGCGAGCGTCGTCTGGCCAGCTCACTTCATATCGTGCCCGCAACCTGCCACCCATGCCACCCTTCAGTTCACACTTTTATACCTCGTATCGCCCATGCAAACACGTTCATTACCTTACAATTTTATTTTATTTTATTTCCGTATACGTGGCTACAATAATACGAAAGAGCAACGAAAAAACAAAAAGGCGCTGTAGCTGAAGATGACATATGTTGGGCACCCCTTCTGCTTCGTGCAATGTTTTTGTTTTCTTTCTTCTCTGTAAATATGGCCGTAAAAATATGCTTAAAATAGCGTTTGCCCTCCTCGTATGACCAACGTAGCAAATGACGATGATAGCGGATTCTGTATAGCGCAAATGCAGGTACTTTCATCGATCTTGCACAGTTTTATCTCCCTTTTCTCTCTCTATCTACCTCTTTGTTGTTGTTGTTGTTCTTGTTGTTGTTGTTGTTGCTGCTGCTGCTGCTGACAAACCTGGAGAAGGCACATGACGGTTTGTATAGGCAGGTTCCTGCCTCCCCTTTGTTTCAGACCTTCTTCGTATGAAAGTAAGAGGTGGGTAGAGGAGAGGCTAGAATGTTCGGATGAAGCTTTCAGTAGTTAGGTCATGACAGGTTCTTAAATGCGAAGCATTTTTCTGCGTACTGCAAGCACATTTAGCATCCATCCATCCATCCATCCATCCATCCATCCATCCATCCATCCATCCATCCATCCATCCATCCATCCATCCATCCATCTGTTCATCCGTCCGTCTATTCGTCTGTCTATCTATCTATCTATCTATCTATCTATCTATCTATCTATCTATCTATCTATCTATCTATCTATCTATCTATCTATCTGTCTGTCTGTCTGTCTGTCTGTCTGTCTGTCTGTCTGTCTGTCTGTCTGTCTGTCTGTCTGTCTGTCTGTCTGTCTGTCTGTAAACCAAATTAGTATGGGAGGGTACGATGGTTTGATGAATATGACTCGCTGGTTATTAGATAAACGCTGTGCCAATCACATCGCGTACATCGTAAGAACTTTCCCGCCAGACACGTGTGGCACACACCCGTATACCATGGACAGATATGTGTCACAGGATTGCGAGTATGTGCCACATATAACTGACAGTTTATATCTACACAGGAATGGCAAGAATAGGCATTGGTAATTTTAACGCGACAGCATTAGTAAATAGCTACCATTGGCAACATAGACCCGAGTAATGCAAAAGATAATTCATGATTCTCAGCCGGAATCAAGCCCCAACATTCTGCGTTTCAATCAATTATTCAACAACACAGCCATGCGAGCACTCAGAACGCTTTTCAAGTAGACCCTAATGCTCATGAAACGTTCATTGTGGTTGCAGTGTTGGCTATTCAATTTTATAAACATTACATACGTCCTCCTCTAATACAACCGTCACGTCGGACAAACGTCATTTGTAGTTAAGCGCCATCCGCAGAAGTTGTTTTATTCAGCAGTGTCCGGGACTGCCATCCTCGCGATCATAAGCGCTACATATCAGCTTACCACTTCTGGTGTTGATAAAACCCATGTTGCTGTTAGTATCGGTACGCAACTGCAAACAACTGGTTATATAAAATATATGCGAATTTATAATATACACATGTGCATAAAACATTTCTACATACTTTAGGGTCGTTTCGAAAGCTTTCGCTCACTAAAACAATCCCTCCACATGCACCGCATAACATCAATTCTTAAGGTACGTGGGATCCCGAATACCATACTGCATTGCTTAACGCATTGCACAACATGCAGAAAAAATGATATACAACCTGGGATAATAACTCAAAGCCAGTCACGAATTTTCTTTTTTTTCAAAGAAATTATAATACGAAGTACATTAGCCCATTTGAGAATTTCAGTCTGTTTCAGTCATACATTTCTTTATAAACGGCTCACCCCAAAAAACTTATCACACGCAGTACTTTATGCATTGGCGTATTGCCTAATCTGCGTGATACAGTCGACGACCAGTTGAGTAAACACGTATATGACCGTATATGACCAGGGGCATAAGCGCATAAAGTGACAGAGAGGAAGAAGTAGAGAGAAAGAGCAGTGTACAAACATGACCGCCTTGCTTACGTTCACAGGTGGGCGGCGTGTCAGACCAGGACTCGTTCTTCCAGCAGGTGACGAACGGCGGCCCTAGAAGCCTGTAGTTTGACGGGCAGCTGAAGTGCACGCGAATGCCGTAGGTCCTGTTGTGCGTGCTCATCTTGAGATGACCTGTGGCGGGGATGGCTGGACACTGGATCACTGCGCAGGAAGTAGATCGCTGTGTAGTATAACTTCCTGGTGACCCAACAAAGACGGCCGCTAAGCTGGTATACTGTGGGCAGGAGCCTCTAAATGGCCCTGAAACACTGTTTTGAGTAACCATGAAATTGAATCACGCGAAGAGCTGATTGCCTCAGAAACTCAACAGCGCGAAAATGTTAAGAATCCGTGAAGAAGAAATCGTGGTAATATCAGTAAGAAAGCGTTTATAGCAGCGAAAAAACAGCCAGACGTCACACAATGCAAAAAGCGTAACGAGTGTGTCGTCCAATGCTCCAACCCATTACAAAAGCTTGTTCTTGATCACCTATTAACTGTGGCGCACACCCACTTCAAACATAATTCCTCAGATTCGTCAGCCACTGCATCGGAACAATTGGCACAGAATTCCTTGCATGTGTTTCACGGAAACCACACTTCTCAGAAAAATGGTGAAGGACAGCATAGCGAATGCCGGCCTACTACTCCGAAATTACTATTATTTTGCCGCTGTGGGTGCCAAGCAAGTGTGCTTGCAGCAGTTACCCAAGGATCGAGTGTTTAAAAAAGGCTCTCAAAGGCCGCTCTTGTGACTTTTGCTGTGACTGTGCTCAGGCCTGGCTTTTTTTCTGCCTCACGAATTCACTGCCAAAATATTTTAAGAATCCGTCCCGCACGAGCGGAGTTGCAAAGATTTGTCGCACGCAATCACTCTTCTCTGGTTCCGACGAAAGTGCTCGAATCTAAGCGGGGGGCAGGAGGCGCCACAGAGTAATAAAGAAAAAGTGCGTTTGTGAGCACGCGCGTGGACAAGTCGTGGCCTTCCGGGGCGGCCTGAATAACGACCTAGCGCCATACTAAAATCAACCAAAAATAACGCAGCTCAGCGTCAAGAGCGGACGCACGTTTCGTTCGCTCGCTCCGTCTTCGAGAATCTATTTCGCTGCAATTACCAGGGCTAGCCAACGCCATCGGATTTATCCAGCTCAGGGCTCTTATCAGACGCTCATACCAAACAGGTGGGACCTTTCGCACACCAGATATCTAGCGGAAATTGGGACTGTAACGGCGGACGTTCACTGAGCTGTTGGTCTAATTAAGTGGCGCAGTAGCCACATAGCAGCCGGCATGGCAGTCACCTCAGCAACCGCTCTCTTACACACGGCTACGACCCGGACACCGTGCAGTTCCTTCAAAACAGCACCCAAGCACTTCAACCTTCATTTCCTTTACAAATTGGGTTATCCAAAGCATCAACACGCGCAGGAACGCGACCACAGAAGAAACAGCACCAATCCAAGGTAGCGGCGAAGATCAAGACTCGACTACGGTCACTAACCACAACAATACACGACCGACCAATACAAACGAAGAGGAGACCTGTCACCGACGTTATGTACCTCGACTCAACCCGCACGAACTCATCGCCGTAATTAAACCCAAAGTTCCGTGTCACCTAGCACAGTACAAAGGTCAGTGCATCTTCGCTGAGGCCATACACTCGATGCTCTTTGAAACGACAGGAGCAACAGACACGCAGATTGATTTCACCCAATACGGCATCTACCCCATCTGGGATCAAAATATCAGTGTGATTAACACTCCACATGAGGGTTTCATTACGCGGGATTCTCAAGATTACAACTCTGGTCTTTCCAGGCAAGCCAGTTCCAGTTCACCGTTGCCTGAAGGCCACCGACAAAATAGGTAGGGGCGTCATGAGAATCGCCAATCACATCTCAAAGGACTACATAGTGCAACGCACCGGATACCCTGCCAACCAAGTCATTGGGGCAAGGCACCTCGGCACAACCAACGTAGTGGTACTTACCATAGAACACGTGGAAATCCCAAGAACCATGCTCATCTTAGGTTAAAACAACCCTGTTCAGAAATATCGCAATACAGTCCCCACGTCCTCTCTCTGAGGTGTCATAGGACATCGGAACGACGTTTGTCCTAACCCGTTAGCCTACCAAACAGACGTCCGCGTCGCGGGAAAGCTGGCATGAACCTTGCGGACCACGAGTGCCCGTCTGGGTGCCTTCCGTGCAACGGACCACGCCCGACTGGAGCACGGGAGTGCCCTAAACGCTTCCGGCCAGCCAGAAGCGGCCCAAGCTGCAACAACGAAGGAAGTCCCTCCACCACACCCACGCAAAAAAGTCTAAATCAACGAAAGTCTCGATATCGACAACGTGGAGCCAAGAAGAACGCTGAACACGAGAACAGTCAAGGACTATCCCCGGGGCCGAGCTAGGATTCTAGAGCTGCGTCTCCAGCAGCCACTACTGGGAAACACTGAAGCCGCAGCCACAACCGTGGCCCAAAGCAAGCCAGCAAAAACCCCCAGGTAGGTTGGGCAGAGGTTGTAGCTTCCACTCCACACACTCACCAGGATCACAAACAAACCATAACTCAACTACAAAAACCATCCCCTCACAGCAAGTACTCCTCGAAAAACAGCAGTGAAAAATTGAACAGCTCGAGAAAGCATTGAAAACTATAACACTTAGCCCACACCTAAGAGCTCAAAAGAAATCCGCGTTACGTAGCCTAACCTCATGCAAACCGAAACATCAAGGCTTCATTAAACAAACGGCCTTATACCGACCCGCTGCCTATTGCTACAGCCAACCCTTCTCAGGTCGACCAGATTGCCGACCTTGTCATCAGAACACTCATGCCACTGACACAGAAACAAAATGAAGAAATACAGGCTATCAAAGAGCTCCAACTTCTCTTTAACAGATGAAAGAACAAGGCCTAATTATGGTCAAGGAAGCAGTGCAAGTCAAACTACTTGAACTTGATGCGTCAATCACGAAATATCAGCGTAACTCGTCCCATTTGGGCATTAGCAATGCCCGGCTACCGATCAAACAACTCACAGGCCGCAAAAATGCATCAAACAGTGCATATGACGTAGGTGATACCAACAAATCTTCCTCATCCTTGTCTACATCGTTGACATCTTTCTACAACCTGACTGCATATTGAAAATGAATCCAACTCTCCAAATAATACAGTGAAACTGCAGAAGCCTTCGCGAGAAAGCAGCATCACTTCAACAATACATCGATTCATTGCCCAGACGACCGGATATCCTAGCACTACAAGAAACAGCAGTCGCATATGCCAGAATACCTACGTATACCACACAGAGTAACGAGCATGATACATCAGTCTGCAGGCTCATACATAATACATGCACTGCAATCACTGTCTACCTAAAACCTCAGGACACTAGCCTACACTATATATTCATCCAGCGCCTTCCCAATAAGAGATAACAAGCGTCGGTATATGTTCTCAATGCATACAGCAGACCCAAAACCATGAAACAATCTTTCCGAGACATCATAAGTAAAGCCAAAACTGTATCTCAACGGAACCCACTACTCATTATAGGGGATCTTGACGCCCACCGTCCCGCGTGGGGATATCACAAAGAGGACCAAAAAGGCAGGAAGTTATATAACGACATCCACCAGGAGCAACTCACCCTTTACCCGGAACCAAGCTACCTGACTCGCATGGGCAACAGCGTTACTCGGCAGACCTGCCCGGACTTGACGTTAGGCCATAACCTCCCGAGAACACAATGAGGGAATTCACAAGAAGACATCGGGAGTAACCACTACATCTTTCACATCTCCATAGAACACAGGAAGCATAAAAGAAACGTCAAAACCACGAATTTAGTGGACTGGAATTTCTTTAGAAAATTGGAGAACTTTTAATTCTATAACACTCTCAGCTCATACTCCGGATAGGTGACCGCGGTCTGAAAAAAAAATTGATCCGAACAATTCAAACGACACCAGAAACTCCGGCTGTATAACCACACTTACTGCATTTGTGGGAAGCACGACGGCAACTCAGTAGGTGGTGGAAGCGACAAAAACACGACCGCAAACTTAGGAATGGTATCTTCACCATAACAAATGCAGCAGAGCAGTATGCTGCACACTTTGCTAAAGAAAATTGGTTCAACAAGTGCGACTTTCTGACGGGTACGCTGCATACGAAGGCTGCATCGCACATTTTGCGCCCCCTGATTAGACCCAGAATCTACCAGAGATGCGACTCGCTGAACTCTTGACCGAGTGGTTCACAGCTTCCAAAGCACAAACGACGACCTACTTTAGGTTCTTGTATTAAATACGTTAATACGTCAGTAGTCCTCTCCCCATATCCAGCTTACCACGCACCCGATAACCCAAGCCTGTCAAAAGAGTTCTCACTTGAAGAAATCAACACAGCCATTCGCTGTATGCGGAAAGGCGCGGCGCCAGGTGCTGGCCAAGTGTCAAAAAATCTGCTAGCTGATCTCAGTGATGCTATGACCCAACTCCTCACACATCAAATCAATCGGCACTGGAAAACAGGCACTCTACTAACAGAATAGAAAACAGCAGACCTGATTTTCTTACACAAGCCAGGCAAACCTGTTAAAATAGACAATTTACGTTCTATATTCCTTACTTCATGCGCCGTCAAAGCCATGGAGGATGCCATAGAGCTTTGCTTAACAGAATATATAGAGAAACAGCACATCTTTCATGACACCATGTTTGGTTTTCGACAGCATCTTTTGGATGAAGACGTTATTTTACAGCTAAAACATGAGATAATCGACCTAATCACCCCAGCTGCCCCACGACAAGAAAGGGCCATCCTACCAATTGATTTTAAAAAAGGTCTTCGATAAAGTAAGGCACCACACCATTATGACAAACTTGATCGAACTTGACTGTGGAGGAATAATATGTGCATACGTCAATGCTTTCTTAGAAAGACGAACGGCCACAATACACATGGGTGATCTATGTTCACAACCTGTTACCATAGGTAACTGTGGCTCCGGCCATGGTGGTCTAGTGGCTAAGGTACTCGGCTGCTGACCCGCAGGTTACGGGATTGAATCGTGGCTGCGGCAGCTGCATTTTCAATGAAGACGAAAATGCTGTTGGCACGTGTGCTCAGATTTGGCTGCATGTTAAAAAACCCAGGTTGTCAGAATTTCCGGAGCCCTCCACTACGGCGTCTCTCATAATCATATGAAGGTTTTGAGACGTTAAACCACACATATGAATATCATCAGTAACCACTGCATGCCCCAAGGCGCAGTGATATTCCACTTTTGTTTAATACTGTACTCCATAAACTACCACATGCCTTGCAACATACTCCGGGGATCCACCATACCCTGTAGGCAGATGAAATGACCATATGATTTAAGGGGTGACTACAACTCCTAGAAAGCAACCTCAAAAAAGCAGCCCCGACAGTCCAGTCTATCGGTAACGCCACCGGCCTTGAGTGCTCATCCTCTAAGTCAGACGTCCTCTTTTTCCGGCATAGATATTCAAAAGCCACACCTCTCAAGATCAAGATAAAAAAACACTTACGTTGAAAAAGTCGGAGTCATCCGAATCCTAAAAGCGTACTTAAACAACAAGGGAAACAAAGCGATACAACTAGAGAAAATTGGAAACAGGTGCCTCCAAATCCCCCGCATGAATTCCCGGATTGCCAACAAGCACAGAGAGCTGAAGGAATACGAACTTTTGCGCCTCTTTCAAGCTTTTGTGGTCCGCCAGGTGAACTACAACTATTCTTACCTCCGAATAACCAGGACATATGAACAAAAGATCGACACCATACTGCGCGATACACTTGAGAAGGCACTCAACGTTCCTCCATGAACATCCACAAAACGACTTCAAGAACTAAGAATTTATAACACCGCAGCACAGTTATTCAAAGCCCACATCGACAATTAAATATTCAGACTTTATAACCCTCTCCAGAGCTGGTATGATGGTGCTTGTTAAACTGAACAAAACACCACCAATGCATGTCAAGAAAAAACCCAGGCTGCCAGAGGCTTGGCGGAAAGGCATCATTATCAAGCTTTTTCCTCGGAATATACACCCCACATTCCATGCATACAAGCGCGAAGCCAGAGCCAGAGCCCATGATAAATACTCCAACGACGATAGCGTCTTTTTCGTGGATGCCGCCCGGTCACGCCCAGGAAAACGCACGGTGACAGTAGTGAACCAAAGGCAATGTGTTGACCGCATATATACAATACAGAATGACGTTACCAGCATAGAGGAGGTCGCTATCCCTCTCGCGCTCAAAAACCCAGCGTCCACCTTCGCCCTTACGGACTCAATGGCAGCCTATCGTAACTACCTTAAGGCAAAATCAGTCCTCTAGCATGCAGAATACTTTCACAAGCAGGAGGCGGCCGTCCTGAGGCAGACTGTAAACAAGTTATATGGATGCCTTACCACTGTGGAGTCCGAGGCAACGAGCTAGCTCATGCCTCCACTGAAGCTCTCTTATATCGGGACTCTAATTTCAGTGCAGGGACACCAGCCCTTCCAGATCAGACGACCCACCTGACCACAAGCACTGAAGTATTACAAAACCGAAGGCATGCTCAGAGAATATATTCCCCATCGCACCCTTAACTCAGTAAAGCAGCACAGGTAGCCTGGCACGGCTTACAAACATTATCGTATCCCAACCCACACGTACTCTCTAAAATCGATTCTGGCAAGTAGCCCTCACCCACATGTACGCTATGCAACACTAATCTAGCGACACTCTATCATATAGCACGGAAGTGCCAAAGCAGCACATCTAAAACAGATGTCTCTAAGGATTTCCGTAGAGATGGGTGGGAGGCGGCCCTGTCCAGCCCAGGCCGGGGCGTCCTAGAGGCCCTTGTGGCCCGCTAAAGGGCTCCACACATTCTTCAATAGAATTAGTGAAGTTTTTCGTCATCATAATGAAATCAACCAATGGCTGATACAAAGATTGTGAAGAGTGATTTTAAAGTTGTATTGTTGCTTGTTGAGAGAAAGAAAATCAATATATAGCTGGGTTTAAGAATTTATTGGGAAATATAGGCCACGTGGTGCGCTATAATATTTGGTTCACGTTTACTCAAGAGCTTCGGCTACCAATTGGCAGCGTTTTCTGACCATGCTCAAGAAGTGTTGCAGAGCTCCTTTCAGATACAGGTACAACTCAAACAACACTATCTACTTATACCTACTTCTGGTACATGGAACGCGTGACTAATCATTTTAAGAGTCAAGTGATCAAACGAGCTCTGAGAGTTGTTGAGCAAGTTGAGTCACTGTATGATTCAGATCTTAGTGATCCACGAGAACACAACAGTATCTTAAGCTTTTAGCCACCTAAGAAAGATCGGCGCATACTGTAAGGTGATAACGTTTTAAATACTTATTCGTGATTGATTTTCGACTGTCATAGGCTTCACTACCAGCAGTAATGTTTTAAATTTGCTTAACGTCTAAAAACACCGTGTGAATAAGAAAATGTTCGAGCGAATGTAACAAAAAAATTTTGAACGAGCCAGAAAGAGGCTGTTTCAATGCGGGTGTACACTGACATCCGCATCGAAACAGTGAACCCATGCCAGAGTTTCCACCTACACTCTGAAACCGCTCGACTAACAACCATGCAAGCTTTAGATGTCTATTAAAGCTCTTCTTTCATGGCCGTTATAATAGATTTCACCTTTAATAATTATTGCTCTAAAAATAATAATATCTGGGGTTTGATGCCCGAAAACCACAATATGATTACGAGAGACACTATAGTGGAGGGCTCAAGAAATTTTGACTATCTGATGTTCTTAAACTTGCACTGACATCAATAAAGTAAAGAAGAAAAAATCATATGGTCTTTTTAGAGGCCAACTTTTCAAACAAATCAAGACAATTTCTAATCAACGTTGAAGCTGTACTTCACGCGGCGATTTTTTCACTGACTTCATTAAATTGCATTGTTCAACATGCAGATGCATCGGCACTGAACATGCGGATGCAACTGCAAAATACATTCCACACGGTTCAGCGCTTTCCATCTTCTGACAAGCGCAAACGTTCGCACCCGTGTTCGCAAGCCATCTCACGCTAAAATTTTCGTTAGAAATTAACTCAGCAAATAACGATGCGGCGCCTATTATCAGTGGAGACGGCTGGCCAATGGTAAAACATGCGTAGAAAAGACAATCTTTTGTGAGCTCGGCTTGAGTTTTCTGAGCGAGAACATAAAGTATAGTTACCGTGATCACTTCAGATCAATGTCTACAACGATCGGAAGCACACACAACGCGTATATACTCTTAACCATTTTCAAGGGTCACGTGCTTGAGGCCACACTTTCGGCAACCGAGGATCCATAAAAACAAGGAAGCAATTTTCGGGAGAGGTGTCAGTACCACAATATGATTATGAAGAACACCATAGCCGGTGGACTCCAAATTAATTGTGGCCACTTAGAGTTCTTTAACGTGCGTCTAAAACAGGGACTGAATTGCTGTACTTCGGCCCAAACGAAATGCGACCGTCGCCACCGGAAATGAATCGTTCAAGGGAGGCAGCCCTACACCGTAGCAGCCAACTTACCACTGCTAGTATTGCAGCAAAATCCTGTGATCATACAAATGATGCTGCACGAAACCATAGGAGACGCGACGAGCTAGAATAGTGTATGAGAAGCATTGGGTTGGCACCTACCCACGCAGTGTGGTGCCTTGTCGGACCAGCGACCGGAGGGGCTACAGACGACCTCCTCGGAGCCAACCAGGTTGTAGCCCTCCATGCAGGCGAACTTTGCCTTACTGTGCATCTGGTTGCCATGATCACTGGTCACGCGGTTCTCATCACCGTAGCCCTCAATGGGCGGGCACGTTACATCTGCGTGAATGCACAACGAGACAAAAAATTAAGCAAGGTATTGCGACATTTGCCCCTGGTATTATAGTACTGCAAGTTGCGATACGGCCATGAACTCGATATACTAATAACAAGTGGCCCAAGAGCTTTGCACAGGAATATCATGATATCACGTGGAAGAAGTGCTCACACAGTGTCAGGCACCCTTAAAGAAAAAAAAAAGATGCACACACATAAAAGAGTAACCTCTCCCACGTTCTTCCCAGAAATGTATCCGCCCCAGATCCCCTCTGAACAATTAGGCCTACTATTGTTTCATAGGCCCTGCCTTACTTTAATACCACAAGAAAAGGAGAGTGAATTCTGGTGTACTCTGACACCATACCAGTACTATACCTCAAAAGGCAAATTATTTGAATATATAAGCAAAAACGAGCAGCGACAGAGCTTCTGGTTCAGGCATTTACCCCATTATAAAACTTGTTATGCAATGAAGTTTACCTCAGTATCATCTAAATATTCTTGTCCTTTCCACTCTGCAATTTTTCAAGTAAATCAGTCATTACAGTTGGTTTTAGGAGCATCTCGCTGTCGACATCCGTGACATTGCTTTCGTTAGGCTGGGTCGTAACATACCGCTATTCACCGCCTCTAACAAGCAACTGTACACGGGGCGAATCACAGATTGACGCATTCAAAATGGCTGCTGGACTCGTATTTCAATTGCACACGAAAGCCTCGTCACTGTTGCATGCATTTTTCCGCGATCCTGGTCTTACGCTCCTTTTATTCAAGACGGAATAATCAATTCGCTGTTTACGGAAACGAAGGCAGAGCACCAAAGAGAAGACCTTACCTCTGACTCTGACGTGAATCTCGTTGGTCTGCCCCCGAGGCGTCGTGCAAGTGTACGTTCCGGAGTCGTGCTCTTTCGCCTTGTAAATGAGCAGCTCGTAGCGCCACTGTTTCTCGTCGGCCGACAGGATCCAGCCCTTGGCGTAGTCTCTAAATGAGCCCAATAAATGTTCCCCATCACGGCCTGTTTGACGTCCGGACGTGAAAGGAAGCGAACGGGCATGTATAGAAAGCGAGTGCAAGAAATAAGAACCACGCCGCGTGTTCTCTGAACCCGGAGCACAGGGTGAATTTTCAATGAGCCACCGGCGGCGCCGGTGCAAACATTAAGCGCGCAGAGCGGAGAGAGGAAGGCCTGACCTTTTACATATGTGCACTGAAATTTGGTGGTTCCTCGCGCGGCTGTGATTCGGAGCAGACTATTCGAGCGAGTGCGCCCTTAAAATTCTTCCGCGGTGATGGGATTGGAGAAGCATAGTGAAAAAGGAATAAAAACGAAACAAAAACTCGAGAGCTTCACCAGAGGAGGGCATGATGCGTCTATAGCGAAAGCCGGTTGAGCAGCTCGCACTGTCGAGCTTCGAATAAACTTGTTCATGGCGGAGAGCGCACTTTGCCACATAAAATGTAGTTGTGAGAAGAAGCATTTGTCAACACGTTTTTTTTTTCATCTTGAGGAAACTGTAACTTTGCTTAACTAAAAAAATTGAAGCAGAAATAATCAACCAATCATTGCCGATGTCAGCGACTGCTTTTATTCAACCCCCTGTGCAAGTTAGCGCCATTCGGAAATTACGAAGCCTTGTGAATACAGAAGGAGCCTCACTGAATGTCAATCACGTTGCCTACAACAATGTTTAATGGCACCATGAAATATGATATCTTGTCATTACTTATTTTAGTGAAATCTGCAGCAAGGTACTTCTTTATGTTCCCTCCTGAATCTTTCCTTGATGGTGCACGTCTTGATTTTTATCTAAGTTTTGTATTTCAAAAAACACCCTTTGCCCGTGCCTACTCTATATATTTCGAGTATACCGACCGCAACGTCGTTGTAAAGTGATCAGTTCATTATACTTGAAGCTGCATACTTCTTGTATTAGCTGGGCGCATCCTTTCTGGAGTAGCGGTCATCAGCGGATGCCTATTTAGGCACAACAAGTCCTACAAAAGGGGCAGTTTCATCCCCTGTCTTTTTTGTGTAATTCCGGTAGTAGGTTTTCTCCACTTGTATCAAAGTAATGAGAAAAAAAAACAACTAAACCGTGCTTCTGCTCGTTTTATGCTTCTTAGACTAATGGACTAGGGGCACCGCTTTAATGTTGCCGCAATATATACGGACTCACACTTTGTCCTATTATCTCTTTCATGAGTCTCTCAATCACATGTCCTTTTTTTTCAGAATATAAAAGCGGGATACAAGAAAAATAACTCAATCACATGTCCCTTTTTTTTTCAGAATATAAAAGCGGGATACAAGAAAAATAACTCAATTTTACGCCAGCAGGGGTTAAGACTAGTCCGCTTGCCGTCTCGGCGAGCTGTACGGTGGTGTTCGAGAGCCGAGCTGAGCAGCACAGCCTCCCACTAGTCCACAGTAGTGATTTTGCAGCACTGAGGAGCAGACCACCCATGCAAAGGATTATGTGATGTATGGCATATTCGTCCTTTTATATAATTTAAAATTGAACCGAGATTGGTCAGGACAACAGAAACTGAAAGTCACATGGTTAACCTACATGCAAAAACGTCGCCGCCCCCCCCCCCCAAATAAAAATTGTCCAGCCGGTCAATAACGACAAAGATTAGAGGCACAACTACAAGAAGAAGCGGGTACATTTAAACAAATGAAAAGCAAACGCTATTTAAAAACTTAGCAAGATCGACTAGCAAGAATCTTTATTCTGAAAGCACAGCAACGCTCACCGAGAAATTACGCGTCCAGCCCGTGAATCAATATCACAACAGAAACCAGTCACTCATGTGTCTTAGGCGTCAGCGAAATCAGTGTCAGTATGCCTGTACAGAAAAAAACGACATCCTAGTGACTCATAAGCCTACGACCACATGCTCTCTGCATGTTGTTAAAGACCTCACACCGATCCACCGAGGGAAACAGCCAAAAAAAAGGGCGGGGGGGAGCTTTAGTACAGAGAATGCGAGGGCTTCGACGACCCCTCAACCCACCCGATCCCAATGGCGCCTATGCGAACCACAAGAGCCTTTGTCTGCTGCCTCTGTCTTTGGGCAGGCGACCACGTGTTGGAAAGAGTAAACAGTGTAAACAATTTGCATGGCTAGACACCCACCGATTGAATGAGTGTTTATGCGGGTCTTCAGTTATTCAGTTGTTTGCGCTCGTCTTCTTGTTCTTTGTCGTCGTTTTCAGCTCGCGCAATAACAATCTCCAGTTATTCGTGTTTGGCGCGTCGACGGAAGCGCCATAATTGGTGAACTTGCTCGTCAATATCGGGAAAGTAAGCAAACGATCACCGTTGATATTTACATCTTTGTAGGTGTAGTACCACGCTGTCCACGTTTTCATTTATGTTAAAAAATAGAAACGTTCCTCATATGTGTGGGTACAGAAGCCAATATGAATGTCTAATAATTGCTCTGGGGTCGGGTGCTCAACACCTACAAAACTCACCCGCAACACGGTGGTATAAAAACTTCATTTTTGGTAAAAAAAACTTTATTTTCGCAACACGGTCTTACTCATTGACCGCAAGGCCTTACGAGAAAAAGCGACGGAAGCAATGAATAGCCGCCGTGCATTGGGACAGACGAGCCGCCCCGCATTGTGCAAGTTAATGCGTCATTCCTGTTCTCTAGCTTTCATTCTGCCGTATCGGTGCTGGTTGGCTGCACTCGATGATGTTAACACTCGTAAATGATGAAAGTTGTCGTTTCCTAACCACGTGTTGGTTCGGTTCGACCACCGTGCAAGGGCACTTCACTCGAGCATTGTGTATCTGTTATTTACATGAATAGGAATGCAGCAATCATTGACTTCAAAAAGGACAAGCAGTGATTTAGACCACGCATTCTCAATCAAAACAAATCAGATGCTCACCACGAGCTCAACCTAATATCTAGGCCTTGTTATGCTGATCTTCGCGAAGTTTCTATCATATATATTCACCGGCTTGACGATTCACTCCACCTAGACAGCAGCGCTGACGATTTGTTCTCCTTCGCAGTAAGAGGTTCTCCCATGTTTACTCGGCGACCCTCTTCAAAACCTGTCACTGCTCCCTCGGCATCATCCATAGATACTTTTAAACAGTCTGACTGACCGCACTACATCATCAAGCACATTACTTCTTGTCGAGCGAACCACGCCATCCCTTGAGCAACAGACTTCAGTAACTGATGCCTCACTGACTGACCCTCCGTACCTCTGTCCGCGCAGCACGCTTGAGGTGGGCCAGGAAGCATGATTCGTGTAGACGTAGCACAGTGAAACCTATGGTAAAAGGGCCATATCCTTCACACAGTTTACTCGGGGGAATCAGATGGTGCCGCTTCGGTTTCCCGAGTTCTCCCGATCTTGTGTGGTGTTGGGGCTCGACGGTTAGGAGGCCACCACCTCTGCCTTCAATTCGTTGGGACCGAGTCCGACCGGTCTTAACTCGTAGCTTGCCCTTGTCACCGGAACCAACTTTTGTAGTGAGGAAATGTACTAGTGTTCAGGACAAGCGGAGATTTATTTACGTCTGCTGAGGACAAAGAAGAAGAAGAGGAAGATGTTCAACAGTCTTCGGCTTATAAATACAGCCGTCGGACAACCCTGAAGCATACGGTGTCCGAAGCGCCAGCCAATGTATGGCCCGACGACCTCGTGGCGAGGAATAAAGCAAAAGCGTCCACCACCCATTGCCCCTATCAGCGAATCTGTTCGCCCAACTTTTTTGTATGCCTCGTTGTTAGTGAGACAATTCTAGTCCTCGCACAACACTCATCTGTGTATCTTCCGAGCACATATATTGTCATGAGCGTCATCTTGAAGTAGGTGAATCTGGTGCTGACTAAGCTGGAAGTGGTTGGAACTAACGCGAAGGCAGAATTCCCCGAAATGTTTTTTCTTGTCACGACAGAGTGGCGAAGTTCGGAGGGAAGTGCGAGATTCCACGGGTGGTATAGGAACACAGATATACCGGAAAAACTACGATTGCAGTTCTGCGGAAGAATACTATAGGCGAGTGATTCCGTACGTAGATGACCTGAAAGCTTCCCTCAAAAGGCGCTTTGCAAACCATCACAAAACACTGCAAAGTTTGCAATTTGCGTTGCCAAAGCACGCCAAACTTGAATCTTTGTGACCTGCCTTCGAGTTTTACGTGAGAGACATGACAAGAGCTCATACCCTTACACAAAAAGGTGAAGGGGAAAACTGGAAAACTAAATGGCAAGCCATGCAAAAGGACGAACTTGCCCTCTTTGCTACGGACGCTTTAGCTGAATGCCACAAAGCCCATCCTCCCAAAGAAGCCCATCCTCCCGAACTCAAGATATTTGTAACGCTCCCAGTCAGTATACAGCTGCTGTAGAACACAGTTTCTCGAAACTGAAAAGAGTGAAAACGTGTTGGAGGAACTGAACGGCTGTGGAGCAGCTTAATAGTCTGGCCCTACGTCCATTCACCTAATACAAAATCAGTGTCAACGAAGTTGTCACTTTGTTTAAGGAGAAAACATGATGCATGACTATTGTAGCGCGAACCGCTCTCTTCAGCCAGCTTACATGTTGTTTTTCTTTTGCAGTGACCTTGACTATATCGCTACATGCATGTTGACATTGTGTGGGACGATGCGCATGTGTGCCTGACGAAGAGGACGAAGGGTGGTCTCCGCTGAGTATCTGGTCAACTGGTCACGCCATTGCTGCTGGTTTGAAATATATTTCATCCACAGCCTCGTCGATACGGCGTCCCTTCTCTTCCGTAACATATTTGGTGGAGGTGGAACGTTCCCCGTCCTCATCATGAAGCTTCGCAGTGGCCGCACCATCCAGCCTCCGGCCATGGCTTCCAATCATAGCAACCCGTCACCACCTTCAGCTGGAGCGCCAGCTACTACGTACCTTGCGATGTCCCACTTCGGTGATCTCAGTAAGTTCTTCGCCCAGCCTGGCCTTGAAGTCGACTACTGGCTCAGCATGTACGAACGCCTTAGCCTGTCTTACCGATGGGACTCTACCATGGTGCTCACCAACGTAATCTTTTACTTGGATGGCACCCCCCGTGTATGGTTCGACGCTCATGAGGCCGAGCTCACCAGCTAGGACATCTTCAAGGAACGACAACGCGACATCTTTGGGGACCCGTCCGGTCGGCAAATGGCCGCACGACAAGAACTCGCCACCCGTATAGAGTCATCAACCGAGTCGTATGTCTCGTACATACAGGACGTGCTCGCGTTGTACCTCAAAGTGGATGAGCAAATGACCGAGATTGACAAGGTGGGCCACATACTCAAGGGCATCGCAGACGACGCTTTCAATTTGCTCGTGTACAACAACGTCACGACCGTCGATCTCAAAATTAAGGAATTCCGCCGCTTCGAATTGGCCAAAAACGGCCGAGTTCTGCCTCAATTTTCAGGCTCCCAAACACGGCTGTCACGTCAACCTGTGCCGATCTCGGTGCCACACCACCCTTGCACGAAAATGTTACACGCATCGTGCGGCGCGAGCTTGAGGCGGCCCGTCCAGCACCGTTTCATCCACTTCCACTCGACCAGGGCACCATGCAAACACCTCCGGCTGTGTCAGTTATTCAGGCAGTCGAACGGCAAGAAATTGCTAACCTTGGTTTTCCTGTCGCCTGCTCCGTCTCCCTACCAGACAATAGAGCGATGCCAATAAATGCACCACGCCATGACCCATACTTTCTGCCCCGATCCCGCAATCTGATGGAATGGAGAAGAGCAGACGACAAGCCAATCTGCTTCCACTGTCACAGGGTTGGCCATGTCTCCCGCTACTGCTGCAGCACTTGGACGCCCCCCCCCCCCCCCGTTGCAGCCAATTTTTTTTCTCCTCGGTCATACGCAAACCCCCGTCGGTATTCGCCCTGCGATGAGTATCCTGCTTCCGACGCACTTAACAAACGCTCTACTGCTCGTTCACCGTCACCGCAACGCCGCCGTTCTCCGTCGCCCCAACCCCGTCGCTATCCATCACCGACTAACTATGGATCTTCCTGGGCAGAAAACTAGATTATGCAGCTCCTGGAGTTGTGCTGCATCAAGTGCAACTGACACAAATCCTCCGCTGACACTCCCTACTACTAAGAACTTGCTGGAAGTGCAGGTGAATGGTCTTTCTTTGACGGCTTTAGTTTAAAATGGAGCTCAGGTGTATATAATGAGAGCTCGTCTCTGTCGCCGCCACAAAAAAGTACTTACGCCTGCCGCAACACAAGCCATCTGTGTCACCGAGGGTGGAACTCTGGCCGTCATTGGAATGTGCACCTCTCTTATTAGCCTTACCGGCCGCCATGTTCCTGTTTTATTTACCGTGCTCGACAATTGCCCTCATGACCTCATCTTCGGGATGGACTTCTTGTATAGACGCATTCTGCCCTGATTATCGACGCATTCTGACTTCTTATTGGCACATTTTGCCGGCACTCTCTGTTTAGAACTTCCTCTTCTTCCAGATTCTCACCCCGAGCCGCCGAAAAGCCTCTGTACCACAGGCTTCAGTCGGATACTGCCAAAAGCCCTCAAATCCATTAAATTGGCAACGCGTTCACCCATTCTTGACGGTGATTATGTGTTGACGCCTATTCCAGATGTTCTCCTGGCGCGCGACACCACTGCGCCACACTCCATCGTAACCATGGCCTCTAACCGAACATGTCTGCCCATTATCGATTTCAGTTTCACGCAGCAAGTACTACCATACGGAACTTCAGTCGCCACGCTTCAACCCTAATAGACGCTGACGTCACCGCTTTTACGGCAGATGCATGCTCTGATGTTCCATGTCGCCCGCAGGATGCCACTTCCCTCGATGCAGCCTTGCACCCAGTGATCGACCCGAAATTCAAACCTGAGCAATCCGACGCCCTATTCCGCCTTCTGGCTTCCTACCGCGACATATTTGACAGCGACAGCAGTCCACTCGGTCAGGCTTCCCTCGTGAAGCACCGCATTAATACTGCTGATTCTCCTCTCATTTACTGCCGACCATACCTGGTGTCTGCCAAAGAGCGTAAGGTAATTCAAGAAGAAGTCAATAGTATGCCAACCAAATGAATTACTGAACCCTCTTCGAGCCCTTGGGAATCTCCTGTTGTGCTCGTTAAAAAGAAAGATAACACGTGGCGCTTCTTTGTTTATTACTGCCATCTCAGTCGAATCACGAAAAAGGACGTTTATCCTTTGCCCCTAATTGATGACGGCCTCGATGGTCTTCACGGCGCGCGATACTTTTCTTCAATGGACCTAGGTTTTGGCTATTGGCAGATTGCGGT
Source organism: Rhipicephalus annulatus (assembly GCA_013436015.1). Classification (NCBI taxonomy): domain Eukaryota; kingdom Metazoa; phylum Arthropoda; class Arachnida; order Ixodida; family Ixodidae; genus Rhipicephalus; species Rhipicephalus annulatus. Next base: position 211,547 of record WOVY01003737.1, on the reverse strand, counting down.
GTGTAAGAAAGATCAAGAAAAACTGCGTTTATAACTCCCGACGGCCTATATCAATTCAAGGTGATGCCGTTTGGGCTATGCAACGCCCCAACCACGTTTAGCGTTTGATGGACTCGCTAATTGCAAGGGTTCAAGTGGTCAACATGCCTGTGCTACCTGCATGATGTTCTTGTATATTCGCCTGCATTTTAGACACACCTGCAGTGTTTGTCAGGGTTCTCGACATCTTCCGCACTGCTGGCCTTCAACTAAACTCGTCGAAATGTCACTTCGGCTGCCAGAAGATTACGGTGTTGGGCCACCTTGTCGACGCATCAGGTATGCAGTCTGACCCGGCGAAAATCTGTGCCGTCACGAGCCGTCCTGTACGCCACTTTGTCAAGGACGTCCGGAGCGTTGTAAGACTTTGTTCCTGTTCTAGAAGGTTCGTGAAATATTTTGCAACAATCGCTCGACCACTCACCGACCTTCTGAAGACGTGCCATTTACGTGGGGTTCCACTCAAGCTGCCGCTTTTTCTCACCTCATCACCCTCCTCACGACTCCACCTATATTGGCCCACATTGACCTGTCCGCTCCGACAGAAGTCTGAACCGATGCGAGTGGTCACGTGATTGGAGCTGTCCTAGCCCAACGGCAGCGGGGACACGACGGAGTTATCGCCTACGCTAGCCGCCTTCTCACAACTGCCGAGCGCCACTATGCAATAACAAAGCGTGAATATCTTGCTCTTGTTTGGGCAGTCACGAAGTTCCGCCTATATTCATATGGTACAAATTTCTCTGTAATAACAGACCTCCACGCGCTATGTAGGCTTTCGTCACTGAAAGATCCTACTGGCCGGCTCCGGAGCTCGGCTCTGCTACTGCAGCAGTATACCTACACAGTGACGTACAAGTCCGGATGGCTACATCAGGACGCAGACTGCCTGTCCTGCTACCCGGTTGCTGAGTCGAGCACCATCCCTGACACCGACACCGATACTTGCGTCTTCTCCGTTTCGCAACTGACCCGCATTGGTGACGGGCAACGCCGTAATGCATCCTTGCGTGCTATAATCGACAATTTCGAATCACCATTTTTCGACAGGTCCCATCGCTCATTCGTACTCCACGATGGTGTCCTATACCACCAGAATGTCTACCTAGATGGACCAGCAGCTACTCGTCATTCCAAAACACCTCCGCTTGGCAGTTCTCCACGAACTTCATGACCTCCCAACTGCCGGTCACCTTGGTGTGTCACGCACGTACGACCGGATTCACCGACGCTTCTTTTGGCTAGGGCTTTCACGCTCAGTCAGAAGATGCGTTGAGGCTTGTGATAAATGTTAGCGCCGCAAAACACCATCGACGCTTCCCGCCGGGCACCGTCAACCACTTGACATTTCGTCAGAATCTTTCTTCAGCGTTGGCTTAGACCTCCTGGGCCCTTTTCCCATGTCTTCTTCTGGCAACCGATGGATCGCTGTGGCCACAGACTACGCCACGCGCTACGCTATCACACGAGTACTTCCAACAAGCTGCGCCACAAATGTAGCCGACTTCCTCCTCATGGACATGATCTTGCAAAATGGAGCTCCACACAAGCTGCTTACAGACCGTCGCCGCACCTTTCTATCAAAGGTCATAGCCGATACCCTTCAGTCATGTGAAACGAGGCACAAGTTCCCTTCGTCGTACCACCCTGAGACAAATGGACACACGGAGCGTCCTGAATCGAACACTTACAGACATGCTTGCGAAATATGTTTCTTCCAACCACTCTGACTGGGACCTCGCGTTCCCAAACGTGACATTTGCATATAATTCTTCTTGCCATGACACTGCCGCTTACTCCCCATTTTTCTGTTGTTCGGCCGAAAACCTACATTACCCCTAGATGCAGTCCTTCCGTCTACCGCGACACCGACCAGCGAATATGCTCTTGACGCTACCACTCGAGCTGCCCACGCACGTGAAATCACCCGCATTCGCTTTCTGGCCTCCCAAGAGAACCAGAAGCGTTTCTACGATCAACGGCACCACAACGTGCACTTCTTACCGGGTTCATTGCTGCTGCTGTGTCCCCGACCTGTCAAGTCGGCTTGTCGGAGAAACTTCTTTCCCGCTACAAAGGTCCATATCGAGTCCTTCGTGAGGTAACTCCTGTGACATACAAAATTGCCCCTGCTGCCTCATCACCATCAACTGCCCCACAGACCACCAATATCGTACATGTGGCACGCTTGAAGCCTTACCACTCTCCCGCTGACGTTGACACCTAGATGCGCCGAGACGGCGCTTCTGCCACCTGGGATTATGCTACATGCAAGTTGACATTTTTTGGGACAATGCGCGTGTGTACCTGATGAAGAGGATGAAAGGTGGTCTCAACTGAATGCCTGGTCAACTGGTCACGCCGTTGCTGCTGGTTTGAAATATATTTCATCCACAGTCTCATTGATACGGCGTCCCTTCTCTTCCATAACATCGTTCACAATCCCATTTACAATGCCAATATTTCAAAAGGCTTGGTAAAACAAATGTTAGCATTATGCTTGTTTTGTGTCAGGAAGCATCCATGTTTTAGTTTATTGTTCTCCAGTAAAGTTGTTTTCCCGTGTGTGTGTTCTTTGTTTAAGATATCGTGCCATAAAATGGCTCCCGTTCTTCTCTCAGGCGTGATGTTCAGACAGAGTGTGAAAATTTTAGCAGAGAAAGCGTCCGATATTTATTTTTTTATTTTTACTGCACATTCCATAGTGAACGACCGGTCCCCTTGCACCCACCCTTTTTATTTATTTTTTTGTCATTGGTTTTCCCGTTACGAACTTTGAATGGGCCTTCTTGGTCGAGCTTATTTGGTAGGAAAGCATTCCTTCTGGTGCCCCTGCACTAGCTTTACTATATTGTCTAAATTTGCTTTCCACCACTGATTAACTCACCTGTTTAGCTGCATCCACTTTGTTCTCATTTTTTCTAATAATTGAGCACCTTCTGTACTTTCGGGCAACTTTCATTCTATTTTCCATAAAAAGACTTACCCTCGAACAAGTAGACCTTGCCATTGCCCCCCCCCCCCCAAAAAAAAAAAAATCTTGGCTGCGAGCCTGCAAACATGTATATTTGAAGGAAGGGCTATGCTACACCATGCTGCTAGGATAATGATGAGCATTACGGGGGATAGGGGGTTGTGAGAGTAGTTTCTAACTTCAAGCCGTCCTCTCCGCAAATAAACATTTCTGTGATTTTCTTTCTCGACCAAATTAAATCAACAAAAGTAATGGCGGGAGGCCAGCACCCTAGTTTTTAAATATCGCAGATCGTGGTCTACGTAGCCCCAGGTGCACACAACCATTTAGAATAGATGCCTTCGTATGCCAAAAAAGCACCACTAAAGATTAGGTAAATGATTGCATGTACCTAATTTGAATGAAATGCTAGAGAACGTTGATTTTCACTGCCATGACAGTATCGTATTATTAGGGATTTCACGTCCCAAAATCACGACATAATTATGAGAGATGCCGTGATGAAAGACTACAGAAATTTCGGCCATCTGGTGTTCTTTAACGTGCTTTAACGTGCTTTAACCACCACGACGAAGATCGCACTCGCGACCTACCGATCAGCAGCAGTGCACCGTAACGGCTATACGGTGGACGGTCCAAAGACTCTAGCAATGTTCCTGTCGATTTCCGTACTTTGGTACTCAGTGTTCTGCTGGCCTCAAGTGAATCTTCGACTCGAACTTTCGCGGCAGCCAGCTGCGTGTGACCTTCAAGTCACCCGCAACCTTCGGGTCACCAGCCGAGCATCTTTGCCACTGATCCACCGTTGCAGACACTACAGAAGGTGAACGAATCAAAATCAGGTTCGTTACTGCCAGAAACAACGTAGTGTTGCGACTTGTTGGGAATTGAATGTAAACTCCAGATATTAAAGTATTAGCAGTGTCAACACTAGTAAAAATCTCCACTGTCTTCTAATGCGGTTGACAAAGAAAAAAAAAAGAAGTGCGATAGAACGGCCTCATCTTATCTCAAGCTCTACTCGAGGGTTGTGTCAAACAATTGAGAATGTTAGGCTCTTGATGTACTTATTCTCGCAGATTCAAACAATTTCCCTGAAGTGAGGGCTTGCACCCAAAAAAGGTTTTGAGTGTTAGAAAAAAAAAAGAAGCATGAAAGCGAACTCGGAGAAAAAGGAGCGCTGAATGACGATTGAGGAGGTACGTATATGCAATCTCATCACGTTGCGGCAACTCTAAATCCATGCACTTATATCCGCGTCTCCAAGAGAAAAATAAAGCCTATAGATGCTTCTGTAACATCGACTGCGGTGCGTTCGCCAAAAGCGCGGCGCGAATCTCATTCGGTCGGCAACGGGTAAAGGGGTTGCGACAAGTACTGACGAACGCCTGCAGATATGATTGGGCAAAGAAAAAGACCCTTGTTGAAAAAGATTACACACCTCTGCGATGTCCAGGCCCATTGTGGATTGCCACTGAACCGCTGATACAGGCAGTATAGGTAGACGTTGGTCTCCGGATAAACGACCAGCTCACCCTCCTCGGACACTCCATAGTCTCCTTTCTCCACCGAGTACAGGATGGTGGGCGGCACCTGCACTGCAAGGCACAGGCCGCCAGACTCCGGGCTCTCCTGGGGCCTAAAATAGCTGCCCGTCTCCCAAATTCTCCTTTATTCACCCTCACAGCGGAAACCGAACCAATATGCTGACAACTTTTTTTTTCTTTTTTACTGCAAGAAAGAACTCGATGATTCGTATTGAAGCTAAGCAAAGCAGCAGCGCAATGAGACAGGACCGAACTCGAAGATATGGGTGAAAGCTTTGTTGTTAATTGCTGTTAATTCTGGTCGATGCAATATCATCCAATTAGGTTTTTATTTCGCTCTCCTCGACTCACAATAACAACGGCCTGTGTAAGCTCGCCGAAATGCGTTTTTGATTCGGTGACCCACTTTGGGGATTAGCAATGCTGACAAGCTGCAGTGGGGGGCATAATACCCTGTATGGCTCGCAGGCAGTGCCTTCTTATACGTATACGATTTAAAAGTTTGAGTAAATATAGTCCAAACACAGCCCTACGGAACTGTCCTTTGATAAGAAGTCATGAAAAGTTGTAGCCAGTTAAATCACAATATACTAAGCTAGGGATAAAACGTGTAATGTCAGTTTTGCTCATTCTATCCCGAATCTATTACTTAATAATTTCTAAGCTAGAGGCAAATCTAGCGTAAGCGAAGCTCCTCGAGAGCTATGCAACTTCAAGTACCAAGCAAGTTTTCATTGGCCTGTTTATGAGATCAAATGAACGTCAGCTTAGATGCCCCAGGAAAAAATACTCGTTGATATGACAGAAAAAAAATGAGACACTCCGAAAATGACCTTTAGAGGGGCGTGATTATCGATCCTTTAATCTCTCAAAAAATACTGACACAATTTCGCGGGGGTGTGTTTGCACTGCTATACGAATTTTATGTATACAGGGACGGCTCTAGCGTAGTGTGAGGCCCCACAGAGGCTGCTAAGTTATGTTATTTTATTATTAAATTCAATTTTCCGTGCCGCACCTACTGACATCAACACTAGCTTGACGTCAGACTACAGTACTAATTCTAGTGACTTTACGCAGCAATATGGCGGGTTGAGATGACGTCAGCCACCACATCATTCAAAATGGCCGCTTGTGCAATATCAATGAAGCCATGGGGCGGAGCAGCCATGGAAACATCACGATATCTTACCTGAGCACGTGACGAGAAGCCCTCGCCGTGCCGCGACGTCATGGTAGAAGATAAACTGAAACTAGCCTTTAAAACACACACACTGTATTACGTTTTTCAACCATGATATCCTTAACCCCGGTTTGTTCCCTAATCCACTCTGCTCTCTTCTTGTCCCTTAACGTTACACCGACCATTTTTCTTTTCATTGCTCGCTGCGTCATCCTCAATTAAAGCTGAACCCTCTTTGTAAGTCTCCAGGTTTCTGCTCCATAGCTATGTACCGGCAAGATGCAGCTGTTATATACCTTCCTCTTGAGGAATAGTGGCAATCTACCTGCCATGATATGAGAGGGCTTGCCAAATGTGCTCCACCCCATTCTTATTCTTCTAGTTACTTCAATTTCGTGATTCGGCTTCGCGGTTATTACCTGCCCTAAGTAGCATTAGTGCGTCACTGTTGTATTTTGTGTATCTTGATTGTAACGTAGAATTCGCATGAGGCAATAAAAAGAAAAGTCAGTATAAAAGCTGTAGTTGGGGAGGCCGACCTAATTTTTTTTATTTTCCTTTATCACCGGTGGCTCATCCTGCAAGTGCTGCTACCTAATGTCTAAGAAAAAAAAAGTTATTTGGCTCTCGTTCGGGAGTTGGAATTTGCCTCATGTACGACTCTCGTTGAGGAGATACATGAAATACCGTCTAGCTGGAGGGTCGTATGGCTCACAAGATATATAGTTGATGTGTCCCTTTCAAGAGAGTCGTATACGAAGGTATTCAGAACTCCTAATGAGAGTCAAATAACTTTCATTTAGTATTGTTAGAGTGTATAGGTATATCTATACCATCCTTAGGAAGTGACCAGAGGCGATTTCGCGGTGCACTCACCGGAGAGGTTGCTCTGCTGCGAGGTCTCCAGGCAGCTAGGCATAGCGGCTGACCACTGGCCGTTGAGACAGCGCACGGTCGCGTTGCCCACAAACTTGTAGCGGCCAAGCTGGGTGCAGCGGAAGCTGAGCACGCTCTCGTGCGCCATTTGACTGAGCCCGGTGACGGTGAGGGGCCGCCCTTCGTGGTGCACCACCAGGTGAGGCTTCATAGGCGGCAAGGGGCACGGCTTCAGCACAGAGTGGAAGCGGCCGCCGTCTGAGGGGAGGAAAAGTTTGCTCGTCTAAACAGCGCTCACGAATGGCGCCGGAAGAATTGGGTCGGCCGCACGCGGTTGTCAGACGCGCTCAAAGCAGCACGATTGGCAAGGCGTTCAAGTGTTTCAAACAGCCACTGCAGATGAAGTTCGCAAAACGATGACCTAACAGCACATGCTCACTGGCGCTTTGTGTCTCGTAATCATTGTCGCTCATCCTTTTCGCTACGCTAATTACGCAGTCAGCTGTGTTGGACAAGTGGAGCGATTTAGTTGCTGCTTGATTTTTGAAAGACATGCGTTACAGCACGCAGCCTCAAGTGAGTTCGACAGTTGAAACAAACTCCGTTGGTAGGTGATGCTTTCACACGCGAGACGCATGTCAGCTTTGGGAAAATCCTAGGCTACGGCAAGCTCTGCTACGTGAACCCCAGTCATGACGTACATGACGGAAGGGGCATCAAGGCAGCGCGGCAGAGCTCCTGCACTAGTTTTTAGGCGCTCCAAAAAACTATGCAGTGACATCTGCTACGCTTCGAACTTTCTTGGGTGAAAAGCCAAATGCGAAACCTCGCTTTCACAGCGCAAAGAAAAGAAATCGGGAATAGTTGTAAATAAAATAAGCTTGCACTAAATTTCTTGCAGCATGCAGTAGCTGTTTATTACTGTAACGAATATTCTCGTACAGTAGAGCGGGAAATTCATAATCGTAGGGCTAAAAGTACCAGTCTTTCTGTTGTGCCAAGGCATGTGCGAAATTTTGAGGGATCATTTAGGCGGGTTTAAGTTCAGCACATTGAGTTCCATTGGTCTTTCAGCGATCTTGTTGTATGTGCGATGCACGTATCAGAATTATGAAAGTTAAACAGACAAGTCCGTGTAAAGCAACCTCAAATCGGCGTATTACAGGGAATCGCGAAAATGGTGCACTAAAGTCACCACAGTGCCATGGAAAATATGTAGGGATGATTTATCAATTTGGTTGTATTTATGTACTATTCCTTATGTGCACGTGAAAGTTTCGAAAAAAATATATTTTGGGAAGGGGGCAGTAGGAAAAGTGGGGCAGTCACCGTTAACTACACTATGTTAGGCTTGCTACCCTACGCTTGGGGGAGGAAATCAGTGGTTACAACAGAGACAAAGAAAGCATGAGTGCAGAAGCTCCAAAATACAAGTGCATAGTGCAGTCACACAAGATCATCACTTAGAGGGGTCCTCAGCCTATTGCCCGAGTAATGACGGAATGAGCTCAGTTTCGAATTTTATTGTCTCACTGATCGATTTATGAAAACATTCATCGAATGCATCAAGAACAAGCTGAGTTACGGGGATTCGTCCCACGCTTTCAGGTCGTCTCTTCTTTCGCCCCGACGAGCGCACTAAAAGCGGCACAAGGAGGGACGGTACGAGAAAACGAAGCAGCATTTAGCTACGCGTCTTGACCTTGAGCGCGTGTCATGAAACTCTATCGGTCTCTTACGTTGAGCTTTATGTGTGCGTTACTATTCCATAGTGTTGTTTCTCCAACAGTGACGGAGGGGGAAGAGGGAACAAAAGAAAGAAAAAAATAAAGAGAGAAAGAAGAAAGGACGGAAGGAAAGAAAGAAAGAAAGAAAGAAGGAAGGAAGGCAAGAAAGAAAGAAAGAAAGAAAGAAAGAAAGAAAGAAAGAAAGAAAGAAAGAAAGAAAGAAAGAAAGAAAGAAAGAAAGAAAGAAAGAAGTGATCGTTACAGCTGTGAGAGAACATCGGGGGGCTCATAAACATTTCATACTGCGGCCATTTTACTGCTCGCAGCTTTCTCAATGACAAGCTTAGAAATTCACACTTCTCGGCAATGCCCCCCAAAATTGCATCTTGTCGTTGGCTGCATGTTTAGTTGGGTTACACAAAGCAGCAAAGGTGCGTAATTTTGAAAATTCTGAGGTTCTCTGACGCTGTCGCGAAAGCCACTTTACGGCGAAAGTCTTAAACGTGATATATATATATATATATATATATATATATATATATATATATATATAAAATAAGGGAAAGAAGTGTATACCTAAGGGCTCGTTTTTCCGTGCTTTAACAGAATAAGAATGAGATCTAACAGACAGTAATGCCAAGGAATGTACAGGGAAGTTATTAGAAACAATGGAATGTAAATAAGAAAGAAAAGTGGATGAAAAAATAACCAGCCGTGAGCAGGAATCGAACCTACAACCTTCGAATAACGCGTTCGATGCTCTAACCACTGAGCTACCACAGCGGCCTTCCCGCCATCCACGTTTTGGGTTTATATGTGAATTTAGAAGTAGGAGTGACAGACGGCGCCATCTATAAGCCAAACGACGAGTGTGAAAACACTCTTATGCGCATGTTTGGCGTCACGTAGCACGTGAACTTATTATGAGTGGGCAGCTGATTAATTGTCCCTCTTATACAACCTAAACACAACCTCACAGCTGGTTATTTTTTCATCCACTTTTCTTTCTTATTTACATTCCATTGTTTCTAATAACTTCCCCTGTACATTCCTTGGCATTACTGTCTGTTAGATCTCATTAATATTGTGTTAAAACACGCAAAACGAGCCCTTAGGTATACACTTCTTTCCCTTATTTCATTGAACGAGGGTCTCGTAATGGCAGACTTGGTGTGTTTAGGCTGTATAAGAGTGGCAATTAATCAGCTGCCCGCTCATAATAAGTTCACGTGCTACGTGACGCCAAAAATGCGCATAAGAGTGTTTTCACATTCGTCGTTTGGCTTGGAGATGGCGCTGACTGTCACTTCTACTTCGAAGTTCACATATAAACCCAAAAAAGAGGATGGAGGGAAGGCCGCTGTGGTAGCTCAGTGGTTAGAGAATCGAACGCGTTATTCGAAGGTTGTAGGTTCTATTCCTGCTCACGGCTGGTTATTTTTTCATCCACTTTGCTTTCTTATTTACATTCCTTTGTTTCAAATAACTTCCCCTGTACATTCCTTGGCATTACTGTCTGTTAGATCTCATTATATATATATATATATATATATATATATATATATATATATATATATATATATATATATATATATATATATATAGGGAGAGAGTGAGAGAGAGAGAGAGAGAGAAAGAGCTGTGTGTGTGTGGGTGCAATAACATATCGTTGCTGCAACCGGGCTTCTAAGTCTCGCGATCCATTTTCGATATTATACCAAACACAGCGCTTACGCGACATTTCGAATTCAACCAGAAGAGATTATGCATAGAGTACTTTTTTTCTTGTCCCTCTCTCTCTTTCTCTGCTATCACTGAAATAGAAGGCTATGGAGAGCTTAACTGTCTCGATAATATACGGGCTACATATTAACTTACGTATATTCGTGAATGATGCCCGAAAAAAATTGTGCTGATTCGAGACTTTGTTGCTCCTCAACGATGAAATTGTTTATATGCATTACGAATTGTCCTAGCTTGCTCCAAGCATTTCATTGAGTGGAAAATAAGAAAAAGAATAATGATTTTGCGTCGTCACGTTATTTACCATCACCAGACACCGTGAGAGTGTTTGAACAACCCTTGAATCGCTACGAAACACTTTGTTTTTGGGATTGCATCATCGCCACCATTCCTGTCGTTTGCTCTTCCCGAACCACGTTGAAACAAATTGACTATAGAGACCACTTTAAAAAGCAAACAGTGTTTGACCATTTCCATTCAAGCCGCTCCTCCCAAACGCGGCAAAACCATCTCTGCATGCATACTCCGGAACTTGACAGCTCTTCACGGCCATATGTGAATGCAATCTCGTACCCTCTGCCCTGTGCTTCATTTTTTAACCAGTATTTCACAATGCAAACATCCGTGAGCCACTTTAAAACGTGCGACCTCTTTTTTCATTACTTTTTCCTAACTCTTTTTACTCATTTTCTGTCGCACACACAGATCGGCAGACGTTTAGTCGAATCTCGGCGTTCGCATTTCAGAAAAAGTGGTAGGGGGGGCTCATTAAGGAGGGAAAAAAAGTACGAACACGAGATCAGCAAGCACAGTCCTCTCGCTGCAAACGATGCTGCATTTAGAGGATTGTTTAAACGAAGAGAGAGCGAGTGAATGTCCAAGAGAGAGAGAGAGAAATGAAAGGCACGTGTGGCTTACAGACGAAAATGCTGCACCATGCCCGGTCTACGAGACACACAATTAAGCCCGGAAGTTAGCCGAGGGGCTTTAGAGTGCTCGGCATTAGGCCTTCCCGCGACGACAGCGAGTCAAGTATATACAGAACATGCCGGCAGAAGCCCAGTGCCGTCTGAAATCCGAAAAAAAGAAAACGCGCAGCAATATATCCACTCGAGGAGACTAAGAAATATCGACAAGCGCAAATCCGCAACTGGAGTTTTTAATTACGTGCGCAAACAAAGGGTGCACAAGCAGAGAGGAAGCGCGAGAAAGCAAAAGAGGCTAATGAGAGACGTCGTCGGTACTGGCAGCTTAAGCCTGATAGTCTGGAGAGAGTGAACAAAAGAAAAGATAATATTTTGATCCCCAGTGCAGAAGCGGAATAAAAATTTACGCACTAAAAAGCGCTAGGAATAACGCCCGAGGAACAGGCAGGGAGTTAATTGGACGAAACACGCCGAAAAACGTAAACGCCTACTGAACAGCTATCGAGTGCGAGCGAAATAAGGAATAAATCGTCCCGAGATAGTCCGAAGTGCTGTCTAGCTTATTACTAACATTATGATATATGTACTACACTTTTTTCTGTGCTTTTGGCACACTGAACTGAACTTACGCGCAACAACTACGAACGCGCAGGCCGTGCGCCGAGAAAGGAAGTTGTATTAAGCACAATGTGATACTGGATAATAGCATCTATCCGAATCTAAATTAGAGAGTAGCGAAGCTTTTTTCTTTCTTTTGGCTTTCTGAGCCATGGAACTTAACGACGATATCGGAAAAGTAAACGCTTTCTCCTGCGAGCGTGCACACCATGAATTAAGAAAATGGCGACACAAAGAGAGGATCGGGACTGCGAATATCAGAAAGTACCTTCTATATGAACGCTTCGCAAACAATGGTTCCAGCCTTGCTCCGTGGAGTGAACAGCACTTCGCATAGGACGGTCGGTGAACCCTTCGCTTATGCAGGTTTACAAGATTACACAAAATGTCTGGGAAGTCTTTTTCTTTTTATTTGCGGGCACTGGCTGTGTTTTTCTGTTTGTTGAACAATTGTCTGAATTGGAATCATCGTTCCTGTTTCTCATTGTCTCTCGCAAAGCTCTCGTTTCATAGACCAACGGAATTTATTTTGCGCAAGTGAGACATACTGGAAGGCTAAAGAACTCTCAAAAAACTCTCGGAGTGGTTTATAGCAACAAATTTGTGTGAGTTTTTTACTCATCAACAAAATTTGTTGGTATGCACCATGTTAGTCCTGCGGAATATATGTAAATACTTCCTATATTTGAATCGCTCTCGTTCTTGAAAGAAAAGGAAAAGAAAAAAACGTAGAAAGGTCAACGAGACGTGCATCTGGTTTGCTACCCAACAATGGGGGAAGAAATTAAGGGATTCAAGTAAATAAAATAACTACACCATATCCCGCTAAATGGAACCATGTATACACGCGAGGCAGCGGGCGCTAACGCTTACATTGGCGGTGACGTTGACGCTGGCACTCAGTGCGGCGTTGCGCAGGAGAGAACTTGGGAAGGAGTGAAGCACGTAGTGATGGACCATTGTTTCCTACTGGAACATACCAATGGCTCCTAATGGGCAATGAAAGACAGAAGACTCCAATTGGACACAGAGACCCATAGTCCGCTTTTAGTTATTGCGCATGCTGCGAAATTTTAATCTTCAACAACGCGCAGGAGAAATCTCCCACCGGCACTACCTTTGAGGTCAAGATCCACTGCCTGTATACGTGGGCTGGTCAGTGAACGGTCTTGCCGCGCAAGCAGTCGGTTTTTTTATTAAAAAAAACTCGCTAGCAGACCCTGTCTGCGTCGGCGCTGTGAAGTGAGATAGGGGGAGAGCAGGAGAGGAAAGAATAGGGGGGGGGGACGCGCATGCGCAGGGGAGTGTGGACGCCACCAGAAAAGCTCGTTTATAAGATGATTCGCATCTAAAAAACAAGGAGGAAGGTGCCAGCTGGCCTGAGAAGCGTAGCACCATGGTCTGTGGATGTTCTGAAGATGGTTTGTCGTTCAGTTGGTTCAACGTAATGCGAGTAACGTTGCGTTCGGCTATAAAGTGGTCACAAGAGCACGGAATACGTTTCACCATTTCGCCACTTATGCTGGGGTTCCATCTAGAAATGCCTGACATTCCTGTGCAAAATCAGTATGTTTTTGTGAAAGCCACTTCTAACCATAGGCAGCAAAGTAAACTTGCGTCACGGAGGGAGAGGCGCGGTGGAATTTTCAGTTTCTTTGATGAGTCTAGTTTACGTGGGGCGCCCCGCCACGGTGGTCAAGTGGTTAAGGTACTCGACTGCTGACCCGCAGGTCGCGGGATCAAATCCCGGCTGTGGCGGCTGCATTTCCGATGTGAGCACACGGGCCTACAACATTTCCGATGGAGGCGGAAATGTTGTAGGCCCGTGTGCTCAGATTTGGGTGCACGTTAAAGAACCCCAGGTGGTCGAAATTTCCGTAACCCTCCACTACAGCGTCTCTCAGAATCATATGGTGGTTTTGGGATGTTAAACTTCACAAATCATCATCAGTTTACGTGGGTGACCGTTCTAAAGACTGGGGCCGCTCAATGAAGATTGTGACATTGTGTCAGCAAGCTACTGAAAACCTTTTGCTCTTCTTGTAGCTGTTTTAGCCACTTCCAGAAGATATGATCAGTTGATTAGTCTTGACTTACGTTAAGATATGATGCAAATCTGAACAAAACGATGAGTTTTCGTAAACTTTTACACATCGTAGCAGAAGGTTTGTGTATGACTTGAGCACAATACAATACAAGGATCTCGTCTGTTTCGTGAAATCATGTCGTGAGCAAATTTGGCCGTAGAAGCTGAAAATATCAGGTGGACCAGTTCCTACTAGCATAAGCAAGTTGTCGCTGAAATACCTTCTAAAATGCTACCTGAAGCTCATGTAACCAATGTGTCCATTCTATCAGCAGCACGGCGGCTACCCAGCTAAGGAAACAAATTCTGTTGCGAAGCTGATGAACAGCGCATGTATCATCAAAGGATTATCTGAGAATTGTCAACCTATATAGCCATCCAGACTTCTGGCAACTGTCTTCAGTACGTAAATAAAGGAAAGACAGCGCACCGCACCATCATTGAAAGGATACCAGTAATAAGATGTTCTTAGTCCCGCCACTTGATTGATTGATATGTGGGGTTTAACGTCCCAAAACCACAATATGATTATGGGAGATGCCGTTATGGAGGACTCCGGAGATTTCGACCACCTGGGGTTCTTTAATGTGTGCCCAAATCTGCGCACACGGGCCTACAACATTTCCGCCTCTATCGGAAATGCAGCCGCCGCAGCCGGGATTTGATCCCGCCACTTGCGGGTCAGCAGCCGAGTACCTTAGCCACTAGACCACCGCCGGGGGCTAGTCGCGCAACTTATTCAACCCAACCGGAAGGTAAGTTTGAACTCCCGATCTTGAATGTATCCTTTGTTACAATGATGCACCAGAATTGAAACATCAAAGCTCACTCACTCTTGCGGAAGCACAGTAACTGCCTTGATAGCAACAAGCATCTGCCAAAAAAAGACAGAGGAACACATTTCATTCACTATCAAGAACCGCATTGCCTGGTCGTTCTATCGAATGAGCCTATATATGCTTGCTCTCCGTAACAGAAGCAGGTCGAGCTCGCAAGACGACCCTAGTGCTGTCACAAGATAATGCTGTCCTTGAATTTTCCTCCTCCTAGTCCCACACCACATCTCCGTGAGGGGTGCCCCACAGAAAGTACCTCCGGTTAGCTTATCTACAAATTTTATGCATTCACTGCCGGTTTCTTCTATGCCAGAAAGTAAGGAATACGCGCATAAATAGATCGCACTCTCTTCAGGTATGGAAGTGATTCACACAACTCTACTATGGGTATTGCTGTACCTACTATACTGTCTGTTGCGGCATCCTGAAATGGTATCCTTGTTGCCAATGTTTGAAGTGGCCTTTCATACGACTAGTGCCAGCAGCAATAGTTCACCAGTATTGCTCGCTTCATCTGTAAATCTACATGCATCACAATCAGAAGACTTTTACGATACCACCTTCATAAATCCCTTATTGTACGATGACATCGGATGCCATAGATATGCGGGCCAAGCTGAACACTGTGAAGAAAGAGAGCGCACAAAGATGCTCCTCAGGGACAAGGTGTTACACTGTGACTGTAAAGCTGCGGATGAAAAATGCATAGCATGGCTTTGATTTGTGTCTAACAGCGAACGTTTTTCAGGAAGTTTCGTGTTAACTTGTATAGGCCTACGTAACCTTCTCCTGTGGGCATCATCAATGGCCAAAAAACCAGCGTGACATCCTCGGAGCAAGCGATGACGTCACGTACTGACGCAGTCATGTCAAGTCATCACGACGTCACATTGTGGCCTTTTCAATTGACCTGGTCGGTTGGTCAAAGGTGGGCAAATCCTGAAGGTAGTGATGCAACATGTCATGTGCAGGAGTCTTGAGTGAAAGGGGGCGGTGACATTGCAATTGACTATGAGCGTCAAAGTATCTCTCACACTACCGCTTGTTATGTGCTGCAGGAAGTCTCGTCCCAAAATGTATAGCCTAAATGCCCTTCCAAGTTTGCACTGGTACAACTTCAACTGTTATGGGGAATGGGACATGCTGACATTTCTTTTTAGATTTCCCGCCTTTTTTACTTCTGCTTGTTCGGCTGTGCGGCCAGCTTTTAGTGGTGGTGAAGAGCACTCCAAAATAGCTGTTCTAAGAATAGTCACTTGCCATGCTCGGTGACACAGTCGATGCGTGCCACGTGGGGCACGCATCGATGCCGGTTTCCCTCACACGCAAAGCGTGATTTCAACAATTAGCCCGGGTGGCCTTCTCTTTGAAACTTCGATAGCTTTCGCGCTACGTAGCTGTTTCACACATTGTGCTCCCCTACGACGTTTGCAACACACAAACCTACTGACAACAAAGCAACACTTGAGTTCAGGGTGTGATGAACACTTGAGTGGGGAGGTCGCTTCAGGCAACGTTTCCACAATTGAATTCGTTTTCTACGATGCACCAAGTGCGTAATAACCTAAATCATGATATAGTTACACCTTCTCATCATTGACGCACGAAACTCGTATGTAACATTCTCCCGAACAGCCACTTTCCCCATATATTTTTTTCGACTACAACCGATTTATTTTTGGCACCCTATCCGAGGTGTGTCAAGAACGCATCCACAAATTCACGCTCGTTACGGGCGTCACTCATCCCGTTATTTTGAGACCGCGCAGAAAATGAGAAGTAACGCTTTCAACGCCCGAATGCATGGTGCGTGCGCCATGGTAACACAAAACGCGCATCTTCTGCTGCAAATATTGCCACGTTCCTTTCTCAAGCTTTCTTATCGCCCCATTACACTACGTTCAGCGCAAATCACGCCTGCGATGTTCGAAAAGCTCCGAGGCTTTAGTAGGTCGTTTTGTTAAGATAACGGCCATTTCGTACACATTAAATATTTTTTGGAACCTACGTTGCTGCTAGCGTTACCGCTAGAATATTCGAGGGCAACGGTATAAATGCCGACACACTTCACCGCTTGTAAGTTGATCGACGACCGACGCTCTGTTTACCGCTATCAGTGCCAGTATCCTGCTGTAATCTGACTTTCCTCTTGCGTGGCCACAAGTTCGGCCCGAATAAACAGTTTCATTTTTGACCTGAAGTCTGCTCCCTTCGTCAATGTCATGACGCCGGAATGTCTGCTTGAGGTGCTCCCTCTTTCATGTACCGGACGTCCCCGTCAAACCATGAACCCAGCCCAAACCGGAAGGGGACATTGACGCCAGCCCCGAGCAACAAACAAGCCGCCGGCAACTGGGTCTGCCACCAGAGCACGGGCCTCTACCAGTAAAGAACCGATAAACCACGTCCCCGACCTCAAACAAGGTGACAATGACAGCTCCTGTGCAACCTGCACCGATTTTGTTCCGGCAACCCAAGGAGCCACCAACTTTTCGGGGCACATTGCTCGAAGACCCGGAAAATCGGCTTGAGATATACTACCGTGTTGCTGCTTTTAACAACTGGAGCACCAAGCACAAGCTGCGACATGCCTACTTTTACTTGGAAGACTCAGCAAAAACGTGGTGTGAAAACCAAGTGTTACTTCAAAATTGGGACGATTTTCGCAGCGTATTCCTAAACACCTTCGTGAGTATTGTCCGCAAAGAGAGGGCCGTTTCCTTGCTGGAAACCCGGGTGCAACTCCCAAACGAAAAAGTTGTCATCTTCATGTAAACGATGACCTGACTATTAAAACTTGCCGATGCTGACATGGTCGAAGACAAAAAAGTTCAGCTGCTTAAGCGGGGTGTTAAACAAGAACTCTTCGCCGGACTTGTCCGCAACTCACCTGCCATGGTCACCGGGTTCCTCGCGGAAGCTACAACTACAGAAAAGGCGCTTGAGATGCGGACAAGGCAGTACGACCACCGCTCAACGACAATGGACTAAGCCGACGTTTGAGCCCACAGAGCCGGTGATCTGCGTGAGACCATCCGCGTGGTTGTGCGTGAAGAGTTGCGCAAGATGTTTCCGGAATCGCAGCTTCCAGTGGACTCGACCACTGAGATTGTTTGGGAAGACGTCCAGGAATTCCCGAACATTCAGCGCAGTTTCATCTGGAGGCTATGAACTACGCTGCTGCAGTGCGTCGTAGCGCTCCCCCACCACGCTCACGTCAAGACACCGCAGCACCGCAGTTTCACCACCAGACACCGCCACCACCACCACCCACTCCATACGACCCACTTGCAGGCCGGTGCAACGCACCGACGAAGACAGACGTATAGCGCGCCCCCGATCACCGCCCACTCTGCTACAACTGTGGGGAAGCTGGCCACACTTACCAGCGCTGCCAGTACCGACCGATGGGGCTTTGTGGCTTCGCCGTCAATGCACCACGTCCGCAGCCTAGGGAACGGCCACGCAACATCGCCGACTACCTGGCAGGAACTCAATAGACACCACGAAGTCGTCCCCGTTCACCGTCGCCCAGCCGCCGCATGTCACCAAACCACCGGCAGTACTCTGGCCCAACGCGGGGTCGGTCTCCCGGCCCATATCTGGGAAACTAAACACAGCAACCGATGGAGGTGCGGTTGCTGTGTGATGAACTACCTAATATCTTCCTCCGACGACGACGACGACACCACGACGGAGATTTCTGAACACGACGCCAACCAGGCAAAGTCCTGACTACGAAACCTCACTTACCGAAGGTGACCTGACGATGCAACATGAAAGCAGCAGGACAAGCCGACGCAGCCGTGACTCAACGCCACGGCCGAACTGCTACACGATACGGTGAACTAGTGACCTCGACGTTTTTATCGACAGCCACAGTGTGACCGTTCTCGTCGATACTGGAGCTGGAGCCGACTATTCTGTCATCAGTGGGTTGTTCATCGCGAAGTTGAAGAAAGTATAACAGCTTTGGAAGGCTCTGAAATCCGCACAGCCGGAAGTCATTTAGTAACGCCGGCAGGAATCTACACAGCAAGAGTCACCATTAATGGCCACGTTTATCCCACAGACTTCGTAGTCTTACAGCATTGTTCGAGAGATGTGTTCCTGGGCATGAACTTCTTATGCCTCCATGGTGCAGTCATCAATCTGAGAACAAAGTCGATAAAGTCATCCACAGAAGAAGCACAACCGCCGCACATGCCGTCAGGGAACGACGGCTTGATTGTACTGGAAGAACAAGGCACCATTCCGCCTCGCTCCAGTGTAATTATTTCAGTTGGCACTCCAAATCACCTGACTTGTAAGGCGTCGTTGAAGGCAGTCAGCATCTGTTGGTCACTCGCGACATTTGCATCGCAAGAGGAATTGCCGAGCTGTCGGGAGGCAAAGCATCATTTATGCTCCCGAATTCCATCAATGAGTACAAACACGTGAACAAAGGGACGGTCGCATACATCGAACATATTGTGGAAGCCACCAGCGCTTTCGCCCTCGCTGATTCTGAGGAACCTTCTCAAGGGAACCAACCCCCTCCTTCAGCTTTCGACGTCAATACCAGCCTCTCGAGCTATAAGCAAGAACAGCTCAAGACCCTGCTCCTGCAATACGGAGATTGCTTTTCGTCGTCGTCAAAAATTCGGCAAACCCGAATCGTGAAACATCGCATCATAACCGAGAAAAATGCCAGACCACTCCGTCAGAGTCCGTACAGGGTTTCGACGGGAGAACGCGAGGCCGTAAAGAGACAAGTTGATGAAATGCTGCGGAATGACATAATCCAGCCGTCCAAGAGTCTATGGGCGTCCCCCGTGGCGTTAGTAAAGAAGGATGAAACCCTACGTTTATGGGTCGAATATCGCCACCTGATCAAAATCACAAAAATGGACGTGTATCCTCGCCCATGAATAGACAACGCACGAGATCGGCTCCATAATGTGAAGTACTTTTTGTCGATGTACCTCAAGCCTGGCTATTGGCAAATCAAAATCGACAAAAGAGACCAAGAATAGACGGCTTTTTTATACCACCAGACGGCCTCTTCGAGTTTAAGGTGATGCCCTTTGGTCTTTGCTGGGCGCCTGCCACTTTTCAACGCGTTATAGATACAGTACTGGCAGGATTGAAGTACCAGACTTGCCTTGTGCATTTGGACGACGTCTATGTGTTTTTCTCAAGTTTAGACGAGCATCTTCGGCGCCTTGAAGATGTACTTCAAGCCATAAAGACGTCCGGACTCACCCTGAAGCCAGAGAAGTTCAGATTAGCGTACGAGGAGCTCTTGTTCCTGGGACACATGATTAGCAAGTCTGGAGTCCGCCTCGATCCGCGGAAAACAGCGATCATCACCGACTTCTCACCACCCACTCACTAGAAGGCAGGCCGATACACTCACTAGCCTTACCAGGGCTGACGTGGTGTTCAAGTGGGAAACGCCGCAGGAAGAAGCTTTTCAGTAATTAAAACACCTCCAGACGCCTCCGTTACTTGCTCATTTCGACAAATCCACCAAGACAGAAATACACACTGACGCAAGCAGCGTAGGTCTCGGCACCGTTCTTGTGCAATGGGCTGGCGGACTGGAAAGGGTTATTATTTACGCCATCCGATCAATATTTAAAGCAGAATCCAATTATTCCGCGACAGGAAAAGAGTGCCTCGCGATCACCTGGGCTACATCAAAATTTCGTCTCTACCTCTACGACAGGCTCTTCAAAGTTGTGAGCGATCACCGCACCTTGTGTTGGCTAGCTACCTTGAAGCACCCTTCAGGTCGCCTTGCACGATGGAGCCTGAGACTTCAAGAATATCACATTACCATCGTTTACAAGTCCGGCTGAAAGCACTCTGACACATGCCTCTCTCGTGCGCCTGTCGGCCCACCATCGCCCAACGACCGCAATGATGACTAATTTTTGGGGACGATATCTGCCGACGACTTCGCTGAATGAAAGCGGGCTGACCCGGAACTTCGGGCCCTCGTAAATTACCTGGAGTGCAGGACCACCGCTGTTCCGAAGGTATTCAAGCGCACACTTGCGTCGCTCTTCCTGCGAAACGTTCTTCTCCACAAGAACTTCTCACCACTTCGAGCCAAGTACCATCTTGTGGTGCCTTCAGCTCTGTGACCAGAACTCCAGCAGACCGTGCACGATGATCCAACGACAGGGCACCTCGGTGTCTCCCGCACGCTCGCGAGAATACAAGAAAAGCACTACTGGCCCCGTCTTACCACCGATGTCACTCGTTATGTGAGGAAATGCCGGGACGGCCAGCAACGCAAGACACCGTCGAAAACGCCAGCGGGACCTCGTCGACCATACCAGCAGATCACGTCGGCTTTCGGAAACAAGGAGATCGTGGTAGCTACCGACTGCCTAACCCGCTACGCCGAGACAAATGCCCTGCCCAAAGACAGTGAATTCGAGGTAGCTAAGTTCTTCGTCGAAAACATCGTCCTACATCACGGTGCCGCGGAAGTCCTCATCACCGACAGAGTAACGGCATTTACTACTTACCTAACTCAAGGGATCTCTGCATACAGCCAGACAAGCCACCATCGGACGACAGCGTGCCACCCCCAAACCAACGGCCTCACCGAGCGGCAAAACAAGACCATCGCTGACATGCTGGCGATCTACAACGATGTCGAAAACAAGACGCGGAACGCTATTCTTCCGTATGGGACCTTCGCATACAACACGGCGGTGCAGGAGACGACGCAGATATCTCCTTACAAATTGGTCTACAGAAGGAGCCCGGCAACGACGCTCGACGCCATGTTACCCAACGTGACCGATGAAGAAAACCTTGATGTGAGTGAGTACCTTCAACGCGCCGAAGAAGCCCGACAACTCATCCACCTCTGTATTAAGAAGCAACAGGCGACCGACAGCCGCCGTTGCAATCTTCGACGACGCTTTGTGGAATACCAGCCTGGTGAACGTGTTTCGGTGCGGACACCGATACGCTGACGTGTATGTACTCAGCGAAAAGCTTCTGCGACGCTACTTCCGATCGTACAAGGTGGTTGGACGTCTCGGCCCACTCGATTACGAGGTTGTCCCCGACGGCATCGCGAACTCTCAACGACTCCAATCGCGACCTGAAGTCGTCCATGTCGTGCGCTTCAAGCCATTTCATGCGCGTTAACGAACTGAAAAAGTGTATTTTGGTGTTCTATTATTTCTGAATCGTAATTTATTGGTTGTACTTTCTTGCATCATTGTTGTACTTTCATCTTCTGTCACAGCATCGGGATGATGCCTTTTTCAGAGGGGCGCAACGCAACGTTCCTTTCTCAAGCTTTGTTATCGCCCCGTTACACTACGTTCAGTGCGAACCACGCCTACGATGTTCGAGAAGCTTCGGGGCTGTAGTAGATCGTTTTATTAAGATTACACCCACTTCGTGCACATTACAGATTTTTTCTGGAACCTACGTCATCACTAGCGATATCGTTGAAATATTCGACGGCAAGGTTATAACTGCCGACACGCTTTGCTGCTTCTCAGTTGATAGAAGGCCTACGCTCTGTTCGTTGTTATCAGTGCCAGTGTCCTGCTGTAATCTGACTTTTCTTTTGCGTGACCACAAGTTCGGCTCGAATATACAGTTTTATTTTCGACCTGAAGTCCCCTCCTTTCGTCAGCGTTACGACGCCGTGACAATATAGCCTCTGATCAGCAGTGGTATAAGTCCCATGTTTCCGACAGGGAATGAAATTAGGGAGGGGGGAGGGGGGGGGAGTTTGACGCAGCGAAGAAGCGTAAATACGCTTTTGATGAGGTTGCACCGCTGTAGAGGGTCGTCTTTCTCGGCCTCCAAGATTGTTTCAAGCTCAGAGCTTGAGCCATATGTATACGCAGCTCCCTCCGTAAAAAATAGGGAGCAGCTGCAGCGTGTGTGTACGCAAACTGCAGCGGATACGGGACGTCTGTGCAAAACGTGTGCACTG
The DNA here is from genome assembly GCA_013436015.1 of Rhipicephalus annulatus. NCBI lineage: Eukaryota > Metazoa > Arthropoda > Arachnida > Ixodida > Ixodidae > Rhipicephalus > Rhipicephalus annulatus. The sequence continues at coordinate 189,032 of WOVY01003737.1, read as the reverse complement.
AACAGCGTTGCTGACACCCATATCTCTCTCGCCAGGTTAGTCTCGACGGGTACTGTTTATGAGCGACGGCCCGATGTTGTCTCACACAACCATACCTTCACCATCATCATCAGCCCCACTACGTCCACTGCAGGACAAAGGCCTCTCCCATGTTCTGCCAGTAAACTTGGTCATGTGCTTGCTGCTGCCACTTTATACCCGTAAACTTCTTAATCTCATCTGCCCACATAACTTTCTGTCTCCCCACTAACCCGCTTGCCTTCTCTGGGAATCCAGGTGAATTACTCCTAATGACCAGTGGCTATCCTGCCTAAGCGCTCCATGGCCGCCCTATGTCCATTTCCTCTTGATTACAATTATAATATTGATATATTTAACGCTGGTTTGTTCTCTGATCAAGCCTGTTCTCTTCTTGTCTCTTAAGGTTACGTCTATCATTTTCCTTTCCATCGCTTGCTGCGTAGTCCTCAATTCAAGCTGAACCCCCTTTGTAAGTCTCCATGTTTCTGCTCCATAGCTAAGTACCGGCAAGATGCAGCTGTTATATACCTTTCTCTTGAGGGATAGTGGCAATCTACCAGTCACGATTTTAGAGTGCTTACCAAATGAGCTCCACCTCATTTTTATTCTTCAAGTTACTTCAATTTCATGGTCCGGCTTCGCGGTTATTACCTGTCCTAAGTAGGCGCGGTCTTTTACAACTTTAGTGCACTATTACCTATCTCGAAGCGCTGTTCTCTTCTGAGGTTGTTGTACATCACTTTCGTTTTCTGCAGATTAATTTTAAGACTTACCTTTCTGCTCTCCTTGTCTAACTCTGTAATCATGAGTTGCAATTCGTCGCCTGAGTTACTCAGCAATGCAATGTCATCGGCAAAGCGCAGGTTACTAAAGTATTCTACATTCACTTTTATCCATAACTCTTCCCACTCTAGGCCACTGGAAACCTCCTGTAGGCACGCGGTAAAGAGAATTGGCGAGATTGTATTCCCCTGCTTTAAAACTTCTTGATTAGTATTTTCTTGATTCTTTATGGAGAAATATAGTGGCAGTTGATCCCCAGTAGATATTTTCCAGGACGTGTATATACGCTTCGTAAACGCCCTTATTACGCAGTGTCTGCATGACGGCTACTATTTCTACTGAATCAAACACCATCTTGTAATTATTAAAGGCTATGTATATTAGTTGGTTGTATTTTGAGCATTTTTATTACCTGATTGATAGTATGAATGTGGTCGATTGTTGAGTATTCTGTTCGAAATCCTGCTTGTTTCTTTGGATGATTGAATTCTAATGTCTTAATTCTGCTAGTGATTACCTTTGCAAATAGCTTGTTTACGACGGAGAGCAAGCTGATCGGCCTGTAATTCTTCAAGTCCTTGTCATCTCCTTTCTTATATATTAAGAAAATGTTAGCATTCTTCCAAGATTCTCGTACTATTCCTGTTAGGAGACAATTCGTAAACAGGGTGGCTAGTTTTTTCTAGCACAGTCTGTCTTCTGTCTTTTAATAGATCTTATGTTAGCTGTTCCATACCAGCAGCTTGCCTCTTTGCATTCCCTTCAAGGTTTTTCTGACTTCTTCCATCATTACTGGTGGGATTCCATCTGGGATACTGCTAGTTTTTATATTAAAGTCGTGGTTGTGCCGGCTATTGTGCAGCTCTCTGTAAAGCTCCTTCACTATTTTAACTCTCCTATCCATATTGGTAGCTACTCTGCCTTTCTTGTTCTCTAGTGCGTACATATGGTTTCTGCCTATTCCAAGATTCCTCTTCACTTTTTCGGCCGTTCTTCAGAGCGTGTTCATTTATCTCCATGTTATACCTTCTTACATCGCATACTTTACGCTTAATAATCAACTTCGTAAGCTCTGCCAATTTTATTTTGTCTGTAGTATTATAGGTTTTCCTGCTTTGTCACTTCATAATGAGGTTCTTCGCCTCCTGGGACAGCTTGCTTGTGTTCTGTTTAAGTACCGTACCTCCAACTTCCACTGCACACTCCGTAATGATGCGCGTCAAATTATCATTCATTGCGTCAACGCAAAACCTTGTTTCCTCAATAAGTGCCGAGTACCTGTTCTGAAGCGAGACTGAATTCCTTTACTTTCCCTTTCAGTGCAAGCTCATTGATTGGTTTCTTTCGTATCAGTTTCTGTCGTTCTTTCTTGAAGTCTAGCCGAATTCGAGACCATACCGTTCTATGATCACTGCATCGAAACTTGCCAAGCACTTCCACATCCTGCACGATGCCTGGGTGTGCACTGAGCCTAAGTTTATTTCGTTCTTACTTTCGCCATTCGGGCTCCTCCATGTCTACTTACGGTTCCCTCGTTTTCGGTAGAAGGTATTCACGATCCGTAAATTATGATGTTCTGCAAATTCTACTAATATCTCTCCTCTGGCATTTCTAGTACCGATGCCTTAATCTCCTACTGCCTTGTCTGTATGCTTCTTCCCTACCTTGGAATTCAAGTCGCCCATCAGTATAGTATACTGTGTATAGTATACCTTATTCATTGCCAGTTTCGCGTCTTCATAGAAGCTTTCAACTGACGCGTCATCATGGCTGGATTTAGGCGCGTAAGACTGTACCACCTTCATTTTGTATCTCTTATTGAGATTAATTACGATACCTACCACCCTTTCATTATTGCTATAGTATTTCTCTATGTTGCCACCTATGTTGCTGTGAATAAGGAACCCCACTCCCAGTTCTTTTTTGTCAGCCAAGCCCCCATAGCAAAGGACGTGCCCATTCTGTAGCACTGTATAGGCCTCATCCGTCCTCCTAACTTCACTGATCCCTATTACATCCCATTAAACAGCCACTAGCTCCTCGAATAGTACAGTTAGACTTGCCTCACTAGATAAGGTTCTAGCGTTAAGCGTTGCCAATGTCAGGTTCTAATGGCGGCCTGTCCGGATCCAGGGATTATTTGCACCCTCTGCTGCATTGCAGATCCAACCACCGCCGTGGACAGTTTCTTCGCAGCCTCTGGGAACTGAGGGCCGTGAGTTAATTGACGTATGCATGTGGGAGGTAATAGCCAGATACACCACCAAGGTGGCCAATCCTTGTCTGGTGAGGGAGTGCATTACCGGTGGTGGTCACAGGTGTGGCCACAACCCCAGGCCTCTTAATGCCGTACCATCACCTTGCGGATTTTTGAAAATCTGGTTTGAAACTGCGCGGCACTGGGATTCGAACAACGGATATCTTGCACGCGAGGCGGATGCTCTAACCACTACGCCATCGCATATCACAATATTTTAAAAGCAAGACTTCCAACTACAACATTAAGCCACGGCGGCTCACGTCGGGTATATTTCATCACAAGATACCATGCCTTGAAGAACGAAAGGCCAGCTTAAATTCTCGCTTTCGGAGATCCGATATACGCCTTTCTACACTTACGAATCCCGGCTTATAAGTTGTCCACTTCAACTTGCCCATCCTGCACGGTAGCCTTTTAAGAATGCCAGAGGAAGGAGGGGGCTTCGGATTAGCTGTCTCTGTAACATAAGATCTCTAAAGTGCATCCCAGGCGTTGCATCCAACCGTTCTTGTAATCCGCTTCCGTCGCAATGTGGTCGCCGTGGCCGGGAAGGAAACTGAAGACCTCGGGCTCTGTAGCGTAGCGTTATGTATTTACTGAGCTGACGAGAGGGTTGGGTTCTTAAGGTTACACACCAAATGGCGTTGACGCATTAGAGCCAACACAAATGATTTATGCCTCATATTGTCGCAGTCAGTAGAAATACAATTTGGGGTGAATGGTTTGTGAAACAGAGACGTTGTAATATACATTAAAAATGCATGTGCGTCGCCGCAATTCAACACACACACACACACACGCACAACGCACGCACACACACACACACACACACACACACACACACGCACGCACGCACACACACACAGTAAGTCTCCACGCCGTAGTCTGCTTGGATTTATCAGCAAGATTTCATAACGGTGAGTGTTGAGAGTGTGAGAGCAAACTTAAAATGCCACGAAGAGGTAACTGAGCATAAATTGAGGGAACTGCTCCAACTTAGTATGTGTGCGTGTTTTTTTCTACTTTTTTCTGCCTTTGAATTCTGTTCTATACATTTTTTCACTTTTTTTTCGTATATTTCGACTCCTCTGAAGTGCAGGGGGGCAAACCGAAAATTTTTTTCAGAATAATTTCTATGCCTGTCACTTAACATGTCTCTCTTAAAGCGCCAAACAACCGTTATCAACTATATTTCCAAATGTCCCGAAATAAATCTACTCTACATCAAGTTAATGTTTTGTGGAAAGAGCGGTTATAGATAGCGAAGTGCGTGGTTAAATTTCAGTCGTTAGTGGCGTACCTAAGGAAATCTTGCAAAGAATTAGCCATTTCTAACGTTTCCCAAAACATTTACGAATTCTTCGAGTCTTGTGTGGTAGGTGCTCTGGAGTCCTTTTTGGAATATACACGGCTATATTCAAGTATTTGTTCAAAATTAAGCATATAGAGCGATGAACAGGGAAAGAAATACCAAAACGTTAACCAGAGGCACGTCTGGTCTTCTACTCTGCACTGTGGAAAAGAATGAAGGAGTAAAAAAGTCACAGTTCTGCCGCAAAGTCGAAGCAGTGAATTCGACAGCTACCAATCGTAACTACCAACCTAGAAATATGCAGCGCGCTGCACAAGAAGAAAAAAAAAGCACGACAGGAGCACATTGTATGAGCGCGAACTAACAATGTTCACAGCTCATCACTCACTACACTGCTAAAACACAAAGGATGCATGAAACGCGTACGCACAGGTATACACAAGATGAGCTTGAACTAACTAGTGTCGCCGTGATTGCTTCATTAGACAGTTATAGTTTACCGTTAGCGTGATAGCGGAGGTTAAGGTAATGATGTTACCGTGCCGCAAAGGTTCCCTGCGAATAGCGTCTTATAGTAAGCGAGATAGCGTTTACGGGGTTTACGTGCCCCAGATGGGAAGGTGGCGCCACCTATTGAAAGATTGAAAAGGTAAAGAACAGTGAAAAGGAAAAGCAAATAGGAATGTTTGCCTGTGTCACCGCGTAAAGCGTTGTTCCAAGTGTATTTCTGTAATACTAAATGTGTATAAAATTATGAGCCACGCACCAAACGCGGAAAAATTTATGTTGCCAATTTGTTTTCATTGATCTTCTAGTTGAAATCACCGCCGCGGTGGTCTAGTGGCTAAGGTACTCGGCTGCTGACCCGCAGGTCGCGGGATCAAATGCCGGCTGCGGCAGCTACTTTCGATGGAGGCCGAAATGCTGTAGGCCCGTGTGCTCAGATTTGGGTGCCCGTTGAAGAACCCCAGGTGGTCTAAATGTCCGGAGCCCTCCTCTACGGCGTCTATCATAATCATATGGTGGTTTTCGGTCGTTAAACCCCACATATCATTCAATCTAGTTAGGCCTAGACACGTTCGAAATGAGAAGTTATCTAAAAAATTACGCTAGCTTATCCGTAATACTCACTCATCGAAGCTAATTGAAGGCAAGCGAAGCCATTCTAAACAGTTGTTTGATGCGATCGAAGAGAATCGAAGCGATCAAAGCGAGCGTCCGAAAGCACCACCATGTTTGCGTACACCACGCCACCCACGGAAGCATGCACGGTAACGTTTATTCTGAAAAATAGCGCACGTACGGTAAGTGGTACGGGTAACGTACATGTATGCGCGCGCGCACCTCGATCCCACTATTACGGTAAGCATGTTACCCCGCTTAGCCCGCTATATACTAGAACTGTCTGTTGTGTTAGAAAATCACAGCATTTTCGCAAACCAAATGCAAACGCTCCGCGGCAAGCTAAATTACCTTCGTGCACTATACAACGAAATAGTTTATGGGGAAACCAAAGAAGTACAAACCTCCCCTGCTGCGAGATAAGCGCGACGTGAAAGTGTAGCCAGACATCGTAAAGCAAAGCATACATTTGTATACACATTTACAGACGAGCGCATGCATTCTGACGAGTGGGGTACCGATTCCACCCTTAACGCGCCATGGCGCTATAGTAATGCTGAGAACACGCTGATATCACCCCTGAACTGGACGTGTGTACCGCGAGCGGTAAATGGGCATTATAAATAGCTCACCATTACTGTGCCGAAATACGTGCGCCTTAGTGACTTAGCGGTTAACGCCCCGCCATGCTTTGCGGAACTTCGATTCCACGGGTCGCAAAATAATTTCCTCCAGTATATGGCACATGATGGCGAGCCCGACGACCGAAAGTGGCAGCGGCTTTTATATAATTGCTAGCGCAATAAAAGACAGAAGTGAAAGAGCGAGCACTAGTCATGCGTAAATGCTCGGAGCAGCAGATAATTGACAGACGGTCGCCAGAGACCTGTCGACCTTAAGTGTACTATCCCAACACCTTTGCAGCCATTGACACACATCACGACGGTCCAATAATCTTGGCTTTTGTGACGATTCCCATTTCCGGTCGGGTGTGTATTATCCGTGTCACCGCTAACGTGTGGGTGAAGTTTGAAGTGTGGTCCAAATATAGATTACCTTGCAGCACGTTGCGGACCGGTCAAGCGATACTGTATGCACAACAATCACTTTGCTCTTGTTTTTTTCTTGCTTGTGTGTGTGTGTGTGTGTACGTGTGCGTGTGTGCGTGTGTTTGTGTGTGTGTGTGTGTGTGTGTGTGTGTGTGCGTGCGTGTGCGTGCGTGTGCGTGCGGGCGCGTGCGCGTGCGTGTGTGTGTGTGTGTGTGTGTGTGTGTGTGTGTGTGTGTGTGTTTGTGTGTGTGTGTGTGTGTGTGTGTGTGTGTGCACGGAATCACGCTACGCTTTTAGGACGTTTATTCATCGGTGTATGCGACGATAGTTATAGCGCGAGAACAAAACGACGACACAGAGACAAGAAGGACACGACGCCACGTGTCCTTTTTGTCTCTGTGTCGTCGTTTTGTTCTCGCGCTATAACTATCGTCATGCCATACCAACTAGCCCAAGCTGCCACACTTCTAAGGTGTATGCGAGTGTGTTTTTTGAAGAGAAGCTGTTGCAATGAGTGCGTTTATGGTTACTGTCACAATAAAAAGAAACATACCGAATACACATCTGAGTATGTGGAACTTTCTTGTTTTGAAAACTGATACAATAATAAACTATATATCGGATAATATGTGCAAAGTGGAAGACTCTATTATTAAATTAGAGTACTGTGCATCGCGGCCTCACCGTACAATGAGAGGCGCGGCGTATTCCTCTAGTCACCCCGCTAGACCTCGCAAAGCAAAGAGTAGCGTTATTCATTAGTTAAACTTGTCGTGCCGCCAAACAGTAAGCGTCCGTTCGTGTAGAAACGCGCGATGAGAGAGGCGCAGCGCAATTCAGCTACTGATTCTCGCTTTATTTTCAGCTCTACCCTACGTAACGTGTAAGCTTGAAGCACATGCCGAAGGTATTTTACGCAAAAGGATATAAACAGATCTCGGTTTTACTATCTGATTATTGAAGGGCGGAGATAAGTTTAGCTTTGTTCTTTTGTACTTGACACATTTTAGCAATACGTCATAAATTAGGTGCTCTGCACGTGCACTTTGTGAGCAATGCTCGGCATCAAATGAAACCCGAACAGCTGCAAGCCTTCGCGATGATATAGTGAGCGTCGTTCACTTAACACCAAGGACAGGCATGCATATATATGCGCAGAGCTGCAGAACTGGACGTGTGCGCTTGTGAATGGCGATAACTGCATGGACGGTGCGCATACTATACAATCGCGAAGGCTTGCTTCTGTTCAGGTTTCATTTGACGCAGATAGTACATCGTGAACAATTAGGCAGTTTAGAATAATGCACGAAAACTAAATCTAGAGATAAGTGCAGAGAATGTGCTGAACAATTTTTTAACAAGAGTCCATTCCTGAAGATACAGAACCTTTCATCAGTTCAGTCGCTTCAGTCGCATCAGTTCAGACCTCACATGACGGGCTATCAAGCATTCGAATAATAAGTCAATGGTAATTTGAGAATACCACTACAAGCTACTCCAAGCCACATCCAGCAGGGTATACAGCCACGTCGTGAAAAGCTGGACAAGATACGTAGTTGGAGATCAGGGCCCAATGAATACCGCCGTTATCTTTTACATGTAGTCATTTTACATGTGATCTCCGACAAGCCCGGGCTGTCACAGGAAGCTCTTTTGTGGCGTCGGATCTTGATAGGGGAATGGTGGCACTGCTGACGCTGTCGTGGTAGCGTCGGTCAGCGTCTTGTGCTTTCTCTGAATTCCCCACAGACTATGTGGTGCCACTGTAATATTACCGTGTACCTTCTTTGATTACTTCCTGGTGGACTTACCTGATTTCAGCAGCAAACTGCTGATGGTAGACATGAGACAAAGCGGAGGGTTCACTTTGGAGAGTTGCTTTGCTATCGCAAAAGACCACGAAGTAGGTATCTGCGCTATGACAAACCACGGAGGGCTACTATAGTTCAGCAGCTGTAGTTGAGGTTGCGTGAAACATTTTGAGCTGTATTGGGATAGATCGCGCTGGAAATATTATTATTATTAATATTATGATGGCTCATCTTCTAGGAACAAATGTATCTGAAAAATTCCACCCTTTATTTACTTCACATGTACTATCTCAGGCTTTTAAATAATTTGGTTGCAAACATTTGTTTCCCATATCAACAACTCCTTGATTTGGACCTTCAGTCAGTTTCGTTTTGCTGCTGGCGAAGGTATGACAATGTTTCTAGAATATTTGTCATTGGGTTTTCTTTTCACTGCGTTAAAACAGAATTTATTTAGAGCTGCAAGCTTTATTCTTGAATGTCAGTATTTTTAACTTGGCTAGACACGACATTTGTTGAGCGAATACACACATATAGGAATTCCATGGCATAGTTATAATGTATTCAAGTCACATCTTTGTAATAGCGTGCAAATAGTGGAATAATACGGTCACCCAAGCTGTGCTCTTACTTCCAAAGCGGCAGTGCCTCCCAAGGTTCAGGCACACTTGAACTTTTTAGACCTTTGTGTATGTGTGTGTGTGTGTGTGTGTGTGTGTGTGTGTGTGTGTGTGTGTGTGTGTGTGTGTGTGTGTGTGCGTGTGCGTGTGTGTGTGGGGGGGGGGTGTTTTACCGCCGTTTTAAATGCCATTTTTTTTTTCAAGGCACCAACGAGACTGTATGGCATGCAAAGTACTTATGTTGTAATTCCGTGATTAAAGGGGCCATCCCGTCAGCATCGGAGCTTATTGCGATGCAAGTTGATTGCTGGAAATGTTTTTTCAACTTTGTCACTAATAAGCATAGGTACATGTCCTTAACGTATGGTTTAAGCACTTTCCCTTCTCTTTGTTCCCGATGAGTGTGCCGGTAACAAAGCACACGGAGGGCAACAGGGTTGTATACAAAGTTTTCTTCTGGGGGGGGGGGGGGGGGACACGTGTCCAGTGTCACCTTCTCGCTAAGCCACTGGAGGGATATGGCGAAAGGAGCCAGAAGCTACTCCAGCACACGTCATGAGGCATGATCGCTTCTCCTTCTTGTGTGATTCTGTGCGCTAGTGTTGCTACTGCTTAATTTTACCACACTATACAGAACACAGCTACGTCACCTGTAGGCACCGCGTGACGAGAAGCGCGTTTGATCGAAACGCCGCTCTTGGTTTGTGTCTGCTACCGGCTAAGAGCAGCCATCTGCTGCATGATGCCACATAGCAGCCGCCCGCAGCTCCGAGGAAAAAGAACGGGCCTCTGCAATAAAGGGACACTAAACAGGAAGAGGACTTTTCGCGTATTAGTTAAAAACCGTTACAATGCCGAGAACACCACTCTTATCGCGAAACGACGTTAGGTGAGCAAGAAAAGGCATGAAGAGAAACAGCAAGAGTTGACGCCACATTAAAATTCTCGCACCCAACACTCTGACGTCACATGCTTTGATGGTGTCTAGAAGGTACTATAATTAGTTCCTATTAGGAAGAAAAAGTGTACATCATCATCCATGGGGGTCCTAAACCTAACGTACCAAGTTTCAAAAAATCATATCGAACCAATATTGCGAGAACACGAAAAATACACTTCGAAATTCGTTACGTCACGCACGGGGATTGCGGCACAAAACTAAAAATTGAAACATTTACCTTGGTTTTCTCAACTAATAACAAACCTATGGTAGTGATGGATTTCATAATTGAAATGAAAATGAAAAAAACTTTATTTTCTGCAGTACACGCTTACACGTAGCGGGCGTCTCCCACGTATACGGATACCGACAGGGAATAACTGGTGGCCGCTTGGTTGGCCTTGGTTGGACTGCTAGTCGCCGAGAAGTAAGGGGCCTCTGCCACTTGTCTCACGTAGATACGGGACGAGTGTTCTTACACTCCCAGAGTCGCCATGTGTCCGCACGAGGGGCACGTCAAGTGTCGGTATAGAAACTGTAAAGCTTGGTGGGGTTTGGGTACGTGTGCGTTTTTAGTAAGTATTAGCGCCTGCGGCGGCATAAAAACGCGCGTTCTGAGGTAAAAGTGTTTTAGGTTATTGTTGAACGCAATGGGTGCATCCTCATTGGTTTCTAATTCAGCGAGATGAGGTTACCCTGTCGCGGCGTGGTCCGTAAGTGTTCGCGCTGCACCGTCGGCGATCTCGTTCATTAACGAATTTAGACTTCCAAAAGTACAACTCATCAAATTAAATCAAGTCAATGTTTCGCTTTTAAGTTCATTCAAGAAAGGACACTTGAGAAAATGGCAACTTCACGTTCCGCTTGTTAGCTCTCCTTGCCACACATGATTACAAGATTTGGTTTATAGGGAATCGTATAGCAGCGTCTGTGTTCCACCGTATATGTGTTTCTTTCAGCAAGCACCAAGTATGGTATACGGGTTTAATGCACAGCAAATGGGTGTGTGTAACTCCATTTATTGATTTTCTAAACATCTTCTTCCCTTCACTACGGCGTCTCTCATAATCATATGGTGGTTTTTGAACGTTAAACGCCACATATCAATCAATCAATTAAACATCTTCTTGAAACGAATAATTCAATAGCAAGGTTTGTATCATTGAGAAACACCTTGATTATGAAATACAGTAGATAGACATATTTATTGTCTCTTGTTTATGCATCATGTTTCTTTTTTTGCTCCATTAGAGCCACTGCAGCTGGTAAAGTACATGCATGCGCCCTTTTTTTGCTGAATCATATCGTTGGAATACATTTAGTACATCTGCGCATTGCTACGGTACTCGACTGCTGACCCGTCGGGCGCGGAAATGAATCCCGGCAGCGACGGCCACATTTTCGATGGCGACGAAACTGCTTCAGGCCTGTACTTCGATTTAGCTGCACGTTAAAAAGCCCCAGGTGGTCTAAATTTCCGGAGCCCTTCACTATGATGTCTTTCATAATCATATCATGGTTTCGGGATGCTAAACCCTACTAATTAATATTATGATTACTACATCTACGTATAATGAAGTCTGGGCCTGGTGATAGATGTGAAACGTGCCCACAGCCAGTGCAATGTGTCGCATGGCACGTTGTGCGTTCCGGCAATGACACAAAATAGTCTCACCCAGCTCTATCTTAACAATTAATGACACATTCCGATGAATTGCTTTGTCTGCTGATAACAATAACGTCCCGAAACCATATGATATGATCATGGAGGACGCTGTAATGGCAGGCTCTGAAACTTTTGACCATCTGGTGTTCATTATTCATGCACCTAAATCTCAGTGCATGAGTCTGAACATTTTGTCGCCATCGATATGCAGCCACCACAGCCGGGATTCGATTCCGCGACTTTCGGGTTTCCAATCGAGCATCATAACCATGGCGGGTACGTCTGCCATCACCGAGTACACCACCATCAGTATGTCTGCCGCTGCTGCCACACGAGTTGCCCGAACAAAAGCTCCGCGATGGCGAAGCACTTCTGCAGGAGCGAACCAGCACAAGCAAGGACGAGAGAAGGAGGGTGGAGGCACCCCGGCAAATGGGTTCCTTCAGAAGATAGTAGGAGGACGGAGGGGCATACGACCTAGCTTGGATCAGCATTTCTGTGCTATGCGTCCCGAGATAGAGCGGAGTCACCACCTGGTGGCCACTGGCTGCAGCCCGCCTAGTGTGGATTGCTCCCCGAGTCGTCTGCTAGCCACCTATGGCTAGCATGTGTGCGTACGACATGTTAGTCGTCTAAGGGTGATTTTTCTGGCTCACTTAAAGCAAGTTTAACTGTTTGTACGTTTGCCTAGGGTGATATAGATACTTTTTTGGCCTTTCTCGGCTTTATAGACCTGTTTAACGTGGGTGCCATTATATCAGTTAGCGGGTGGCACCGTTTCTGGTGGTCTAGCAATCCACTGTAGCATGCGAAGCTCCGCGTTTCTATGGAAGGTATTCGTGCGGTTGCTGTTGCAGTAACTTTTAATTACGAAGCACTTATTTACGTGCTGCAAGAACTTTTGGCGTCTACCTGCGTATCTATCTATCTATCTATCTATCTATCTATCTATCTATCTATCTATTTATCTATTATCGCTTACGACTGGGTGCTCTCATGATCACCCCCTTAACTTGACGTGAACCAAAATTAGTATGGGAGGGTAAGATGGTTTGACGAATATGAAGTGCTGGTCAGGACTTGAATAATGCCACGATCTCATCGCGTACATCGTCCAGCACTTCCCGCGAGACAGTGGCACATAACCATGGCAGGCATGTGCCACTCGTATGAGGTATGTGCTACAGGTGATTGACACTTTGTATGTACCCAGGAACGGCGAGAACACACATGAGTAATTTTAACGCGCAAGCGTTAGGTCAGGGTCCCAGCAGGAATCCAACCCTGGCATTCTGCGTGGCATTCAAACATTCTACCACAGAGCCAGGCCAGGTATCGGTAATACTTTTAAAACATACATGAAACGTCCATTCCGTTTGCAGTGCTCGCTATCCAGTTTTATAAGCATTACATATGTACTCCTAGAAAACCGCAGAAACATCGGGTGGACGTCAGTTGTAGTTATATGCCATGCGCTAAAGTTCAATTATGTAGCAGTGTCCAAGGCTACCATCCTCTTGAGCACCAGCACTTCCTATCAGTTTATCGCTTGTGGTGTTGCTAATCTCATGTTCCTGTTGGCATCGTTCCGCCAGTGCAAACAACTGGTTACTGAAACATCTGGAACTCTCAGTGTGGCCCTCCTCGCCTGATAGAACTGTCTATATGCACTGCAATATGTTGAAGCACTTGCCGAGAGTGCTATGTATTCTTGTCGTACCCTCCGTTCGCTAGAATCATGTCAGTGTAGGTATGTGCTCTTTACTTGAAGCACATCGTAAAGTGAACTTGGCGTCGTGATGATGATGATATGTGGGGTTTAACGTCCCCAAACCACCATATGATTATGAGAGACGCCGTAGTTGAGGGCTCCGGAAATTTCGACCACCTGGGGTTCTTTAGCGTGCACCCAAATCTGAGCACACGGGCCTACAACATTTCTGCCTCCATCGGAAATGCAGCCGCCGCAGCCGCGATTCGAACCCCTGACCTGCGGGTCAGCAGCCGAGTACCTTAGCCACTAGACCACCGCGGCGGGGCAACTTGGTGTCGTCTCAAACATGAGGAGAATCAACATCGCATGAACGCAGCGTTTTTTGACTCAGTGGCAAACTAAGTTGTTCTTTGTTGTTAGGTGTCTATCTGCAACGCTTTTATTTATCCGACGAGCTTTTATTAACCTTTTATTTTATGGTCCTGGTTCCACTACAGAGAAATATTTGTCTAGTAAATTCTGACACATTGGTACGTAAATTGCTCATTGAAAAGAATAGCAAATGGAATGACACGGAGGCATAGGTCGGCAAAACTTGGGGAACTCACTCAGGCTCACTCATAAAATATATTTGGAGGTTGGCATTAACTCGCACTTAGACTCACGAAACTTTTCATGAAGCGCACTCACTCGGACTCACACTCGTGAAAGCTTTCTTCAGCTGGACTTACTCGGACTCAAACTCGCCGAAACATTGCTCATTCGAACTCACTCAGACTCAGACTCACGGCTTAATCTGAGTCTGAGTGAGTCCGAGTAAGTCGACTCACGAGTCCATCTGCCAAGAATTAGCTTCTTCGATCGTGGTGTGGGTGCTCTTAAATACGAATATATCACGTGTTCGGTGCTCTTCTTGGTGCCGTTTGACATAGCATCTTAGAAAATAAGTTCTGAGGGCTTCCAAACTAAGAAATGACAAGAGATGCATCCTTGCAAGAGATGACATCCTACGATGTCTTTATGAAAAAGCACCCGATAGAATTAGTAGACGGGGAGTACAAAGCACCCCCGTACGTTATTCACCACTCCAATCAATAAATAGTGAAATAGCGTATTAACGATATTGTTTTGTAATACTTGCGAGTAGACCTGAATATAAATATGAAAGCTGAAGATGAGTAGTTAGGACCATAAGTGAGCAAACATGAGAAACTCACTCCGACTCCCCCAAGAAATATATCTTGCCATTTCGACTTACTCATATTCAGACTCACCAAAATGTTCCCGAGTCGAACTTACAATCACTAATATTTTCTTCAGCCGGGCTCACTTGCACTGAAACTCACGAAAGTTCACTCACCCGGGCTGACTCAGGCTCACTGCTTGATATGAGTCTGAGTGAATCGACTCATGAGTGAGTTCGCCGACCCATGCACAGAGGTGATTAAACTTGAGTCGCCGTGTGCCATTTTGGCATGGGTCGAAATTTATACAGACATGCCCGCAGTTAGATTCACCGCTTAGGATGAAAAGGGGAGCTGCATTCTGTGTACTTCTAACGAGTCGCCGAGGGGTTCCAGCACGGGTATTGTCATTCCAAGACGGTGAGTAAGGTGCCCTGCAGTCCGGCGTCGTGATCGATCCCAATGGGTTTTGGTCGTGCCAACTTCTCTCGAAAGAACGGCGGCGTTTCTGTGGTCTTTTTGTTGCGTCAGGTACGAACTAGAATTACCCCTCAGTACGAACGTAAGACCACACCGTGGTGCCACAATTGAACGAAGGTGACTCCGCCCCAGTCAAGGATGCTGACGTGGGCGTAGTCCTTTTTGGTTCTTAGCTGTATTGTGTTAGAATCATAATTCCAGTACACTGTTGTCTTGGCGCATCTCGTCAACGGCCGCCTCTCATGCGGAGGTCCGGGAGGGGGGGAGGCGACTGTGCGCTCCCCTAGTGAGTCGAACGCCAGCGACGTCGCATTCGCGGAACTCAGTACATGTTATGTCACTTGTGTATGGAGTTCAGCATTCTTGTGCATTATTTGTCATGTTACGGTAGTTATATGTAAGATTCTGCTGACTGGCTCCCCACTTTGAGTAAAATCTGAATAAATGCCGATGCGTTCTGTGCACTAAGGTGTGTGCTGCGTTTGAGCGCAGGTTGAGCGAGACCCCTCATAATCAAGACAAACTATACACACAATCATTATATTTGAACATGGTGGTATGAGGTATGTAAAACCCACCGTTTATTTACTCGCGAATTACCCGACACCGACAAACGTACATTGTTCACTGTAAAAACAGAGCAATGAAATACTACACATTCATTCATTTTGCCTTTTCGCAACCGCGCTGCGGTTTTGAAACCGATCGCCAAACAGGGACAGCAATCTGCGCGCCCGTGACTCTCCGAGCGAAAGCGTGGGCGTGAAAATACAAGGCCAGCTGAATGTGTCAATTGCACGAGTGTTTGGAGAGCCTGAACAATGAGCGGAGCCTACTGCACTAAGAACAATATACATAATCTCACCTCCTCCGGAACCTTACCCCCCTTGACGGTGAGGGGGTAGGACGCGGAGTATATGTGGCTGGAGAAAATCCGGAAGGTATCGCGGACCGAGCAATAGGAGAGTCATTCGACCTCTCAAGCCCGATGAAGAAACGATCATCTCTCTCTCTCTCTCTCTCTCTACTCTCGCTTCCCATTGGAAGCAACCTCAATGGCCTTCAAAGCGAAAAGCGAAATGATTCTTCGCGTGTTACTAAAGTACAATTTCACAATCTCGAAAACACCAGTTTGATCACGACATGACGCTTCGGAAGAGAGAATTCGCAACTTCCTGCCTCCGGGTACCATGGCACTGCTGAGTGGTGGCGGCCGGAAGCTCTGTTGAGATTATCAAAGTTTTGAATCTGCTTCAAACAGCAGATGTGGCTGCTTGTTTTTCCGCGTTTGTGGTCGTTTTGAAACGTTGTCAACGGCCTCGATATTACCGGAAACCTTTGAGTTTCTCAAGTTAAAGGAAAGGCAGAAAGAAAAAAAAATCCGACTGATTTGACTGCGAGCCTCGATGCTCATCGCCTTCGTCAGGAAAAGTAAGCCTGCCGTTCAAATTAGCACCCCAAAAAAAGCAGGAGGGTTAAATTTAGCAGGCAAATAACCAAGGCCCGAGAATGTATGCAGCCCTCTCTTTACTTACGAGTACAGCAACTTCCAGGTTTGCAGTTTTCGCGCTTAGTTTGTCTGCTTGACACGGTCACTGTGCAAACAGTACCAGAACTAAATGAGCAATGCATTCCACCGCTAGAATAGAATGAAAGGACCAGTTTCAAAACGTTTATCACATCATTAGACAATTGAAGCATTTGCGAAGTGCCTCCATGACCTTCAAATCTGCAGCAATTTGTGTTCCGTATTATTTGCTGATGGCGAATTTTTTTGTCATTTCTGCCCCACACCATGCTGTCTTTTGTACTTCTCAAACACCGAAACATAGAATGGTAACAGGAACGTCACCTCTTAAACGTGAAAATTGCATAATATCACTGGTTTCGCTCACGGCTTGCCGAAGTGCTTTTTTATATTCTGTTATTTTAATCAAAAAAGCACCCTAAAATTATATTTCGGGAAATGCAACATGCCTCAGATGGTGCTTGTGCTTTGATATTGAAAAACAACAATTTTTTCCGACTGCTTATTCCATTTCATGCCTTTAGGTAAGCTGAATCAGCTTCGTGCAGAATAGAATACAAGCAGAAATCTAAGATAAATCGCGTCTCTGAAAATATTTCAGGCATTTTTGACAAATTAGTATTGAGGCTACCATTATGATACGTTTCCAACATGAGACCAGGCGTTGCGCGCGATTAACCACAGCCAGAAATGTGAAGAGCATACGTGTGTGCCTTATTTACAATTTTGCGCATACATATCTACCCAGTGTGCTACCCAGCCTTTATTTACCTAATAAAGTATGTTACCGCTTCTATACTTTCTCAAAAACATAAATTGAAGGGCCACTGAAGCGCAAAGAATTGAGGTCTTCACCAAAAGTGTATTTTGCGGTACCGTTTCTCTCGGTGCTACTCGGGGCGATCATCTCAATGACCGCCATGTTGGATGTACAGTCGCGCCACCTATAGATACAAAAAGTTGCGAATACGCGCGAAAAGAAAATACGAGTTGAGGTGCCACCTTGAAAATCTCGCACCTAACACCATGATGTCATAGATTTTGAAGGCGTCTATTTGGTCCAATATGTAGCTTGAAGTACATTGTCATCTGTGGATGCCATAGACCTAGCATACGTAGTTTCAGACAATTTCATAAAGCAAATGTGACGAAAACATGAAAAGTACATTTTAAAACTTCTGAAATTTAAAAATGACATATTTACTTTGATTTTCTCCGCTATAATAATAAACACACGATTGTGAAGCATGTGCCAATATAGTTCTCAGAGTGCAATTTGTCAAACCTGGACCACGTCATTGTTTCTCTTTGTGTCCCTTTGACTCGCTTTAAGACCTTCGAAGAAAAACGGGAGAGGAACGTCGGCGATGTTAATCAGTTTACCATATTCTGTCTGCTACCTGCACACGGGAAAGAAATGGGGGAGATCGAAAGAATAGTACAGGAAGCGAGAAAGAGATAGGGAGCACACACACAGCGCTACAGTCAGGCGATCTTGTGCGGTATACGGCATCATTATTAGTCTGCAACCGTTTAAGCTAGTCTGTTACCATTAGAAATTTTAGCAATAATTTTATTGGTTAAATTTCCGATGACCTTTTTGGAAGAAATTCGAGGATGGTTGCTAGCGCGCCGCTGACCAGTAGCAATACACTAAACGTCTGTGGATTGTTTTGTGTCCCCACGTGATCTGTATGGTGCCATGAAATGATCGACTGGGTCTAAGCCCCAAGCGTTCGCTGCTGAAGCCACCCCCCTCGTCGCAACAAAGTGTGCCATTCTGCCTCACTCAGCAAAATTATTCGCACTTTGCAAAATGTATCCCCAGAAAATTTCCACCGCCATTTTGACGTGGTTTTGATTGCGACCACCTACCTCCGGCCTCGCTTTCGACGGCGCACAATGGTCCGAGCCAGACACCATTTACGCACTTGATCTTGCATGCGCGCTTTTTGGTCACGCCCCCGAAGAGGCCCATGAAGCGCACTTCGTACACGTTGCCGAACTGCTGCGTTGTGGTGCTGTCTGTCTGTAACAGCGACCCGTTGAACACGATCTCCGGCGGGGGGCAGCTTGTACGCGATGCTGCCACGGGTGCCGACGACGACGCCGGGGGTGGTGGCACATTTGTGGTGGTTGCTGGCGCTGGCGTGCCAACCGCTGCACGAGAAATCAAACTTCAGAAGCGCACACTATAAACCAGGAAGCTCGAAGTTACCGTGGTGTTAAGGTACGAAAGAGATTCCTTTCTTACGCACGCAACATGGCAGGTGGCTTTACAGCGCAAAAGCACTGTTCTGCGTTTTAGTGACACTATCAGCACACATAGTGTTATTCGAACATTCATATCGCTAGCAGTGATTCGTTTTTTCGGAAGAAAGTGACTTCTGTTACTTTTCCTTTATGATTCATTTCACAATGTTAATACACTCGATTCTCCAAAGCTTATGTTCAAACACTGGAAAGTGAGCGTGACCGTTCACAGAGTGTGAATGAAACAATTTGCCTTAGCTGATACAGCATGAAAGTGCGCGACAACTTACGTTCACGCGGTTCTTTGATGCCTATATATATATATATATATATATATATATATATATATATATATATATATATATATATAATATATATATATATATATATATATATATATATATATATATATATATATATTTCTGAGACGCATACTTGTATGCTTCTGAGTGTTTGTTTGGGGGTGTATGAGTCGTCACTCATCTAAACACACACAAAGTCGCACAATCTGTCAAGCGCCTCGCCTGGCCGACATTACCACATAAAATGAAACAGCCTAGATAGACCAGAACCTCAAATCCATTTGATGCATTAACCTTCTGCATAGACATGCTACTTCTTTTATAATTTCTTTCATGCTACGACTGGCCTCGGATTTCTCTTCTGCTACAATAAATTCCACGGAAGTGCAGAAATAAATTGTTCCAGAAAGTTTGATTCTGAAATTTGAAATGCGTTATTGCTATAATTGAGCAATTTTGAACTCTAGAAGCACGGGTGACTTTTTTATTTTATTTGCCACAGAGCTCACATAGTAACGCACACAATGTCTCCGCGGGTGAAGATGGTAGATGAATGAAACGCAAAATGAACTCTCATGCAACGAATACGGAAGACAGGTGAATGCACGATAGACTGGAAGAGATGGCCTGTCACCCCACTGCATAAAAGAGTGACTCAGAAAAAAGCTCCAACTATACAACTATCGCCTTAACTAATCGTTTAAAAAACCACTCTAAATGTATCAAATTGAAGGAGGGAGAGAGCTGATGACTGAGCAAGTGATTTCAAAAAAGACGCCTGGTGCATGTGATTACATTACATATATGAAATGGTTGGTGGAAAGCATTAGGAATACCAGGTGCCCTTTTATTCCGTCGATCACTCCAAGCTGTTAGCTATCCTCATAAACGGGTCTTCCTAAACACATATTTTATACTCAGAAAATTCTTCATTCCTTACGGCACACTTGTACGGCGAAGCCCTCTTTACACTTCATCTGCGCATTGGCGCTATCAATAGCCAATGCACTCTTGGTGGAAAAGCCTTTTCTCCTTCGTTGCTGCTGATTTCAGCAAACGTTGCTGAACGAATGATCAAGAAAAGTGTTTTTAGATTGTTGAATAGGCATTTGATACCATTCTGTATTATAATTATTTCTTAACGTCGAAAGTGAGCTCCAGGCACCTCTGTCTTAGCTTCAGCTGAAACACAATAGATACTGCATCTGCATTCGTAACTGCCGTTCGCTTTTTTCTTTCATTGAAATGCCTGCTGCAAAATAGCTTACAAATAATGAGAAGTACACGTACTTGAATGGCCGTTGCCTACAACCTGGTATATACTCCTGCTATACACTCCGCTTCGTAATAGCGAATAGACATATATGGCGATCGTGGCGCTGAGTTGACTGTATACCGACAAGAGAGGAGCGATATAAGGCGCCCCAGTTGCACTGCCACGATTTTTTTTCTGTTTACAGGGAAGCTGTTAAGCTTTTCATTATGCCTTACAGAGGCACCCTGGCAGAAAAGTCGTCATAAAACGGCACGCGCTTTTTTTGGTCTCCTTTTTCCTGTTCTTCTTCGCTCTCAGAAAACGTGTGCCTGGTTGTCCGGCGTGAGACGCAGATCCTCTGATGGGCAGGAGAACGAGTGCAGAAAGAGACAGACGTAAAGAAAGATACGGAGAGGGAAGAGTGACACAAAAGGCAAAAATACCGAGAAAGAAATGAAAAGAAATGCACACAAAAAGGACAGAAAAAAGGAGGCAGACATAAAGAAGAAAATATAAAGAAAAGAAGGCTGCTCTCCACTTTCATTTTCCTTAGCACCACTAGTGGGAAACAGCACCCCCCTTCCATCTCTTTTTTTTTCTTTTATTCTCTTTGACAAAGCCACGACCTACTGTGCCCCTGACCTGCCCAGAGAGCGGAGCGCCAGCCCGCCCATTCCAGCACAGGTGCCTGCCGCTATGAACCCTGTGGCGCTGTAACTTACCCCATCCACACCGCCTGGTGGGAGCCACAACATGCGGTTGTGTGTGTGTGTGTGTGTGTGTGTGTGTGTGTGTGTGTGTGTGTGTGTGTGTGTGTGTGTGTGTGTGTGTGTGTGTGTGTGTGTGTCATCGAGTCATCCACAAAAATAACTTGAGCTAGGTACGCGCACTGATGATGATAAATGTGGAGGTTTTATGACCCAAAACCATGACATTGTTACAAAGGACGTCGAAGGGTTTTAAAAATTTTCAGCATGGGGTGTTCACCTAAATCTGAGAGGTACGCGCGCTCACAATTTTTGCTCTTCGTCCGTACAGGAGGCGCACTCAGCCAGGAGAATAAATGAGCTGCTGAACGTAGGAGCATAGCCGAGCAATTGAAGAAAAAAACGAGCAATAACCTCTCTTGTATGATCAAACCGGAAAACGGGAGAACTTTTCTTGTATCATCAAACGTGTGTAACTGTGCCATTAAGACACTGTGTTGAAAATTCGCACGGCCCTGAGTTGGAGGCAATACCATAAATAAATATAGACCTCTGGGTATGATGTAGGGGCTTTTAGGAACTAGTTACAAAACTGTTAAACGCTCAAGAATGTAATCAGTTGTCACAAAATTTCAGTAATGTAATTTTTGATTGCGAAAACCCATAAAGTTGTATGCTCCCTTTTGGTGATTATTCTAACGGAAGGTATCTGGCAATGTATCTCCAATTCTGTTTGTGAAAAATGAAAAGCTGGCTGTCTTTAAGAATGAAGGCTTAATTATCACTCAGAAATGCTGCGCAGGTCGAGTATTTGGATACATAAAGACGCAAATGTGTCGGCCTTTTTGACCGACATAAAATATCTTTTTTTGTCGTTTGCAAAACAGGATATGCTGTGCTACCAATAGGCGTTGAATAAGTGATTGTAAGTGCTGTTTTGTTTCAAAGCAGTTGCACGATGTCTTTTACTAATTTTTCATGTACCTGCGATCTACATTTGCCATTTGGGACAGTGCCGCCACGGTGGTCTAGTGGCTAAGGTACTCAGCTGCTGACCCGCAGGTCGCGGGAGGGATCGAATCCCGGCTGCGGCGGCTGCATTTCCGATGGAAGCGAAAATGTTGTAGGCCCGTAAGCTCAGATTTGGGCGCACGGTAAAGAACCCGAGGTGGTCGAAATTTCCGGCGCCCTTCACCACGGCGTCTCTCATAATCATATGGTGCTTTTATTTATTTATTTTTATTTATTTATTTATTTATTTATTTATTTATTTATTTATTTATTTATTTATTTATTTATTTATTTATTTATTTATTTATTTATTTATTTATTATACCCTCAGGGCCAGAGGCATTACAGAGGGGAGTGGTACAGAACAAAGGCATAACATGAGGTAGCATGGTTACAAAGAAACGTTGTGTACATAAAAAGGAAAAGGAAGGACAAAACAAATTAGTATTATCGCAACAATGTGGTCACACAAACACAGATTAAACATCAGATATTTCTGCATATACAATATTGGCTAAGGCAGCACGGAACAGTCGGTTATCGGTGATACCCGCAATTTCAGCGGGAAGGTGGTTCCATTCCCGGGACAAACGGGGCAAGAATGACTGAGTGGCAGATTTTGTATGATAATAGTTAATGCCAACCTTGTGACGGTGGTCAATGCGATGGGAAATGTATAGTGGTTGGGGTAAGAGTTCGTTGCGCAGGAAGGAATGATAATATATTTTATGTAGCATGGTTAACCGAAAAAGTTTCCTGCGTGATGATAAAGAGGGAAGGGAAAGGCTGCTTTTCATTGAATATATGCTGGCAGTACGGGTATAGTTTGACAGGATAAAGCGAGCGGAATTATTTTGAACAAGCTCGAGAGAAGCGATTAGATTTTCTTGGCTTGGATCCCATACTGATGCTGCGTACTCTAACTTGGGGCGTATTAAGGATTTGTAAAGCGATAATTTTAGTGACGATGGGGCTCTAGAAAAATTGCGGCGTAAATACCCTAACATGCTATTAGCGTTGTTGATGATATGTTCAATATGTGTTGACCAGCTGAGATTAGTTGTAATGTGCACTCCAAGGTACTTATATGATGTAACTAGTTTTAAAGCTATGTTGTTTAGGTAATAAGTTGACTGATGCTTGGGGTTGCGGGATACAAGCATAACCTTACATTTGTTAATGTTTAATTCCATCAGCCAAGTTTGGCACCAGTTAGAAACAGCGGTTAGATCAGACTGAAGGATTCTAATGTCGTCACTATTATTAATCTTACGAAATATCACACAGTCGTCTGCAAACAAATGAATATTAGAGCACAATTTTGAAGGGAGGTCATTAATATAGATAAGAAATAGAAGGGGCCCTAGGACGGATCCTTGTGGGACCCCAGAGCGCACTTCACTGAAAGAAGAGTTAAAGTCATTAGCATGAACAAATTGGGTGCGGCGGGTAAGGAATGATTCAATCCATTGTAGCACGTTTCTATCAAGGTTGAGGTTACTTAGTTTGTGAAGTAGAAGTTCATGACAGACCTTATCGAATGCTTTAGAAAAATTTAAATAAATGCAGTCTGCTTGAGACGAACTGTCCAGGATAGTGTGCAGTTTTTCAGTGAAGGTTATGAGCTGTGTTTCACAGGCGTATGTTTTACGAAACCCGTGTTGCGCAGGAGTGAAAAAGGAGTTTGATTGGAGGAAATTTACAAGATTTGTGAATAATACATGTTCTAGAAGCTTGCAGCAAGTGCTAGTAAGGGAAATGGGGCGATAGTTAGTAGGAGAACATTTATTTCCGGATTTATAGATAGGAACCACCTTCCCCCGATTTTCCATTGAAGAGGTAGCGTAGATTGATCAAGTGATTGCTGAAAAATTTTTGCCAAGATGATTGAGCTAGTTGAAGATGTATTTTTCAAAAATTTAGCGTCAACGCTGTCATAACCAGGTAAAGAATGAAACTTCAAATTGCTTATAAGGGCGGCAATTCCAGGAGCGTCCATGTTCACTGGTGGCATTTGGACGTAATTGCAGTAAGGTAGGTGTGGCAAAGAGCTGTTGGATTTATGCGAAAAATTGTTTATAAATGTTTCATTAAGGACACCAGCACATTCACTTTCAGAAATATAATCACCATACATATCTAGGAGAGAGATGGAATCATTAGACGTCGGGTTAATAGTGCGCCAAAATTGTTTCACATTTGATTTTAGCATGGAAGGTAATACATTCGACATGAAATTTTCTTTAGCATTTTTTAGAGCTGTCACATAGCTATCAGAAGCTTCTTTGTAGGCAGCCCATTTTGCATTAGTCTGAGAAAGTTTAGCAGCACGATATAAACGTTTCTTTTTGTTTGATAGGCGTTTGATGCTTGTGTTGTACCATGGGCATTGTGCATGAGTCGTAATGAATTTCGTGGGGATGTACTTATCGGTTAGTCGGCGAACTTCGGAAGAAAACATATCCCAGTTAGTTTGAACAGTTCGCTTTTAAGACGTTAAAACCCACATATCCATCAATGCCATTTGGGACAAAGGTATTTATCTAGAAAATACTGTATTTGTACTGGGTTGTTTTCTATACGTGCTGAATGAAGCCGTGGCCTCTGTCGAATGTCAGTCCTTGCCCCTTCTTGCCCAGACAGTAACTGCAGGCCAGTTTAGTGTACGCCAACGGTGACAAACGTACCGATGTGTACACATATGGTAGCATCAGTTGAATTAATATTTCGTGTTCAGCACTTTTTACAACCTGTCTCTATCATCGTCTTTTCTAGTTTTACACGATGATACATATGTTTGTATCTGATTTGTGGTTCTGTTTTAAAAATAATGCATTGAAACTACTACTAAAATGCAAAAGAACATTCTGAAATTCGCTATAAATAAAACGATTCAAGATACGTGCTGCATTTAAAAACGATGCGTGATGAAGCTCTTCTTTAACCAGCGACAACCCATGCATTGCCATGCAGCCACTGAGATAATGCCATGCATCCACAGCTGAGATAACTGGAGTGCCCCCTAGCGAGAGCCGGTGTAGGCAGCTCTATTGAACGCCGCCAGCTAGACAGTTCAAGAGTACCGTAGATTGTGAACATAACTAACATGAGACTGAACGGAAAGTGCCGGACACGTCAACAACTCACATACCCATGCGTTGTTCGTTAGGACGACGTATTAAATGCACTTCCCCGAAAGAAAGGCGGCGTTCCTTGAACGTGGTGCATGCAACCCTTGGTGCAGCACATTTTTTTTTTACCACCACCAACATCAAAAACAATGCTCAGCGCCATCATTTTCTTTCAGTTTTCCGTTCTGCACGGCTGACGCGCATATAGAACGAAATGCCCGCTCTTCATTCCGCGGCGCGAACACGATTTACCTCATGTCGCAGTGGCTGTATCATATTGCCATCATGGTTTTTACTGCCGAATCACGGACGGAGAAAACGTGCAGCAGCTGGCATGACCTGCAGAGGAAGGTAGCGCTGTATACTTCCCAGGGAAAGCGCAGGCCACGGCGCAAGCCGCTTTGTAACCTGAACACTTTTCTTGGGCATGTGGATAAGAGGCTTCCGAGCGAACAACACGCGCCGAGGTGTTTGCTATGTGGTGGCTTTGGGGCACGTAGTGCCGTTCACAAAACGCGTTCTGCAGCTCCGGCTCATTTCCTATTTTTGCTTCTCTCTCGGACAGCGCCAAACGCGGTAGCGCCGGCGGAAGAAACGAGATGGGAAGGTTTTCTAGGAGCAGCGAAAGGGAGAGCTCGCGTCGTCATGCATCGCGGAACATCGGCGACAACAGAGCCTCGCTACGTTTTAGCGAGCGCCACGGAAGCCGGAGAGAAAGAACAAGCTCGAAGCAACTCTGACATTTCATTTCTCACCAGCCCCGGCACGGAAATTTTCGAGGAAAAGCCGATTCCGAATGCGCTCGGTGTCGGGTAACGGTCGTTTTGAGCTCTTGCACTTTGTCTTTCGCCTCGGCGAAAGAGCGCCGCTGCGGCGGCGGTGGCGGCCTAAAAAGCAAGTTGCTCGCTGCCTACTCGCTCACCCTTTCCATCTACGCTTACTTCGTCTCGATCTGTTCGTACTTGTTTATGACGACGTGCGCCACTTTGTGTGTGCGATTTAAAGTCGAGCGCACTGCCGAAGCTCGACCGATAAGCTTAAGTGCAGTCGGCTACACTCCTAACACGAACACGTTTCAAGTGCCCTTTTGTTATGCCATCTGCTGCGGAAGATATGTTCCACGCAGAAGGCACGACGCGCGTATCTTGACTTTGGTCACGTGCATATATATATATATATATATATATATATATATTGTAATGAATCTGAATAACGGACGCTCTGCTGGTAATGAAGAAGACGATGATGATCGATGGCTGTAGTAGTACGCACGCCGCTCGCCATTAGCCAGACCTGCCTTATAAAGCATATTTTGCCAAGCTGTGTCTGAACCTTTCTCGACGTACAACACCTCTATTTTAAGTGGTGGAAGAGCCGGGGTTCCCATCAACCTGCAACTTCGCAATCGGACGCTACCCAGACCGTTCACCATGACTGCTCCTGGCCCTTCTCAAGCTGCCTTACCAACGACAGTCTACTGTACTGGCGTGCCTCGGCAACGCGACCCAGCAATTTTTTGCGGCAACGACGAACAAGACGTCGAGGACTGGCTCGTCGAGTACGAAATCGTAAGCGTTTCCAACAAGTGGAACGCCTGTGACCAGCTCATAAACGTGTGCTTTTACCTCGCTGAGGTGGCCAGCCTCTGGTTCAAGAACCACGAAGGCGAAATCACCAACTGGTCCACCTTCAAGGCCACCATCGCCGCGGTCTTCGGTCGTCCCGCCGTGCGCCGGCTTCGCGCGGAACAGCGTCTCCGTAGTCGCGTCCAGCGCAGGGACGAGACCTTTACAAGTTACATTGAAGATGTCTTGTCTCTTTGCAAGCGCTTCGATGAATCTCTAACCGAACGCGACAAAATCAAGCACATCATCAAAGGAGTTGACGACGATACCTTCCAGACGCTCGTCGCTAGGAATCCACAGACCATCACCGATGTTGTCCAGCTTTGTCAGGAGTACGATGAGTTGCGTAAGCAGCGTGTCTCGACGCGCAGGGCCGCTGAAGATACGGCTGAAGTTTCCGCCCTCGTGCACAACGTCGCTGCTGATCACACCGTCTTACTGCCCCACATCAAACAATTCATTCGTGATGAACTTGCGCGTCAGCTTTCTCTTGTGACCGAAGCATCCGCGCCAGTGACCTCGTTAGACCCACGTCTACGCCGGGTCATTGAGACGCAGGTCACGCAGGCACTGCGTCCATCGCCATCTGTCCCTACGCCGCTGACCTACGCTGCCGTCGTTGCTAGACCCCCAGTCCCACCTGTCTCGGGCGCATACCGGGGCACCGGGTCCTCCTACCCTACGACGCTGCCTACATACACGGCACCCCATCCCGTTTCGCACCCTGCACCTTCTGTCGTTAACCCATGGCGCACCTTGGATGATCGACCAATCTGTTTTGCATGCGGTTTCGTGGGACATATAGCACGCTACTGTCGCCGTCGCAACTTCCAGCCTCCAGACCATGGGAATTCTGCAAATTACCAGGCTGCCCAGAATCCCCAGCGACCATCTTCTCCTATCACCGACTCATTGTCCCCACGACGCCCTGTCAATTCTCGCCGGTCATTACCACCCCGTCACCGATCTGTCTTCCCGATGCTTCGGCGCACAAGCCCCGCTCGAGAGGAAAACTGACAGCCGCAGTTCCGGAGGCAAGAACTGCGTCGTCGTCGAACTTTCCAAGAACTCCTCTTTGTCTGACACACAAAATCGATGTGCTAGTAGAAGGTGTTGCTGTACGTGCACTTGTCGACACAGGCGCCGTCGTTTCTGTAATTAGTGAAAAACTGTGTCGCGATTTGAGAAAAGTTACAACGCCGCTTACGAATCTTGCTCTGCGTACAGCCACCTCCCATTTCATCGCGCCGACAGCTCAGTGCACAGCACGCATTCTTATTCAAGATGTTTGGTACGCCGTCAACTTTGTTGTTCTCCCACGTACATCTTACGACGTCATACTAGGACGGGATTTCCTTTCTACCCATCAGGCCCTCGTCGACTGCGCTCGTGCTGAACTCACGTTGACGAATCCGTGCCTTGATATCGACCACCACTGTCCCTTGAAAGTGTTTGCCGCAGCTGACATCCACATCGCGCCGTTGTCCGCCGTCCGAGTGCCTGTGTTTTCCCCTGCTGCCACTAACTCAACGCTCCTGTTCCAACCAACTATAGCTAGTGTGCAACACCGAACATCGTCCTCCCGTTTGCCGTCATCAACTTTTCCAATGGTTCGGCGGTACTTTATGCGTGCAACGTTTCTGCTTGTCCATACATCCTACTACGCGGCGAGTGTCTGGGAAGCCACGAGACCTTAAATTGTATTTTCGAAGGCCCGATCTATCCAGACAAGCCATTTTTACCGACTTATGCCAATACACCCGCAACTGACGCTAATGAACCTATGGATGTATTCCGCAAGTCTATTGATTACAACCTCACGGCTGGGCAGCAGGAACAGCTGATCAAGCTCCTCCAGCGTTTTCGAGCCTCGTTTGACCACAATCAGCCTTCCTTAGGTCGAGCGTCATCTGTTGTTCACCGTATAGATACCGGTCAAGAGACGCCATACGGCAGCGTCCATATCGTGTGTCAACTACCGAACGCAGTGCCATCAATGAACAGGTTGACGACATGCTGACACGTGGCATAATCGAACCGTCAAGCAGTCCCTGGGCCTCTCCAGTTGTGTTGGTGAAGAAGAAGGACGGATCCATCAGGTTTTGCGTGGACTACCGACGTCTCAACCGAATCACGCGCAACGATGTCTATCCGCTGCCACGCATTGACACTGCCTTGGACAGCCTACAGGGAGCCGAATTTTTCTCTTCTTCAGATCTGCGCTCTGGATACTGGCAGGTACCCATGGTAGAGGCCGATCACGAAAAAACAGCTTTCAAGACGCCCGACGGGCTTTACGAATTCACAGTCATGCCCTTCAGACTCTGCAACGCGCCAGCTACTTTCGAGCGAATGATGAACTCTATCCTTCGAGGCCTCAAATGGAACGTTTGCCTTTGTTATTTAGATGACATTGTCGTCTTTTCAACTGATTTGGCAACCCATTTAACCCGCCTCGAGAAAGTCCTCGCGTCTATTTCTGCCGCGGGACTGCAACTGAATCTGAAGAAGTGCCATTTCACCACTCGAAAGCTTACGATCCTCGGCCACGTGGTTTCAAAAGACGGCATTCTTCCTGACCCTGCCAAACTTACAGCCGTTGCAGCGTTTCCCAAACCGACCACCATAAAAGAGCTCCGAAGCTTTATAGGCCTAGGCTCTTACTTCCGGCGCTTCGTTCGCAATTTCGCGACGATCATCGCTCCTTTGACCAAGCTCCTCGCCGGCTCTAGAGACCTTTCAGCCTGGTCTGCCACTTGTGACCATTCTTTCAATGAACTGCGCCGCCTCCTCACGTCGCCGCCTATTCTGGGACACTACGACCCATCGGCACACACAGAGATCCACACCGACGCTAGTGGTGTCGGGCTAGGTGCTATTCATGCACAGCAGAAAGACGGCTTCCAAGAGTACGTGGTTGCCTACGCAAGCCGAACTCTTAGCAAAGCCGAAATCAACTATTCCGTCACTGAAAAGGAATGCCTCGCCATTATTTGGGCGATAGAGAAATTTCGACCTTACGTGCACGGGCGCCTTTTTGACGTCGTGACTGACCACCACGCACTCTGCTAGTTGTCGTCACTGAAGGATCCAAGTGGTCGCCTCGCCCGATAGGCATTACGCCCCCAAGAATATAATACTCACGTGGTCTATCGCTCCGGCCGGAAACATTTGGACGCAGACGCCCTATCCCGTTCGCCTCTACCCCCTGACCCGGACTGCTGCGAAAGTCCAACCTGTGATGCAACTGCGGTCACCATCGCCGACATGCCATCTGAGCAACGCAAGAACCCTTGGGTTGCTTCAATTCTAGACATCCTGGCTGGGCGGACGGCTTCCCCCCCTTCTCGCACGTTGCGTCAGCAAGTCGAGCACTTCACCACTCGCGACGACGTGCTGTACCGACGCAACTACGCACCAGGTGGACGTCAGTGGCTACTCGTGATTCCACGTCATCTGCGATCCGAAATTTGTTCCACGTTTCATGACGACCCCCAATGTGGCCACGCAGGTTTCCTGAAAACTTATTCTCGCATACGTCTCCGATATTACTGGCGTGGCATGTACCGTTTTATACGACAATACGTTCGCGCCTGCTCGACGTGCCAGAGACGAAAAACTCCCCCTTATCACGCCAGCAGCGGTACCTTGTTACCCTTACCATGCCCATCCCGACTATTCGACCGCGTTGGCATCGATATCTATGGTCCCCTTCCCAACATTGCTAACGGTAACCGCTGGATTAGAGTTGCCGTCGACCATCTCACGCGGTATGCCGAAACTTCATTCCTTCCTTCGTCTACCGCAAAAGACGCTCCGACTTTCGTTCTTCACAACATTGCATTACGTCATGGAGCACCTCGGGAGTTACTGAGCGATCGTGGTCGCGTATTCTTGTCAGACGTCACCACAGCATTGCTGCGCGAGTGCCACGTCGTTCCCCGCACTACAAGCGCCTATCATTCCCAGACCAATGGAATGACAGAGCGCATGAACCACACCCTTGGTGACATGCTGTCTATGTATATCTCGTCAGACCATTCCAATTGGGACCGAGTGCTCCCATTTATCATGTTCGCCTATAATACCGCCATTCAAAGCACTACTGGGTTCTCTCCTTTTTTCCTCCTTTACGGACGCGAACTTTCTTGCACGATGGACACCATTCTTTCGTACAAACCTGACTCCTCAGAATCAACGACTTTGTCTCAAACCGCTACATACGCTGAAGAATGCCGCCAACTGGCAAGATCATTCACAACCCAAGACCAAGGACGCCAAAAGCACCACCATGACGCATCAAATAACACTACTTCCTACGATCCAGGTTGACTCGTCTGGCTGCATGTCCCTTCTGCTACACCTGGCCTTTCTACCAAGTTGATCCCCAAGTATCACGACCCATATCGTGTGCTACAAAAAACGTCACCAGTGAATTACCTCATTGAGCCAGTGGCACCATCTTCTGACCAACGTCGTTGTGACGTCCCCGCAAACATGGACTGAACCTCGGTCCTTTCAAAATGTTTGAGCTCGTTTTTTAAACCCACGCATAAAAAAACGAAAAGAAAACCTTCGGTGTAACGAATGGGCATTCCGGAGTGGAGTACCTGGAAGGATTATTTCTACTATTCTCACAGGCTCTCCCGCGCAAACACGAGGACCGGGCGGCGCCTTGTCGTCTACAGACAGTGCGAAAGTGTACGGTGGAGGTAATCCGCGCGCACCCTTCAGATTTCTGGCATGGGGGAGCAGCAGAGCACCTTTTGTTGGTTCGGGGAATGCGACCCTGCCGCAGCGCCTGTGCCGGGTCCAGTATGACTTTCCGTCAGCCTCCGTGGCTCCAGGGCTCATTACTGCGTCATGTGCGGATGGCCACCCGCGGGGTTAAATGACGAAGAAGCGGCGGCTACGGAGAATTTCGCGGGAGACACCGAGCTGCATGGAAACGCTGAAACTTGGTCTGGACATCGGCTCATCAAGTACCGGAAGCATCAGGACCATTGTTCGCCCGTAATTAAAGTGTCTTCGGACAGCTCGCCCATCTCTCTCTCTCTCTGAGGCTTGAGATTGTACATTGTTACTTGCTCGGCTTTGTTTGGGAGAGGGTTTTCTACTGGTGTGGGCCGCGGGGGCGGCCGTCGAAGATGATACACTCCAACTGACAAGAAAATATGCCGCGTTGATAGTGGCGATTGGTTTGGTGCCCCGGTAGAGCGGAGTCGGGTCCTACCAAAAGGGACTACGAGAAGAAGCGAAGGGAGTCAGAGGATACGATGCGATGAGCTCGAGATGGTAGACAGACGGAATGGAAAAGGAAGATAACGGTGCGAAGAGATAGCAATGAGAGTCGATGAGATGATATGACGAGGAATGAAAGTTAGAGATGGGAAACGAGGAAGCGAGTGAATGCGGGGCGTTATGAAAGAAGATTAAGATGGAAATCGCTGAGAGAGACAACGAAGACGACGAAGACGATGAAGGCTGACAACACGGAACATTCGTGAGACGAACTTTACGCACCCTATTTAGATTAGCTTTGCGGGAAGGGAGGTGGCGTGTTGAGATATTGCGTGGTTTTATTCATTGATAACTTCTCATTTGTGTCGTCGTGTGTTTTCGTTATATATGCATACCCTTGTATTGTTGCAGTTACTTTTTTATGTGCCTGCCCTGTGTCGAACGTCGCGAGTGTCTAAATCATGTGTTATAATTTGGTGTAGTGGTTGATGTACACGGGTATACGATGTTTGCAGTTAGTAATAAATAATTGAATCCGTAAACAGAAACAGGTCGTAGCGTCTCTTAATTCCCGGCCCCAGCATGAATCCCTATATGTGAGAAGTGATTGAGACACATAGCCAAGAGGAAATCGAAAAGACAAGGAGTTGAGGTCTTCGCTCTCTTTGGAAATCGGTGGCGTAGCGGGGGACGTCTCATCGTCGTGGCCAGGAAATCGTCCACGTCTCGAGACTTAAACCCTGCTACGACCCTCCCGTGTTTACTTGTCCATAGGTCACCAGGATGGCTCCTTATTTCGCGGGGAGTAATTGTAATGAATCTGAATAACGGACGCTTTGCTGGTAATGAAGAAGACGATGAGGATCGGTGGCTGTAGTAGTAGCTCGCGCACGCCGCTCGCAATTAACCAGACCTGCCTGATAAAGCACATTTTGCCAAGCTGCGTCTGAACCTTTCTCGACGTACAACACCTCTGTTTTAATATATATATATATATATATATATATATATATATATATATATATATATATATATATATATATATATATATATTGCTCCATGCACTGGCACGTAGCAATATTATAAAGAGTCTGGCTTCGGTTGCCGTAGAATTAAGGAAACATAAGTATGCGCCTCTAAAAAACTGTTTATTGATGACGTTTCGATCGGAGACCGATCTTCATCAGACAAAATTTAGTAGGCTCCTACGCGCTTTTATGCCATCGTCCTGCCGAGAGAGAGAACGAGAAAAAGAGAGAGAGAAAAAGAAAAAATATACATATATCAGTGGCCCAACTACCCATCATGCACTGATAAGCATCCAAACGGCCACGTGTGCGTACTGCACATAGCACGTGGCAATACCACCCATTATACACTGATAAGTAGTCAAACGACCACGTGTGCGTACTACCAATGGCAGGTGCATTTTGTAAAAAAAAAGCAAGTGACCAAACAACATACAATCACTGCAAGGTGTTTGGACCAGGTGGCTAAATTAAGCAATTTCCAGTGATAAAAAGTTTCACTCTTCAGATTCACCTCTCATCAGCTTTCCCCGTAGCTTGTAAAGAATTGATGGATTGATATGTGGGGTTTATCGTCCCAAAAACACTATATGATTATAAGAGACGCCGTAGTGGAGGGCTCCGGAAATTTAGACCACCTGGGATTATTTAACGTGCAACCAAATCTGAGCACACGGGCCTACAACATTTCCGCCTCCATCGGAAAT
Source organism: Rhipicephalus annulatus (assembly GCA_013436015.1). Lineage (NCBI taxonomy): Eukaryota > Metazoa > Arthropoda > Arachnida > Ixodida > Ixodidae > Rhipicephalus > Rhipicephalus annulatus. The sequence goes on along the minus strand of WOVY01003737.1, from coordinate 155,282 downwards.
GCAGCCGCCGCAGCCGGGATTCCAACCCGCGCCCTGCGGGTCAGCAGCCGAGTACTTTAGCCACTAGACCACCGCGGCGGGGGTAGCTTGTAAAGAATACCAACGTGCATTTCTTGTGATCATTGTCGCTGTCGCGTTCCACCTGTTCTCCCCCTCCATAGTTGTTCTTGAAGCCCGGTGAGAAGGGCTACGTCAGAACGATGTGATAAATTAAAAAAGAGAAAAAGAGAGAAGAACAACAAACAAGGGCTACGCGTGTCAAAGCTCCGCACGTGCAGGATAGGCACATGCAAGGCAGCTACGATCTCCGGTCTCTGGCTCAATCATATTAAATATATACTGGAGGTTGTTTTTCAAATTTTTACCTCGGGGGTTGAATGTGTCATTTTACTTGGTTGGTTGTCTAGGTCTGGTGAGTGATTCCTTTGAGGGGGGGGGTAAGGATTCTTCGACAGTGGTCCACCTTTTTCGGAATGCGCGTGCCCATGCCACACGCCCAAATACTTGCACGGGGCGAAACCAGAAGAAAAGAAAAATGATAAATAAAGAAAGGAAAAAAGAGAGAAGAAGAACAAAAAGAGAAAAAAAGTAGAAAAAAGAAAACTAAAACGTTTGGTTAGGATAATTATTATCCTTAATCTTCCAGAGCGCGAATTGAAGAAAGTATGCCTGGCGTGTTAGTTAGACCAGCTTTTAATGTATTAAATTTATAAATCACGTATGATTCGCGCTGTTCACGTTCCTTTGTTCTAGAGAAACCGCTTTGTAAGAGTTTGACCTTTATGGTATCAAATGGGTGGTTTCCCCAGTTAATATGCCGAGGCAGAGGCAGATCCGGAAGTGTATATATATATATATATATATATATATATATATATATATATATATATATATATATATATATATATATATATATATATATATGCACCCGTTCCATATGGCATCCACACGTGCGCTTCTAGCTTTTTTCTCTATTCTCCCAGTTTTTATCTTTCTTTCGAATCTCGCCCATTCCTTCTCTCTTGCTTTTCTCTACTCTCTTCACTTCGCTTGCCACGCATGAGTGTGACAAAACTATGCTGTGATTATAGGCACGCCGTAGCGGGTGACTCCGCCTTAATTTCCGGGGTTATTTAGTGGGCAAATAAATATAAGCGCATGAGAATTCGTGCGTTTCGCGTGCATGGAAACGTGGCCGCCGTCGCCGGAAAGTGAACTTGTGACGTCGATCATAATTTCGGGACACCTATCCCTCTGGCCTACCGAGATGCGTAACTTGGCTACTTACAAACGTAGGATAAGAAGTTTCAGCGCCAGTGTGTGGTGCTTACCCATCGCAATCCAACCATACGCGATGAGGCGCCTTGAATCTTCCGCGCCTGTGAAACTGTGACATCGTAAAGAAAGTAGTTTGTTGTCAAAATTGACGCCTAAACACCAAACACTATAGTGGCATGTCGATAGTTGGAGCGTGAGAGCAGAATGACGACAAAGGGACACGAAGAAGACGAGTGCTAACTTCCAGCTGAGTTGATTGCGCAGAGCGCGAAAACATATGAAAGAGACAGTAAACCATGTGACAAAACTATGTGACACAAAGAGCAAGACAGGAATGAGAGAAAAAAACAAAAGTAGAAAATTTAAAGAAAACTCTATCAAGAAACGAAACAAAAAAGTAAAAGTAAAAATACTATAACTAGTTGCGTGCACCGATACCTTCGAGGCACCTGCTCGGATAGAGACACCCAGGGCTTGCTAATGAATGACACCTGTTCGCGCTGCCATCTGTGCGGCCTCGACGATAACTCGGGTGCGCTCATCCCTGTGCTTATACAGCGTCACTCTGTCCTTGAAGAGAGGCACACAGTTGCACTCAGTGCAGTGCTGAGCAAGAAAACCATCTTTCCCTTTTCTAACATTGTTAGCATGTTCCCTCAGTCGATCGCTCTGACACCTTCCGGTTGTTCCAACATAACAAGCAACGCAGGAAAGGGGCGTCCTATAGACAACTCCCCGGAAAGACGCCACATATCTTTTCCTATGCTAAACTTTACATTCGGTTGATGACTGCTTTTCAGAGTGTTTGGAGATTTGGTGAGATTGATTATTTGAATGCTGCAGAGAACAGCACACGAACACCCGCACGTTTTCCGATTTTCTTGAGCCTGTGCTATATCTGGTGTTTGTACGGAACAACAGCTATTCTTTCACGCTCTATGTCAGTGTATCTCGGATCCTGTCCCCGCTTCTGCTCTGCCCTACTGGTCCGCAGGAGAAAATCGGCGACAGAGGCAATAAGCGCCACAGGAAAACCTGAAGCCTTAAGCCGGGTTACTTGAGCTTTCAAGCTCGCAGAGATGTTGTGAAAGCACGACCTGATCAAGGCATTCTCAAGGCATGCCCGTGCTATGCCTCACTTTACTAGCTTGCTGTGATCGGAAGAAAAATGAAGCAAAGGTTTCTGCGCACGTGGTTAGTAACACCAACAAGTATTCTGTGAGCTAAAAAACAGTCCTAAATCCAAAAACCGTGATGTGTCATTCTTGGGCATTTCAGTTTTCAGCACAAGAGGCTTCAAACAATCTTCAAAGACGCCTATTGTTTGAGCCGTAGTCAATTGGAACATAGAACGGTTACACTTTAGAACCACAAAGAAATTAGCCACGTGTCTGAATACTTTCACGACATGCGTGCCCTCTAACTTTTTTTGCAGTTTATTGCTCATTTTTTGCCATTGAAAAGAGGGGCTACGCATGAGCCAATTGAAACACCTTTTTTTCCATTCAATGAACGTATAGGTAAGGTACCGCAAAAGAAGGTCAAAGAAATGTCGCGCACTGATACAAGTTTTTAATTGGAAGTTCCATCACCCGAAGGCATCTATGTTATCCCTTATACATTTTAATACCTCATCGTGAGGCAGTGAATAGAATAGGTCCTTTATGTCAATTGAAAAACCGAGCACATTAGTTTGATTTGGCTGTTTGAAAATTTAAAAATTCTATCAGTGCCTGCAAGTTTTTGATTAGGAATAGGCCATAGATCGTTAGACACTTTAAATTGGGTCTGAATAGACAAGCCGAGTTGCTTTTGCCACTTTCCACTTTCTGTCACAATGACTCGAAAGGGCCTATGTGTTTTTGCAGAAAAAAAACATGCAGAGCCCATTTTCGTCGTTTTTACGAATATGCTGTGCTAACTGTTTGAACTCTAGTTTACGACACGTTTCCTTGGCTTGCGTTTTTACTGTATTGACGAACGTCAGTACAACATTTGAAAACAGAGTTAATAGCTGTGACCATCTTTTCTAGGTACAAGCGATTAGGGAGAACAGCGAAACCACCTTCCTTATCTGACGGCACGACTCAAAGTTCATTGTCTTTCAGAAACTTGGCTGTCTTTTGCAACGAAAGGCTGGTTCTAGGAGGCTTAATTACCCCGTAGAGCACGTCCCGCCTTCTGAGATGCATCTGCCCGAATTTTTCGGCGAGGCGCGGCCATCATCAGAGCGCACCATTGAAAGAAGCTCGAGTGCAGACCCCTCTCGGTGAACAGCGAACGTCTGACCTAAGAAGAAGGTGTTGTGAACGTAGTTTAGAAGAACTACATCACTGCAAGAGTGGACCACACCAAATTTCCGGCCCTTGGTTGGGCACTGCGCACGAAGGCTCGCGTGACCACAAGTTGTTTGCAGTGTGTTCGATTAAGTCGCAATACTCTCGTCATCTTCTTTTCTTCACTCCCTGTGAAATATCTGTTTGTTGAAGCTGGACAAACAGGGCATAACTGTACATGGGTTCTTGTCGGTACCATTCAGACTTCAGAATTTTGCACATCCGTATATTATGGCTGATAGATGGGTGGTAACCACCAAATAAGGCTTTTACGTCCAGAGGCAGGTGCTTGGTGCGAATGCAGAAGGTGGAGGTGCGCGCACGGCAAATGGAGACTGCGACGAGGGTAATTAGCACTGATTGATAAAGAGAAACACACGAAAAAAGCCAGAATAACTACAATGTAACCTATAAGTGTGGTGTTTTGGGCTTGTGGGTATGACATGACGATAGTTATAGCGCTAGAACAAAACGACGACACACAGACAAGAAGGACACAAAGGACACGAGCGCTAACTTCCAACTGAGTTTATTGTGCAGAGCACGAATATATAAAGATAGAACTTCCAATAAAAAACTGGTATCAGTGCACGAGATTTTCTTGCCCTTGTTTTGCGGTACCTTACCTCTACGTTCGTTGAATGGAATGATTGCATTTATCTGCATAAAAAGTGCTTCAATTGGCGCATGCATAGCACCTCTTCTCAGTGGCAAAAATGAGCCATAAATTGCATAAATTGCAGAAAACGTTAGGGGGCACGCATGTCGTGAAAGTATACAGACACGTGGATAATTTCTTTGCGGTTCTGAAGTGTAACCCTATTATGTTCCAATTGATTGCAGCTCAACTAATAGGCGTCTTTGAAGATTGTTTGAAGCCTCTTGTGCTGAAAACTGAAATGCCCGAGAATGACAAATCACGATTTTTGGATTTAAGACTGTTTTTTTTAACACACAGAATATTTGTTGGTGCTACTAACCACGTGCGCCAAAATCTTTGCTTGCTTTTTCTTTTGCTCACAGCAAGCTAGTAAAGCGAGGCATAGCACGGGTAAGCCTTGAGAATGCCTTGATCAGGTCGTGCTTTCACAACATCTCTGCGAGCTTGAAAGCTCAAGTAGCCCGGCTTATGGCTTCAGGTTTTCCTGAGGCGTTGATTGCATCTGTCGCTGATTCTCTCCTGCGGACCAGTAGGGCAGAGCAGACGCAGATTTGATTGATTGATATGTGGGGTTTAACGTCCCAAAACCACCATATGATTATGAGAGACGCCGTAGTGGAGGGCTCCGGAAATTTAGACCACCTGGGGTTCTTTAACGTGCACCCAAATCTGAGCACACGGGCCTACAACATTTCCGCCTCCATCGGAAATGCAGCCGCCGCAGCCGGGATTCGAACCCGCGCCCTGCGGGTCAGCAGCCGAGTACCTTAGCCACTAGACCACCACGGCGGGGCAGAGCAGACGCAGGGACAAGATCCGAGAAACACTGACATAGAGCGTGAAAGGATAGCTGTTGTTCCGTACAAACACCAGATATAACACAGGCTCAAAAAATTGGAAAACATGCGGGCGTTCGTGTACGGTTCACCACAGCGTACAAATAATTAATCTCACCAAATCAACAAACACTCTGAAAAAGCAGTCATCAACTGGATGTAAAGTTAAGCATAGGAACGGGTATGTGGCGCGTTCCCGGGGAGTTGCCTATAGAACCCCCCCTTTCCTGTTTTGCTTGTTATGTCGGAACGACTGGAAGGTGTCAGAGCGATCGACTGAGAGAACACGCTAACAATGTTAGAAACGGGAAAGATGGTTTTCTTGCTCAGCACTGCACTGAGTGCAACTGTGTGCCTCTTTTCAAGGACACAGTGACGCTGTATAAGCACAGGGATGAGCGAACCCGAGTTATCGTCGAGGCCGCGCAGATGACACGCGAACAGGTGTCATGCATTAGCAAGCCCTCCGTGTCTCGATCCGAGAAGGTTCCTTGAAGGTATCGGTGCGCGCAACTAGTTATAGTACTTTTACTTTTCTGTTTTGTTTCGTGATAGACTTTTCTTTGTATTTTTATTTGCCTTTGTTTTTTCCCTTACTCCTGGATTGCTCTCTGTGTCACATAGTTTTGTCACATAGTTTACTGTCTCCTTTATACGTTTTCACGCTCTGCGCAATCAACTCAGTTGGAAGTTAGTGCTCGTCCCCTTCGTGTCTCTTTGTCGTCGTTTGCTCTCGCACTCAAGCTATAGCCATGTCATACCAACTATCCCAAACTGCCACACTATAGTGACGTTCGGTTTCAAAGCACCGTCTCATTAAATGGGAAGATAGGAGCGCACGGAAACTTTTCTTAGCGCGTGGTGGGATCTTGGGAAATTAATTGATGAGAAAAGAATGCTTGTAGTTGTCAATTCTCCACCGAAGTGTCTTATCTCCAGTTTTTTTACTGGTGCTACGGTGATGCTTCCAGTGGAATAAAAAATGCGCTCGAACCTTGAGGTATATATAGTCCGTCTGCTCGAGCAAAATTTACGTTTGGATACCTAGAAATATGGTCAAACACTTGGCACAAACTGCTCTGAACGGTCAAGAAATCCTACTGAGAAATATGCGGCCCCGATAATATTGCTTCGCATTTCCTGGAACACTTTTCATGAAACCTTCCCCTACAATAAGAGTATTCGAACGCATGCACAAACACCAAAATGATTTGTAACTTTTTTTCGAATATCTGAAACCTGTATGTCGCCTATGTGGCAATATTACCAGAAAAGTGTATGTGAGATATTCAATGCCTCTTTGAGGCAATAAATTGCGTAAAATAAAGGCAATGGCTATGGTAACGGGGCCCTTCAGCGCAGTAGTCGTTTGTAGTCGTTTTAGACGCCACCGCCTCGCTGTTCTAGTGGCGCAGTGGGCTGACGCGCAATTGGAGATTTAGTCGTGCCGCAGGTTCTCAGTTTCAATCTTTTATTATTATATTTTTTTATTTTTTATAGTACTGCGTCAGTATTGATGTTACTGCTTTCAAGGAGTCGTAATTTTACATTTTTTGCGAGAAAATAACGTCGCTGTTTGTGGCAGTTGTTAGCCCTATCACGTTGATTTTTTTAGGCGCAGTGGGTACGTTGATGTTGTGCAACATGATGAATTGTTGGTGTGCCGGATGCGTTGTTGGTGTGTTGTTGTGCGTTTTTGGAGTTCCGACGCGCTGACCAACTGAACTTTTCTTGTCTGATTTCAACATTGTTTCCAGAAATGTTGCTTATTTCAAAGTCAGCATCCTACACTGAAGTGGTGGGAAGATCCGCTGGTCAACGAGAACCTGGATGATCAGCTGAGTCTAGGTTGTCCGGTGACGGACCCGCCTCGCTGAGTCGCAGCTGCCACAGAGCCCTGGTCTGAGCTACCCCCACCACCACATCCATTGCAGTACTGCAAGTCTAGCGAGTTTTCACCACCTCCATTGAAAGCGCGTACACGAACACTACCCCATCAAAGCAATTAATACGGCGTCTTAATGATGTAATTATGAGGTGACCCATTTTAACCACGCTGCCTATAGTGACGGTCCTCAACATAGTGCTGCTGTTTGTGCTCTTACTGAAGTGATTGGAGAAGTTTTAAAGATTTAAAGACGATAGTCTTTCTTGGGGACCTTCGACAAAAAAAAAACTTTGGTCTATCTGTCTGTACATTTGTCTGTTTTCCGCCCTAACGATACCTCAAACGGCATCAAATGGCCAACTTCATCTGCAGCGCCCACAAATATTGCTCAAAGTTTAGCGTTCATAGTTGTGCGATTGTCAATTAAAAAAGCAAATATTGCGCTTATCTGAGGTGCCATAACAACATGTCTATGTTGTGTATGTCTGCCTTTATACTAGAAGAGGCACACATAAGTAACTCTAAGGACTGTAGCGTTTAACGCGCTGCGCTGATAGTGCAACGCGGTGCTCAAGAGGGTGTTTCCAACGCTTTGCTACGACGGCAGGGTGATGGCGCCTGCCCGTCGCTTTGCATTCTACACCTTATCACCTCCGTGACTGGCGCGCATCTTTCTCCGCGGTCGCGCATGCCTTCGTTTTCAAAGATAACTGCCAGATGGCACTCGTGTCTAACGTGCCTAGACGCGCTTGTTCGCCTCTGTTACACGCTCGAAGCACTCTAACGCAGCTCCTTCAAGATACCATTCACCGATTTTCTTGCGCAGAACATCAAATAAACGTTTTGTTCACTCTCTCCGGACGCAAGACTATATCGTCTTTCGACGACATTTGCAGTGTAACATGTAGATTCGCGTCAATTTTTTATTTGTTTGTTTGTTTGTTTTTTACTGCTGCACGAGGTGACTGCGTTCAAGCTCCTTACAGCTATTTTCCCTCATCGTAGGATACATCGACGCTGCTGTATGCACGTTCATTCTTGCGTATTCGTTTTATCGACTTGGTCACACCTTGTAGTTTACCCCAGCCCGTAGCCGCATCAGCCAGCACTTGCAAATTAAAGCAACCAGACGACCAGTCACGCCCACGACTTTGGTGCCCTCGCATTTTAATCGCCGAGAACGATACGGAACACGTTTCGCTCCTGCAAAAAGCTACAGAGAGCACACTACCGTGCGAGTGTGTACTGCATCGTAGAAAGCTCAAATATCTATCTACATTTGCATGTAGCAATAGCACACATTCATGGGAAGAAAACGACGTGCATATCCCTTTGATAGTAGGAGCCAATTCGATCACATGAATAACTCTGTGTGCGCGATTTCAGGCGATATAGGCCCGAAATCAGTGCTCCTTGTATTGTAGTCTAATGTATTGTGGTTTTGGGACTTACTGAAACGCACTGTTCAACTACAGAGCCTTGAGGCCTGGAGCACATTCTACGTCGACCTGCACAACGTTTGGCATCAGCCCACATGTCGCATTTATACAGCGACACGAGAAATACACGGAACGGATTGATTTGGGAACATCACAGTACGTGTAACAAATTATTAGTTTAAGCTACGGTATCAGTGCAAAGGAACGGAGACCCCGCTGAGGGTGGTTGTTCAATGCGATAATAAAGTTAATTCGCACGCATACAACGAAATCTGCTCGCCCAGTGCAGTATCAATCAAAAATCACCGGGAAAAGTATTAATTCCACGTTCGACGAGAAATAAAGTTGATAGTTATATCCCCAGTGAATAAACACAATTATCATTTAAAAACAAGAAACGATACTTGAAGGAATACTGAGATAAGAAAATAAAAAAGAGTGCGATTCGCACCGACCTCGTACACCAACGACACTGCGCCACTAAATCCACATAGGGCTGTCTAAGAAGAGCCGCAGACAGCGATATGATTTTCTTGCAGCATTACCATGAAAAAAAAAAGCCGGGGGGAGGGGAAGATACAACATTCGAAAACAGGAATCCGACCAAACGAACTGTGTCACGACCTTTTCCCCAACTGCGCGTCAAGCCGCTATATACGCCACCAGAACGACTAGACGGTGGCGTCTAGAGTGACTCCAAAATCGCGGTAACGGGCTCCCTCCTCATTTTACCATTCCACTATGGTAACGGGCCCCCTCACCGTAGTCATTGCTTTGCTATGATGAGGCTGTCACTATAGCTACGTCGCTATTATGACGGGCCCCGTCACTGTTACGATTACGCTGCGCTGACAAGTCCCCTCACTCTAAGGATATATAGTACTGAGTTGACGGGCCCCGTCACCATATAGTCACTACCTAAAATAAAACAAATGAGTATAAATACACGTCCCTCGTCATTGTCACGTAATCCTGCGCATTTAAACGAAAACCCGAACTAGTTAGCAAAGGTGCTCGTTGGAAAATAATGTCACTGGCCGGCAGCCTTAGGTCAATACACACGCATTGTCAATCTCGCGGTTATCTTGAGAAGCAATCACTGCTTAGATAATAGAATACAAATATCAGACACGGGATTGTATTCTTGTTTTGGGCAAACGCTAGTGGCGTAGCAGGTTCGGTAAACTTGTCAATGCTCTCACAACAGAAGATGTGGAGGGTGAACCAGATGGATATCTTAACGCAGCCGAGGCAGATTCCGCATTGCCCTTTAGTCATACATTCGCATGCTAATAACATATTTACAACCATTTGCGCTGTCGTCTGTTGAACCCCACATATCAATCAATCCGCTGTCATCAGCTCATCCGGAAGCCAGTCGCAAAAAAAAAAAACCCAGGCGACGTAGTAAGTGTGAGAGGAGTCTCCCATTAGTCCAAACAAATCAGGACTTGGCACAGACCCGAGCAAACGCCCTTCACTTCGTTTTTATCACGTTCCTCAAGCTGCAAAAAGCTCGGCGGTCGTGTCTAGTCTGCTCCAAATGACGACGCTAGCACGACAAGCGTTTGATGCGCGTGAGCGTCGTCGGCTACATCGACCAAAACCTTGGAGCTGGCGTGCCCCACTTAAGCTGTTCTATAGAAATATATGTCGTATGACGCCTGCTCTACGTACAACGATCCGCTAATCCAACGCGTGAAAGCGAGAAAAATTCGTTAACTATATATATATATATATATATATATATATATATATATATATATATATATATATATATATATATACATATATATATATATATATATATATATATATATATATATATAGAGAGAGAGAGAGAGAGAGAGATTGAAGCCGTCCACTATAAGGTCTGATTTGCCCGCGCAAGAGCGTGGTCAGAGTGGCCCAGTTTTGAGGTAATAAAGTGGCAACGCAGGAGCGAGGGGGGGGGGGGGGGTGCCTTCTTACCCTTGGGTGTCACTTGCGCCGGTTGGGAACACGCCACGCCAAAGAGCACCAAGAACCTGACGGAGGCGTGCAACGCATGAACCATTTTCGGACCGGCCCTTGGTTGTTTACCGCGGTCGCTCCTGCATTCCGCCAGCGCGGACGTCGCGCTGCCCGAATCGATTGCAGCATCCCCACAGATCGACCGAGCGCGGTGGAGCGCGGCCATAGTTGCTCGCTCACGCCCCGTGCCGGGCTCGGCCGTGCACTCTTCCCTGGGCGCGGATCGAGGCTCGAACCTCGGCGTGCGCCGCGGCTAATGCCAGCACGCCGCCCGCTTCTTGTGCATGCGCAGCACGTTCAAGTGCGTATATATACGACCGGCCTGTCGCAACCGTTCGCGTTTTAGGATTAATCAGACGCGATGCGTGTGACACTTGTTGCAGTAAGTATACATACAAACGCGAAAGGGAAACTACCAGTGCCACTCATACAAAGATGGTATGTACATAAGCTGTTTAGCTTATCGTTTGATTAGATCTCGCCCTTTGATACGCTGTGGGACACCGAGTTTCTATTTTGGCTTGAGTTTGACGCCTGGCGCTGGTCGACGTTGACCATGGGAAGAGATTGCCGCAAGTGTCGCGAAAAAAGAAAGTAGCTAAAAAAAGGCAGTTGTGGTTGAAACATTGATAACTATAACAAGTTTTAACTTTGCGCTCGATCTTCTTAAGTGACTATATTGAACTAAATCCTGGGGTTTCATAACCACGGTGCATGGTTATGAGGCACGTCATAACGGGGGGATTCAAAATGATGTTTGGTCATCACTTCCGCTTCCTTATGGTGGTTTTGGGACGTTTTGGGACGCTTGTACCCTTGTCTAGAATTTTCTATTTGTTTTACCGCAAATTCTGGGAGCTGCTGCTCCCTCCTTGCGAAAATGGATGAAGAAGCCTCTCAGGATTTTCGAGGTGGACAACCGCTACGTCTGGCAGCGGCTAGGAAACGTGGGACCACCTCAAGTGGCACAGACAGCGAGGCAACGGAGCTATATTCCGACGGTTTCGAGTCATCGGATGACGACTACACAGTCGTCATGAGCCGCAATGCAAAAAGAAGACTGCTACGAACATCGTCGTCGACGAGTATATCCACCGTGCAGGCTACCGCGCAGCGTTGGCCACACACTATAATACTCTTCATGGCTGTGGACCCTTCAGCCAACCTACGGCGGCTTAACAGGCAAGTCCTCTCTGCATACCTCGAAGGACTCGCTCCAAATGAAATTAAAGACGTCAGGATCAACTCACGGAAGAATATTCTGGCAGTTGATGTTCTACACCGTAGTGCGCTGCAAAGCCTACAGAACATCTCGGAAATCGACAGAGTCACAGTTAAATCAGTGATCCCCACTGACTGTAAGGGCAGTGTTGGCGTCATTTATGACGTGGACATTTCCATTCCCGCTGACGATTTCCCAGTCTTGATAAAGCCAACTACAGACGACATCCTCATCAAGCACATCACAAGGCTTGGTCAGTCACGATGCCTGAAGATTGTTTTTGAGGGAGACAGTCTTCTCCAACACGTCAAAGTTGGCCACGTTCGCCATCAGGTCCGTCCATACATACCGAAGCCCCTACAATGCTTCAGATGCTTCAAGATGGGACATGTCAAAGGAGTATGTACCAGCAATGTTGTGTGCCCGCGTTGTGCCGAACCTCGTTCAGAAGACACCTGCCACGCAACTGCGTTCAAATGCTCCAATTGCCACGGCGCTCATAAAGCGTCGTCTAAAGATTGCCCACGAGTGAGAAATGAACGCGCGGTGCTGAAACGCATGGTGCGCGACAATTCAACGCACAGAGAAGCCGCTGCTACTGTCAGGCGACGTCGGCGTCACCACAGAAGACCATCACGCAACGCGGCATCTGCCAATAGAGACCCGTCATCTCAAGCAAGAACTGACCCCTCATCGTCAAGCTCTGCGAAGACGAATACACCGAAAACAGAATCAGGGTCAAGACTCCCACCTCGTGAAGAGTGGCCATCACTTCCACAAACACAGCCTGTTTCAGAGGTGCATCGATCCCCGCCAACCTCGATGCCATCACGAACCACTGATGAAAAGACTACTGAGGATCGCCAAGTCATCAACATGTTGCAGACCCTTATGAGCGCAATGCGCATGCTCCTAAGAACATGAACACCCCATCAGCGCAGAGCGCACTCCAAGTGCTGGACACTTTGAGTCCGGTGCTTGCAGCTCTAAGGTATAACGATGGCCCGCAACATGTTATCCTTTCGCGAGGAGGTCAAGAACGCATCTGTCCATCAGTGGAATGCCAGAGGACTTAGGGTGCGTATGTCCGAGTTCCGGCAATATGTATTCACAAACCAGTTCTCTATAATTGTGATTTGTGAACCGAACCTCTCAGCCCAGATGAGACTGTCTGGATATGAGTGCTTTATGTCTTCTACCCACGGAGAGCGCAGCAAGGTCGTTGTGTTCATACGGCGCGACTTAACTTATGTTCATCACCCTGTACCCCCTGACGAAGAAAACCAGTACGTTTGCCTAACAGTAAAAAAACAAGAAGACCACATTCACCATCATCGGAGCCTACTTACATCCATCAAGTCGTCTAGACCGAGAGCGCTTGCGCGGAATTTTGAATTCGACTCTCCAGCCATGGGTGATAACTGGTGACTTCAATGCCCACCACTACTTATGGGGAAGCTCCAGGGTAAACACTAGAGGTAGACAGTTAGTGTCTTTCGCTTCTGAATGTGAACTTATCCTCGTGAATGACGGCAGCCCTACTTATCTGCGCGGATCGGCCTATAGCAGTTGCCTGGACCTCACTTTCGTCTCACGCTCGTTCACACGCAGAGTGCACTGATTTTCGGATTTGGAAACAAGGGGTAGTGACCACATCCCAACATACTTGAAGATTGACGGCTTTCCAAGTCTCAAGTCCTCCAGAGCCGTCCAGTGCACCGATTGGCAAAAATACAAGTTAATCATGGAAGACTATGTTGGCACCTCACCTTTCAACCTCGAGGACGCAATAAAGAGTGCCCTACAGTCAACGACGCGTTCGCTTCCGGTGAGCTCATCTCGCACTGATATGGACATTGATCTCGAGAAACTCCGAGCGATTCGTCGTCGTGCAGAACGACGTTATAGACGCACGAGGTCACTTGATGATCTGAGAGTGGCCAGACGCACACAAAAGAAAATACAGCATCACATGGACAAGTTGGACAAGCAACGATGGGTATCTTTTTGCGAGTCTTTGAATCCCAGAAAGCCTCTGTCACTAATCTGGCGAACTGTCCGGGGTCTTCGCACAGCCATTACTCAGCGCTACCCATTAAAATCTCTGGCACTTCACTTACGCTGCGAAGAGATTGATGTCGCAGATTCCTTCTGTCGAAGGATTGCCTGTGACTCAAATTCAACTGGGACAAAGACGCCCGATTTTTCTGTATCTTCACGTGATCCCCGAATGGAGATTTCGTTTTCAATGGACGAACTAAAAGCTGCGCTTGCTTTGTGTAGACGTTCTTCAGCGCCAGGACCTGACGGCATCACTTACCGTGCTCTGTGTCACCTAGGAGATCAAGCTCGGCAGTCACTCTTGCAGCTGTACAACGACTCCTGGCAAACTGGCATTGTTCCACAGGAATGGAAGTCAAGTCGTCTGGTTCCACTTCTCAAAGCCGGCAAGTCACCCTTGGACATTTCCTCTTACCGCCCGATTGCCCTCGCGAGCTCTGTGGGAAAAGTTATGGAAAGGATGATTTTAACGCGTCTGGAATGGTACTTAGAGTTCTACGACATATATCCAGATGCCATGTCGGGGTTTAGACGAGGTCGCTCGTCAATTGACAATGTAGTTGACTTGGTGACATATGTAGAACACCAGAAGGCCTGCAAACGGTTATCTGCTGCTCTGTTTCTTGACGTTAAAGGGGCCTACGACAATGTCACCCACGAAGCCATTCTCAGCGCACTAGAAGGAGTGGGACTCGGTGGCAGGATATATACGTGGGTTCAGAGCTACCTACAGAATAGATCATTTCACGTGCAGACAGAGAATGGCCCGACACACGAGTATTACTGCAGCCGAGGAGTCCCGCAAGGCGGAGTGCTAAGCCCGACGCTGTTCAACCTAACACTCATTGAACTAGTTGGCAAGCAACCAAGCAGTGTACGACTTTCCATTTATGCTGATGACATCTTGTGTGGACATCAGGTGTGACTCGACTTCAACTTCGCGCTCGACTTCAGAAGGCAGCATCAGTGACATCGTACCACTTACGCAAACAAGGGCTTGAAATCGCAAGTGAGAAGTGTGCAGTCGTGGCCTTCACTAGAAAATCTATGTCCGCTTACGGCATATCAATTAACGGGCAGTTGGTGACATGCAGCCGGAGTCACAGGTTCTTGGGAGTCGTAATCGACCGAAACCTGTCTTGGACACCCCACGTAAACTACGTGAAAAAGCGGCTGACTGCCATTTGTCACTTATTCAGGTTTCTTGCTGGGAAAAGTTGGGGAATGTCTGTCGAGTCTATGTTAAAGCTGTACAAGGTATTATTTACTGGATTCCTGCGGTATAGCCTACCTGTTATATCTAACACGTGCAAAACGAACCTGCGCACAATCCAAAATATTCAAGCCCAAGCGCTTAGGATATGCCTTGGTTTACCCCGCTGCGCATCGACAGCTGAAACAATTGCCATTGCACAGGACTACTCGATCATGACGCACATCACCATTGAAACGATGCGTACGTACCTCAGACAACATGCAAGGAATCCTTCCCACCACTTGGCAACCCTTGCTACAGAGAGGCCCCGCACGAAATTTAGTGCAATTGTCTGTGCTCATCGGGCGTCGTTTACGTCAGGTTTTACGCCTGCAGAGAAACTGGTGTATCCTCCGTGGTGCCTGACACTTCCACAAGTACGTGTTTCAATTCCAGGAATACAGAAAAAATCAAATTTGCCTTCATCAGCCCTAAAACAATTGAGCTTGAGCCATCTGCACGAAATGTACAACAACCACGTGCACATATACACCGATGGTTCAACCACAGCGTCTGGTTCTGGTGGTGCGGTGGTGATTCCAGCTAGAGGAATCACTCTGCGAATCAGGCTGTCACACGTCACTACGTCCACAGCGGCAGAACTTGCGGCTTTGCGTGGCGCCATAGAGTACATCAAATCCCAAAGACCGAGTAAATGGGCTGTGTTTTCCGACTCAAAACCAGCCCTACAGAGCATGCAGTCAGTCCTTCGACGAGGTTGCCATGAACAATTAACTTACGAAGTTGTCAAGCTCGTTCACCACGTCACAGAAACAGGCCACGAGGTCAAGTTTCAGTGGCTTCCTGGCCATTGTGGGATTAGTGGCATTGATTCCGCAGACAACGCGGCTCGCACGTCGCACCAAGAAGAACACACCCTTCCGATTCCTTTGTCAAGGACTGACGCTGCACAGCAACTTCGTCACCTGGCACGTAGTCTGAGTCTGCAGGAGTGGAACACCCCAAGCATAAGACATACGAGACTATACCAAATAAACCCTCGACTGGAACTTCGACCTCCATCCGGACTTCGTCGACGTGAAGCTTCACTTCTTTGTCACCTTTGGTTGGGGGTTGCCTTCACAAAAGCATATAGAAACCTCATCGGACTGACCGACAATGCGGAATGCGACGTCTGCTGCACCAAAGAGGACATCGACCATCTGATATGCCATTGCCCTCGATTTGCCTCTGAAAGACGGAAGCTTTCGGACACATTGCGACAATTGGACGATCGGCCACTCTCTGTGCAGATGCTACTAGAACACCGCCATCGCCTTTCATCGGCTCAAAAAGCAGTCAAAGCTGTCTTGTGCTTTTTGAGGACTACAGGCCTATGTGACCAACTTTAACTTTTGTGTAGTGCCACCACTGTATACGCGCCAGCTGATTGACTGCCAATCCTCCTTTTTTTCTCTCTTTCTCTTCTCTTTCCTCTCTCTCTCATCTTTATGCCCCCTTCCTATTCCGCCAGCGTAGGGTAGCAAACCGGGCATGTGCCTGGTTAACCTCCCTGCCTTCCCTCTTGTTGTTTACCCCCCTGGGACGCTAAATCCCACATATCAATGCATTACTTATGGTTCCTTATAGAGCCCCTAAACTACACCAAGTTCAAAGGTGAGAGGGTACTTTTCTTCAAGTGCTCCTTCGCCCTCTCCACTTGTTTATTCATAAAACACGTAGAATGTGAGCACTAACTTCGAGCCAATCTGTTGTTTGACAACACGATGTTATCTCCACTCGCGCTGTTACAAATGCAGAAAATGAAGTGAAATCAGTTTATTTTGCACAAGAGTCATGCCTTACAAGGCAAAACGGGCATGCGACTGCACGGAAAAGCAGGGTACAGGATACAATTCACAAAACATCTCTCGTATGTTGACCAATCGGGAGCCTATTTTATTTTGACGTACCGTGAACAAACAGCTGGCGCCAAGAACAGTGCCGCAAAGACTGGAAATGCTGGTAGTGAATAACGTACTCGTTCTTTGTATTATCAGAGGTTATTTAGAGGCCCTTGGAGATGAACTTACATTTAAGTAGGCGGGTGTTATTGCATTTATGCGTCCGCATTACAATTCGGCCGCTATGACCGGCAATCAAACCCGCTTTTTCGAGCTTATCATCGTCACACCTTATCCCTTATCACGGAGGGCTCCTCATTCGGCGTTACAACCATGTAAGCAATTGAATGATGTCTTTTGTCCATATGTGTCGGTGGGCTTGCAAAAGGTCCATTTTAACTCCTCATGCCACTCAAGCACTTGCACCCCGCCATGGCCACGCCAACACCAGTTCGTATTCCCCGAGACAAGATCGTGCTAACGCCCATGCTTGTGTCCTATTGAATGCTTGAAAACGACGTGCCGAGTCTGCAATGGTAACGTATTTGCCTAACTGCCCTGGTGGCAAAAATCGATTTAGCTTATACGCAAGTGAAGCTGCAATAGTTTTGTAAACCGCAGTAATGTTCCACAGTTCTTCAATTGCGCAAAACGATTCAAGATGCCGAGATGAATATTACACGCTGGTCAATAGGCAAAGTTGTATTCAGCTCGTCTGGTTGTTTTGTATGTAATGACATTGGACCAGCGGAAGTGAATAAACAAACAGAAAAATTGGCCGCGTGCCTGTGGTCTTCATTGCAAATGTCCTCGAAAGATGATAGCCTTCTGCCGGCCGTACTGCATAAGTCCTGGTCTCATCCGCGGTGACCCGCGATGCTGTTCTCGTACCATTTTCTTCCTGGCATGATAAACGCAACGGAGGTTTATTTGAATTGATTTCATTTTACCGCATTATCACTGCCGGCATTCCATTTCAGCGGCATGTCTGCTGTGTTTTGGCTGCGTGAGGAACTGTACAGAATGATAGCTTGCAAAGAAGAACCATTTGTGGGACATGAATCTATTTTATTGCGTAGAATGGGCGATGGCTGTAGGCATGTATATCTACTGGTGCACCGAATTAGACGCCTGCCGAAGTAGGCAGAGTGTTTTTCGTGCATAGCCTCGCATTTTCCGCGGAGCGTAAAAACCACAATAGCAGTACTAGAGGTTCAATTCTAAAGACCCCATAGGGTCTTTAGAATTGCATATAGGCATATTTTCTAGTAAAGTAACACACTATCTAATACTTACGTATCGATGTTGTGCCTCATATGTGCGTAATATTTGCTGTTTGATCGACAATGTTCATAAGTATGAACGCATCTGCGAGTTCAAGATGGCTGGGCTTCAAGTAAGTGCTTAACAATTAGCCGGGTGGCTGACAGACCGGCCAACCAAAATGTCTGCGTTTAAGAATCCCAATAAAGACTCTCGTCTTTAAAAGGGAACAGGGCAAAAGCAAAATTGATGCATCAGATATCCGAGTCAATATACTGGAGTATATAGGGAAACTAAGCAGAATACAAACGGAAGCTCTGAGACAGAAAGATAGAAACTACCACATTATATCAGATAATATTAGATATAAAACGTATACGTAAAAAGAAAGACAGGCTAGGGGGCTACTTCTCTCCACCCCGATTCAAATGGGCTGCCAATGCAGATCATCATAAGATTTATCCTTATGGAGTGGAAAGAGAGTGTCGAATCGAGGATCGTTTGAAATTACGGAGTTAAATGGCCGGATCCTCACTTCCGTAAAATGCTTTGCCCGGTCAGCCACACGGCAGCTGTCATGAGACGGAATTTCCTCGTCTATTCTGCTTCTCTAAAAAAGGCGCGCAAGTGCCTTTGGCTTATGCTCTTGATGTCGACGATCGGGACGGACTCTCTCTCTCTCTCTCTCTCTCTCTCTATATATATATATATATATATATATATATATATATATATTCTAAACGAAAATGCCGAGTAAACTGGATCATATTGGACGGCGTGACAGTGACAGGACGGCACCTTTCGCAGCTGCCTTGATAACATTTCAAACACGTCGCTGGTGTGCCCTTTACCACCGGCAAAGCTTTTTCGCTTGCTTTTGCAGCTTCCAGCAGTTGGAGTTTCCTCTTATTTTGCAACGTCGAAGAATGGCGGCCTTTATATATATATATATATATATATATATATATATATATATATATATATATATATATATGTGTGTGTGTGTGTGTGTGTGTGTGTGTGTGTGTGTGTGTGTGTGTGTGTGTGTGTGTGTGTGTGTGTGTGTGTGTGTGTGTGTGTGTGTGTGTGTGTGTGTGTGTGTGTGTGTGTGTGTGAAAGTAGATGCGCTTTCACATCACAACTGTTTATTGTGCCGACGTTTCGACGGGAACACCGTCTTTTTCAAGGCATAATATTATTTATACATGTTCCGTGTCTTTTTATAGCCTGTCGAGACAGGAGGGAAGGGTTCAAAAGAGAGAGAAAGAGGGGAAAAAAAGAAACAGCAAAACGGGAGGACAAACAATAAATAAAATATAGAGAATCTAGGAGAAGAAGCAAGACCGACACGGCGTAATTAGAAAGGGGCAGCATTTCAACAGAGTAGGGCAGAGGTAGTTGAGCAATGTCATCATTGTCAACAATACTTCCCCGCACCCACTCTTCCCCAAGTTGGCAGGGAGCCGCCGTTCTTGTATTTCACCTTTCCGTGTAGTCCGCTGGCGGCTCGTTCCTCTTTGAAGTCTATGACAAGTTAATGGGGAGGGCTTAAGCGCTTTGAGTGCGTGCTGGTGGCGTCAGGAGGAACGAAAAAGCCGGTGATTGAGGCACCGCCATCGATATTCATTATATGCATTGGCTCCTTGTCAGTGAAGGAACAGAATGTGCGTTAAAAATTAAAGAAGGAAAAAAAAAGAACAGAGGGGGGGGGAGACTGTACGACATCCGGGACAGTCACCACACAGTTGCGGCTCACTGCGAAGACATGCGCGCATGTATGAAAAAGTTAACGAAACCACCTGCCTGTCAGCTCCTTGTCAGTGAAGGAACAGAATGTGCGTTAAAACTTAAAGAAGAGAGAAAAAAAAAGGGGGGGGGGACCGTACGACATCCAGGACCACTTATCTGTGCGTTCCGGCTGTGCTTGATGAGGCAAATCATTTCTATGTTGTCAGAGGCATAGGCCAAAAGCTTTGTTAGCGGGTAATATTATTGTCGTAAAGAAGCCGGACTGATTAGAGAGAAGCGTTGCGTCTTTTAGCGGTCGTAACGCAGACAGAGTGCCTGGGTGTTCATTTATTCCGTATTTTATCGTGTTAAATTTGTAGATAAAATAAGATTCCCGTTGTTCCCGTTCTCTGATTGTTCGAAAGTTGTTTTCTAGTAGTGTAACCCTGATGTCATCAAAGCTGTGGTCTTTTAATGTGCAGTGTTTTGAAAGTGGAAGGCCTGGCAGAGATCGTACATGTGCCCGATGGTTGTTGAATCTAATTCTAAACGGAGTGTCTGTCTGGCCCACGTATTGCTTGTTACAAACCCCACATTCCAGGAGGTATATTACGTTGTCTGAGTCACAGTCTAGTGCACCTCTTATCCTGTGCTTAAAATCCGAGTGGGTGCTTTTCGCCACTGTCGTTGTCTGCATGTGTTTGCATACCTTGCATCTGCTTTTTCTGCAAGGGTGACACACAATTTGAGGTTTCACCTATCTTTGAATTCATTAAATGATCCTTTATATTTTTCCGCCTTCTGTATACAACACAAGGAGGAGAAGTGAGAATTTTGTATAGTCGCACGCTCTGTTCCAATATGTTAAAGTGTTTTCTTAGGACCTTGTTTATGTTCGGTGGGTTGCTCGTGAAAGTTAATAGCAAGTTTTTGTTGCGGTGTTGGTCGGCGTTTCTCTGGTGGTTGAGAAGAATCTGGCGGCCCAGATTTTCAGCTTTTTTGATGGCGTCATCGATGATAGCTGGCGGGTATTCTTGATATATATATATATATATATATATTAATATATATATATATATATATATATATATATATATATATATATATATATATATATATATAATGCAATGTTTTTAGATCTAAGAGACAATAATGCCAAGGAAAGTATAGTAGAAGTTATTAGACCGAATTGTAATGTAAATGTGAATAAAAAAATGTGGGTGAAAATATAACTTACCGTTGACAAGAACCGAATCTGGAACCTTCGAATAACGCGTTCGATGCTCTACCACTGAGCTACCGCGGCGGCTATTCTCCCAGCCACATTATTGCGTTTATATGTGAATTTAAAAGTGGGAATGTCATTCAGCGCTATCAGTAGCCATGACGACGAGTGACGAGCGTGGCACAAGCTTTGTGAGCCTGTATGGCGTCACGTAGCACGCGAACTTATTACGAGCTGGCAGCTGACCAATAGTCTCTCGTATACAACCTAAGGCACCAAGTCTGCCAGTACGAGACTGTCGTTAATGAATAAGGGAAAGAAGTGCATAGTTAAGGGCTCGTTTTTCTGTGTTTTGACACAACATTAATGACATCTAACAGACATTAATGCCAAGGAAAGTATAGGCGAACTTATTAGATCGAATTGTAACGTAAATGTCAAGAAAGAAAAGTGGGTGAAAAAATGGAAAGATAACTTGCCATGGGCAGGAACCAAACTTGCGACTTTCGACCTTATATATATATATAGGTCGCAGGTTCGGTTCCTGCTCACGGCAAGTTATCTTTTCACTTTTCACCCACTTTTCTTTCTTCACACACACACACACACACACACACACACACACACATATATATATATATATATATATATATATATATATATATATATTGTGTGTGTGTGTGTGTGTGTGTGTGTGTGCTTGAGCCAAGTATCAATTTCATCTCTCAAACGTCGCAACGATGCCTCACTTGCGCTCACTGGACGCACAGTCTGTTTAAACCATTCTACTCTCTATATAGGGCTCAAACGGGCGACTACACTCTTAGTCTTGCGCTCACTGGACGCACAGTCTGTTTAAACCATTCTACTTTCTATATAGGGCTCCAACGGGCGACTACACTCTTAGTCATGTCTTGTCTGGAATACACGCCTGCAGGAAGGAAATGCAGTCAAATAATAACCGCTTCTATTCAGTTTTTTACACGGCTCCATAGCTTGGTCCCAGTGGAAGCGGCCATATATTTTAAATGGCATTCAGAATAGCCATGACAAAAATTATCCGCGGTTCTAAGTCAATTTTTCCTCAGATAGGTACGCTCTACCGTAACACGAGACAGCCCGTAAGCAGCCTGTCTGTAGGCGGCCCTGACGAGTTCGCGGAAGAAAAATAAATCTTTATGCCTTCACTGCACTGCCTCGCCAGTATGCCTGTACAAATTATTATTACTAGTAATTAGAAATCGTACATTAGCACATTTGCTCAAATCTGTGACCTAACCATAGAAATCACACACATCACTGGAATCAAACTCGATACCGTATGCATTCAAAGCAGACACCTTACCCATTGCACCACAGTGCTATCACATGCAAACGCTTTTTTTTTGCAGGGGTATACAATTGCAAAGTGGTTTGCAAACCATTGACAGAAGTTTAATTTCTATTTTTTGCCATATGTATGTGTTGGACCGCGTATTAGGTCAGCGATTAGTTTGGGACTTCATGAACTTGACACAACCGCGGTAAAGGCCTTCGGCTATGATTTCGGTACGTACATGGTGTGCCGGGACACACGAACAATTAACGTGGGCTTGTGCGTCATTTTACAGTTTTTCTTTAAACTGTAGGCGTATCGCACAACAAAAATTTACGGACAACAGCGTGACCAGGATATCGTCAGCTCTCGAAACCCACGTATGTGTCTCAAAAGTGCGTGTGCTGTGGGAAATTTGTTTTTTGAGGTATGCGCGTGTCAGTGACAGTAGCCCATTTTCAGCTGTTTGAAAACCATCTTCATTTGCACGTTATAACGTTACATAAGTACTACAGCGTGCCTACACTAACATTCAGATTTCGTGTGCATGAACTATCGCGTGCTGCACGCTTGGGATACAGCACCATTTTATTATTTCGAAGAACATCTTTTTCAGCAATATCATTTGTGGGCGCTATATCACGATATTGGTGGCTATTGCAGTCTTTAACTGTCCTTATATATTGGGAGTGGCTACCCTTGCTTTTATTCAGCATCACACCACTGTTTCATTGAATGCCGAAATGTGCGCCAATGTCAAGTATGGCGTCCACAAATTAGTGACGGAGGCTCCCTCCAAATGAATAGTTAGTTCTTCACGACATCCTTCTCACAAACGTCTGCAAGCAGTTGGGGTCAAGAGATGGTGCAGAATGAACTTGAACATGTTTATTGTTAATACATGCCCCAAAAATGACCGCTGCCCTTTAGAAAACGAAACTTTTTTATAGATGGTACATTATTTCCACAGTAGTACACAGGTAGGCCTTATTTTAGTTCAATGTTACAAATGCCTTGCTAGAATACGAGAACTGTAGCAGATATTCAAGAGGGAGAAAATGTCGTTCACATATGCTCTCCAGCTGTCTTCTGGACCTTGTTGTTCAAGTTTATTATGCGATTCCGCAACCATAAATAAAACATCAAACCACCAATTTTCAATGTTGATCACTTTCTGCCTCACTACCTTCCGTTTATTCCTTTAGAGAAATGCTTTTCAAACACTATCTGTTTAATTGTTTGGTAGAACACGAGCAATAACATTTACAGGCCAGTGTAGAAGTTAGCTGTTGTGCACGCACAAGTACTCTTTTTTTTACAGTGCATGACAAATGTCGTACACCTTGACAACTGATGAAAGGAATGTTGTTCGTACTCTTTTATTAGACTCAAACAGTAACACTGGGACTGTGCTAGTCCCAGTGTTTGCCCGAATGTGGGGCGACGTATGACATCCTTAAAAATGTGTACCGTGAGGCACTCGGCACTGGACAGTGTTGCCATCGTAGACAATCTTGTAAAAAAGGTGGGCCAATAACTATTGCTGCTTCGCCAGAAAAGTGTTTCTGAAAAGGATACCAAACGAAGAATCAGGATTTTAGCATTTATGAGACTGAATGTTTTACTGAAAACTTTGGCTCGACTTTTTTTACTGCACAGTTTTTTTTCATTTTCACAGAGACTTAACAAAATGAAAAATTGAGGTGCTCCTTGCGGACATTTCATGCAGAGTTTGGCACTTAGTGAGCAAAGCGTAGAGTATGCTGTTGTCTTTGTGATATGTAGATAGCTATGGCAAAGAAAAAACAGTGCAGTTAACTAGTGCATGTTTTTTACCATGTTAACGCAAGCGAAATTAACAATAGACGATGGCTGTTGCGCATTGCTGATCAGTGTTTTGATTGATTGATTTGTGGGCTTTAACGTCCCAAAACCACCATATGATTATGAGAGACGCCGTAGGGGAGGACTCCGGAAATTTTGACCACCTGGGGTTTTTTAACGTGCACCCAAATCTGAGCACAGGGGCCTACGACATTTCCGCCTCCATCGGAAATGCAGCCGCCGCAGCCGGGATTTGATCCTGCGACCTGCGGGTCAGCAGCCGAGTACCTTCGCCACTAGACCACCGCGGCAGCGCCTGATCAGTGTTTTATGAAGGTGATTCTGTAAAAGATAAATTCATCAATCCTGAAAACTTACTGCAAGTTCTACTGAGTAGCCTAAATAAATCTCGGGCTAGTATATACAAAACACATATTCGACACATAAGGCATACCAAAATGAACAGTCTTGATTTTTTACTGCGCATTTAAATCAAACTCTGCGAATGCATTTCAGAACCTAAATATTTCTGTCAGTGCTTCACTCCCACCTGGCGAAGCCTATCAAGGTGTAAATAAAACCTGCCTTTGAGCCTCATGGCGCGTAGATGGCTGTTCAAAGCATGTTAGTACGGCCTTCACAGTAACACGGTCGCTGGATAATTGTTTTCGTTTTTTTTATGCAGTGACTGTGACCGCAGTCTTCCCAAGTGCATGAGGCACCTCGAATTGTTGCTGTGTGCCTTTAAAGCCCTTTCTTTATTTTTGCTTTTTATTGTACTTTCACCGCGACGAATTGTGCAAACGTCACCCGCAAGCGTCCGAGCAACTATGCGGACGAGCAAACAGAACACAGAAGCATTACATACCATTCCATTCTCAGACTTCGTCAAGCGTGCAGCATCATCTAGCTTAGTAGTCACAGCGGCAAGCTCACTCGAGGCTCGATACCTTCACTAAACGAACTCTCTTGCAGTATACGCTCAGTTCTATTGCCTTCGCAAAGCACTGTTCACGTCCTGTAGAGATCATGGTCAAGCTGCTAGTACAAAGCATGGACACATTCTTGACACCACCGAGTGATTCTGAAACAATTATTACGAGACAGCACGATAGAACAGCGTCGCTAAAAGTAAGAGTGAACGCGTGTGCGTCAGCTAATGGCGGTTCCGGGGGCCGGGGCTGGCAGACGGCGGCGTGGGCCACCACACTGGAAGGACTGTTCCTAACAAACGCAGAACAGGACTTCACCTTTCGCCATGGTAGAGAAAATGTGGATCACACGTTGTCGTACGAATTTCGCCGATTGGA
The DNA here is from genome assembly GCA_013436015.1 of Rhipicephalus annulatus. NCBI lineage: Eukaryota > Metazoa > Arthropoda > Arachnida > Ixodida > Ixodidae > Rhipicephalus > Rhipicephalus annulatus. Next base: position 129,784 of record WOVY01003737.1, on the reverse strand, counting down.
AACTCATCGAATCCCCGCCAAGTGCTTCACCATCCTCCACTGACCGCACACATTGGAAATTCGCAGCATGGACGTACGTTCGTTACCCACGCAAGCCTTCTATGTCTCGCACGACCATGTCGTCTGCGAGGTACTTCTTCTGTGCTTCACGAAGCATGGATGGAAACTGCCGTCGAACTGCCAGAACGCAAGTGCAGCAGCCTCCAAATACGGTCAAACCACCGAGCAGCTGAAGTCGCCATTTATGAACGCTTCGACAGGATAACGCTTTTACCGCGCAGCATTCTATACCAACTCAACTTACTGCCCCAAGTGACTTTTTATGATGCATGTGCCATCAAAACATCACACGGCTTCATCGTCGCAGCAGTCAACATCACGCCGGGAACCTTGCGGAATGACATCATTAAGTTCTTGCCCCACAACTTCAGTGGGGTGTGCCAAGAGGATGCGCCGGTGATAGTCACAGGAGACTTCAACGTGAATATGCTTCGATTAGAAAATGAGTGGCTTGCCCCGCCGCGGTGGTCTAATGGCTATGGTGCTTGGCTGCAGACCCGCAGATGGCGGGATTGAATCCTGACTGCGGCAGCTCCATTTCCGATGGAGGCGGAAATGTTGTAGGTCCATGTGCTCAGATTTGGGTGCACGTTAAAAAACCACAGGTGGTCGACATCTTCTGAGTTCTCCACTACGGCGACTCTCATAATCATATGGTGGTTTTGAGACGTTAAGCCCCACATATAATCTTCAAGATGAGTGGCTTGTGGCGTTTCTCACCACCGAACTTGGACTTCACCTGTTGTCTCACGTCACACAGCCAACTACACGCAACAACACAATCCTACATAAATTGTGTTCAGAAACAGTGTTGCATAACGAGTGCACTGCGTGCCAACACACTTCAGTGACCACAAAGGGGTCGTCACTGTCATCGAGTGAAGCGGGTTTCATTTATATTCACCAGTGTTTCTTTAAAATAATATATTTGCTGTCTATCAGCCGTCATGCATACACTGCGGAATCAGGGCGTAGATGAAGTATATATAAATATTCTGGAAGAAATCTACAGGGGATCAACTGCTACCATAGTGCTTCATAAAGAAAGCAACAGAATACCAATCAAGAAGGGTGTAAGGCAGGGGGACACAATTTCCCCAATGCTATTTACCGCGTGCTTACAGGAGGTTTTCAGAAGCCTAGAATGGGAACAGTTAGGGATAAGAGTCAATGGAGAATACCTTAGTAACCTGCGCTTCGCCGATGACATTGGATTGCTGAGTAACTCGGGGGACGAATTGCAACTCATGATTATGGAGTTAGACAAGGAGAGCAGAAAAGTGGGTCTTAAAATTAATCTGCAGAAAACGAAAGTAATGTACAACAACCTCGGCAAGGAGCAACGCTTCGAGATAGGTAACAGTGCACTTGAAGTTGTAAAAGACTATGTCTACTTAGGGCAGGTAATAACCGCAGAGCCGAACCATGAGATCGAAGTAACTAGAAGAATAAGAATGGGGTGGAGCACATTCGGCAAGCACTCTCAAATTATGACAGGTAGATTGCCACTATCCCTCAAGAGGAAGGTATATAACAGCTGTATCTTGCCGGTACTTAGCTACGGAGCAGAAACCTGGAGACTTACAAAGAGGGTTCAGCTTAAATTGAGGACGACGCAGCGAGCAATGGAAAGAAAAATGGTAGGTGTAACCTTAAGAGACAAGAAGAGAGCAGATTGGATTAGGGAACAAACGGGGGTTAGGGATATCATAGCTGAAATCAAGAAGAAGAAATGGACATGGGCAGGGCATGTAGCGCGTAGACAGGATAACCGCTGGTCATTAAGGGTAACTGACTGGATTCCCAGAGAAGGGAAGCGGGTCAGGGGGAGACAGAAGGTTAGGTGGGCAGATGAGATTAAGAAGTTTGCGGGTATAAATTGGCAGCAGCAAGCACAGGACCGGGTTAACTGGCGGAACATGGGAGAGGCCTTTGTCCTGCAGTGGACGTAGTCAGGCTGATGATGATGATGATGATGATGATGATGATTTGCTGTCTTTGATTCATAAGCGTTATAAATACGTAATTTATTTCGCCATATGGGTCTTGCATTACTATCATACAGAGTGCACCTGAGGGAGGACCTCGCCGCACATAGATGCTCTCTATACGTAAAAAAATGGCAGCATATCCACGAAGTGAATGATGGAGAGTGGGGCGAAGCATCCGTCCATCCATTCGGTCTTGCTTGCGTCCGTCCGTGCGTCCATCTGTGTGACCGTCCGTGTGTCCATTCGCCCGTCCGTGCGTGCGTCTGTTCGTGCGTCCGCACGTCCATCTGTGCGCCCATCCCTGCGTTCGTCCATGCATCCGTCCTGCGTCCGTCCATGCATCTGTCTGTGTGTCTGTTCGTCCATCTAGTCAACACTCCAAGTACCACAATCTCGCATCTTTTCATCATATCCTGTCTGTGTGACCGTCTGTGCGTCCATCCACCCGTCCGTGCGTGCGTCTGTTCGTGCGTCCGCACGTCCATCTGTGCGTTCGTCCCTGCGTTTGTCCATGCATCCGCCCCTGCGTCCATCCATGCGTCCATCCGTCGGTGCAGCCATCCGTGAGTCGGTCCATGCATCTGTCTGTGGGTCCGTTCGTCCATCTATTCTACACTCCAAGTACCACCATCTCGCATCTTTTCATCATATATTCCGCATATGCACCGCCATCCAGCGGACATTCCTAGGACTAAACGAGAGGTGGCACACGCACACTTTCTTACGGCTTGCGCTTCGTGTCTACTTCCCACCTTTAACCACCTCGAGTTCATGGTATATACTAGTTCACTGTATTCATGGCACTGCGGCCCAACGCTCGCTAAACTTTCCTAAAACCAAGGACGTTATGCCCAGCAAGTATAACGTAGCACCCCTTTCTTGTCAGATAGTGCTCAATGGACATGCCAATGGCTGCTAAGGGCGAATGAGAGACAGGAGAATTCGGCTTTTAGTTAACGCGCACGCTGCGAATTTTTTATTGTTCAACAACGCACAGAAGAAATTTCTCACCGGCACCACCTTGGAGGTCAAAATGTAAGACTGGTTACGTGCCACGACTACTACTATGACTGCGAGGGACGAACGGGTGCCGCTATAAGGAGCTTCGCCCCTAAAAACTACTGCCAGTGGTGACACATGACGCATGTTTCTTAGTAACAGCATGCGCTTCGCACGGGGAGGCGCTTCTCATCAACGCCATCGCTACGCACGAGCCTTGTTGTGGTCATCTACTGTGACCGCGCTACAGGAAACTTGGTGCTTAGCAAGCTTATGTTTACTAGAATTGATGTTGCTCCTAAAAATACTAGCCTTGCTTCGTAAAACATACGAATATGTCGCTATTGCAATCATTGTTTCGCCCTTTTGGTGAAACTGTAACATTTAGGAGCGAAGCTCCTTATGTCGTGGCTTGTGCGTCCCCGTTGTGGGTAACAACCTCTCGTTAATTCATGAACCGGCCATAGAAGGCGGTTCTTGTACTATACACTGAAAAATGCAAATGGTACGAAACTAGAGGGCGTTGCTTGTGAAAAAGAAGAATTGACCTCACACGTGCGGAAGGAGAGAGAGACGATCGCACGACTACGATCGCGTGTTCTTCAGTGGTGAAGTACGCCAGGAGGCCATAGAGGGGCGCTCTATAGTACAATGAAATCGCCGTTTTGGCGCGCGCGTGCATGCAGGCGCTCGGCAACGGAGGATGGATAAGGCTGCTGAGCGGCGTGCGCACAGGGTGGCGGTGGCAGGTGCTAGAAGAAGGGACCACGACGTGTGGGCGCGCGAAGCAGAAGCGTGCTGTGAAGGACGGTACGACAACGGGAGGCCGAAGCAGCGAGGCAGCGGCGTGCGGACCCAGCTTTGCCCCACTTTCCATCATTCACCCCGTGGATATATGCTGTCACTTTTTCCTTCTTCCGCGCCTGCACTCCCCGTGCATGCGTCGTGAAGCTTTCATTCGCGCGCCGCTTCTTCAACACATCTGTAAGCAGTGCTCCTGCGCCGCGTGGCTGTCACGGCTATTTGTTCTCGCTGGGCTGCCTACAAACAGGATTTTAGCCAGTACGTAGGAGTGTGCCACCTCTATGCCGCTCGTTATAGGGGCCCCTGATTGAGACTGTACCCTAAAGCATTTTTATATACTACAAGAAGGGTTAGATAAGTGATGCAAGGAAATGCAAGTGGGCTGGAACATCATGTAAAGTTTCCCGCCAATAAAAAATCCAGCTTTCATGGACCTCGGCGTTTAGTTCGCCTGTATTCCGCCACGTGTCGAATGACCTTTATCTTTTTGAACCTTGTGTGATTCGAAGAAATTCGTCGTGGCGAGACAGAAAACAAAAATCAAAAGAATAAAGGTCAAGACTTAGCTTCGTTCGCCGCCGTTCATCGTCGGCGGCGACAGAGATAAGACGAGCAAGTTCCAAAGTTTAAAAAGGCCAGTCGTTCCCACATCCTGATTGATCTATATGTGGGGTTTAACGTCTCAAAACCACCACCTGATTAATAGAGAGGCCGTAGTGGAGGGCTCCAGAAATATTGAGCCCCTGGGGTTCTTTAACGTGCACCCAAACCTGAGCACGCAGGCCTACAACCTTTTCGCCTCCATTGAAAATTCAGCCGCCGCATCTGGAATGTGATCCTGCAACCTGGGCGTCAGCAGCCAAATACCTTAGCCACTAGGCCACCGCGGTGGCGCATTCCCACATTCTATGGCAGCGAATTGTGCCACGTATCAAAAAAAAACGCTGCAGGACTACAACGGGAATTTCTAAAAGGCAGCCAAACGTATTCTTCTTTTTGTCTTCTAGGGAGTATCGGTGATATGCCCACCGTTTGTCTGGTTCGCGACTTGATAACGAACAATGATCATGTTGGCACGGCAGCGGCTTCAAGCAAAATTAGGATTAGCTGTGCATATATAGCTTAACTAATGTAACCGTAGGCAAGCCTTATAAAACCATGTTGAACATTGTAAAAGCTAATTGCCTACACATAACTAAGCTAATGAAATCACACCGTAATAAACCCTATTTAAGCTAAGATTCTTGTATGCCTAGTCATGGCACGCAAGATGTGTGGAGCGTTGTCTAATACTAGTTAAGACTGAGCTTAACTATAGTTCTAAACTGGTAAATTAGCTAATGAAGCTTAAGTTAAAATAATAAACAACCTAATCGAGACCAAGCATCAAATATGCAAATTAGGCCAATTGCTTATCTAGAGAAATAAGGTGCTTTTTGCTACGATTGCGAAAAAATTCTCAATGAAACCCCATCGATACCTAGCTGATACTCGTGGATCGCAATGTGATTGCATGAACATTTTGTGCATGGGCGTGTGAGTTAATGTGTGCCTAGTCACACCTAGACAAGCCAGTGCCAACTAGCTTTGCCCTGCCGCACCTTGCACGACTCGGCGAGAGCTGAGCAGTTTTTTTCCAATATCGAAAGGCTCCGCCAATGGCAGATCTTGAAGAGGTTGCCATACGTTTAATGGCTTAAGAGTTGAATGGTGGCACTTCGCTATGTTGAGCTTTAGGTTACTTAGCTTGTTGCGTAGGTTAAGTTTTCGTTCCCGTGTTTTCCGAGCGTTCGTCTACTACTTAGTATCCTCTGGCTGCACAGAAAGTGGATATACTTCTTGTAGTGTTTGTAGGTGGTCTTGAGCCCAAAAATGCGATATGAATGTGAGATGCCGCAGTGGAGGGCTCAATAGTTCAACGATAGTTCAACAATGTGGGGTTAATGCGCTTCTAAATCTAACACACAGGTGTCTAGCAGGTTGCGTTCATCGAAATGTGGCTGTGAACTCGGTCCCGCAAAATAACACGGTGTTGCCTAACATATGGCTCAAAGTAAAAAGTACCACCGCTGTGGCCGCTTTATGAGGACGGTCGAAATTCTTGAGTCCCGTGCGCCTAAATAAGGTGCCCCTTGAAGCATTCTAAGTTGTTGAAATTTTCGGAGACTGCTACAGCATCTCTGATAATTCTATGGTCGTTTTGAAAAGTTGACCCCCCCAACCCCGAATACTGTGGTTATTGAAGTACAAACAGTCCAAGGCTATCGTTCTAGAAGGAGTTGGCTCATGGTACACACTAGTTGGTGCATATAGCACACGTGATCACACACGTGTTAACTACCGGTCTCTTCACTTTGTGCATCAAAGTGCTAAACGAAACAAAAACCACTACCAAAATAACGTCATTTTAATGTTCGCTGGTACTTGATTTCTTTATTAAACTAGAGGTAATACTAAAAATATCTGGGGTTTTACATGCCAGTTTACGATGCGATTACGAGGCCCACCAGAAAGAACTATAGAAATTTCGACCTCCTGATATTTTTCAAAGTGCACTGACATCACACAGTACACGGTCCTCTACCGTTTCACCTCCATCGAATAGCGACCGCTGCAGCTGGTACCGAAGCTACACCTTTCGGGTCACAAGCCCCCGATCGCTGTAGCCGCTCTATCATCGCAGCGGTATATCAACAGTGTTTCCACAGCCACCATAGTGCTCCACGAAAAAAATGAATTAAAATGTTTAATTAGGAATAACACAAAGAAGAGGGATATAGATATACATATACGATTTCTCCAATGTTATTCTCCGCATTTCTACATGAGGTTTTTCCGAGCGTTGGATTGCGAACAGCATGCGATAACAGTTATTGGAGTGTAACTCAGCAAACTGCACTTCTCTCATGACTTTTGCCATGTTGAGCAACTCGGGGTAACTATTGCAAATCATAAAACTGACTTAGGCAGGGAAAGAAGCACCGCGGGTCTGAAAATTAATATGCGGGAAAGTGCTGTTGAACTGCTTTGAAAGGAAACAGTGGTTTGCGTTACCAATAGAGACCTATTAGTAGTAAAGGGATACGTCTATTTAGAAAGGGTTATGATCACATACGCGAATCATGAAAATGAAGTAACTAAACGAATGAGATTGTTGTGGTGTAGATTTGGCACTTCATCTGACATAATTAATGGCAGTTTCTTTCAGAAGAAAAGGTTATAACAGCTGCATTTTACCGGTATACTAGAAGAAAGATGAAGGTTTACTAAAAGGCGAAAAGTTGAGTTGAGTTGAATAAACTTTATTTGTCCAACGGCTGTTCCTGTGCCCGGGGCTAAGCTGCCAGGAACACATCGTTCGAGGAACATCTTCTGGAGTCTTCGGCGACGGCCCTGGCCCGCTGGACTGCCCACACCTGGTCTTCGAGGGTCTAACTGAGAAGGGCGGCTTGCCATTGCTCAGCAAGCCGCCCCATTTCGGTGGGTCCCTCAGTTGACGTCATCATTTCTCGTGGCCCATCTTCGTTGACCTTAAATTGATTACGGCACCACGTGCCATGAAAACATATATGATAGGTGTAAACTTATCATGGTCAAGAAGACAGCAGAGTAGTCGAGAGAACACATAACCATTAAAAATATCTTGGCCAAAATTAAGAATGCAGCGAGAAGGCCAGACAACTGGTGGCCATTTTAACAGAAGGCAAGCGCGAAAACGGGAGACAGAGCGTTAAACGCGCTGATTACATTCATAAGTTTCCGGGGTTAACGTGTGCGTAGTATGCACAAGGCTGGGCTGACTGGAGAAACGTGGCAGTGGGATGTACCCTACAATTATCATATTGATGTTGCTCACGATGGGGATGATGACGACCACCCAATTGTGAAACGAAAATGCGCAGGTTTTATTATATGATTGGTACACAGTTGCAATTTTTTTATTATTTACCGTATCATTATCGCGACCAAAAGCATGTCGAGAGGCCAATCAGGTTTTAGCTTTATCGTTTTTGGTGAATGCAACATGTGATTTGCCTTGCTTTCATTCATTGATTCATTCATTCATTCATTCATTCATTCGTTTGTTCGTTCGTCTCAAATGCACTCGAGTGCCTTGACGTACTATAGGGGAGTAGAGTACATGTGTGCAACAATTAGATAAATACTAATGGTTCAGCGAATACTTTCAATTATATTTAAAGGTTGGCTGCCATATATTGTACAACTTCAGCTCCTGAGCTGGCCTACGTGAAGAAATAGAAGTTGCTAGTAACCCGAAAATTGGAAAGTATAGTTGACTAACTAAGAAAAAATTGACTAGATTTTGTTCCTAACTAATTATGTTATCACCACATTTTCCATTCCCAAACTTTAGCCACATATTTCACAAGGTGGCTCAGCCTCGAACGAATTCCTATGATGCCACCAGTTTCGAGATATTATTTTTGAACGTCACAGAAGAACGCATTGTCATTCTAATTTTCTTCTTCAGAAAACGTTCTTTCATGTATAGAAGGCCAAAATTAAGTGACGACATGGTTCAACCCGACTCCATACAGACCTCAAGTAGCTGATTGGCGTGACCTGTTGGAATAGTGAAAAAAAAGAAAAAAAGGACGGCACCATTGCCAAATTTTTGCGTTATCTACGGCTTGCTGAACAAGGTCAAATGTATGGACATCCATATTCCTAGCCTCATATAGACGATGCTACATCGCCCAAGGATATAGTTTTTGTTCGTTCGTTGGACCAGCGCTCCGACTACTGGCGGTCCCGTTGCCTGAACTTGACAACTCCAGGATGGCGTTCATTACACTCAATCGCTTATAGGGATTCATGACACGTGATTCAGACTGTGCAACGAACTTGCAAATTTGGACGCATAATCATTATATTCTTCGTGGCTTCCAGTGGCAGATGAATCTTTGCTACCTGGATTGTGTTGTGATCTTTTTAGATGACTTTATGATGCACATGTATACAAAAAGGTCGAAGCTATCGTCACTAGCCTCAGCTTCAATGGCCTTGGCGCACGCAAACAGTTTATTCTGGGCTCTGGGTTCGTGCAAGATGGAGTTTTTCCGGATACCACGACACTTCGTGCTATTCACAAGAGTGGAAGCTTGGGCTAGTTGGTGCGTATTCATATTTGCAAGGTGTTTCAGCGCGCGAACAAAGGAAAAAAGGACAGGGTAGACAGAAAAAGCGCTGACTTCCAACTAACTTTATTTCGCAGAGTGGCAAGAATTTATACGTCTAAAAAGGAAGATTAAAGAGCATGAATCTGAGCCGTGGATTCGTGCTATTGCTGCATTTCATAAACTGATAATGAAATGGGTTGGCAACTTTCTGTGTCTTTAATTCTATTTTACACGTTTCATTCACAGCTTCCACACAATTAAAGCGAATTTGACTGACCTGCACAGCGGCCACGACTTTTGAGCGTGGTCACCACATGTGGCGATGTGTCCAGCAAACTCCACTGCATTCTTACATCGCTTCCAATCTTGTGAAATTTCTATCTCCTCGCCCCAAGTGAGACACAGAGAGTTAACTTTTACAGGAAAGTGGAGAGCGCCGCAAACGGAACAAGGACACAGACGGCGTCGGCTTCAGCACTGTGCTTGCCTTGCGTGAGTTTGACGAGTTTGTCGTAGCGCTTATGCCTCGTATGCACCTTCAAAAACACGCGCGAAAATACATATGTCTGTTTCAGCCCCGACTCCTACCTCTCCCCTTCACCGAAAAAAAAGTTCCAACTAGGGTGCTCGTGTACAATCAACCGCAAAAGTTTACGGGAAGTTAGATACACAACAACTGCGAATATTTGCTATATTAGTGCTTAGTGCTTGAAATCAAGCTGGTCACTGTATAAGTCAGAATGCCAAGTGCAGTGTGCAACATTTCTTTCAAAATTACATTCCCAGACAAAGCGTGAATTAGCTTTCGCGGACATTTTGTACCCCGCAAACTTATGCTGTTGATCGTATACATGTATGACGCGTTCCGACTCACCGTCACCGACATGTCTGTGGAGCGAAGCAGGAATTCCTTGACTGCTTACCTTGTGAACTTATTACGAGATGCAACGCTACCTATCATCCTTAAAAAAGTAAGTCATCCAAGACACTATTTCAATCTTGGCGACAGTTGCGGTATACCATCGCAACTACCTCTGTTACGGACACAAGTGGCTCTTATTCGGTGCCATCTACGTTAAGACATGTGCGCCTTCAACGCTGAAGCAGGATGCACGTACCGAACGAGCGAAGACTTGTACCGCTGCATCCACCAGTGGCGGAGCCAGGGGGGTTGGGGTTCAAAGCCTTCCCCACTCCAAAATTTTTCAATTTTGCTTCCGTATATATACACACGCACATGCAAACGCACGCAGAAACATACATAAAGTATGGTTGAGCCCCCCCCAAAAAAAAAGATGTTTGGTTACGCCGTTGTTGTCTACCACTGCAACTGTTGCGTCGCGCGCAGCGCTGCGAGAATTCCATTTGCCATTTCCCTGCTCCGCAATGACTACTGATGCCCTCTCAGACCTTTGGACTGCGCTGACGATAATTCATATGTTTTTCAATGCTCCTGCCACCATAAAATATATAATGAGTTTTCATCATTCACACGCTAAGCAGAGACTTCACCATCACCATCTGCATCGGCTAGCAATGTTACCTCTCATTTCACACCACTAACGACGTGCGCATAGTTACTATTCAGGGAAGGTAATGGGTCATCGCAGCACATCTCTCTCTGTTCAAACAAGGCATGGGGAAGATTTCGCCCCATGCCTTGTTTGAACAGAGAGAGATGAGGAAGGCGCCCCACCCCGTAGCGAATGTATGGAGCAAATTTTGCGCCCCTCCACTTAGCTTAGCACCTCCCTCGCAGGCATGCCAATGCACACCGCGTCATTCTACAGTACGGCGCAATACGGGAGCCGCTCATCGGCCGAAGGACGTGCATTTTTGTCGGACGTCGTCAAGCAGTTCTAGATATGCAAGGTTTTTCAACGGACCACCACATGTTACAATCATGAAACGAATGGTTCAATAGAAATATCTAATCGAACAGCAGATTATATGCTGACAATGTACGTCACTACCGATTACTAAGACTGGGACCATGTGATTCTCTTCATGGTGAATACGTCATCAATGCTACGCAGACCACCACTAAACTCTCTCCTGTCTATTATACTTGTAAGGACTCAAGCCATTCAGTTTGCTATGCACAATACCTTCATTCCACGCTTATGTGAGTGAGTCGACGGCAGTTTCCTGTTGAAGACGGTTGCCAGAGAGCCCGATCTCTGGCGACAGACCCACTCCTGGTAAGCAGCGTCAAAAACATGTAGATGTCTTGAAGCCTTTTAGCATCGTATCATATGCCCGTGACTGAGCTATGTGGCTCTAGACTCCTTGAGCTAGCCCCGGTCATCAAGCCACTTAAGCTTTCTTCTAATGTAGTAGTTAACAATGTCGACCCATGAGATTGCGCATGTGGAACTGCTAAAACCTTACTATCGTTCACTGTGTCATAGTGTTCTGCCCGTAATTCTCCAAGATGGCTCTGTTAAGGAAGAGAAAAGCACCACTGCTTGCTGAAGCAGAGAACGCTGGTCATGTAGAGAGAAGATGATTCAGCAACACACGCTTCGCGCTGGTTCTGCTATTGCTGGTCAGTCTCATATAGTATAGTGCATGTTCAAAACGCTGAATCATATTATGAATAGCTTTCCTAACGATGTCCTTCAATTCAAAAAATCTTGATTTACTGACTATGCAGTTCACTGAATAAGCCCCTGGTTCCACTACCTCAGTTGTGCAAATAATAGATACCGTAAAAAGATAGAAATAATGAAGCAAGCGAACCATACTTGTTCCATTGCTAGAAACTGCACTGTACTGCAGCAAAGATTCTGGATGGGGTGTTTTAGCGACAAAAAATCAGCAACTAAATCTTCAGCAACCACGCACAAGCAATAATAATAGCCGGATTATTACAGGTCAAAACTAATATGTTAATGAGGCGCGCCATGGAGGAGGACTGGACTGGAGGAACTATTCGCTACAACACGCGCTGAGCCTGTAGCGGGCATCTCCCACTCTGTTGCGGCAGAAGAGGGTGCCGGAAATTTCTATCATCTCAGGTTATTTCACGTGAATTTACACCTACGTTATTGCACGTGAATTTACACCTATCTAGTTACGCCCCGGTGTACGCATCTAGATCTAAGTACTCTAGGATTCTCGCCTACTTCAATGTGGTAGAGCCGTCGTCACGATCAAACATGTGTCTTTAGTATCGGAAGCCGAGCGTGAAACCACCGCAAGCAATTCTTTTAAAATAAGAGAAACAAAAAAACAACAGATAAAAACACGCTTGGGATTCGAATATGCGCCGCGCCGTACTGACCGCGGGAGAGCTACCAGCTCGCTCGCTCATTCAACTCGGTCATAACGCCAGCCCGGCGTGTAGCGATGAGAATGGTGTTATTAGGATTATACGGTCGAGCCGCGAGTCGAAGACGCAACTGTGTTGGGGAAAACTGCATTTTAAAACGTATTTTTCGTCACGCAAAAACATGATTGCGATATCAAATCAAAGCTTAGTCTTCATATTGTTACGTGGAAAATAACAGCTGTCAGTCCGCAGCCACAACGCAGCTCACCAACAACGTCCACTTCTTTACTAACAGTCTGAGACACCTTTTCTTGGGTATGCCCCACTATGCCCTCTTTCAGTCAGATGAAATCACGTAACACGACCCCCGGCGGCAAAAGCGCCGACCCGGCGAGTTTACGGGGCCACAGCAGGAGCAGTGTGGTAACGCTTGAGCCTTGATACGTGGACGATGTCCCTTGACAGCAGAGCGGAAGAGGTTGATGGATTATCATTGACAATTTCATTTGTATTGTCGGTCACTCGTCTAAGCACACGGTATGGGCCCGTGAAACGAGAGAGAAGTTTTTCTGAAAGGCCTGCATGTCGCGTAGGGGACCAAAGAAGAACGAGGGAACCTGTTGGAAAGTGTTCGTCGCGATGCCGCTCGTCGTAACGATGCTTCTGTGAGTCTTGGGACGCCATTAATCTGCTGCGGGCAAGCTGACGAGCGTGGGCAGCTCGGGTAATAGCATCGCGTGCATATTCAGAAGTAGACTGCGCAGCGGCTGGCAGGAAGGTATCCAACGGCAATGTTGGTTCGCGTCCAAACAGAAGGTAAAATGGCGAGTACCCAGCAGTGTCATGCCGGGAGGAATTGTATGCGAACGTCACATAGGGTAGTGCAAGGTCCCAATCACGATGGTCGGCCGAGACGTATTTCGATAGCATGTCTGTCAGGGTGCGGTTTAAACGTTCTGTAAGTCCGTTTGTCTGGGGGTGGTACGATGTCGTGAGCTTATGTTGGGTAGAGCAGGAACGCAGGATATTGTCAACCACTTTCGAAAGGAACGTACGGCCTCGGTCTGTCAGCAGTTGACGAGGGGCCCCATGCACTAAAATGAGATCGCGTAGTAGAAAATCAGCGACGTCTGAAGCGCAGCTTGTTGGCATGGCTCGCGTAACTGCATAACGGGTTGTGTAATCCGTAGCCACCGCGACCCACTTGTTTCCGGAGGCGGATGTTGGGAAGGGACCGAGGAGGTCCAAACCAACACGGAAGAATGGCTCCGATGGGATGTCGATGGGCTGAAGATATCCGGAAGGGCGTCCCGTCGGCTTTTTGCGACGCTGGCAAATTTCACAAGCGTTGACATAACGACGTACAGAGCGTGAAAGGCCAGGCCAGTAGAAGCGGCGGCGGACACGGTCATATGTGCGAGAGACACCAAGGTGACCCGCGGTTGGCGCGTCATGAAGCTCACGTAGGACTGTGGAACGTAGGGGCTTTGGTATGACCAGAAGTAGGTCGTGACCATTGGGCGATAAATTACGCCGATATAAGGTGTGGTCCTTTAAGGTAAACATGCGAACAGAAGCGTCTTGCGGTGAAGATTCGAGCTGCTGTATTAAGCGGCTGATATCCGGATCGCGGCGCTGCTCGCCCCCGAGATGAAGCAGCTGGGAGATGGAAAGGACGCAGCCCACAAAATCAGTGCTCGTAGGATCGCAGTCGGCCACAGGGTAGCGTGACAGACAATCCACATCTTTGTGCAGTTTTCCTGATTTATACACTACGGTGTAAGAATACTCCTGAAGGCGGAGTGCCCAGCGGGCGAGACGACCTGTGGGATCTTTGAAGGAGGCGAGCCAGCAGAGAGCGTGGTGGTCGGTGAGAACTATAAATGGTCGGCCGTATAAGTAAGGGCGAAATTTCGCGACTGCCCACACCAGCGCTAGGCATTCGCGCTCTGTGATAGAATAATTACGCTCCGAGGTGGACAGCAGCCTGCTGGCATAAGCTATCACGCGATGCTGCCCACGTTGTCGCTGAGCCAACACAGCGCCTATTCCGTAACCGCTGGCATCTGTGCGCACTTCTGTCGGTGCCGTAGGGTCGAAGTGAGCCAGCACAGGAGAAGAAGTGAGCAAAGTGGTCAAGTCGGAAAATGCTGCTGCTTGCGAGGGACCCCAGGTAAACGTCTCATCTGGTTTGAGTAAATCTGTTAGGGGCCGAGCGATTTCCGCGAAGTTCTTGATGAACCGCCGAAAATAGGAGCAGAGCCCCACAAAGCTGCGGACATTTTTGGTGGTTTTTGGCACAGGAAAGTCCTTCACAGCTCGAACTTTTTCTGGGTCAGGCTGTACGCCGTAAGCGTCAACAATATGTCCAAGTATTGTAATGCGATGGAGACCAAACCGGCACTTGGATGAATTCAGCTGAAGGCCGGCGAGACGGAATACATCAAGAATTTTCGACAGTCTCTCAAGGTGCGCTTCAAAAGTGGGAGCAAACACAATCACGTCATCCAGGTAAGAAAGACACGTAGACCACTTGAATCCATGGAGCAGGGAGTCCATCATTCGTTCAAAGGTGGCGGGGGCATTACATAGGCCGAAAGGCATGACTTTGAATTGGTAGATGCCATCGGGTGTTACAAAAGCCGTCTTCTCTCGATTCATGGGGTCCACGGCAATCTGCCAATAACCAGAACGAAGATCTATGGAAGAAAAGTAGGCGGCACCATGGAGGCAGTCAAGGGCGTCGTCAATGCGGGGCAGAGGGTATGCGTCTTTCTTGGTGATGTTGTTAAGGTAACGATAGTCCACACAAAATCGCCACGATCCATCCTTCTTTTTAACTAATACAACCGGGGATGCCCAGGGACTGGGGGATGGTTCAATAATGTCCTTCGCTAGCATCTTGTTCACCTCCTTCTGAATTATGCTCCGCTCAAAAGCAGACACTCTGTAGGGACGGCGGTGAACAGGGTTGGCATCACCTGTGTGTATGCGATGCTGGACAAAGGACGTCTGCCCAAGAGGTCGGTCGCCAAAATCAAAAATATCCTGGTATGCCTCGAGAAGATGTTGTAGGGCTTCAACTTGTGGAGGCGGAAGATCAGTGGCGATCATGTTTACAATTTGACGGCTGCCCGAATGTGTTGCGAGTGATGTGCGCTGCGGTGAAACAAGTGTGTCTAAGGCAAGCACTTCAATTTGTGAATCGAGCAACGGACACAGGTGGGCCACAGAAATGCCTTGTGGAAGCACCTGATTCATGTAGCCGAAATTGACAAGAGGTAGACAAGTTTTGTTATCTGTGATGCTGAGCACCGTATAGGGCACAGCAACATTGTGCACAAGGAGCACGTCGGTGAGAGGCGTAGCGTAATAGTCACCATCGGGCACAGCTGGTGAGCACAGAAAATTGACGTACGTCACAGTTTTGGAGGGCAGTCGAACAAAGTCGCTGCATTGTAATCGGCATGTAGGTTGGTACGGGGTGGCACTGATTTGTGGCAGTTCAAGGCGGAGCACACCAGCGGAGCAATCAATTAGAACAGAATTGGCGGCAAGAAAACCGAGGCCTAGTATGAGGTCGTGGGGACATGTTGCAAGCACGGTAAAAAGGACGACCACTTGATGACCGGCTACGGTAAGTTGAGCTGTGCACATACCGACGACAGGGACTGTTGCACCATCTGCAACTTGGACGACACTGGTCAAGGGGGGCGTGAGAACCTTCTTCATGCGACGACGAAAACGAGAACTCATAATACAGACGTGAGCACCCGTATCTATCAAAGCTTCAACAAGTGTGCCATCAACATATACTTCTAGGGTGTTCTGGTTCAAACGTAAGGGCAACAGAGGATTTTT
Organism: Rhipicephalus annulatus; assembly: GCA_013436015.1. Lineage (NCBI taxonomy): Eukaryota > Metazoa > Arthropoda > Arachnida > Ixodida > Ixodidae > Rhipicephalus > Rhipicephalus annulatus. Next base: position 113,654 of record WOVY01003737.1, on the reverse strand, counting down.
GGGTAAGGTCGAGAGGGCAGCTTCACCTCCAGAAGCTGCGCAGCCTAGTTTTCCGGGGACATGCGGCGGTTAAACGATGGTGAGGGAGAGCGGTGACGCGTATTTGAACGAGAAGGGCGGCTTTGAGGCGGTGGCGACGACGGGACAGGGTGGCCGTAGTCCTCAGGGGCAGTAAATGCTGAAGACTCAGTGCGGGTCGGATAACGGTGGTTTGGTGGACGGAATGAGTTACTGTAAGCGGGGTACGAGCCAGAAGACATAGATGACCATTGGCTGCGGCAGTAACGAGCGATGTGTCCTGCGCGACCACAGCGGAAGCAGATCGGCTTATCATCAGCTGTTCGCCATTCAGACGGGTTCCTGGTTCGAATAGAGTACGGACGGCGCCGTCTCATGTCCACAGAAGCTATCGAGGGACCAGTATTATCCAGGGTGGGTGCAGTGGTCAGGATACCAAGGTTAGCGAATTCCTGGCGGACAACAGCCTGGATCAAGGCGACAGCTGGCGTTGAGGCGTCGGGCAACGTCGGTTTGTTGGCAGCCGGGTAAGCGGCCTCGAGTTCACGTCGGACGATGCGCGTCACGTCTTCGGTTGTAGACGGATGACAAGGAGTGGCTTCGCAAGACGACGTTGCCGCGGTGTTGGGTAGGCGCTGAAACTGCTGCAAAATGCGTCGACTCTTCGCCTGCTCGAGACGGCGGCACTCTTTGATCACGGCGTCGATGGTCGTTACGTTGGTAAATACAAGCAGGCTGAACGCATCGTCGGCGATTCCTTTTAAAACGTGCGAAATCTTGTTGGCCTCAGTCATGTTGGGATCGGCCCTTTGACACAACGCTAAGACGTCTTGAATATAGGTCAAGTAGGGCTCAGTGGACGTCTGTGTACGTACGGCCAATTGCTTTCGGGCATCAAGCTGTTGACCAAACGGGTTGCCAAAGAGGTCGCGGAGCTGTTGCTTAAACATTTCCCAGCTTGTGATTTCGTGCTCGTGGGTCTCAAACCAGATGCGAGGGGTCTTGTCAAGATAGAAAATGACATTCGCAAGCATAACGGTTGGGTCCCAGCCATATTTCTTGCTGACGCGCTCGTACATGCTAAGCCACTTGTCCACATTCGCGTTGTCCTCTCCAGTAAAGGTACCGGGATCACGGGGTTGCGTTAGGGCGACGTACCTGGTTGCTGTCGTTGCTGGTGTAGGTGGCGAAGCCGTATCCTCACCCGGAGCCATGGTAGCAGACTTAAGGAGGCGTCCACTGCGTAGCTTCGTTGTCAGAAGAGCACCCAGCACTTCCACCAAAATGTTACGTGGAAAATAACAGCTGTCAGTCCGCAGCCACAACGCAGCTCACCAACAACGTCCACTTCTTTACTAACAGTCTGAGACACCTTTTCTTGGGTATGCCCCACTATGCCCTCTTTCAGTCAGACGAAATCACCTAACAATATTACTCAGATCTCCGAGGAACTTGCAGGCTTCCGTCTAGTTTTTTCGGGCGGTCGTTTTTGTTCCGAAAAACAAAATGCGATTTCAATAGCTTCTATAGGGTCCCATTGTGTAGACTGTGTGTAGACATTGTGTAGATTGTGTGCCGTGGAAACGCAAGTCGAAGACGCGACTGTTGGAGAAATCTGCATTCGGCAACGTATTTTTGGTCACCCAGAAACATAACTGCAATCTCAAATCAAAGCTTTATTTATTAAACAGGGCATTATTTATTAAACACACTAAGGAATATTTAGAAAATAGGCACTTTCTCTTTTCAGCCTGTATTTACCATACTTGATATTTGCTAACTTCTGCAGATAAAGTCTCGTTCCCGGCACATACCAGTTCTACTGTTATATGCTAGTCATTGGGCGATGGCAATATGGATCATGGCGCTACTCTAATAATATTGATACGGTATGAGCCGGGTCATGATATGAACTAAGGAAAAGGAGTGGGAACTTAGTTGGTTCGGCACACGGACGCCATCATCTCTGTTCATCACCTGATCTCACCTTTAAACGAACATAGTTAAATTCAATTTAAATATAACAGTTTTATGCTGGAGGTTCTGGGTATCTAACCAAGCAACGTGATTCTGCAACAACCTGAGCCACACCGAAGCCGTCGCATCGCTGGGTTAACCCGTTACCGCTGATGGTCGAGATGTCTTACAATGAAGACGGAAACCGGAACCCCGCAGCTGACGGAACTGCACCGCCAGTTCCAGCGACACCTCTACTACCGGCCCCAGCTGCGGCTGATCCTAGACAGCATCAGCATCTGATGGAACCCCGTTCTTGCGGGGGCAAATCAGGCGAGGGAGCGGGCGAGCGGCTCAAACATTACAAGCGGGTGAGCAACTAAAGTGTTCGGACGCATCTCAGTTGACTAACGTGGTGTTTTTGAGCAACACGGCGCTCACATGGTATGAAAACCACGAGGACACCCTCATAACGTTGGATCGCTACGTGTGGGAAATAAAAGAGTGTTTTGGAGACACCACGAAAAAGAGGAAGCAAGCCGAAGAATTGCTGCTGCAAAGAGCCCAGGTCCCAGCCGAAAAGTGCATGATGTATATTGACGCATTCTTGAAGCTATGCAAGGCCATCAACCCATGCATGTACGAGGAGGGCAAAGTCGGCCATTTGTTGAAGGGAATCACAGAGGACGGTGATCACTTTCTCATCGGCAAAGACAGCATTAGTACAGTAGCCAATGTCATATGGCGCTGGCGCACTTTTAAGACGCCGAAGATGAGGCGTATCACTCTTAAATTTTGTCGACTACCGAATATGGCCACTGTAGCGAGTTTGACGACTACGCGCCTTCCGATCTTGTGTCGAGAATATGCGAGATCGTACGTGAAGAACTCAGTCGACATACTCGCGCGACGCCTTGTGAAGCTGCATCTTTGTCGGTTCCCGCTCAGCAGGTATCGAATAGTACAACTTTGGTTCTGGCACACCACCGAGGTTAACTGTCACAAAATGTTTGATTACACGCCGGTGTTTTGAAATATTTCTGGACATAGAAGTACGGAAGCTTGGGCTAGTTTGTAAGACATCAGGAAACATCCTTGCAGCACAAAAACAAGGAGGGAAGAAAAGCAGAGGGCACTTAGTACCTTTCGTGTCCGCTCTTTCTCTTCCATCCTTGTTTTCGGTGCGCACTTCGAAGTTGTTTCCTAATTCCTGGACTGTTGAGAAATTTCGACAATATAAAGAGAACTTTAAAGGTCAGGCGCAGCCTATACAGCATGCAGAACGCCGTTATGTTACCACCAGAAGCCCGCTCACCATTGAGGTGCACTGACTGAGCTTTGCAGGGGATTAAAATCCAGGAACGGGGACGTGGCGAAAAGAGTGCCATAGTTCGCAAGTCGTGCAATTAAATGCCTCGTTAAGGGTGACAACACAATGTTGCCTAGTACGTTATCTGTTCCCAGTGGGTCACGTACGAATGCGAGTTATCCTGTCATAAGAAAAACATGGTTAATCACTCCGCCATGAGAATCACTATAACACGAAAGTGAAACTTGTCGTTACTAGACGTGGTTGAATGTTTACTACTCACAGGCTGAGAGAGCTTGCACAAAGTTTCTTGATGTTTTACAGCTATCTAGCACCATTTAACGGGAACGCACCAACGTTGACGCTATAGTGATACACCTCCGTTGGGATGGCCACACACTCGTGATCAATGATTAAACAAACGGTTGTGTTCATATATGCCTGGGGTAGCTTTAGCAGTTAATGACTAGGGCGGAAAAGGAGAAAGCATTGTGACAAGCCAAGATAAATGTCAGTGATTGAACGCTGAACTTGGGCGAAGGTCACCTATAGGTAACCTTCGCCCACTCGCGCTCACTCGCGGCATGTGAGCGTAAATAACGCTCTGCACAACTACAAAGAAATCAAACACGCGTCTTGTCTACGATGTTGACGAGCCACAATTTTAAGTGGGGTGAGGGTTAGTGGACAACGCATAGTTACAGCCAGGTGATGCAGTGCAATTTTCAGCATGGATGAATTCTGTGACTGAGGCCGGTGATGTGCCCACCTGGCGTTGCGTTAATGCATTGGCAAAATTACACTTCTCCTATTGGAAACGAGCCCAATGGGACAAGTGCGTAGAAATGACGCGTTGTCTAATCTTGGATGTCACGGTCATGAAATATTACTTCACTAAGACTTCTTTGCGAAAGAACTGTGGTAGATATAAAAAACGCGTTTGTACAGCTGTCAGAGTATGTGATCGTGGCGCAGTTGGGAACGAGCTCGGCCTCTTTTGTCGCGGACCGAAAGTTCGCTGGTTCGATTGTCATTTACCGAGCTTTTTTTCTTTCCTTTGTGATCATGCGCACCTTTTCGGCATTATTTCCGTGACGTAAATACGAAACTACAATCATGATGAACTCTGGCATAAAACACTTTCGCGTTAAAAGACGTGCTTTGTTCGTTTTATTAAAGCTGTCACTGAATTTTCGAATTTGGACTTGTGATAAATTACACAGGTAGTAAATTTTGATATGTTGTTACAGAGCTTCGTTACTAAAGCATTTGATTTTCTTGCTTAAAAGTTTTTGGATATAAAAAATAATTTATGGCCAAACAGCGGCAGAAGATCTCTCGAAGAAATTCAAAGCTATTTTTGTGGAATAAAACGAGGATAGCAAAATGTCCGCTTGCCTCCAGGCGAATTCTAGAGGGAGTCACGCCTGTATACGTCAGAGCGGCCCATCTCGCTTGAGTCGGTTGCCGAGCAGTTGTACAAAGCTGTAGAGCACCTAGCGGCCTTTTTCAGAGCATCATCTTTCATGAGTCGCTACACGAAAGCAGTGAAACAAGACAACGAGAACAGCGGGTTCTGACATAACAGAAGCTGGCAGCCAGTGCACCGCCAACTCGCCCAGTATGCACAACAATGCACTCAGCTGAACGCTCATGTATTATCCTATTCCGAGCATCGCTACTAGCTAATTACACCGGGTCTCTCATGAGAGATCACGGGACACCATTTTTTTTGTTTTTATTTGTCCCTTTTTTAAATGCCCCGTTTAAGGACGCTCTGCCGTACAGGACGTCTCCGTAGCGCCCCAGGAAGGGTCGAGTCTATGTATAGTAAGTTTTACGCTCAGTAAATGGTGTACTATTTCACATTTCCACTGACAGAAAAACAGAAATAAATATTCCCTTAAATATACTCACGTCGAGAATTCTTCGAATACACTCTGTTTACCAGAGTCGCGAATCAAATGCCTTCACTTGCTTAACTCTACAAAAGCCGCGCGCCCTGCCACCTTACCGTGCGTGGAAGGCCGCGTGGCTTTTTGGAAACACGCGCACTCTCTGAAAAGAACTCTCCCGATGAAGAAAAAAGAGGTACAACTCAGGGATCTGCCCCTTTTTTTGCTGTCATTACTGTCCTATTTCTGTCATTTTATTACTGTCCTCTGTCACTTTACAGTGTTTTTGTGCAAACTTTGATGTACCAGCTGGTGGAAGCCAATCACTGCATTCATTTTTCCGCCCACCTGTCCCATCTCTCTTGACCCGCTTTCCATTATTCACATTGTTCCACTTGTCTAGAGGCCCGGGCACATTCTTTCTTGTTGTTTGAGGAGCTGAACCTTACAATAGACCCTATTCGCTGCCCTTTTATTATTTCTATAATAATAAATACACCTGAATTAAAGGACGAATCAAAATAAACGAAGCTTCGCCTCAGGATTTTTTTTGTAGATTTCTGTTTTGAGAAATTCACACGAGAACACGCTTTCACTTCTTCATTAGAAACTGGCGCGTAACTGCAGCACAGGTGGCAGGCAGCATGAGTAGCGTTATAACCCTGCGTTTGGAAACGTGCATGCAGCCTATTTTGCAGGCATGCCGCAGGCTTGCCATGGTATGCCTCTATCAGCACCAGCCTGTCTTTTTGCTTTGGTTTTTGTTGTTTTGGGGAGGGATTACATGCGCAGGCGTCGGCCGACATGCCGGAGATGCTTGAAAACGGTGTAGCTTATCTGGAAATTTTAATAATTAAGGCTACTAAAGGTGCCACGCTAGGTCAAACTTGTGAGAAAATAGTCAAGTCGCCAACATGAAATTTGTGTCGCCAGGCGGGGTCGTAGCCAGTATGGCGCTAAGCAGCCGCTAACGCAATCCTGATCATTGGCGAACACCTTTGTCTTGCAGGGGGCTTAGATAACATGGACTGATTATGAATATGATGAAACAATATTTTGTGTGAGCTATGATTCTTGTGTTAGTCGCTTGCTTCGCCAGTGCAAGAGTTCCCCAATTAGCCTTCGCAGTTGAATTAGAAGTCCTACTTGTACAAGGATAGAAGTCTTGGAACTTTGGAACGATACCAAGCGCACACATGGAATCAAAAAGATGATAGGACGTGCTGTCTGGAGGCGCTGTGTCAGATATGGCGCCATCTGGCAGAATTGTGAAAAGTTTGTCTTGGAGTCACGAGTTTTACACAACGCTTGATCGCGCCTTGGCCAAAGTTGAGCTTTATTGCACAAACAAAAATACAACAAATGAAACTACATGACGTCATTTGCTTTATTCTTATTTACGTACCTCGTTCTTACTTTATAATATTATTCGTGTTTCTTTTTTTTCTTCACAATAGAAATGGAGGTGTGGGAGGGCTCCCTATACATCACTTTTTCCTCAGCAGCTCGTGTCCAACATGCATTTAAAGTTTATACACCCACATGTAGATATATGCCTGTGCCACCATGATGGCATTTCGTTCTTCTCAATGGTGTCGTTGTCTAGCGCCATAAAAACATCGTTGTTACGGAACGCAGTTGGCCATTCACGAGCTTCTGTTTTTAGCGCGGCAAGTGCTTGGACAGTTATATATACTCACGCTGTAGTATGCCCGATAATACCGCGACAGCAAATTTGGCAATTGCCATGAACTAATAATCACGTCTGCGCCATGGCAACGCTCAGTTAAAGGAACAGGCCCCGAGAGTCGACTCACTGAACACGCGAGTCGCAAAAATGCACGACCGGTTGGTCGCTGATAACAAGAAACGCCGACATTGCGCTTAATTTCCCTTCGAACAACTTTATCTCTAATAAGCCATTGATTCTTACGTCAGTCATTTATAGTAGGCGCATATATTTCGGTTTTCTGCGGTGCAGTCTCGACAATTGCACGGTTAATTGATACACAGAAAGCAAACGAAAATAGAAAAAAAACAAAAAAACAGAACTCGCAGCAGCTTGCGTGCACGTGCGTAAAGACAGCGATTGAGCGCACCTGTGAGCACTTTGCCGGCGATGCTTTGTCTAGACGACCGACGATTAGGTCCTCGGAGACCGCTTCTCCGAAAACTCAGCTGGCGGACGATAAGCATCCCGCATGAGCGAAATGGTTCGCAAGCGGCCGTTCGCGTTTCCATTCACCAGTTGGCACTCGTCATTCTCATTGGCGCCCAGAGCCTGCACTGTCGACACAGCTGCACTCCGCGAATGTTTTAGCGATGCGGGCACGTAGACCGCGGCGCCGCGCTCCATTTCCGAACGGCTACCATCAGGGTTCGGTTTCTTCACACCGAGCCATCGTTGGTTCGCCTAAGTATAGCCTTCACGTATAGCACATTTCGTCACTCACATGCGGCGACTCAGCACTAATAGAGTTCTAAGTGCTGAAAACGAGATTGGCAATGCGATCACTCTCACGCAGCTCAAACCGCTTCCTACTTTAAAAATTCTGAGATTATTCCATAATTTTGCGTTCACGATATCATCAAAGCTATAGCGAAAGAACGGAGCATACTCAGGAGGCACTCAGACTACTTTATTTACCTGGAATAGGAAATAAACATGCTAACCCGATGAAGCCAGGAGAAAATGAAACCAAAAGGAAAGCGTGCGAAAAGAAACCTGTAGATTTTATTGCATGTAAAGAGATGAAGGAAAATGAAAGTAGACAATGACAAAGAATTCATTGGGATGCAAGACTAATGTAGGGACGGATTACAAGAAGAGCTGTGTACGCATTTCTGCTGTAGGCGTCCCTCTACTCGTTTCTCCGGTGTGAGCGACTGTTGACGGCGACGTTCTTTGTCGTACTTATCGCCCATCGACGCATTCTCCGCTCTTGCAGCTAGGGTCCGACTTTCGCTGTCCATATTCGCATTGCTGCTGCCAAAGACCCTCCAATTTTTAAGCTTTTATGCCCATTGTGAGTTTTTGCTCTGTAGTGCACCAGAAGGAACATGCACTCGAGGGTATTTTGTTGTGCCTATTCAAGCTCGTGCTACAAGCACGTCACTTTTACAAGAGAGAAAACCGTATTTTCCCGTATGCAAAAAGTTCCAGCAAAACCATTTTTTCTTTAATTTTTCATTTGTATTGTATATGGCTGCAAACATAGCAATCATGTCATTAGCAGTACCAGTCGATTCTCAGAACACTCAAGAAAGATTTACGTTATGCCCCGCCACGGTGGTATATAGTATAAGGTACTCAGCTGCTGACCCGCAGGTCGAGGCATCGAATCCGGGCTGCAACAGCTGCATTTTCGGTGGAGGCAAAAATGCTGTAGGCCCGTGTGCTCAGCTTTGGGTGCACGTTGAAGAACCACAGGTGGTCGGAATTTCCAGAGCTCTCCACTAGGCGTCTCTCCTAATGATATGATGGTTTTCAGACGTTATGCCCCACATATCAGTCAATCAACATTTACGTTACCTCGAAATGTCCGCGAAGTGCGCGCAAGCAAAATACTAGGATGCAATTGACACTAAAGTGGCACAACCTTTTCTGTCATGAGGCGAAACTCTTGGATGTCTTGTCAAGCATGAAAATTGACCGCCGGCGTGGACAGGCGTAAAGCGAAAAACTGACCGCAGTTTCCCGAGTGGGACTACTGGTTAACATGCGGCACATATATGTTGAACTTCGATAAATGTGGTTTGTAATTTGTAATTTGTCGGCTCCAGTCTATGCGAATGTTGAGGTGTCTGTACAGGGGGGTGTTTTCCAAGTGTTTGAACCAAGCGTGGATGTTGCTACGCTTGACCAACCCTCGCTTGTACGTGGCCTTGCTCACCAGTTTCCGCTTGACGTGGACGTCGATAGCAGCGTTGTCTGGAATGTTGCGAGGCAGACACCCAACGACGGCTGGAATTTCGATGGGGACGTTCACTACCTAACCCTTGATTCTGTACGGTCCGTTGCCGTGAGTCAAGCGTCGTATACTCATAAACGGGAGTAGAGGAGAGATGAGCCGTTCTTCGGCAGTGTTCAACTCGGGTAGATGTTCTAATCAGGGTGGGTAGCGGTAGCCGTAACTCATGCTGAGCGATGGAATTCTACCGGCCATTAACGACTGCTTGCACGTGGCACACGCGACGTAGTCGGCAAATTCGTCGGCATCGCTTCCAAACGCATTGCAAAGAACCCACAACGCTTTGGAACGATGCAGTTCATTCTGAATGTTGCCGATCCGCGTCAAGTTGTTGTCGAACCAAAGTCGATCACACACCTTACAGCTGTGGCCGAAGCTCCAGTCGAGGAAGTCGCGCTTGAAGCGAGCGTTGGCGCGGCGTACTGCCTGGCTAGCCACGCCGCTGTCGCGGCGTGCTAGCGCTCGCGGGCGGCATCGAGATCGGCCTCGTGGCGTCGACGCTTGCACGTGGCTTCACCGTCCGGATTTTCTTGCCAATGCTTACGCCTCGCAGTGGCTTCACGTTCTCGAAGCTGGGAATCTTCCGCTCGATGTTGACGTATCACAGCTGCTTCGCGTTGGGGATCCTCCGCTCGATGCTGACGTCCCGCAGCTGCTTCACGTTCTCGGAGGTGGGGATCTTCCACTCGACGCTGACGTTTGCGTTCCGCATCGCGAGCTCTTCTCAGCGCGGCCTTGTTCACGGACGAAGTGTCTTCGGAATCGCTTGCGGTTCCGCCAACAGATTGGCTGACGCTATTTAAAGGGACGTCAGTAAGTGTGTTTGCGGATTCGTTAGCATACATTTTCACCAGCGACATCGGACGTTGAGCGACCGCACAAACCCACCGACGAAGGGCGGCGCGCCCCGACACTCGGTTATTTATAGCGAGCGCCGGCCCCGGCCTGCGCATGCGCGCGTTAGCATACAGCTGGCGCACGTAAAACTAAAGGTCGCGCGGCGCGCGGAGGAGTGAAGCGAACGCAGCGCGCGCAGTGTTGAGAGGAGGAAGGGATGCACAGATGGCTGGCGGAGGAGGAGGGGAGGCTGCGGACGGTGACAGCGCATGACTAGCCCCTAGTATAACATGCTCCGCATGTAAAATCGGTACCACGCGATGACTTCGTAATGTTGTATCACCAAAATATGTGACGTCATCATTAAGTCACTCTGACGCTCACATACCGTAACATCCCGCCAGATGGCGTCATCACGTGACAGCTTCCCTCGGTCAGACAAGGGCTTATCACGGAGACAGTGCCAAGCCGCAGGTAAAGCCCATGAAATTTGCAGTGCCTCCTATGCTGGACACAGCGCTTTAGGTGTAGAAAGTTTTTTTTAAGATGTGTGCGCGAGATGGCGTTGCCCTTCCATGTGGCAGAGATCCTGTGTGTTTTGCTTCTTTCCATTCCATGGAACAACATTGGTTTCAAGGGGAAAGTGCGCGGAGTGTCAGCCGCTCCCTGCCTACGCTCATGAGTGACGCATGCCCATCCAACACTTCACCTGGCAAGGAGGGAGAGCTGCCTCCTGCACTCATGTTTTCGGGAAATACGAATGATTCTCTCAATGTTCACTGTAAATAACGTTCGCCTCATTTTACCACTGCTGACGTTTGACTGTTAATTGTTAGAGTGTCTTAATTGTGAAGTTGTCACCGATCTCTTTACGAGCTTTAGCTCCATTTCGCCGTTCCTACTGCCACGAGTTATCGCACTGGTAGCGCTGTCGAGTAGCATTCGGGTATACAAATGTCGCATGTACAATGCGCATCACTCAGGTAACAAAAAACAAAAAACAATAAGACAGGTGACGTGTTTATGAACTTGTTGTGCACTCACATAAAATGAACACTAAAATTTAATTTATACTTTATTGTCACCCTTATGCAAAAAAGAGCAGGTCTCACAGAGATTTGAACTCGGATAGATGATTTCAAGACCCGCAGGTCGCGGGTTCAAATCCCGGCTGCGGCGGCTGCATTTCCGATGGAGGCGGAAATGTTGTAGGCCCGTGTGCTCAGATTTGGGTGCACGTTAAAGAACCCCAGGTGGTCGAAATTTCTGGAGCCCTCCACTACGGCGTCTCTCATAATCATACGGTGGTTTTGGGACGTTAAACCCCACAAATCAATCATTAGCTGATTTCAAAGTCCAGAGTGCTAACCGTTACACCATGACACCTCGTCTTTCCGACGCCGGGAATCGAACCCGGGCCTCGTGGGTGAAAGCCAGGTATCCTAGCCACTAGACCACGCCGGATCGGCGTGCCCTCTAGGCACCCGGGCTTAAAATTAACATCGTTATACACGTGCAACGCTGTATCTTATTTATCTTCCGGTTAACCTCCATGCTTTTACGCTCTGACTTGCCGTTCCTGCTTTATTCAGCTATCGCTTCGGTAATCATGTTAAAGAGACAGGGAAAAGTGGCAAAAAAGAAGGTGCACGAACGCTCATCTGCCCATGCCCATACAACAGATGAACCCTCCAATCTGGCATGTGGTGGTCTCTGTGAAAGATAACTATTGATATTTCTTCTTTGTTCAGGTTAACGGATGATTGGCTGTTTGCGTGCCCTGTCCCTTCAACATGAATACCTACCAATTAGCTCAGCGCTCCGTAAATCTACTGGTATTGCTGCCATGCTTACTTATATTAAAATCTGAGGTTTTATGTCCCGAAGCAACGATTAGAGTATCAGGGACGTCACAGTGAAGGGCTTCGAAAATATCGATCATCTCGTGTTCTTTAACGTGTCCTGACATCGCCCAGTACATGGACCGCTACCATTTTGCCTCCATCGAAACGCGACCGCCGCGGCAAGAATCGAGTGCTGCCCCATATTGTTGATTCAATTCATCCAATCAATGATATGTACAAACATCACGTATGCAATGAGCATTAACCATAGTAACAAAAAATATGACGTGTTTATAAATTCCTTTACCATTGACAGAAAAAGCCAACACTAAACCTAATTCGTGTTAAGTTATGCTAATGAAAAACAAAAAAGCGGGTCTCACCGAGATTTGAACTCGGATCGCTGGATTCAAAGTCCAGAGTGCTAACCGTTACACCATGAGACCACACACCTCCGACGCCGGGAATCGAACCCGGGCCTCCTGGGTGAAAGCCAGGTATCCTAACCACTAGACCACGCCGGATATGAGAGGCTGGTGGACATACGGGCTACAAGTGTGGTCTTTGTATACAAGTGAAAAACTTCGTATCTCTCAGTGTCTCACACTGCGAAATAATAAACGAAGAAATAGGTTGAAGATTAATAATATTTCTCAAAGTATCATTTGCGCGAGAAAACAAAACTGGAAGGTGGCCTTCAAAGAAGAAGAAGAGGACCCACTTCGCTAGAGTACACTCGTTATTATCTTTTTGCGAGTGTACATGTCTAATCTACCTTGTTTATTTTCACGATTAAATCATGTGCTAACACACCACCCGCGTTTATGCTGTGTTAAGTGCTAAGTGAAACCAAAAACTCAATATAACATTTTTTTTCAAATATTCGTAATCTTCCATATGTCAACGTTAACTATAAATTTACTTGACGGTTGATCTGACATTCGGCTAAATGGTTGATTGCATCATTGTACGATCCAGTGCCATTACGAAAGGGAGGAGGGTGGCGTATTCAGGCAATCTGCTATCAAGGCCTGTGTTCAGTTCAACGCATGGCCGGATAAGCGAGGCATTGCTCAATTTTGCGTAGTAGCTCCGTGCGTACCTTGCGCAGTTTATTCTCTGGCTTATATGCTGTTCACAGGGGGGATATTTCGCAGCTGAATGTAGATAGCCACCCCTGTGACTGCCAACTGCCTTCGCGGGTGCGCGGCCGGTGTGCCCTCGGCTTTAATGACAATGAATTGATTGATTGATTGATTTGTGGGGTTTAACGTCCCAATGACAGTGAATGCAACGCGCTGAACAACAAGACGCTGTATACTACGGCTGCCAAAGCGATATTCTCAAGGCTTTTGTTTCGCTGCACTAGTATCCTACGACTGGGGAAAGTGCGTTTTTGAACTCTTATGGTTTGCGCTCATGAATAGTCACAATGTAATCTGCAAATGAGAAGCACTCTTGGGGTTGCAGAAAAAAAACACGGACGAAAGAACGTGAACACGAAGGGCGCAAACTTTCATCTGAGTCGAAAGTTGGCGGCCGTCTTGTTCACTTTCCTTCATCAATGTTTTTCTTTCGCGCAACCCAAACATGTGTTCAAGATTGCACCACCTTGCCCAAACTGAAGCTTTACTGGAACGAATCATCTGCATAGTTTTTGGTCTATATCGCAAGTACACTATTTGGCTGATAAAACAGCCTTCCTTCTTCAATCTTTCTTGTTGGTACTCCCTTTCTCTGGCGCATGAAATTAGCGAGCCACAAGGCGCAATGGAATTGCGTAATAATATCTGCACGTAAAGGATCCGCATCAAAAGAAAAATTCAATTTCGCCCCACGTAAGGCAAAGTCACGGCATTGCTATCGCTTCCGAATGGGACGTTATATTTTATTATTTTTTTATTTTTCTTCGTTTTTAGTTGTCCCCTCCTTACGTAGACGGCGACGGTAGCAACGAGCCACCAACTATTGAATACACGGGCTTCAATGGAACTCACGCTACCAGTTTACATTGGTGGAGGCTTTGTATCTCGCACGATATTCAAGTGAGACAGGGGGATCAGCCATGCGACTGCATAGAAAAAGAAGATAGGTGGAAATTCACAACTGATATCGCTCGTATATTCTTGCTTATTTTATGCTGACGTTACGTCAACTTGCTGCTGGTGTCACGAATTGTGCTACAGTGACGGGAAATGCCGAGACAGAATAATGAGCTCGTTTTTCGTATTTTCAGCGGTGGTTTAGAGGCTCTTTAAACACAGGGTGCGAAGTTCGTTGTCCCAGATTGCTTGCACCAGCCCAGCAAGTAAGCCTGGAACGGAAACAAATGACCAGTGCCTTTCGTTCCTTACTTCTATCTCTTTATTTTTGCCCTATCTTTAGGCTTAATATGGGCGTAGCAGGCTTTGTTACTATGGGTCCTCGAAAACACTTGGAAGATGCCTCACATATGTGAGAATTCAACTAAGGTTAGCAAATTATATTGAAGTAATAAATTTGACATCAAAGCATGCCGAGACAGGCTACGTAAGAATTTTAGCTTTAGATTCAAATAGATGTAAAGTTATTTTATCATGCATGTTCTTCCACCTTCAGGATTTATTGATTCTTCACTTGCTCTGTCTCTGCCGCAGCTCTTCGAGTTGCCAATTCGTTTTGCCTTTGACCCGCCATCGGCTATTCTAGCTAGCTCATTTATTATCATTATGTTGGTTTTATTGGCACAAGGGCCTTGTTTGGTCAAAGAGCGCCAAAAAAATTGCAAAAGTGTAACAATTGTCGGTGTATTACGATGGTATGTAGTGATGTGGGCAATGGTAATAATACGTCGCGGTATAGTGGGCTAAGATTCCGTGCCCTAAGGCGGGTGATACACATGAATACTAAACTCAATAGAATGATGTGACGATTGGAGGGAGAATGAATGACAATGGATTGAAGTAATAAAAATATGGAAGGATAACAGCACGATTGCCTTATCAACAATCCTTGTGTCCAAAGGCAGCCAGGCAGGTGCTTTTAATGTAGTTACTGCAGCAGCAACCTTTACTCTGTTTTGTATTTATATCTCCTAAAATACGAACAATGATTTGTACTTACAAAGTGGCTCTCTACCTATGAACATTGACTGATGCAGCAGTATTTGATGTCGGTGGAGAAGCAAAAAGTGTTTTTGTCCAAGAGCATCCAATTCCTTCCATTCAATTAGAATATGAAGCACGCTGAGTGAGTCACCGCATCTGTCACGCACTGAAGGATCACCACCGTACAACAGGTATGAATGAGTGCTGTGGGTGTTTCCTATTTGTAGCCTTGTAAGTGGTACTCGAGGGTGGCGTGACCTCGACACTGGCGGCCAAGTTCCAAGGCTCGGTTTGATAACATGTAACATATTTCGTGTTTGCTTATCCCATGAAAGCTACCAATTCGCCCTCAGCTTTTGTTTTACGAGGTGTTTCAGTTCTAACGTTGCGACAGCCAAAGATGTATTAGTGCTAGCGTTGTCGTGTGCTGAGGCGACCAGTTGGTCCGCCAACACATTTTCCCGTATTTCATGCTGCTTTGGCACCCAGCACAATTCAACTTCATTTTTGAGTGAGTAGATGGTGAAAAAGAGAGTAAATTATCAAAAAGACAAGATCTCCATGTTTTTGAGGGTTTTTAAAGCTTTTATGGCGGCCAGGGAATCAGTGAATCAGTGAATTACCGCACGTTGTAATTTTAATTCCTTTGGGTGTTTAGCGGTCACAAGTATTGCATACGCTTCAGCTGTGAATATGCTCGAATTAGGGTAGAGAATGTCCGAATCTGAAAAGAATGGACCAATGGCAGCGTAGGACTCGCTACTATTAGACTTAGAAGCATCCGTAAAGAATTCAGGACAGTTTTATTTGTGCTGCCGTTTGAGAAAGTGAGTGTGTATATGTGCTATAGGAGCTTGCTTCGTAAATTCTACAAAGGATGCACCACAGTCTATGGGCTGCCACTGCCACGGTAGCAGATGTAGAGCGGGAGGCATCAAACGATGCTCAAGAAATGGTTCAGCCGTTGCTTTAGCGAGGCTCCTCACACGAAGTGAGTAGGACTCTTGAAACGAAGGACGGTTTTAGGAAAGCGTACAGCGAGACAAGTCATTGATAGTCGTGTGTGAAGGGTGTTCTTTGTCTGCATTCGTTTTTAATAATATATAAAAGATATGTACGTTATTTGCAGGTGCAATGACCACTCATTGGATTTGACATACAAACTCTTCACGCGACTAGAGCTAAAAGCACCCGTAGACAGACGGATGCCCAAATGGTGGACCGGGTCAAGCCTTTTCAGAGCACTTGGAATGGCAGACTGCAGTATATTATTGCCGCATAATCCTGGCGCGTGCGTATGAGGCTTTTATAGAGATTGATCAGACAAGTTAGGTCACTCCCCCACGATTTGCGCGAGAGTACATTCAGAATGTTCATTGTTTTACACACTTGTTTCTAATATACTTGATGTCTGATGTAAATGTGAGTTTACAATCCAGAATCGGGGCTAGAAATTCATGTTGGGCCTCTACAGGTAACCGCTGGCCATGCACGTCAATGCGGGATTCGGGTGGAGGCCTCTCTTTTTAGAAAAGACTACACATGTGCTCTTCTGTTGACAACATGAACTCGTTTTCGTCAGTCCACTAAGACACTTTGTTCAGACAGCGCTGGACATGGCACTCACACACTGCAAGATTACATGACCTAAAGCCTACTTGGATATCATCCGCATATGCTGAGTAGAATGTGATGTGTGGAATTCAGAGACGTAATGTGTTCTTTTTTATATTAAAAAGGATACAACTCAAGACACCGCCCTGTGGTACTCCCGTTTCTTCAATAAATGGCCTTGACAAGACATTCCCAATACGAACACAGAATTTTCGCTCGGATGAGTAGCTCTTTATGATATTTAACGTGTTGCCATAGATATAAATCTCTGACAGATCTCTAAGGCTGCTGTAGTGCCATGTGGTGTCATGTGCTTTTTCCACACATATGTATGCTTTAATCCGTACGAGATTGATTTGATTGATTTATGGGGTTTAACGTCCCAAAACCACCATATGATTATGAGAGACGCCGTAGTGGAGGGCTCCGGAAATTTCGACCACCTGGGGTTCTTTACGTGCACCCAAATCTGATTACACGGGCCTACAACATTTCCGCCTCCATCGGAAATGCAGCCGCCACAGCCGGGATTTAAACCCGCGACCTGCGGGTCAGCAGCCGAGTACCTTAGCCACTAGACCACCGTGGCGGGGCGTCCGTACGAGATGGTCCGTAGTAGACCGGCCCTCTCTAAAATCACACTGAAAAGGGTTAAGCAGTTAGTTGGTTTCTAGAAAATGCATATTTTTTGTTTATTAATTTTTCGAACACTTTGCACAAGCAGCTTGTAAAGCAGCTTGTACAAAGTGTTCCTTCGCCCTTGCCTTTTTTTTAAAATGGGAACAACAATGGCCTCCCTCTACGTGGACCGCCGGTGCCCGGCAGCCCAGATAGCGATATACAGGGCAGGTAAAGTGATTTAGGTGTCATCGTGATTGATGATTGATTGATTTGTGGGGTTTAACGTCCCAAAACCACTATATGATTATGAGAGACGCCGTAGTGGAGGGCTCCGGAAATTTCGACCACCTGGGGTTCTTTAACGTGCACCCAAATCTGAGTACACGGGCCTACAACATTTCCGCCTCCATCGGAAATGCAGCCGCCACAGCCGGGATTTGAACCCGCGACCTGCGGGTCAGCAGCCGAGTACCTTAGCCACTAGACCACCATGGCGGGGCTTGGTGTCATCGTGAAGGTGTTTGAGCATGTCATACATAATTCTGTCTAGTCCCGGTGCTATGCTGTGGCACGCATTCTAGACCACATAAGTTCGGCAATTTTAAATGGAGTGTTATATTGTTCATTTGTTTTAGTCTTCAACTCAAGTGTTGTGCGTTCTGCCATTTATTTATATTTTAGGAAGATTTTGAGTAGTGAGCGGAACTGCAAATTGGCTCAAAGTGCTCTCCAAGGCTACTTGCCTGTTCCTCTAGTGTGTTTTCTTGACTCACCAAATGCAGGGGATGCGCTGTCTGCCCCTTAAAACTTCTGAGGCTACCCCAGACTCTCTTTTCGTGGAAATAGAGTTAATGCCAGACAGAAACTTGACCCAATTATCCCTTTTTGCCTGACGTTGTGTTCGCCTACCCAGTGACTTCACTTTTTTAAATTCGACGAGGTTTTCTGCATTCAGATATTAGCGCAGGATGCTCCAGGTTTTATTTTGTTTCTACACTTTTCAAAAGCATCAAGAATAAACCCATTGAAGAATTTAATAGGACAATCGATGTGACGATTTGTGATAAAGTCGCAATATAAAAGTGTTGATTTCTTAAACTTCTCCCAATCAGTGGTTGCTATTTTTCATTAGAGAATACGAGGAGGAGAGCCATGGGATCTTGTCCAGTTTAACATAGCAGTAAAGCGGTCAGAGCTGTAAAGATTCTTGACCACGTTCCATTGTAACTGGGTGAAGAGAGAGGGAGAACGAAGCGCCAAGTCAATCGAGGAATAATATGAGTTGTGAAGAATGTTGTAATCGGTAGGCTGTTTTTTTTATTGAAGAGGTATGCTCCGGAACACAGGTAGAATTGCGCTATCAGTCGGCCTCTCGCATCGCATCGGGCGTCCCCCCAGAGAGTGTTGTGAGCATTGACATCACGAACACCAATGTAGGGTGCCGGCAGCTGATCAATGAAGTGATGGAAGTCTGTGCGGTTTAGGCTTGTAGTTTGGTGGTATGTATAGTGAGCACACAGTGAATATTTGGTCAAATAGAATACGCGGACTGACACTGCTTCGAGTGCCGTCTGAAAACTAAGAGGTTAAAAGGCAGAAGTGTTTCTACTAATATGCCTAAAACACCGGACGTAGACGTTGCCTCATCCCGGTCCTTGCAGAACATAGCATATTGTCACAGAAATTTCGTTTGTGATGGTTTTAGATGGGTCTCTTGGATGCACAGCACCTTGGGATACTGTTTGTGTAAAATATCTCTAACGTCAACGAGATTGTGGACAAGGCCCCTTGCATTCTAGTGCATTATTTGTGCGGCCATTTTGAGTGAATTTTCGTGCTGTGCATCCAAGTACACAACCTTTGCTTAGAACGCCTTTTCAGGCTCCCTAATACTTGGTTTTTCCTTTTTAGCAGGCTCCTTAGAGCACGCCGATCTTTCGGCGTCTAAGAGAGCTTGAGTTGTGTCCATCGTCTCGGCAGAGATGCTGGACGCTCGCTCGTGCTGTCCGCGTGCGGGTGCGAAAGACTTGGGGCTCTCTGCTTAGGCAGATGGCCCGGGAACTGTAGACCCAGAGGCCTGCATGTTCGTTGGCGGCGAAGCAGCACGGACTGATTCCTCTGTAGGAATGGATGATGTTGCGGGGGTAGAGGTTGCTCGTGGACAACTGTGCGTGAAACCCACAGGTGCGAAATACCGTTGTAGTGCCACCCCCACGCGCGCCGCTTCGGCATAAGAAAGTAGGACGAATGAAAGTCTGCTTTGTGCTTCTTTGTAAGAGATGTTTTCGCTGACCTTTAGTGTTATAATCTTCTTCTATCTTTTCCACGCAGGGCAGGAGCGCGAGTAAGCAGGGAGATTTTCGTCACAGTTTGAACAGTGTGGATCAAACATGCACTTCTCGACTTCATGTTCTTGAAATCCAGATTGTGCACATGACACGTGGTCACGGCTCCTCTATGAGCTGTGGCCAAACTTCTGACACTTGAAGCACCTGTGAGGGTTAGATATATATGGTCGGACGCGCATATTTATGTAGCCTGCTTGAATATATTTCGGGAGTGTGGCAGTATCAAAGGTGAGGAATAAGTGCTTTGTTGGTACTTCCTGGTCGTTGTGCCTTGTTTTGATTGTCTGCACTTGAATGACATTCTGATCTTGAATTCCATCAAGGAGTTCAGCCCTTGTGAGGTTTAGGAGGTCACTATCGTGTATCACACCGCGGACTGTGTTCAAAGAACCGTGGACTGTTATAGATATAGGAGTAGTGCTAAAGCATACCAGAGATTTTAACTTGCCATATGGGGCATTGTACATAAGTTCTAGAAGAATGTCTCCACTGGTATGTCTTGTGGTTTTGTAATCACCCCCAAAATTGTCTGTAAGACACTTCGAGACAAAGAAAGCTGACAATGATCTTGGGATTATGTCAGGACATGCGGTGCGGATGATGCGGAAATGTGGGGAATTTTCAGTATTCTTTGCATGAAAGTGGATATTTACTTCGGTGCGCCTTCTTTTAGAAAAAGGGCGATTGGGAAGGTGTAGAAAAAAGGTCAAACTCATAAAGAAAATATTGCTTTCGATAGCGAGGCCAGCCACCCAAACATCGAACCCAACAAAGGGACCTTGCAGAAACCCGCAGGTATCCCAGACGCCAGCTGTACGAAGTTAATATAACCCGATACAGCATACTCAAGGTTGGATACTGTACACTAGGTTAACCCTTGCCGCCAAGAAATTCAGAAGAAATTAAAGGGAAAACAGGACAGGAAAGATTAAAAGAGAGGGACAGACGAAGATGTGGGGAGAGAGAGAAATGTGAAAAGGCGACTGCCGGTTTCCCCAGGGTGGGTCAGCCCAGGGGTGCCGTCCACGTGAAGCCGGGGCCAAAGGGATGTGTTGCCTCTGCCGGGAAGAATTAAAAGTCCAATCAGCCGGCGTCGGCTCAATCCCCAGGATCCCTCTTTTCTCGGACACCACTCAGCCACGCACGGCTAGGCGTGGGAGAGGTCAAAACCCCTCGTTAGCTCAAGGCCCGTGGTGTCGCTACGCACGAAACGCCTGTTAGCGCAGACGCCCCTGCGTGGTAGCGAGCTCATTCATAGCGACGTTCCATTAATAGCGTTGGCACCGATTTTGGTCACCAGTGGAAATTATTTTTGCGCCATCTCTGAATAATAATAATAATAATAATAATAATAATAATAATAATAATAATAATAATAATAATAATAATAATAATAATAATAATAGAGACGCCGTAGTGAGCAACGTTTCTAGACTAGGTAAGTTGCAAAACTCCCCCCCGTGTCAGACTACTCGGCACACTGCGCCGGGACAGCTTCCGCTTTGGTGGCACTGGCGGCGCAACAAGCTTCCGCTAGCAGACGAAAACGTGTAGTCATCGTGGCAAGACGCCGTGGCGGCCGTTCTGAAAGAGCTTTGCCAACAGTATGTTATCGAGATTTGTTGTGCTGCCACAGAAACTTAATACTGCGTAATATTTAGCGGTGTAAGGCAAATACAGAATAGTTATGGCTTTCTGAACTGCCCACAATAAACAATGCTTGATATATATAGCATAACATGCGAGTCTGTCGGTTAGTTGCTATTTGGTGTACGTTTGCAATAGATGTTTAAACGCGAAAAACCCAATAACAATGTATTGCATCCTCTCTTGTAGCTGTTTGTTTTTTCATGCTTGAAAATAAATTACAACTATGTGGCGCAATCTCGTGGCTTTTGTCTGGTTCTGTAGACAGCTTTTTTTTTCATGTCAATCACATTCTTCAGCAACTTAGACTATCGAAAAGCTGCGCGTGTGGCGCTTTTCTTAAGGCATGCCGCCCCTCTGCTTCTTGAGTTCCTCTAATGAAACCTGTTAACACAGCTAAAACCACAGCTTCGAGCAGGGACCGAACTTTGGGGTATCGGTGAGCACTTCGTAGTTATTACTCACGAGGCTGCCTGCTGACGCATTAAGACAACATGAACACACTTTCCGCTTTTCTATATCCTCCAGAGGTTCGGCCGATTTGGTGATGGTATCTGCATTGTCGGGTGGTTTGGCTAAGCGATGGTGACGGCTACTAATTGTGACTGTCATGTCTTCTGCGACGACTACGCATCTCTCTACAAATGGCACTCTTTATTCTTCTTTGGGCACTAGAAACACCAGAAGACTTTTTGCAAATCTTGCCATTCTCAACAACTTTCCGCCAGCATGCAGCAGGCAAACAAACGTTTTCTATGTCTCGAAGCGAAATTACGCCACTCGTTGGCGGCATGTCGGGGCTTCTTTTACTGTCTTGGAGCTCAGTGCTCGGAGATAGCCTATTCTTTTTCAGCGATGATATTCTGGAAAGTATCCCACTCCTATCGGGCAGCTTTCGCTTCTTTGTCGCGGGCCCCAAGACAAAGGTAAGCGGGCAAGATAAGCGGGCAAATTCGGGGTAAGCGGGTGAATTCGGGGTAAGCGGGCAAATTCGTAAATATCCCTGGAACGCATCCTTCGACGAGGTCCCACTTTCCTTCGGCGATTTGTACCTTTTTACCATTGATGACGTGAGTGAAAGTCTTCAGGATGTCCTTCTCATGAAAGTGCATATCACACACACGTGAGGTGCTGGGCAGTTTCTTATCCGCACGAGGAATAGCGTGGTCCCATACCTCTCGCTGCTCAGGTATACGCGAGCACGAAAAAAATGTCATGGTGTCTCTCATTTCCTGTAGCCACTCTACAGTCGGGAACACAATATCTGGGCACGATGAAAACACGCAACGCATACAAAGCAGAACAGGGCACGCTGAAGCACAAAACTGTTCACGCAGAAAGAAGACTCCACAGATATCGACGCACTGCAACATGAAAAGGCGATAGAGGTTACGGGAGTGACACGAGCGAGCATGCAGTGAGTGAATCCGTATGCGACAGCAGCGCCACATTTGTCGCTGGCCGCGGCAGCGCCACGCAACATCGCTCTGTTTTGCAACACACCTAGTTCTAGAAACGTTGGTAGTGAGGACTCCGGAAATTTCGACCACCTGGTGTTCTTTAACGTGCGCACTCACGTTGCACAGTATACGAACCTCTACAATTTCGCCTCACTCGAAATGTGACCACCGCAGCCGGGATCGAACACCCAAAGTTTGGGTCAGCATCAGCAGCCGAGCACCCTAGCCACTGTTCCGTGGAGGCGGATGCATCTGTGAAAGCCATATGTATTCACGCAGAAGATTCGACAACAGCCACTCTGGAAGAGTGGTTATGGTGCTCAGCTGCTTACCTGAAGGTCATGAGTTTGATCCAGGCCGCGGCGGTAGAATTTCGATAGAGGCAATATTCCGGAAGCACAAATCAGTGCATGCATGTGAAAGAACACTAGATGGACCAAATTTCTGGAGTCCTCCACTACGGCCTCTTTCATGTTACATGATAATTTTGGGACACAAAACTCGATATATTATTATTCCTGTAACCGCCACGGACTTCTACTCGTGAAGCGCCTGTGAGAGGGCGCCCATTATGACGACTACCTTTTAAATGCATCTTGTGCGAGGCTTTTACAAGCGCGACAAGATGTACAACAGGAGACGAACGCAAAAATGCAGAATTCTTGAGAGATTCTTGCACGGCGTACTGTCACAACAGTTATGAAATACCAAATTAGTCGCAATTGCTCCTTAGTTCATGCACACGCGAGCTGCTCTTTCGGATGAATGCCAAGCCCTAATTTTGTGCTTCTAGTATTACACCATCATTTTCATCACAACGAAGACTTGAAAGTAGATATCTTAAGAACAATCGCTGTCAATGTTTTCAAGGCCAAGCGCTACTACACATTAGTTTGGTACACTAGATAATATGGTGAACACAGTAAGACCAACGTCAGCCGTGCCAGATAACTTCCTTGGCAATTGATTTCTGGAACTACAATTTTTTTATTCCTCAGTCGCCGTGAAAGATCTGCCGTGCCAGAGCACCGACTACGCGCGATTATGCCGTTATTCGTTTACCAGTGAAAAATAATTCCAATCCTATGGTTGTCCAACAGTTTTCACAGAAGCACCAGCGACCACAATTGCTTCCATAGGTGTGTGCCTTCAGGCAGGGGCTAAAGGTTCGTCACAGCACCCCACCCCGCCATATTATGTCAATGTTTGGGGCTGACTTAGGTGCGTACTTATTATAGGTTTGCATATCTACGATCGGTTTTAAATGAAACAGCCGTCGGGGCCGCTTAAGTCGTCACCACGTGTAAACGCGGTGTTCGTCATAGCGGGCATGCTCTGGAGGACATCACTCTAGGGAGGATCGAAGAATCGGGGATATTTCAACACACTTATGCCCTTGAAACAGGCGCAACAGACTGAAACACCTTCCACACACTAAAAAAAAAAGGAACGAGAATGGAGAAACAGGCTCCATTCCTATTTTGCCGCAGCGACTTCCTCCCTTTCGGGCGCTTTACCCGTCGCACCCTCTCGCGGCAAGGACCAAACGACCAACGTTCCTCCTTCAATGTTCAAGTTTCTCCTCAATCACGGGGATCTTGCGCGCGTGCATGCGCACGCTGAGCCTAGCCGGCCGCAGCCAGTCGCGAGCGATTGCTTTTATCTAAGATTGATGCAACCAATGTGGAAGTGACGTTTTTTTTGTTTCATTGGCGTAGAATAAAAGCCTCCTTTTTTTGTTTCCAGGCACACGCACGATGTTCCGCACACTTCCGTGTGTGTCTCGTGTTGTTTCATACTACCAATTTGTCACGAATACAAGGAGCTCTGCTTCCCAAGCAGTCTTGCTTTATCGATTACCTTCGACTGTACACAAATAATGAATTTTTTCGGGGTCGACATACTTGGTAAGCCCACGCATTTTTAGTTTCCCACGGCACCAACAGCACTCATGAATTCAATGAGGTGCATAAAAAAGCATCACATTTAATTTTTGCAACATTCTAGGAAACCTGATACTACTGTACAGTCCATGCGTGAAAGCACGATCATATACAATTGATAGAGTCATACATGCCACTACCGCCATATGGATGTTCTTTGCAGATTACCCCCATTGTAATATGGCTGCCGTGGTTGGAAGTCGAACCTCCATCCTCCAGCATAATCACATGAAAGACAATAAGGCTATGCTACCACGGCAGGTGAAAGCACAAAGGGAAACAGGCTGCGAAGTTTCACCGAGCGTTTATTCGCCAGAATGGGTTACAACCATTAGAAACGCTTTAAACATCATCATAACTACACTTTTGTGAAAAGTAAACCAATGAATTCTGTCAGTTAAACCAAATTCTCAATCACATGCGTTTTGAAGGGCCCATGCCAGCACTGGGAGGTAAGACGGAATTATGCACGCATGCAGTATGCCTTTCTCGTCCATGATTCTCCTTTGTCGTGAGAAACTCAACACAAAATGCACTTCTAGTAACAGCTGTGCTCAGCAGGTAAGTACTAACACGCACTCACCTTTGTGAAAAGAGTATTCCAAATCCAGAGTAACAGTAACCCCCACAGCCACAGCGCTAACAACAAAATTGTGGCATGCACTATGACTGCAAGTTGACACGAGAAGCAAATCGCGAGAGGCATCTGAAGCTGAAAAGTATCTAGGCACAGCATGCTATAACGTTATAGAAAATTTGCGCACTGCAGCGCTAGTTCCTCCACTGAAGTAATAGAGCTGCCGCGACGCCAACAGCCACTGCCATCGCTCACGAAAAAATACCGTCGCATGTGAGGTCATCGCTTATTTCTCTCGCAAGACCAACGTTGTAACGTACGTATACACTGCTAGCACTGTCGTTACCACATCGAAAAATTCCGCCATATCCACGAAGTGAATGACGATGAGTGGGCGAAGCTCCGGAGGTAAACCTGGTAAACCATGAATCCTCTGTACATTTTGCCCACTCGATTTTATTACATCGCTCCCCCTAGCGTACGTCGCCGCACTAAATCGAACGATTGCCTTCAACCAATGACACGCGCCATATGTGACATCATTCCTATTTTATAAGATCTCGCGTCTTTCATCAACTACAAGTACCGCTTTCTAGTTTATAACATCTTGCATCTTTTCATCATCAGCTACAAGTACCACCATCTAGTAAACACTACAAGAACTAAACGAGAGGTGGCTACATACAGGAGACGGTACCGCCGTCTAGTGAACACTGCAAGAACTAAACTAGAGGTGGCTACATACAGGGGACGGTACCGGCATCTAGTGAACACTGCAAGAACTAAACTAGAGGTGGCTACATACAGGCTACAGGGGAAGCACAGCCCACGCCCTAAGGAGCTTCGCCCCTAAAACATTGTCATTGAAGGGTTAGCGATGTACGGTATCCATGGCTAACAGTCACACTTGTGGTAAGCACGTAAAAAGAATATAAGCAAACGTTAATACAAAACAACTAAACGAGGTCGTAGCGACCACAGAACATCTACCAAGTCTACCAGAACATCTACCAAGTCTGGCCTGCATTCTGCACCCTCTCCGAGTAACAAGTGGAAGAATAAAAAAAGACGTGACCTCCGAAATGGCTAGCGCGCGGCAAGCGTTTGCGTTCTCGGAGGCTTCAAGAAAAAAAAAATAGCTGTGGCAGTGGTCGAGAGATGGCGCAGCGTTTGGAATACCGTGGGCATTTTATGCATGGCTTGGGGTAATCGTTTTCGCAAAAACCAGATAAGCTCTAGTAATTATTCCGTTCATTATTGTGCAACCGTTAATAGAGTTCCGGTTGTCTAAGCATCAGATACAACATATTTACGTATGCGCATCTTGTGATATTGCCAAAAACGTAAAAAAGTGTACAAAAACTTTCTTGTAACCTGTGCCACTAAGGTCAGTCGAAATTCATTGCTATATAAGCTTGTGCGTTTTAGTAGTAGGGTGTGAGTAAACATGTCTAAGTGTGTGCCGCTGTGAATAATGATTCATTGTGCTCTTGTTCATTGAGTTCACTTCATATGCGTACTATCTGTCCTCGTATGCATGTGTAGTTATATGCATTGCATGCATCAGCATATACTAGGCGTCAGGTGTCAGTGAGTAATCCGGAACGGGCGGAGTCGTAAATACTCCGCAAAGCAGCCGTGATAGTGGGTATGACAACGTACGTCGACGCAAGCAACCTTTTTCTTAGTATCGTTCAGTCTCTCCAGATGGCGCCAGCTACCACCTACTTCATGACTATGACGCTCTCACACCTCCAGCTACTATATAACGTTTAACATCTATCTATCAAACCTGCACTACTGAGCCGGAATGGTTTCGCTGTGAACGGTTTTGAAGCACATCTCGTGACCTGCGGCCCCGTAAACGCGTGGATAACGTCGCTACACTATGTGAATCTGCGAGAAATAAATACAGCAAGCCTAGCATGCACTCTTCGGGTGAGGACTCTGCAGTAACCGTGTCTTTCAGAGTGAACGTCACCTCACTGGCCGAATGAAACCTACTTGCTCCGTCGTTCTCTTTTGCGATGTTTTCATCACTACAGTTTCGTCGGCTTGTTTTTATAATCATTTCGTTCAATATCAAGCTCAGCGGGACCATTGTTTGTAACTTTCAGTGCCGTGTACTCCTTATCAGTCGATAATCGATGCATTTGCTAAGCCTGCTCGCTTCGCTAACCTGGGGTGAGCTATGTTGATTTTCAGAGAGAGAAACATGTTTCTCCGTGGATGAGGAAGCAATGATTCCCTATTTAAAGACGAACATTGAGGACATCACCGTTCCTCCCTAAATGGAGAGAACGTCACTCCATTTTTTTAAGAGTGCAACTGTTGCTAAAAGATACGTAGTGTAACAACATCATAATAAAGTGTCATTTGTCGTAGAACATAAAAGCCTTCGCACGGGATGTTAGCGACATCAAGTATCTGAGATAATTATCTACCTGTTTTGATTGAAAAAAACAAGTGCACGAGGATTTCCGAGAACTTGGCTTTTCTTTTTACGTGAAAACACTCACCCCATCTTCGGAGGATCCCCGTCTTCTTTCGCACTCTTCCACGCAGACGTAACAGATGTGCACTGGTTCATCATATCTCTCTGACCGTAAAGGAAATTTAAGCTTAATGGGGTTCTTCAATAGTACCTGCCTACCATCGAACGTAAACCTACACTGTTTTAGTCATGTTATTGTGCGCTCCCAAACCTTTAAAAAGCCTGGATGTTCGGAACTTTTTACTTGTGCCACATGCAGCAAAAAAATAAAAACAAGTTGTGTGCCCACAGTGTTCTCAGACGTATTGCACTGACTTTGGTACAACCGACTTCAACTGCTTTACCCCAACGGTGCGTATACGATAAGTACAACTCCACAATTTTTCCGGCTAAAAAATGAAACATCTCGTATTTCTATAGTAGTTCTGCACTAAAAGCGCCGCCCACCTCGAATGACTCTTCTGTCAGCTCTCTCTTTCTCTAAAAAATGTTTATCTTTTCCTGACATTATATATGGTGTACCGACGTTTAGGAATAAGAAAAGTCATAGCTTTACCGCATAGGTGAAGCAATGAACGCAATAGCAACCGAGTGGAAGGTCACGCGCAGAATGGTGAGCAGATCGAAGCGTGCCCCACGTTTCTCACGCACAAATGACGCACGAAACGTGCTCACAGGTACACAGATGAACGCGAATACGCGTCTCAGTTGTTACATCGCTGTGCCTGAAAAACGCACCGCAAACGGAGGCTACGCATGCAACGATTGCAGCAAACTGTGTGCGCCCCGTAACTACAACAGAATCGTTCCCGTCAAGCCCAACGTCAGCCAAGACCTATCCACTATCCTATCCTATCCACTCGGAGAAAAAAGCGCCCGAGGGGTTGTCCACTCCCCTCCTCTCCACGGGTCAAAGTACGCGTGAGAAATAAGAGCCGCCGCGCGCTTATTACGCCATCTTGCTGATAATACTTAAAACATAATAGTTCCTCCCCGAGAAGCCCGCCAACAGCGGTAAGTGGTATATATAAATAGCTTGCCGTTTGAACGATGAAGGAGGTTGAACGTTGAAAGACCATGTTTCATGTTCTCCGCCACGAAGGATTTATCGGCCTTGGACCAAGGTGCTGCTCAGGCTTCAGCCAGCGGCAACGACTACCGTGTTGTGCTGCCTCGTCTTCCCACCGGTAAGCTAGTCGTGGATTCCATTTTCCTAATGGGGACAGGCGGTCGCCCTTACCGGGTTCAGGACTTCAGAGAAGCTCTTCGGGACATTATTGACTTGAAAGAAATAAGCTATATCGGTCGATTTCAAATGTCACATTTATGAATGGTTACTGGTAAGTCCACTCTGACGAAAGCTAAGCTAGTCACATGGGGTGAATTTTTCGTCAAAAGCCGTAGATGCCTTGTGATTGATCCGGAACCCACAGAAGTAAAAATTAAGCTTCTCTGGCTACCTGAGCATTTGGAAGACGCCTACATTCGAGAGGCAGTGCATGTTTTCGGGAAAACTAAGTCAATATCGATAGAAAGCTGGAACTTATCCAACATCGAGCAAATGCGGACTCCTAATCGTGACGTGTTGTGCCTTGCTGATGGAGTCCAAGTGGGCGACATTCCTCACCTTATGATTGTGTGTGGAGTACAAAGTCTCGTTCTGATCCCCGGCCACCCACCTCTTTGCCTTCGCTGCAATATGGTTGAGCACATCCGTCGAAACTGCAGGACTCCTCACTGTGATGACTGTCGGCGCTTCGGTCATTCAGCTGAGAACTGTGTCGTGACCTATTTTAACAAGCTACGACAGCATACACAGCACCATGGCAACCTGCAAGAGCATATCGTGGATGCCAAAGCAGTTCTGGATGCAACAGGAGACACTTCGTCAACGACATTCTCTGCGGACTTCACCAACAAGGATGCACAAGATACAAAAGAGACACACGCGGATAAAACCGATGAAGTTCCTGCATGCAAAAAGTACGAGATTTTTGCAAACAGCCAACCCACAATGACTCCAGAAAGTTTCTCACACAGAAGGAGGTTTCTACGAAGAAGGCCAGTGAAGGTGCTCCAACTGCCCTTGCAGTAGCTTCGCAGCAGTATCGTCAACACGCTACGACGTTAGAAGAGGATATGCAGGCTTCTGTAGATGCTGCAATACCTAAGCGCAGGGCGACCGACAGCTGGCTAACACGCTCGTACATATGGAGCCAGTAGTCAACGCCAAGCGCAGGTTGTGCGAAGAATGTACCGGGATCATGGCGGGTGGGCATCGTCGGGTATGTAGGGGCTGGAGCTACGGATGGAGACGCTACGGGTCGTTGTCATTGGTAGCTATGGCTGGAGACTGAACGGTGCAGCCACAGCGAAGCTTCGTGGTGAAGACGGGGAACGTTCCACCTCCACCAAATATTTTACGGAAAAGAAGAGGCGCCATATCGACGAAGCTCGGGATGAGATGTATTTTAAAACCAGTGGTACTGGCGTGTCCAGTTCACCAGCGATCGAGCGGACACAACTCTTCGTCTTCCTCGTCAGGCATACACGCGCGTCTCCCCCTAAAATATCAATATGCATGCAGGTAGCAGTATTATGTACGCTTTGTGGGTGCTTAATGTGGCTGATAACGATGAAGAATTATAAAGGAGCAGTTAGCATTCGGTGTGAAACATTAAACCACACGCTCACTGCGCAATTACATTGTGTGATTACTGGTTGTTATTTTGCTCTTTTTTGCATATTGCATAGGTTACCGAGACCTTTGCACGACTTAACACTTCTATAGGTTCTTTTTGCAAATAAGTTTCAAGCACAAGCGTTCTTTCCGTTGGTCTGTGGTGGAATAATCGACGGCCACGAAGAGGACCCTAGTTCAAATTTCGTTTGATTATAAGTATTTCTTTGGTCTTTTTTTTCTTTCGTGTTTAACAGATACACATATGACGATGACGGTAACGCCAATCAACGCAGGAACTGGCGCCCAAGAGCTGCGCTCAGAAAACAAAATGATTAGACTCTGGTCCCCGCCGCAGCGTGTCTCTCTGTGTGTGGGGGGGTGCGTGTGTGTGTGTGTGTATGTGTGTGTGTGTGTGTGCGTGTGTGCGTGTGCGTGTGTGTGTGTGCCTGCGTGCGTGTGTGTGTGTGCGCGTGTGTGTGTGTGTGTGCGCGTGTCTGTGTGTGTGCGTGTGTGCGTGCTTGTGTGTGGGGGGTGCGTGTGTGTGTATGTTTGTGTGTGCGTGTGTGTGTGTGTGTGCGTGTGTGTGTGTTTGTGTGTGTGTGCGTGTGTGTGTGTTTGTGTGCGTGTGTGTGTATGCGTGTCAGTGTGCGTGCGCGCGTGTGTGGGGGGTGTGTATGTGTGTGTGTGTGTGTGTGTTTGTGTGTGTTTGTGTGTGTGCGTGCGTGTCTGTGCGTGCGTGTGCGTGCGTGCGTGTGTGTGTGCGCGTGCGTGTGTGTGTGTGTGTGAACTTGAGCTTTAGAACTAGTGAAGAAATAGATGATATGGGCAGATTTAAAATGTAAAGCATTTCTTAGCGACCTACTTGCATTTGATCATTTACTCTATTCTTTTTCTATCTATCTATCTATCTATCTATCTATCTATCTATCTATCTATCTATCTAGCTGTCAAATCTAACCTATTTACCTACGTCTGGGCGCTTTCGTGATCGTCTCTTTAACTTGGTCGCCTACATACCAAAATTAACATACATGGAAGTGTATGGATGTACAACGAACATGATTCACAGTTTGTGGCATGAATGGCGTCACTAACCCGTCACGTACGTCATGAAACTCTTTCCACTTGTCACGTGTCACGTACATGGCTCGTCGTTTACAAGTGTGCGCCCCACGTGATTCACAGTTTTGTCATTGAAGGCACAGTGAGACATTCGTCGGTGAACTCACTCATGAGTCGACTCACTCGGACTCTGATCGAGCCGTGAGTCTGAGTGTAAGAGAGTCCTGTTGAAGAAAATTCTCGTGAGTGTGAGTCCGAGTGAGTTTTACTTTCTTTTGCCGACCTATGCAGTGTGAACCGAATTTTTAATTTTTTACGCGTTCGCATTAATAATAATAATAATAATAATAATAATAATAATAATAATAATAATAATAATAATAATAATAATAATAATAATAATAATAATAATAATAATAATAATATCTGTGCTTTTACATCGCCAAACACCGGTATTGTTATGGGACGCCGTAGTGAAGGGCCGCGGAAATTTCAACCATCTGGTGTTCTTTAACGTGCACTGACATCCCACAGTAGACAGGCTTCTACCCCCTCACCTCCACTGAAATGAGACCGCCATGACCGGGATCAAACCCCACGGCCTGCTGGTTAGCAGCCGAGCACCAGAAACAGCATCCCGGCGGACGGGATATGGTTAAGGAGCCCGTGTGGCCCCCCTTCCCCCAAAAAAAAGAAACGGGGCCGACGTCGACGGCGTGGTCAATAAAAGAACAATCTATATGAAAGCAAATAAAAAAAATATTGTTCGAGCCGTAATCGAGTCCAGGCACTTAGCGTGGAAGTCAAGTTCTGTATACCAGAGAGCCACACCAGAGATTCACTGCTTTGGTTAAAGAGCCTATAGAAGCGTGACGTCGGGGCAACGTCAATTGTGCTTGCAATATTCATGGTCTCCTTTTCTATCAACTTAATGAACAGAGACTCTGCAGGCTATAGAAAAGCGTTGTGTAAATACGCCGACGACCGCTACTATTGATTTGCACCGTAGCATGCGCTCTGTATTGATAAAAGTGACATCACTACAACGCGACTGCCGACGCTGCATTCGACTTTGAGCTACCCATTACACGCCAATGAAGTGGATACAGCTGGCTTATTTATACGATATACTCAAAACCACTGAATTCGTCCAAAACATCAATACACCTCTTATAGGGACACTAAAGTGCAAAGCGATTTTCCCCGTATTAGTAAAGTACAATTCAACAATCCCGAAGGCACCACTCACACTCTGACAAGTCGCTTGGTAAGCGAGAAAACGCGTGAAAATAAACCACCAGTGCAGACGCCATCTTGACTTTCCCCCACTAAACAGTGTGACGTCATAGATTTTGAAGGCATCTACTGCGTCCTATGTTGTTTTTAATCGATACAAATGAAGTATATTCTCACCTGTGTGTGTCATAGGAGTAGTTTGCAAAAATTAAAAAATATCATTCACCAAATGTCATTAAAATATGAAACATACGTTTTGAAATTCTTAACGTTACGCACGCTGATTTTGGCGCGAAGTTTAAGAATTGAAACTTCAAACTTGATTTTATCCGCTAATAAGGAACTTCTGGTAGTGTAATTGGCATTCTCCGATCACAGTTTGTCAATATAAACTAAGTCATTGTTTCTCTTTAGTATGCCTTCAATGTTTGACTCAAGGCAAAAAAAAAATCCTGCATAGAATGCTTGCTGACTGCTCCACAATAAATCTACTGCCACAACGCGTGAGATCATGCCGTACTTTTTTTTCAGTTTATCTTTGACAACCTTGCCATATTTCCCACTGCAAAGTAGTCAAGCTAATAACTTGTTCCACCTTTCCGTCTTTGATATCTCGTTTTTTTTTTCACCACGGAAGATCTTATCTTTTCAGTTGGATTGGCTGCACGCTGGTACAATCGGTATTTCTGTTATCACTATCTTAAAGGGCACAAAGTCAAACGGGTGCAAAAAAACAAGATAGAACGAAGCACGAGATCGAGTCTGTCTGCGCCTGCAGCATCACGTTGCAGCAGGCACTGACAGATTCATCCTTGCAATGGCAGATCGCATGATTCCATAGGAGAGCTCTATAGATAGGGTGTTCACTTCCGCCCCAACTCCTCTGTCTCTTCTATCCTGACGGAACGAGTGAACGTTCCGTTTTTGATCACGGGAATCAAGCCCTCGTTTTTAAAAACCAAAAAAAGCATGATCGCAAGCACGAGGGTGGAGATCACGTTACAGCGGAAGGCGCACCCACGTTTTCGTCTGACAGCCCCTTTAGGAATGGCTCAGTTTTGGGCTCGTCTATGGTATCTCTCAAGCGGGCACATACTACGTTACATTGCTTCTTTACGGGCGCTAAGCCTTGGAGCTGTGCATCGGGCTCTGTACTAATCTTGAGTCACAGTCTTCTCGCAGCCGCCGGGTGTTGCCTTTCTTGTAGCCATCTCTTTCTCTCGCAACGTCATGCTGCATCAGCTGTCAGATTTCTGGTTACGAAACGCGCAAACACACCCGGTGGCACCAAGAAAAATGACCAGCCTCTCTTGTTTTTCCCGGGTAGCACTGAATTCTAAGCCCCTCCGTGAACAACTTACAGGCTGCGTTCGAGCTCAGGACAGTGACAGAAAAGCAGTCTTAAATAAAGTGTTTCCATCCGACTAACACTCGCGTAAAACCTAATAATTATTATAAGTATAGTCGTTTATTACAGTATTGAGGGACTCTGGAATGAGGCATGCTGTTGTGGAGGGTTTCAAAATTTCGACCATCAGTGTTTCTTCAGCGTGCACCTCAGTCTAAGCACAATAAGTACACACGAGCGTACACAGCAGTCTTTCGCCTCTATTGATATGTGAAGTCCGTAGTTGAATGAAACCCTACTGATAGAAAGTAAAAAAATGAAAATATATCCAGCGGGTTTCCCAGGAACCACTACTTGAAAACGGCAACCATCAAGACTCTTCTGATTTTCCTTCTTGGAGTGGATGCTTCTTGTGTAACAATACATTCAAAGATATAGTTCTAGAAATTTCTTACAATGGTACAGGTACAATTCTCGATCAAGAACACCAATTTAGTTCGCTGTGCTTGCATAAAGAGAGAGTGATGAGGGAAACGCAGGGAGGTTAACCAGAAATTGGAGCATCCGATTTGCTACCCTGCACTAATCAAAGGGGGAATGGGGAGGAAAGCTGGGAAAGAAAGCGAAGAGCGAAATAGACATGCAAAAAAGGAAAAAAGTGTGAGCTGGGGTGTTAAAGCCTATACAATAGGCCACTATCCCGCAAAAACTTCAATAAAGCCTTCACTGATTTTCTGTGCGAAGACAGATCATGTCGCCTTTCAGGCACTGCTTATTCTGACAAAGGTCTGTCGTCAAGGCAAGCTAACGCAGCAGCTGACTGCCGTCTTTGCACGATGTAATGAGGACAGTGACAAAGAACGTGCTCCATCGTTTCATCGCTGCCGCAATGATCGCAAGCAGCACTATATGTAAACGATGTTGGGCGAGGACGGCCTACTAAGCAAAACACTCGCAAAGTAACTGTGATACTTTCTAGGCTGCAAAACAATCAAAACACCTGCCGAGTGCGTTGTTTTGGAAATGGCGAGTGAGATGGTATGGAGTCTTGGCTATTTCTGTTTGAAGAACTTAAACACGAAGTGACTTTTAAGCCGAGCTCGAGGGAAAACGTACGTTATGTCGGCAGTGTTTTTCTGCCTTGAAACGATAACCTTCGAGTGCCGCTATAGGGAACGAATCCTCAGGCACAATTTGTAGGTGTAAAAGGAATACGTGAAAAGCACGCGGCTCGTTCACTTCTTCAAGGAGAAATATTTTTCTCACGCAGTATACTATACAATAGTATACTATACGCAGTATACTATACAATACTATACAATATGTTGCAACACAAGCACGGAGGAAGGAAAAACACAGGAGGGAGCGTTGCGCAACGTGATTGAAGCCCACCAAGTCGGCCCAACACGTGACCAAAACATCAGCGTGCGCAGTAGATTTTAGTTCTCTCGATTTCATTTTCTCTTGAAAAGTGCTTCATCGCTCGTAACGCAGAAGCACTACCATGAACGCTGTGTTCACGTTTCTGGACTTTGGCGTTGAATCGCAGTTTTTCTTCGAAGCTTAAAGAGTTTTCACTTTCAATGATCTTATGTACACACGCCTCAAGGAATGCGACGTAAGATTATTGCAAGAAGTTAAAGAGCGAAACTTTACTGCGTAGCTGTGCCCTGTTGCAGGTAGGGTTGTTTCTGCGACTTCGTGTAGCAAAACACACTTTGCCGGCACTTCTTCGCGTGAGTGGCCATGAAGTGCAGACCAATACAGCTATTTGCCCTTAAATAGCAGTTTAACCAGCAATTCGGTTTTGCGCGCGGCCGGCCATCAAAAAGCGAAGATTTCGCTGGTATTTTGTGTGGGGCAAGTTATTACCCGGCGTAGTTCGAATTAATCACGCCATAGCCTGCTCTGGAAACATGCTGTGACTATTATAATTGTCCCCGCCCAAAATGACAGCGTTCCTACGACAGCCGGCCGCCCAAAACATCGAACTGCTGGTCAAACAACCACTGGCTCATACTAGTCGCGTGGTGTTTCCAAAGCAGGCTATGGAGTGATTAACTCAAATTGTAGCGGCAGTTAACTGTCCCCGCGGAAACTGCGGCCGGCCGCTCGCGGAATCAAACAGCCGGTACGACCGCCTTGTGTCGTCATGGCGTTGCGCTTTTGGGGGTGGTTATGCTACAGTGTACTTATGCCGTAAATAAATCAAACTACCGGCAAATAGCTGTACCAGTGTAAACTGGTGGCCCTCTTCATATTACGGCCACTCACGAAAATAAACTCCAAGAGATGTCCATGCCAGCAAAGCGCGTTTTGCTATATACATGAAGCCACAGAAACAACCCCACCCGCAACATGGCACTGCCACGTAGTAAACTTTTGCTCTACAGTAGCCATGTGACTGCAGCCGGTAATGACGAAAAACTGCCTACAAAGTTCCGCACGCACAATTCTGTCGGCTGCCGGGTGATTATCTACTCCCGGGAAGGATACACAATGATAATATTCATCTATAAAGTGTGAGGAATGCATGCGTCATATGCTCACAATGCTCTCACTAATTCGACTGAAATGCACGTCTGACGTTCGTTCGGGAATCTTTCACGGCTCACCCGAATTTGTCGCTTGACGGAACGAACGAAGCGGAACAAGCGCGATCATACGTAACAAGCGCGATCAGAGAAGTGCAGGCGTGGGGATACCGAGCAGCTTACGGATCAGCTGCAGGCTCCGTGAAGCGGCCAAACTGCCGCTCTCCCACTAAAAACTACCGAATACCAAACAAGAACATCTCGGCAAGTCTCGTCTATTGCGTGATCTCCCGGCAAAGGGGCCTACTTGGATGGCTTCAAAACAGTTTGACTGGCCAAGGCTGGGCGCGTGACGTCCTGCTCCCTTCTGTGTTTTTCTTTGCTCCATGAACACAAGAGTAAGGAATAGTTTCGCGCGTGAGTTTGGTTTATCACGGGGGCTTAGCGGTTAAAGTGCTCTGCTGCGGGCCCGAAGGTCGCGGGTTCAGCTGGCCGTGGCAGGCTTGATACGATGACGCCCTGCAAATGTTAATATGCATAATTCGCAAGGCCGGCCACACCGCATCCAGAGCTCTCGGATACGATTTCGGCATGCGCCACCATCACCGCGCACATGGAAGCAGCCGACACCAAGTCAAACTGCGCGGCTCTCGGATTTGCCGTCAGCGACGCGCGTTGCAAAGGTGATCTGTGCAATATTTGTCTACACGCGAGAAGTAAGTGTAAATACGATGGTGTAAGTAAGATGGTGAAGTAAGTGTAAATAAAAGGACCAGAAGTGGGAACCTACTGTTTGCCAAATGTGATCACTAATCACCAGCTTGTGCGAACGCACCGCAGATGTATTTGAAAAACGGAGCACATGGTTTATGCGCACATAAACAGGAAGTACCTCGAGACACTGAACAACGTACGTTTGTGCGAGCTTCACTTCATAAGAAACAAGTTATGTTTCCAAATCTCGTCGAACTCGTTTCGTTCTAAAACATACAGGGCGTGCAAAAAACACAAAAAAGCCACAAACACCTACACCGACAACTGAAGAATCCTACAACGGCGGAAAAGACAAAAAGCACGTAAAGTTATCTCCGCATGCCCATGCAACCTATCAATCTGGCACGCGTGGTGGTCTACGTGAAACATAACTGTTAAGTGACTTGATCTCATCTTTATGCAAGATAATTGATATCCGGCTCACGCATCCCCTAACGCTGTTATTGATATACCATGCCTCAATCATCAGACGTGCTTCTTCATTTTCATCCCGGTACAACACTGTGCAATCATCGAACACATTGCTACAGGCTAGCGCTACTGAGCCGTGTACGGCGGCCAGCCAGTTTGTGGCGTCCCCTTCGAGGGCTTCAGGCTTCGGTCGCATGTAAATCCTGTAACCGAACTCACCAATTTTTCGCCGTCTTTGCCTGCGAGGCTCAATTAGGCAAGTCTGATGTTCTCGTCATTATGTTAAAACTCGGTTGCTTCGATCTGAACGTGACTTCTGGGGCTGTTGGGCTGGCGGACCTCCAGATGACCATTCAACTACAACTGTCTCATGCTTTTCTCTAGCTCTCGAATGCGTTGCCCAAGCTCCAGCGCATATCTGCTCACGGTTGTCGTCTACACTTTCATAGTGTTCATGGCGGCACCCATCAGCGTGCCAGTAAAAATACTGTCACCCGAGGGTTCGCAGCATTCCTGCCTGCCTGCCTGCCTGCCTGCCTGCCTGCCTTCCTGCCTGCCTGCCTGCCTGCCTGCCTGCCTGTCTGTCTGTCTGTCTGTCTGTCTGTCTGTCTGTCTGTCTGTCTGTCTGTCTGTCTGTCTGTCTGTCTGTCTGTCAGTCTCTCTGTCTGTCTGTCTGTCTGTCTGTCTGTCTGTCTGTCTGTCTGTCTGTCTGTCTGTCTGTCTGTCTGTCTGAGCCTATCATAATACGCATATCACGTACTATCAATCAGGTAATAGACAAATGCTCAGAATATAGCCAACCACTATACGTAGCCTTCATAAATTACGAGAAGGCGTTTGATTCAGTAAAAATATCAGCCATCATGCAGACACTGCGGAATCAGGGCGTCGATGAAGTATATATAAACATCCTGGAAGAAATCTACAAGGGATCAACAGCTACCATATTGCTTCATAAAGAAAGCAACAAAATACCAATCAAGAAGGGTGTAAGGCAGGGGGACACAATCTCCCCAATGCTATTTACCGCGTGCTTACAGGAGGTTTTCAGAAGCCTAGAATGGGAACAGTTAAGGATAAGAGTTAATAGAGAGTACCTTAGTAACCTGCGCTTCGCCGATGACATTGCATTGCTGAGTAACTCAGGGGACGAATTGCAACTCATGATTACGGAGTTAGACAAGGAGAGCAGAAAGGTGGGTCTTAAAATCAATCTGCAGAAAACGAAAGTAATGTACAACAGCCTCGGAAAAGAGCAGCCTTTCGAGATAGGTAATAGTGCACTTCAAGTTGTAAAAGACTATCTCTACTTAGGGCAGGTAATAACCGTGGAGCCGAACCACGAGATTGAAGTAACCAGAAGAATAAGAATGGGGTGGAGCACATTTGGCAAGCACTCTCAAATTATGACAGGTAGATTGCCACTATCCCTCAAGAGAAAGGTATATAACAGCTGTATCTTGCCGGTACTTAGCTACGGAGCAGAAACCTGGAGACTTGCAAAGAGGGTTCAGCTTAAATTGAGGACGACGCAGCGAGCAATGGAAAGAAAAATGGTAGGTGTAACCTTAAGAGACAATACGAGAGCAGAGTGGATTAGGGAACAAACGGGGGTTAAGGGTATCATAGCTGAAATCAAGAAGAAGAAATGGACATGGGCCGGGCATGTAGCGCATAGACAGGATAACTGCTGGTCGTTAAGGGTAACTAACTGGATTCCCAGAGAAAGCAAGTGGGTTAGGGGGAGACAGAAAGTTAGGTAAGCAGATGAGATTAAGAAGTTTGCGGGTATAAATTGGCAGCAGCAAGCACAGGACCGGGTTAACTGGCGGAACATGGGAGAGGCCTTTGTCCTGCAGTGGACGTAGTCAGGCTGATGATGATGATGACGATGATGATCATAATACGGCACGTACCCACTGTGAGGGATCGGCCAGGATTTCTTAACGTATGTTGTTGCTGTTTCTTTACTCCTCTGAGCGTGGCTCCATCTAATGAAGGGATTATTTGCCCGAGTAGCGGGTCATTTTAGATGCGAAGCAGTTCTTTCACTAGCCTGTGTAACACTGTCCCTCCGTCCGCACCGCACTCTTCTGACCGCAGGTGTTGTGGTGGTGCAAGCAGGTCACGCCTTCCCTCAAAGTGCGCGTGCGTGGACATCACTCTCTCCCTATAGCCTGTCGCCATTCGCCGCGTGTCATCTCTTTCTTCACTCTCTCTCCCTCTCGCAACGCTCGAACGCCCATCAAGCGCAGTCTTTCTGCGATGAAACTTACAGGAAACTCAAGCCACCTCCAGTGTCTTTAACGCTACACGCTACACTGAGTTTCGCTACACTGAGTAAACGCCACACCAAGTTTCGCTTCAAATCATTCTTCCCGCACCCGCGTCGACGCCCGTTTCAACCGGGTCAACGCCGTGTGCACCGCTACTGCTTCGCATTCCATCAGTGTTCCCTTCATGGAGGTGGTCCATAATTTTTCCAATATTATCTGTTGTATATGTCATTCTTACATTTCGTAGTTAAATATTATATTGATTTGAAGTACCACATACTAATATTGAAGGATTTAATTGCGCCAAAATAAGCAGTATGTTTTTTAATCTCAGCGATGAAATCCTCAATGGTGAAGAAAACCCTCTTGTTGTTGAAGAGTAGCCAAGAGGCCCGCTAGGTGTCATCTGCCACCTAAAATTTTCAGCTGCCCCCCACCACAGTTCACGAGAGCAAACAGCTAAAACACAACACGTAATTCCCTCCCCGAAACAACTCGTTTGCCATGTGTCCCTCCCTTACACCCTCAACCCCGCTCTGACTAATGATACTTCAAATGCGAATGCGTAACTTTGATAGGAGCTAAGTAAGACAAGTCCTTTTCCTATTAAGTCTCTATTTACATTGAACGCTCGCTTTTCAAGTGACAAGGAAGAGAAAATAAAGTGAGGGAAATGCAGGGAAGTTAGCCGGAAATAGGAGCATCCAGTTTGCTACTCTGCACTAAAGAAAAGGAAATGGGGAAGAAAGGTGAGAAAGAAAACGAAGAGCAAAATAACGCGCGAAAAAGAAACAAAGTGAGCGGGGGTGCTATAGCCTATTAAGTAGGCCACTACCATGCAAAAAGTTGTATAAGGTCTTCTCTGATTTTCTGTGCGAAGACAGATCATGTCGGCTTTCAAGCACTGACTGTTCTGACAAGGGTCTGTCATCAAGGCGAGCTAACGCAGTCGCTAGCGGCCATCTTTGCACGTTGTTGCGAGGGCAGTGGCAGAGAACGCGCTCTATCGTTTCATCGCTGCCGCAATTATCGCAAGCAGCACTGTCTTCCATGCCAATTGGGAAAGCGGAAACTTTGGTGAAAGCGACGCCAAGCCATAGTCGGCAAAGCATCGTTGTCTCAAGTCGAGAGAGTCCAGACGGATACTGAACTCGGTGAGATGGGTCCAGCCAAGTAAAATCTTTTGGCATCGCCCCTGTCTGTTTCATTGCTCGCTCGGAAATCATAGTTACATGCGTGTTGCATTCATGCGAACGTGATTGTACACAGATGCGATAAAACGCCAGAATTATGCAGTTTCCACTCAATCGGCTGTCCTGGCATGAATTCACTAATTGCGATCTAAACCCGTTCAGGTATGCGACATGACACAAGCGCTCACATGAATAAATGAGGCTGCTACTAGCCTTCAGCGTTGATAAAAAATCTACAAAGATGTTACAATAACGCCGCGGGAAAAAATCAGAGCCCAGGCACTCCTTACAAATGGTTAACCAGTGCTTATCAGATGAACAGCGGTGAACGTTTCCGTTACCACGCCTATTTCAATCAATCATCGGTGATCGACACTTGGTATCGTCAATTTTGGCATGTGCAATTGGTTTCTCATGCACCCAGCACTTTAGTTAGACCCGCCACTCCACTTCCGGAATCAATTTTAATTTGCCAGTTTTGGCAACATAGTGATCATTGACGGACTTTTTGCGCGTACCAAAATACATGTGTTGTAAAAATGCACTTGGCCGGCGAACTTCACAGAAGTGCGTGCCGTTCGTGCTTAGGCTGCAGCGCCATTGAAGTTGTGGAATGAAAGGAGTCTTTGCAAGTCAGGTATCAAATAAAGGTATATGCTTCGCCATCTGACAGTGTTGAGGAGTAATAATTTCCAAAAATTTATGCCAGCCACTCAAAAGAGAGCTGTTGCTGGGAGTAAGAGAAAATTTATTCTACAAAAATATATTTGCGAAGGTCCGCCGCATGTATGAAATGTGGAGGTGGCCTGCTCAACCAGTTTTAAGCAGTTTTGGGTTACCTTGTATTGTTTAATCAGACACAGGGTGGCATATAGTGTCACTAGTCGCTTTTATGGCGTCATCGTCACGCACACATGTGTAAGCACCTGCGCCCTAAACGACAGAAGCTGGCTAAAAACCGCACCTGAATTCAGTGAGGACGAGCCTATAGGGTCTGAGGATGACAGCACCGGAGCTTCAATTTTTATGACTGATGATGTTTGGCGTCAGCCTGACAGATCCACAGCCATTTACAGGTTTTTTTACATCCTCAAGTTGTCACCTACACCACAAGTGCGTACAGCTTGTGACCTTTGTGCACAATCTTATAGATACTCTGGTTACGTGTGACGTCCACCCTTGGCTCGGGCGCAGTGTGCTGGCGACGGCTACAAAGCTCCTCACGAAAAGAATATCACTGGAGTACATATTGGCTCTCACTGCGGAACAGCGTGAAACGTTTTTGAAATGCACATGATATTCTTATTTTTATAATAGCATTTTCACATATACAAAAAAATATCATTTGATGCATAAATTGAAACGCCAGCCAGTGACGAGTGAGGTGTTTCGTGGAAAGTGGTGATGCTAGACGAATTGGTGCAGTTCATTGTACACTTGATTTATCGAAATGTCATTCACGTCACGCGCACCCATCTATACTGTAACACCTGCAGGCTTTTATCGCACAACAAAAATTAGCCGATTCCACGTACAGTGGCAATTGATGACCTGCGAAGCACGAATAAGGGATGTTGATACGTCACTTTAAAATCAGCACAACGTCAGGATCTGGACGCAAATTATGCCGTACATGACTTCCATGACATCGTTATTATATTTACAACAGTCATACACCTCCGTCATTCATTTACACCTTGTAACTGCAAATTTGTTATATGTGAATCTAGCTGAACGGCTGTGAGCGCACTATGAGCGAAGCATGTAGTCATATTTTACAACACACGCATGTTATGATTATCATGTTTGGATGTGTCATTTGCCTTCATCATCCATTCACGTCACGTCATTCCAAATTTAGTATACATGAAACAAAACGACCGCGAGCATGCTATGAGCATAGCATGTAGTCATGTTTTACATGACACGTATATCATGATTACTATGTTTGGACGTGTCGTTTACCATCGTCGTCTATTCACGTCACGTGATACCAA
The DNA here is from genome assembly GCA_013436015.1 of Rhipicephalus annulatus. Taxonomy (NCBI): domain Eukaryota; kingdom Metazoa; phylum Arthropoda; class Arachnida; order Ixodida; family Ixodidae; genus Rhipicephalus; species Rhipicephalus annulatus. The sequence continues at coordinate 70,520 of WOVY01003737.1, read as the reverse complement.
ATTTTCTGTATGTGGAGCTAGCTAAATGGCCACAAGCGTGCAATGAGCGTAGCATGTAGTCATGTTTTACATGACACGCATGTTATGATTATCATGTTTGGACGTGTAATTTACCTTCGTCGTCTGTTCGCGTCACGTAATACCAAATTTAGAATATGTGAAGCGAGCAAAACGGCTGCGAGCACATCATGAGCGTGACATGTAGTCGTGTTCTTACATGACACGCATCTCATGATTACCATGTTTGCACCAGTCATATACCTTCGTCATCCATTCACGTTTCATAATACGAAATTTGGTATATCTGAAGCTAGCGAAACGATGTCGAGCGCCCGATGAGCGTAGCGTGTAGTCATGACTTACATCACATGCATGTCATGATTTCTACGTTATGGTGGGTCACTTATGTTCACCCCACTGGTCGCGGGATCTAATCCTGGCTGCCGCGGCTGCATTTACGATGGCGGCGGAAATGCTGTAGGCCCGTTTGCTCAGATTTGGGCGCACGTTAAAGAAACCCATGTGGTCGAAATTTCCGGAGCCCTCCACTACAGCGTCTCTCATAATCATATGGTGGATTTGGGACGTTATACCCCACATAACAATCAATCAATCAATCAAATGACTTATGTTCACCAAGCAGTCATATCATACCATTACAGTTTTGCAATATCTCATGTGAACAAGACCACTACAAGAGCAACAACATCACGAAATGTAAATCTTAATATTCATAACATTTTTTCTGCTGTTTCTTGTCGATTTGAGTATTGGTCTTGATTGTCCTCCATGGGGCACTTGTACGCAGGGTGATGAGGACTTTACAACGTCTAAGTCTACCAGCTTTGGCTTGGACGCATCCTCAACATCTAGTGGGTGGCCCTTTGGGTCTACAAAGTCCTCCCCCTTTTTAATGATAAAAATACCTTCCACCTCGAACACCGGAGTTATTGTAGTTGTCTTGACAACAGGTTCCTGGGCATTGCACGCCGACGACAGTTTCACAGGTGGATGCCAGATTCTTGTAAGTAGCGGTTGTTCTGTGCAGGCTCCTTCGATAGTCGTTACTTCAGTCAATTCCTGATCGATTGGCTTTCACCACGCTCAAGAATAAGTCCTGAGGCTGACTCGAGTGGCATCTGTGCTACAAGATTGTTGTCCAATAAGCGTTTGCAGGATGGTGGTGACGCAAACGCAGAAAGCGCCTTTCTTTCTGTTTCGATTTTAATCTTTAGTCTTGTTGTCTCCTAACGAGCCTGTGATACCTTAAATGCGTCGGCGATTTTATATTTGGTTCTGACTTTCGCTAGAATGATCTGGCCCTCATAAACTTCTGCCTCCTCCATCTAAGCTTCCAAATTGTCGATGTCAACTGTATTCTCTACTTCTTTGTCGATTCTTTTGAGTTCCTCATAGTGCCCAATAAAACCTTGGTGAATACGTCGTAACTGACTGATTGGTGGGCGATCCAAATGCCGAAGACGTTCGACGTCTGCGATGACCTGCGTGACGGCCTTGCGTGTTTGACTCCGCCTTTCGTAGAGGGCCTCCATGTTCCGGTTCAGACTCGGAAACATGAGAAGTAACTGGCCGGTCATGTCACGAAGCGAAGACGGAGTCAACTCAGCATCCATTGCAGAAGGTTCGCACAACGAATATTCCTCACTTGTCAGGCTGTCGTTCTTCATGATCTTGGGCATATCAGGCCATCGTCGTGAAGGGTGAGTCAGTACTGAGCCGGAGAAGACGTGAAGGCTCCCATTTCGCGAGCCTCCAGACGGTGCTGCACTCACGGGGCTGCACTGTAAAGATATACGTCGTTGACCTATAGACTACCTTGACTTGTGAATATCGGGCCATCGTCATGAAGGGCGAGTCAGGACGGAGCCGAAGTAGACGTGAGCGCCCCCGTATTCCTAACATCCAGGCGATGCCTGTACTCACGTCAGTCCATGGGTGCTCCTGTTGGTCTCAGTTGCAACCGGAGTCGTGCTCCCAGGTCCCAACAGTGGTTAGACCTCGCACATCAACTTTACCGAAGGCGACTTCACAGTAGTCCTCGAGGCTGCAACTGTGGTCGAAATTCGTGAAGGCCGCTCCGTCTTAGGTACTTCCTCCCAAGTTTCGGCATCAAAATGTAATAAAATAACCGGTCCGCAGAGGTTAGACGGAGACGACCCGTTCATTAGTCAAAGAGCCCAAGCTCTCCTCTTGTCTTGTCTTGTCTTGTCTCCTAGGAGATCTTGGCTCATACCCACATGGGGGATTGGCCACACTGTACCTCTTGATATATCATTTTTACAACGCTTGCTAAAAAATACAGAGAAATTAGATAGAAACAATAATAATGTTCCTTTGCAAAAACGTGAAAAAATTGCAGAAGAATGCGATAAACCAGAATATATAAAACAAATTACAAGAATGAGGAAGGGGAAGAAAGAAATGAATATATCTGGCAGTACCGCTAGGAGCGTATCCTTCCGGTTGCCTGAATGAATTTATGTAGCGCTGACAGAATGGCACTGCGGCCCACACCCAACTGACTGGCTCCAAACGATAATAGGGTGGATGTATTGACTGGCAATCCGAGCATACCAATCGGTCTTTCAAGAATTATTCGGCGCAGTGAGGCGAAGCAGCGGCATGTGAGAAGAAACTGATCTATTGTTTCCGGTTAATTGCAAACTACACATAGGTTAGTTAATGAAAATCCTGATTTGTTGAGATAAAAATTTAACAGAGGAACTCTACAGCGAAAGCTTGTGAGGGTCACCTCACATTGACGGGAAAGACATTTTGCGGTGTTCCCTGTGAATTGCAAGTGCCGAAATTCTTCAGATTGTAGAAGCGACGTTTCGTTCATTTTTAAGATTAACAGGCGTTTGAATCGTTCGGCAGTAATAAAAGGAAACTGTGGAGCTACTAGCACCACCGGGAAATTTAAAGATACCGAAGCGAGTGCATCAGCTCTTTCTAGAGCGTGCCTATTCCCACTTCGTCCTCTTCGACAGTATGGCCCGCTACAAGAAAATATTCTGCAACACATGTCATGATGTTCATGTTATGTCTAGTCCCTTATGCTCATCATACAGTCATCTTATGCCATACCAATTTTGGTAGAGATATCATCATCGAAACGGCCAGGAGAGGTAAAAGCCGTAAGCAGATAGATAGATAGATAGATAGATAGATAGATAGATAGATAGATAGATAGATAGATAGATAGATAGATAGATAGATAGATAGATAGATAGATAGATAGATAGATAGATAGATAGATAGATAGATAGATAGATAGATAGATAGATAGATAGATAGATAGATAGATAGATAGATAGATAGATAGATAGATAGATAGATAGATAGATAGATAGATAGATAGATAGATAGATAGATAGATAGATAGATAGATAGATAGATAGATAGATAGATAGATAGATAGATAGATAGATAGATAGATACGGTCAAAGTCACCTATGTTCGCTAAGTATCCTTCGCATTTAAAAAACAAAAAATGTATTTAAAAGTGTACGAGTTCACTTGTGTCTCACAAAAAACCAAGCAATGCTTTACCGTATTGCACGAGCATTAAAGCAGCACCTCAGTTCCGGTTTTCTTTGTCTGTGTGAACGGAAACGTTTTGTACAATATTCATTATTTTTATACTATTCCTGGGTCATTTACATTATTTATGTGTATTCTGATTTTCTTTTATTTTGAATATTTTTGCATATATAGTGTGTTATATTGCACTGCCTGTGAGCCTGCAACGATAAATTACACACTTTTCACATTTTTATTCATTCCAAAATGTTTTGTTGCTCTTGCACATATATTTTTTGAAAGAGCATTTCATTGTGCGAAATTTGGGATGCTGCAACGCGTGCTGGAGTAAGTAGTTCTCAAACTCGCAAAAACTATTTTCCTGACACATATGAAAAAGGACCATATTCGTGCGTTAACTAAATAGTTAACCAGATGGTTGACCAGTTAACCAGATGGTTCACCAGTTAACCAAGGTATTCGTGAACTGGCCTCAACTTATCATGATAAAACTACTTCTGACGGTACGAGAAAAGTAAACAAAACTACAAGGTATTCCGTCATAAAGGTGCCTTATAAAAGGTGTCCTTATCTCGTGAAGTATAGGCCCTGGGTGCGAGGGTAGAAACAATTTTGCTACAAAATCACTACCTCGAGCAGCAATAACTTAGCTTTATTGCAAAAAACCAACATCATTATGGGCATAAGCAGTCAAACGTAAACAACAGAAATGTTTGTTTAAGCGCCGCCAATTTTCGGTGAAATACATGTTTTTTTTTTTTTGTCTGACCAGTTTTCTGCAACTCCCGTCGACGCAGTGTGGTGGTCAGGTCACTTTCGTTATTTCAACGTCTTCTGGGTTTTCGCTGTGTTTGGTGGTGTTATCATGGTCGCTTCAACGTTTGCTGTTTTCTTTCACTTTTTTTTAATTTCACTGGATTTATTTTAGAGTTTGACCATTTTACGGCGCTTTTCAAGGAGTTGCAATTATTGTGGAGCGATGCACTGAAGTGAACTTCACTGACAAAGTCGATACGTCCTGACGGATTTCATCAGCAGGTACCTACTACCAAGACGGACGCCATGCACCTTCAGAGAGAACGGAAAACGTGGACGCCGCTCACGATGGAACTCAACAGCCAAAACAATGTCGGAAAAAGTTTTGCTGTTTTTGCCAATGGCCACTCATCTCCGGCGTGCTAGGGCGTGGTCTAGTGGCTAGTATGCCTGGCTTCCTCTCAGAAGGCCCGGGTCTGATCCTCTTCGTCGAAAGTCTGTGGTCTCACGGTGCAATGGTTAGCAACCTGGACTCTCACTCAAGGGATCCGAGTGCAAATCTCGGCGAGACCTACTTTTTTTATTTTTCTTCATAGGCTTCACAATGCACATTGAAATAATTTTTACTGATTGTTTTTCAATGAATCTACCAGAAATTCATGGACACGTGTGCTGCTTTTGTGGTTTTTTACAAGTATTCCTCACTGCATATTTTATTATTGCAGATTCATATATAGGGCATATTTTAATAATTATTACTGACATCGTGGAAGATCTTTGAGTTCATTTGAAACGTTATGCCGATGATCGTATTTTATATGAAAATGTATCTTCAGTTGATGATCAAGTGCGTCTAAATATTCACCTGGTAAATGTAACTGCATTGCGCGAAAAATGGCAGATATCAATTATTATGATAAAACTGTTTATACTGTTTATATGTGAATTGTCACCACAAAAATACATTTCAAATCATTATGCATATGTGGGGCAGTATATCACTACGAGAAGTAACAAAGTAAAAACACTTAGGCATATGGATCGCCATTAACCGTTCTGGGAATAAGCATGTAGATACTGTTGCTTCTAAATCCTTGTACACAATCTTTCTCTTAGAACACTCCGTGAAGTAATCTACATCTACTATAAATTTGTGAAGATACAATTACTGCTTTTGAACATTGTTGCATTGTTGGAATATGCAGTTTTATTGTGTCCCATTCAATTTAACGATGCTTAAAAACCAAAGCACCATGTTTGACATCAACCCACCAAAAATAGGAGGAACGAATGAGCTTTTGCACGTCACATCATCTGTAACAAATTATTTATTGCAGACACGAAATAACTGCAAAGCGACCGAGAATGCAGCCGAGAGCGGTTGTTTGGTGCGATAACATAATTAGGAAATTTGCAGGCCAATAAATGGAATACAATGAAATGTGTTCAACAAGCCTAACACAATCGAAAACGATCAGCGAAATGTCTTGATATGACAGACTTCACAGAAGGTTCACGGTTATCATTGAAAAATGAACACAATTATCTAACCTAGAGAGGACAAAAAGGGAAACATTTACGTTTTTCGTACGATTCGAACCAAGTCGCACATTGAGAACCCACTGCCTCACGAAATTCTCCTGGTAGGGCTGTCTATCAACCCCCGCAGAGAGCAACATATTTTCTTGTAAAAAAGCGAAATTACAAGTTTTTCCGAACAGAACGTAAACCTTGACGCGATAATATGAGAAAAATTTGGCAGTCGATCTATGAAGTGAATGTTAATGATAGAGCGAAGTTGGCTGGATGATTACAAAGTGTTTGCAAAACGTTTATCAAATTATTACGACGGTTCCAGATGGACACCGGGGTAAGCCTCGCTACAGACTCTACAGCACTTGCACATCCAATTTTCTTCGTTAATGTTGGAATGTCTCTGATTTAAAACTATCGAACAAGGAATGATCTACAAAATGTTACCACAACCTACAACGACACATGCCTTCAAAACGAACAGCGGGGTGCCTTTGGAAGAGGACGAATACGACGAAGTTCGGCTGCATGCGCTTCTTATTTTCTACTCTATAATCACGAAGCTCTTTGCGCACGTCGGACTTAAAGCGTCGACACTGGCTCTATCATTATCATTAAAAACAGGTGTGTGCCAGAAAACTTGGGCGAACCCCAGTGTTCTGCGCTACGGCATTTCCTGTCGTGACCTTAATGCGTCAGACAGAGAAAGAAAATCAAAGATGGACCGAAAGGCAGATATAACGAAAAATAAATTGAAGCAACGTACAGTCACTCGGCTATCCAAGCACTCAAGCATTGCATAGCATAACCTTTTATTGTGCAATGTAAACACACGATACAAAGGGTTAGTGAGCTTGTGTTGGATGGAAATGAAATGAGCAGAGAATAATGTACAGCACAAAAAGAATGGGAAACTACAGAACGAAAAAGATGCCAGAGCGAATATCAACGAAAGAGATAGAAATAGGATTGAAAGAAGAATGAGTCAAGTAAGAAACGCAAGCCAACGGAGATCTCGCGCCCAACCTGCGCTCCACGTGGCTGCACCCGATCGTGCCCAGGGGGTCATGTGGCGCCCTAAGAAAGGGCGCACTCCGGAAGAGGAAGCCAGGCATTCCGAAGCTTGACGTGTCGGTCGATGGGAAGTACGAACGGCGATAAGTCCTTGCTTCGCTGTGCAATCTGTCTGCGACATTGTGCAAACATACTTTTGAGATCTCTCGTTTGTTTGTTTGGTTTTTGTTTGTTTGTTTGTTTTCAAACACAATTCAACAGATAATAAAACGTCCGATTCTTCACTTCGCCTAATAGACACTGCATTGCATTCAGAAGTCGTAGTGGCTGCAATGTTAATGCAATACCCATGTCACACAGACAGCTTTAAGAGCAGCCAACCTGATTACGGTCACGAGCGTAAACAAGAAAAGTAAAACGAGACGGAACGCAATTGAGAACGTTATGCGTGAGTATGGGGAAAAAAAGTGGGGGGAGTTTGTGTTTGCCACTCAAGTTTGTGTTTGCCACACAACCTGAGTGGCACAAATGCCACTCAGGTTGTGGCCGCGTCTCCGACATATCGAAGACATGCAGGGATTTGAAAACGGCAGCTATGTAAGGTAAAGGCATCATCTGGAAGTGATGATTCACTTATACATTTGATACCAGCTTCATTATTACGTCTGATCAAAGAGCCACAAGATAGACTATAATAATCAATCAATCATTCATTCATTCATTTTTAACGTGCACCGGAACAATCTTTAGCTTAGTTCACGCGAGCGCAGAAACAAAACAACAAAAATGAACTTTTTATATACAGAGAGATTTTTTTTGAAAAACAAACGAAATGAAAAGAGTGAAAACGCACAGACAGAAAAAAAACAACGCCAAATGGGGAAAATCAAAGACAAGTAAAATCACGGAGTGGGAGTGAAAAATAAAGGGAAATATACACAACTATGTATAAGCCCTTCTGGAATACGAAAAAAGGAAGAATCTGTACATTGTAGAAACTACGTTAGGACAGTGCAAAGCTGAGATAAAAACAATAAGATAAAAACTTCAAGATTGTTAACATTATAGAGACTTTGTATGTTGTGAGCGGTATAGTTTTAAAAGAAGTTGGCACGCACATGAAAAGCTCGATTCTCTAGGGTCAACTTAAGCGGAATACAAAAATTTACACAATTGAGAAGCAAAGGGCTGGATATCCATCCGTCAACTAGTTTGTAAAAAATACAAGGTCAGTGCGATTTTGTCAGCTGTGGATTGATGGCAATAATAATAATCTGCCAGTGTTAGAACGAGCTCAAGAGTCATATTTTGCAACACGATGGTTGTAAATACTTATGATTTTTTTCTAGGCTCGCTCAATGGCATCACTGCGAGATTTAGCGAGGTCATTCCGTATCACAGATTTAGCGAGGTATTCCATATCATACTCGAGTTGAGGGAGACATATTTCGGTGTTCGATTTCTGTAAGGCTGTAGGACAACGGAATTCTCGAGAGATCCTGCAAACAAAGCCCAGAGAAAGAAGGCCTCGCGTGGCAGTAGGTTTAGTGTCAGCAGAAAGATTAAGCATGCAATCAAATATAACACCAAGACCACTGAACTGATAAACCTTACATAACTACAACGTATTGAAAGAGTATGTAAACTTGACGATGGATGTTTTACGAAATATACTCATTAGTTTGGTCTTTCATGTATTTTGGGAAAAGTTATTGTTGTCACATCATTCAGAAAAGGAACGAAATGATGACTGCAGTAAGCGACATTCGTTAGATCAATGAATCGCCTTAAATATCTTAATGTCATCAGCATACAAAAGAAAAGAAGAACAAAGAATTGTGAACGAAATATCAGTAACGTGAATAAAAAATAGGAGTGCGCCTGTTACGACCCTTGATAGACCCATTATCAACATTCACAAGGAGGATGTTTGGCCATTCACAACAGATGAATCTACATCCCAGTTTGCTACTTTAAGTAGAACTGGTGAGTGGCTGGCTTCGTCCAAAGCGTCACTCAGATCAAACTAGACTACGTCAACCTGAAGTGCGCTCTCTGTGAAATAGTTCGAGTTAAACTAGCAAGACTTGTGGTAGCTCAGTGGTCAGGGAGAAACCAATGTCGATTAGTAATCAATGAATTTTTCACGCTGACATACAATATACTGAGAATATCCACCGCGAAGATTCTTGATGTGGCACACAGTAGAAAACTTGATCGGACGATAATTAGAAACATAAGTTGTACAGAGCGACTTTAATACTCGGCAAACATGTGCAGTTTTCTACATGGTGGGAATTGTGGAATTGTTCTGACAGTTGGCCAATATTGTAGTCAGTACTCGGGCAATTATACCACCATAACCTTTTTAGCTTGGCGGAAGAGATGCCATCCGGGCCACACGATATGAACGAGTTTAAGCACTTACTGTATGAACAGATGAGCGTGATAAGACACTTCACGCGTAGAACACTAGATGGGCTAACTCACTTGGGCTGTACTACTATATTAGTCTTAGAGTCTGGGGCCTTATAAACGGATGAAAATACGTGGCAAAACACTCAGCGACGGCAAGCACTTTGACAGCGAACGAGCCCAATAGACTAAAGGACTCCCCACATTTGCTAGACCATTGGCGCACATACTTTCAAAATGCACCGGGCCTGTCAAAGATAATTTTTCTACAAATGTAAAATATGAACTGTGGTTCTGTTTATGTAGGCTTTCTGAGATAGCTCGGAAAAAGTGGCACTTTTCCTTTTGCTGAATGGAGAACATTTAGCCTTCTTAAGAGCGCGATATTTATGCTTCAGTGCGCTTATGAATTGAGGAGATAACCTGTGAGTATATTTACGAAGTTTAGGTTATATTGTGGTATAGACTTATGCATGCTGTTTATCACAAGCTTCTTAAACTTCTCAACTTGGTCATCAACATTTGGTTTTTCAGTATATAATCTACAGCCAATCAACGGCTGATCTCTAATGGTAAAAGCCCGTGTTGTCGCCGCTTTTGAAAGTGAATCTTGAAGATTGGTTGAAATGACTACTGTAGCTCGTTGTTTCGGCACATACAGATGTGGTGTTTCTCAGGAAGAACGAGAGAGATATCATAGCTTAAAACTTCCACAGGTTGATCGTGTAACAACAGAGGTCTGACACATTTTATATACAATTTACGCCTGCGTTATATTAATAATAATAATAATAATAATAATATTAATATAATAATAATAATAATAATAATTAAATTACGTATTCCTATATATTATTATTATTATTATTATTATTATTATTATTATTATTATTATTATTATTATTATTATTATTATTATTATTATTATTATTATTATTATTATTATTATTATTATTATTATTATTATTATTATTATTATTATTGCTGTTAGGACAACTGACAATAAGGAGTACATTCAAATGAAGTAGGTCGTCTTCATCCTCTTTGAAAGTCACCACCCTGTTGAAAAACATGTGCCAGTGTCCACGATATCAATTTTTCCTTGCTTATTTCCTGTTTCTTTTTTTTTGAATGTACGATGCAGTGTCACAAAAACAAAAAAGATTTGCTGTGTACTCCTTCAAAAACAATTCATAATATTGAATGCATCCTAGCGAAGTCTGTCGTCTTGGTCTTCCTTGAAGGCCACTTCCCGGTTTTGTTTTGGCGAAATGCATAATCTATTGGCCACTATATAAACATTTCTGGGTATTTGCTTGTTTTCTGCTTCTATATGAAAGAAAACATACTGTTTCGCGTGTGTAAAGACGTCTTTTATCCCTTATGGGTCACGCTCTGCCATCTCCGGCGTGATCTAGTGGCTGGAATACCTGGTTTTCACCCAAGAGGCCCGGGTTCGATTGCAGGCGTCAGAGAAGTGTGGTTTCATGGTGTAATGGTTAGCACTGTGGACAAAATCCAGCAATCCTAGCACAAATCTCGGTGAGATCCACCTTTTTTTTCACCATCAGTGTTCATTTTTTTTCCAACTGTGGAAATTTCTCTACACAATCACTGTATTTGTTGTTTTATTTGTTAAGGAAATCTAATTGAAAGATTTATCAATGCATGTTTAGCATATTGTATTATTTATTAACGGCATTGTGGCAGAACTTTCAGTTTCCCTGAATCTTTATGCAGATGAATTGGAGGAAGTTTCTTTGAAAAGTTTACTCAACTGATGCTCCGGTGCACCTAATTAATGTCCAAGCAAAGTTCATTGCATGGGGCGAAAATACCAACTGTTAATAATTTTAACAAAATGGCTATAGTTGAATTATAAAAAGATTTCCTGCTGAAGCATACGGTGTCAATAGAATATTACTGTGAGATTTCACAGAGTAGAACAGGCTTGAGGATCGCCAATAATCTTTCTGGAATAAGCTCATGAAGAATGTTGTTTTAAATTTCTTGCGCACACTTTTTCCTGGGACACTCATTGAAGTCATGTACATCTACTGTTCGTTTGTCAACACTCAATTCCTGCGTTCAACCTTTGTTGGAATTATAATGTAAATGCAAGGCGAAAACTGGTAGCAGCGTCGGGACAGAAGCCGAAAGAGCTTGACGGGTATACGGGTGGCGTCACAGCAGCAACGAGGCCGTCCTTGCTCGCGCCTCGCGCCAACGTGTCGATTTCGCGGCAGTAGTGGGCATTCCTCTTCACAACATATCGTTCCCCGTCAGAACATGAGCCATCCTGGCGACTCACGGAGAACAGAGAACGAGTGGATCGTAATATCGTTTCTATGGTTTCAACCGCTGTACGTGAATGGTTTCACGACCTCGAAAGCGCTGATCTGTGGGTGGCGTAACGGGTTCAACGATGTAGGTAACAGGTGAAGTCTGCGAGACAATGTGGTAGGGTCTCTGGTATTTCAAAACAAGCTTCGAAGAAAGGCCCGTAGGGACAGCTGAAACCCCAAGCCACACAAGGACGTCCGGAACAAAGTTAGGGCACGTGTGGTTATCGTGACGCCGAGGTTTTTGTCTCCATTGGTCGATGGTTGTGAACGACAGGGCGAGCTTACAGCATTTCTTGGGGCAGCGGGCAGCTTCAGAGATAGGCGTCTACTCTGAGGTATCGGGGTGGGAAGGTATATAGGTATCTAGTGTAGTGGAAGGGTCTCAGCCTTATAACAGGAAAAACGGCGAAAAGCCCGTTGTCGCCTTTGCAGCAGGGTTATATGCATACAACGCAAAAGAAAGAATGAAGTTCCAATCGGAGTGGTCTCAGGCAACATACTTGGATGTCATGTCCCGTATGGTACGGTTGAATCTTTCCGTAAAGCCCTTCGTTTGGGGATGGTAGGCGGTGGTAGTCCAGTGAATGATACGGCATTCGGCCAGGAATGCGTTGAAAACTGCGGAGGGGAACACACTTCCTCTGTCGCGGAGAAGTTCACACGGTGTGCCGTGACGAAGAATGAAGTTCCGCAGGAAAAAAGATGATACGTCACGTGCGGTGGCAGCAGGCAAAGCGGATGTTTCTGCGTACTGCGTCAAGTAGTCTACAGCGACCATGATCCAGCGGTTTTCGGAAGCCTTGAATAGAAGAGGTCCATACAGCTCGATTTAGATGCGGTCGAAAGGCCTGGCTGGGCAAAGGATTGGCTGGATTGGACCAGAGGTGTGATAAGGCAGAGCTTTCCGTCGTTGGCACTGCGGGAATGATTGAATGTACTTGCGCACAGAGGTGTACATGCCTCGCCAATAAAACCGGAAAGAAAGCCGAGCGTATGTTTTGAAGATGCCCGCATGTGCGTGGATGCCCGCAGAGTCAGCGTGAAAAGCTGAACATATTGAAGTACGAAGATGGCAAGGTATGACCAGTAATCACTTTCGGCCGTCAGACTTGTAATTCCTGCGATAAAGGAGGCCATCGCGGATCTCAAAGTGAACCACTTGACGGCGCAATGTTCTAGAAGATGGATAAGTCGATGGGTCTGATGGAGAAGTCGATGGGCAGAAGAGCTCTCATCCAGTCATTCTTACGTTGTTCAGACGCCATTTCATAGTTTACTGGAAACGCAACCGTTTCGTCCATGAAAGATGGAGAAGCAGAGCTTTCCGATGACACAGGTGAACGCGATAGGGCGTCGGCATCAGTGTTACGTCGGCCAGACCTGTAGGGCAACACGCGTGTCAAACTCTTGCAACCGCAAAGCCTAGTGAGCTAAACGACCATATGGGTCCTTCAACGTGGATAACCAACAAAAAGCATGATGATCGGTGACTACGTTGAAGGGGTGACCATACAGGTACGGCCCAAATTTACCTAGAGCACAAATAATTGCCAGACACTCCTTCTCTGTCACAGAATAATTCTTCTCCGCTTTGGTGAGGGTGCAGTTTGCGTATGCGATTACGTACTCCTGGAATCCCGATTCGCGCTGCCCGAGCAGGGCGCCGAGTTCAACACCACTGGCAACTTTGTGTACCTCAATCGGAGCAGTCAGATCGAAGTGACGCAAGATTGGCGGTGAGGTTGACAGGTGGCGCAACTTTTTGATGGCATCATCACCGGCGGGGGACCAAGGGTAACTTTTCGAAACCTTCTGTAAACGTTCAGTCAAGGGAGCAGCGATCATCGGAAAATTCCGAATTAAGCGGCAGAAATACGAGCAGAGGCCAAGGAAGCTTCGCAGATTCTTTAAAGATGCAGGTTTAGGAAACTCTGCAACTGCCTGAAGCTTGGTGGTGTCAGGAAGAATACCGTCTTTAGAGACAACATGACCGAGGATCGTGAGCTGGCTTGCGCTGAAGCGGCATTTTTTCAGGTTTAGCTGAAGGCCGGCGTCACTTAGGCACTGTAGTACTTCATCTAGCCTGCGTAGATGCGTGAGAACATTTGACGAAAATATAACCACGTCATCTATGTAGCACAGGCATGTTTTTCACTTCAGGCCACGCAAAAGGCTGTCCATCATCCTCTCGAATGTTGCGGGCGCGTTGCAAAGACCGAAAGGCATGACATGGAATTCGTAAAGGGCATCAGGTGTGACAAAGGCCGTTTTCGTCTGATCTTCAGGCGCCATAGGGGCTTGCCAGTTGCCCCTTCGTAGGTCAATAGACGAGAACTCCACACCTTGGATGCAGTCAAGAGCATCATCGATTCTCGGTAAGGGGTAAACGTCCTTTCGAGTTATGATGTTAAGACGACAGTAGTCAACACAGAACCGAATTGACCCGTCTTTCTTCTTAACCAGAATGACCGGAGATGCCCAGGGGTTATTCGAAGGCTGGATGACGCCAGGCTTGAGCGTGTCAGCTACTTGGTCACGATAACCTGGCACTCTGACACAGACACGCGATGAGGTCTTTGACGCAGTGCTGAATTGGTGCCCGTGTCGATGTGGTGACACACAGCTGACGTGCGGCCGAGGGGGCTATGCTGACAGTCAAAGGAAGAACGGAACTTGTTCAAGGGTCATAGAAGCTGAGCACGTTGCTAAACGGTCAACGTGTCGATGTCGCTGCTCAGTATGTCAGGTCTAGTAGTCTGCCGCGATGAGGCACAGGTCAATCCAGCGGCTTAGTGTTCGGCGAAAGAACCAGTCAGCATGTCAATAATTGCAGAAGGGTCGAGACTATAAACACGCCCAACGCACTTACCCTGAAGTAGGGTTACAAGTCATGACAAGATATTTGAGATGAGCAGTCTGCTGACGCCGTCATGAAGTTCCAAAAGGGCATGAGGTAGCTGCGAACACTTGCGACGAACGAAAACGGCAGATGGCGTGAAAAGGGCACTCGACTCGGTGAGCGTGTTGCAAGACACCACAGCAAGGGCAAAAGAGTGCGGCGGTATGGTAACGTCTTCAGCAACAAATAGTTTATCCCCAGCTTCAGGAGTGCCATATAAAAGGGCGTCGCAAAACACTTCAAATGCCACCTCAGCGCGAGAGCAGTCGATGACGGCCTTATTAGCGGTGAGAAAGTCCCAACCCAAAATGAGGTCATGGGACCAAAAATCTAACACTAGCAATTTGACGACATAGATGGGGCCGTCAATTGCAATGCGAACAGTACTGGCAGTGACCGGCGTAACGTGCTGTGCGCTTGCTGTACGAAGCAATATTTTTCCTAGTGCCGTCATAATTTTTTTGAGCAAACGGCAGTCTGGCACTGATCACTGAGACTGCGGCACCAGTGTAGACAAGAGGGAGTGCAGCGACGCCGTCCGCATATATGTCCAGAACATTCGTCGGTGACGAGAGAGGACTTGGTCTTTTCACGAGTGACGCAGTTCCTGCCTCTGGATCTGCGGCAATTAGTTTTCCCGCTCCGGCAATGAAGGACGACGACGCATTGGCAATGGCTAGCGGCGTCGAGGAGATGGCGAGCGGTGGTTAACAGGAGGGCGGTGGTCGGCGCACGATTACATCTGGTCGGGGTGCTGAGAGCCTGTGAACGAAGGGCGTGGTGGCACATAAATGGCAGGTTCGAAGCTCTGGTGGTAGTTCTTGTGATAGACAGGGACACGCCAACGGCAGTATCGCGCTATGGAGCCAGGCAAGCCACAGGCGAAGCATATTGGCAGATGGTCGGGTGTACGCCATTGTCAACTAGTCTAGATGGACCTTGGCTGAGCAAACCGAGGACTGGACACGGCTTATGGTGGGGACTAAAAGTCCAAAGAGGTGGTCTTGCGGCAACCACAGCATAAATTGGAGGTGCATTCACCTCGGCACAGGCCACAGGGGCTGGTCACGGCGAACTTTCGCGGGTAGATGGCATAGCCACACAAGCTTGCTCCTGGATGACCTCACGAATGTTTGCTGGCAGATGTGATAGTGGTTGGCCGACTGTTAATAGCAGCGACAGCTGACGAGCGACCTCAGCGCGAACGAACGTCTTGATCTGCGATAGCAGCGAGACAAGGTCAGAGGTGGTAGTCAGGCTTGAGAGAGTGTCATCTGGGACGTTAGTACGTCGCTTGAAAAGACGCTGTCGTCAGAGCTCATCGAAACTCTGACACAGCAGATCTTCGAGACAGTGGCAGGGTTCTTCGAGAAGAGCGTTTGAAAAGCGTCGTCGGAAATGCCTTTCATAATGTGTCGTACCTTGTTAGTATCCACCATCGTCGGGTCAATACGCCGGCAGAGGTCGAAGATGTCCTCGATGTAGCTGGTGAATGTCTCACCTGTTTGTTGGGACCGCTTCGTAGGCGTTGCTCTGCGTCAAGTTTTCGCAACCTAGGGTGTCCAAAAACAGCTGCGATACTGGTCTTGAAGGTCGTCAAATTAGGAATGTCCGCCTTGAGGGTTTCTGTACCACAGCTTGGCGACATTCATTAAAAACATCTCGGTACCGAGTTTCATGGCATCATCCTATTTGTTAGTATAGCTGGCTCGTTCAAAGGATTCCAGCCAATCCTCAACATCTTTCTCGTCTGTGCCGCTGAAGATGTCGGGTTCTCGCAGGAGCTGGACACCGGGAACCGCCTGTGTGATGAAGCCCGGGAGGGGGGCTGTGAAGACGACATCGTCAGGCATGACGGACGGCGGCTTTCGGCTACGCAATGGCAGGGATGGGGAAAACCGCTGCAGCCTCCACCAAAATATAATGTAAATGCAAGGCTAAAAACGGTAGCTGCGTTGGTACAGAACCAGCTGGCCGAGTATACAGGCGTCGTCGCAGCAGCGGCAGTCATCGCTGGCGCCTCAACGCCAACGTGTCGATGTCGCTCCAATAGTGGGAATTCCTCTTCAGTACATATTATACAGTGATTATTTGGACAAGTGTTGCACAGTTACCACTGCAAAATTGGAATGACTCCAGAATCATTCCACATTTTTGCGACCCCAGAATGAATAGGAATTCAATAGAGACGAGACTTGATGCAATAGAATGGGAATAAAAGTAAGCACAGTTTGCCCAAAATGGAAGGGGAACGGAATTACGTCTTTTTTCCGAAATTGGAGCACATCTTCGCCTATCTGCCGTTTTTTTAACTTCAAACATCACATAGTAATTCAGAGCTTTCAATTGAACACTAAAGCAGCATTATTAAAATGACTTGGCTGATAACAAGCACGGTACTTTCATAAGCAACGCACCCACGACAAATCTGTTCTGATATTAACTGTGCTCCTCTGAAGTTTGGCGCTATTCTTCCCGTAACCGCTGTTGAGTGGAACCAGAGCGACAGCATCACCCCCATTTACCCTTTCTGATTTTTTTCTCTCAGCCGCACCCCAGCTACAGTCTCCGCCCGACTCCTGTCTTCCCACTATTCACTTCTTTCTGCTAGCATCTGTCAACGCCGGCGACTCGGAATCATATTCCAAAAATGCTTCTCAAAGTTGATCGATCGATATGTGGGGTTTACCATGCATAAACCAACATATGAATATGAGAGACACCTTAGTGGAAAGCTTCAGAATATTCGACCACTTGGGGTTCTTTAACATGCACCCAACCTGAGCAAACGGGCCTACAACATTTTCGCCTCCATCGGAAATGCAGCCGCCGCCGCAAGGATTCAATCCCGCGACCTGCGGGTCAGCAACCGAGTACCTTAGCTACTAGACCACAGCGGTGGGGCGCTTCTGAAAGTTTTCATGCTTACTAACCCGGGCGCAATCTTTTGTTCACTTCAAGCTTTCAAATACCAGCTTGCGCGCCATCTCAACTCATATTCCCCCGCAGGTTTTTCCAATATTGTCCCGCCTCTATATACACATGGGCGCTTTCATGCGAAACTGTGTCAGCGAAGGTTTGTAGGTCAGCGCAGCACACAGTAATACACGATAAATGGTTCTGGAACACGCCTGAAGCTGGAATGCACGTAGCCACAGCCACTATACGGTATCGCCGCAAGACCAGACGCCATGATTCGTGTCGTATAAAACCCACGTTTACTCTGTTCCAGGATGGAGGTAGGCCCGCGTGGTGCCGTGTCAACTGACGTGCTTGATGGCGGCTAGACAAGAATATGCATAATGCATTATACCACACAGGCCCCTGCGTTGAGCGGTTCACGCTTAAGCAGCTCATGTTGATGATGATGATATGTGGGTTCAACGTCCAAAAAACACCATCAGCAGCTGATGTTTGATAAGCGCAACACATCGTAGATGACAGTTGCCTTTTCTCACTTTTAACCAGCCGTTCAAAGAGCTTTCCAGTCATAATTCAGGTTTAAAAACTGAAAGGCGAAGCCGCCATTTAGCTCGCAATATTTCGTTACAAATTTCAATGAATAGAAACAAAATAAAGCTTCTTTTTGCAACTTGTGTTGCTTGCGACCTTTATCGCAGCATTCTAAATCACAAGGACGCTTAAGCTCTTTTTTATGAAGTCCACCAAATGACCAAACAGGTAATGACCAATTGCCAATTGTCTTTGAAATATCAGACGTTCGGGAAAAGAAGCCCTGGAGATCAGACGTTCCTGAATCTCCAGCTTAGAGCTGGTCATCTCGCACGCTCAGTGCTTTGGGGTAGGATCATTTTATTATTATCGTTATATTTTTTGAAACTTCGCTCAGTTCATACGACTCGTCACATATCCATTTTCACGTCGCCAAGCAAAGAGGACATTCGGGAGGAACGTATAAATATATACTATGCTACACCCTTGTTGGCTACTACTACGACATAATGCTCAAGTTAGTTAAGTAAGCCTGAGTACATGCTCTATCTAAGTCGCAGGCCACAACGCATTCTCAAGGTCTACCAGGTGAGGCTTTAGTTATGCAAAGCCAGGGGTAGGCGTGGCGCAGTAGTGAACAATCTTCCAATTTGTAAAATAAACCACGGCATAAAATCGCACAAATACATGCATAATCCCAGTGGATACTGAAGGGCGATACAAATAATTACTGCTCATTGGTTATAATTGATACCCCTATAAGGGGAGCGAATACTATATGCACGGCCTAATCTTTATCTCGCGAGGAGTTTAGTACCTGACACCCGTAAATAACATTAGCGACAAGGATGACAGTGCATACTTGCGCACAGGCGAAGACGTAAAGTTCTCCTCACCCCATCTACGCTTGGAAGGCGCGCTTTCCAAGCATGAGTGCTAACAAGCAACAAGCAGTGCGGCGCTGTGTTTCACATGGAACAGTGCAGAAGATACAACAGTGCACTAGATGGAACAGTGCACCAGATGGAACCAGAGCACCAGTGCTCGGCCAAGAGGTTTACATGCACTGGTGCACTGCTCCATCTAATACCAGCAGATCGAGAGCGTTTCGTCCCCATTAAAGGGGCCCTGCAACACTTTTTTGAGTAACCGTGGAATTATTTCACTGGAAAAACTCATGCCCTCGAAAATTCAACGGTGCTAAAATTTCAAGAATCCGACCAGTATGAGCGGATTTACAAAGATTTGTAACTTTGTAACGCACTTCAATCGCATTCTGTCTCCCCTCGTCCTGACGAAACCGCTGGAAGCAAAGGAGGGAAGAATGGGAGGGGCAAGCAAAAAACCTCATGCGCGACTCGTCACCTTGATCACTTTCTTAATTTTTTTTTCGAATTCATGGCTTTCTCAGTGCGATCGAACACGCGCGCGTGGATAAGTGACGGCCTCCCGTGGCAATTTCTGTAACAACCGAGCGCGCCATGTTCGAATCAGGCAATAGCTGATAGATGGGATGGACATTCTACGTGTGATTTTTAAGCATCTTCTGTCTATTTCGAGGGAAGAAAAAGATATTTTAGCTGACTTTGATAATATACATGGAATTACACGCCCCATGCTGCGCTATAATATTTGACTCGCGTGTTCTCGGGAGCCTCTACTACCAATCGGTAGAATTTTCTGACCATGATCAAAAAGTGTTTCAGTGCCCCTTTAACTAAATTTTAGGTTTTTTTATATTCCCGACCCCTCCAGGGGCATGGCAAAACTGCTTATTTTTCTTCAACACTACTTCTGTCAAAACAAATACACTATGTCAATTTCTTAGCATTACCACATTTAAACGTAAATTATTAAACTATCACAATTCTTTCAAAAATGCTGACCGTGCGAGTACTATGTAAAACTCCTCTGACAGGGTTTAGTAGCGTGGTTTTACTAGATATGCCAACAAGCTACTAATCCTTGACCTTGGTAATATGTTTTACATTCTTTTTTTCAGTTCTAATGCATCTCATGGCAATATATTCATGAGGCGTTCATTCTTAACTAAATAAAACTATCGAGAAGCATTTTCTTAATTGAGGGATTTCAGGAATGGGATTGAATTGCTCCGCCATTCCCGGAGCGGGAATGGGCTTTTTTTTTTCATTCCAAGCAAATGTAAGAATTAATTTGCAAACAATCCTAATTGCCCGGAATAAAATTGGAATAGAATGGAAGCGGTCATTTCAGAGCACTGATTTGGGAACCATTCATTTTAACGACTCCTCAAAACTACAGCACGATATTTCGCATCAGCCCACAAAAAATACGCGGAACGAATTGACTTGGGCAGATCACAATATCTGTAACAAATTATTGATTGCAGCAATGGACTAAATGTAAAGCGACGGAAAACGCAGCCGAGGGAGGTTGTTCGGTGTGATAATGAAATTGAGAAATTAGCAGACAACGGAATGGAATAAGATGGGATCTGCTTGCCTAAGGCCGCACCACTCGCAAATCATTGGGGTGGAGTATTCATAAAACATTCGGTCTAAAAGAAGATTAAAGGTTATTATGGACGAATAATGAGGATGACCAATCGTACAGAGCAAAAAAGGGGGAAATATTTACTTGGTTAGTCTGATTCGAACCAGTTCACATATTGAGGAGCCACTGCGCTTAGAAATCAACATGGTAAGGCTATACATCAATCACCGCAGACAGCAACATAATTATGTTGCAATAAAGCGAAATTATGACTCCTTCAGAGACAATGTAGTCTTTGGCGCAATTATATGAAAAAAACATCACATCATATCCACGGAGTGAATGATGATGAGGAAGCCGAATCGTCTTTCCGTCCATACGTCCGTCCGTGCATGCGTTCATGCGTCCGATCGCATTCGATCATGCAGAAGGCGCGTGGGTAACACCGACAAGACGCGAGCCAAGGAAGCCAAACCCAAGCGTCTTCAACGCGCCCGCCGCTCTGCTGCGTCCATGTTCCACCATGCCACGTACGGTGACTACCCAGGAGACTGAGAAAGGCACTCGTTCGTGCACTCAGGCAAAGCACGCGCAGCAGCTAATCGGAGATAGCGTCAGAGTAACGCCATCTAGGAAAGGAGAGGATAAGTAGTCATTCATTTTTGTTGTCGTTTCTTCTTTTCTCGGTTACGCGTAACTAGTTACAAGGTTAGACTATTCGGAGCTTCGCCCCAAAAATAGGCAGCCCATTCATGAAGTGAATGTTGATGATGGAACAAAGCTACCTGAATGATTACAAAGAGCTTATGAAAAGTTTATCAAATTATGACGGAGGTTCCAGGTGGACGACGGGCACCGCCAAGCCACGAACTCTACAGCCCTCGCACATTGCTTGCATAGGGTCGCTGTTCCCGTAGCGTGTTCTATTCTGCAGAAGGGAGAAGAGCGCATCGCCTTCCTTTCTGACCGGCCAGTTTTCAATGGGCACAAGCACTCTCAGAACACACATTAGAAATAAATAACTGATGGACGAAAAGACAGATGCACGGATAAGTGGACGGAGATGGATTAAGGACAGCCAGATGGACGAACGGATGCTCCGATCTATGGACAACCAGACTATGGTCTTTTTTTAAAACTACATGTGCCCTATCAACGGTTTATGTGCGGTTTATGGAACCCATGCCTTATCGGTCCGACGAGGAGCTACGAAAATGACGGCGTCAAAGAACACCATGTGAACCCAAGAAGCTCAGCTTCTGAAATAATAAAAATTGGATCATCTGAAGCTCTACCGCTTCTTCATCTCCGTGACAATAGACTACGCCACCATAAACAACTACGAGTTTGGGTAAAGGCCTCCACCTCACTTTTACCATTAAACTTCGGTGATGGTCCCTCACCGTATAATGAGTGCTTTACGGTGACCGACACCGTTCTCATAATGGCATCGCTAATATGACGAACCGCATGACTGTTAGAATTCCGGTATGCTGACTGGTTTCCTCATTTTAACGACAGTGCATATTATTACATGTCTTTCACACTGTTCCGGTTCTTTTGCAACGCCTGCTGCCGCGAAGCCTTCTGAATCAGCATTTCTTTATCAAGCATGTGTGTTCGTCTGCATAACTGTTTCACTCATGAGATGTACTGCAAAATACTTGTATACCGACAGATTTACAAAAACGTGATTTGGATGCCGAAATCCCAGTTCGAGCCGAGGACCTTTAGATGTCCATTCTAACGCTCTCCCAACTGAGCTATTTCGGCAGAAGGGAGAAGAATGAAAGTGGGAGTTAACAGTTGTTGCTATTCGGTAAAGCGGCTTTATTATAGCTGTTGCATATTATTACATGTCTTTCACGCTGTTCCGGTTCTTTTGCAACGCCTGCTGCCGCGATGCATTCTGAATCAGCATTTCTTTATCAAGCATGTCTGTTCATTTGTGTAACTGTTCCACTCATGAGATGTACTGAAATACTTGTATAGCGATAGATTAAAAAAAGTGCTTTCGATGCCTAAATCCAAGTGCGAGCCAAGGACCTTTAGATCTCTATTCTAACGTTCTCCCAACTGAGCTATTTCGGCAGAAGGGAGAAGAATGAAAGTGGGAGTTAACAGCTGTTGCGTTTCGGTAAAACCGCTTTATTATAGATGTTGCATATTATTACGCTGACGCTCCCCGTCACTGGAGTCAGTGCCTCTTCCAAAAAAGATTATAATGATACACAGTCCTACGTATTTGTACTCTGTTACCTCTAATTGTAATATATTATCCATACCATATGCAAAAGAAGCAGTCTTTTTGTTGGTAAATAACGTACAAACAGTTGCCCCGCCGCGGTGGTCTAGTGGCTAAGGTACTCGGCTGCTGACCCGCAGGGCGCGGGTTCGAATCCCGGCTGCGGCGACTGCATTTCCGATGGAGGCGGAAATGTTGTAGGCCCGTGTGCTCAGATTTGGGTGCACGTTAAAGAACCCCAGGTGGTCGAAATTTCCGGAGCCCTCCACTACGGCGTCTCTCATAATCATATAGTGGTTTTGGGACGTTAAACCCCACATATCAATCAACGTACATACAGTTTTATCAATAGTTATTAACATTTGCCATGTTATTCATTATGATATGACCTTCGCAAGCTCATTATTTTGCCACACCTGGTCCTCAGCTGAACATACCCTTTCATATAAAATACAATTATTGGCGTACAACTCCATATAAAGTGAAAGTTCTGCCGCCATGTAAATAATAAATAATAAAGCATGGAATAAAAAATTTATTTGTAATATATAATACATAGATTGACCATTCTCTGTTGACATAGAAACAAGAACAGGGGACGAGTTCATAAATTTCTTGTTCATTGACGGAAAAACATCGAGTAAAACTTGGATCATAGCACTTTGCCAAAAATATCGAATGAAATAGGTCTCATCGATATCTTTATCTCAGATCGCTGGAATCAGAGTCGAGAGCGCTGACCGTTACACCATCATCATCATCATCAGCATCATCATCATCAGCCTGACTACGTCCACTGCAGGACAAAGGCCTCTCCCATGTTCCGCCAGTTAACCCGGTCCTGTGCTTGCTGCTGCCAATTTATACCCGCAAACTTCTTAATCTCATCTGCCCACCTAACCTTCTATCTCCCCCTAACTCGCTTCCCTTCTCTGGGAATCCAGTCAGTTACCTTTAATGACCAGCGGTTATCCTGTCTAGGCGCTACATGCCCTGCCCATGTCCATTTCTTCTTCTTGATTTCTGCTATGATCTCCTTAACCCCCGTTTGTTCCCTAATCCACTCTGCTCTCTTCTTGTCTCTTAAGGTTACACCTACCATTTTTCTTTCCATTGCTCGCTGCGTCGTCCTCAATTTAAGCTGAACCCTCTTTGTGAGTCTCCAGGTTTCTGCTCCGTAGCTAAGTACCGGCAAGATACAGCTGTTATATACCTTCCTCTTGAGGGATAGTGGCTATCTACCTGTCATAATTTGAGAGTGCTTGTCGAATGTGCTCCATCCCATTCTTATTCTTCTAGTTACTTCAATCTCGTGGTTCGGCTCTGCGGTTATTACCTGCCCTAAGTAGACATAGTCTTTTACAACTTCACGTTACACCATGATAGCACCCAATTCCGACAGCGGGAATCAAACCAGCCTTCCTGGGTGAAAGGCAGGTATCCTAGCCAATAGACCACGCCGAATATGTGAGACCCATTCACATACAAACTAAATGTTAAGTGTTTATGCATGTCAGACACTGCATCTTTCCATGTCACGCAATTATAAGAGAAAAATAAATAGCGAGAAATAGGCAAATAATTAACAGAGTGCTTCAAACAGTAAATAAACAGACTTTGAAACACGGGGAAGATGACCGGTATCGTTGGGATGCATTCATCTTAACTATTGGTTTTGCAGGCATACACATCCAGTCTTGTTTGTTCATGTTGCGCTGTCACTGACTTAGAAATATGAAACAAGGAATTAGCTAGAAGATGTTTCCATAACCTAGTACGTAACATGCGTTCTCAACCAACAGTGAGGTGCATTTGAAAGAGGACGAAGGCGACGAACTTCGATTGGATGCACTTCTTATTTTATACTGTTTTAATAGCGAACCTGTTTATGCATGTTGGCCTTAACGCGTTGGCAATGTCTCTATCATTATCATTAAAAACGGGTATGTGCCAGACAACTTGGGCGAACACCAGTGCTTTGCGCGGCGGCATCACCTTTCATGACCCTGATGAGTGAGACAGGGAAAGAAAATCAAACTTGGACCGAAAAAATTTTAAAAATAATTTGAAGCAACGTACAGTCATTCAGCTATCCAAGCAATCTATCATTGCATAGCATAGCCTCTTATAGTGTAGTGTAAACACAGGATACGAAAGGGTAGTAAGCTTGTGTCTGATGGAAATGAAAAGTGCAGAGAATAACGCGCAGCACAAAAAGAATGGCAGAATACACAACGAAAAAGATGTCAGAGAAAATATCAACGAAAGAGATAGAATAAAAGATCGAAAGAAGAAGGAAGCAAGTAAGAACCGCACGCCCACGGAGACCTCGCGCCCAACCTGCGCTCCACCTGGCTGCGCCCGATCGTGTCCAGGGGGTCATGTGGCGCCCTAAGAAAGTGCGCACTCCGGAAGAGGAAGCCAGGCATTCCGAAGCTTGACGTGTCGGTCGACGAAAAGTACGAATGGTCATAAGTCCTTGCTTCGCTGTGCCAATCTGTCTGCGACATTGTGCAAACAATCTTTTGAGATCTATTTGTTCGTTGGTTAGTTTGTTTGTTTTGTTTGTTTTCACGCAAAATTGAACCGCTAATAAAACGTCCGATTCTTTATTTTGCCTAATATACACTGCATTGCATGCAGAAGTCGTAGTGGCTGATGTTAAGGCAATATGTCACATGGACAGCTTTAAGAGCGGTCAAACTGACTACGGTTCACGAGCGTAAACAAGAAAAGTGAAGACAAGACTTAACGCATTTGAGAACGTTATGCGTGAGTATGGGGAAAAAAGGTGGGGAGATTTTGTGTTCCCAAATGCAACTCAGGTTGTAGCCGCGTCTCCAAGATATCGAAGACATGCAGGGATTTGAAAATGGCCCCTATGTAAGGTAATGACATCACCTGGAAATGATGATTCTCTTTTACATTCAGTATGATCATCATTATTACGTTTGATGAAAGAGCCACAGGATGGACTATACTAATCAATCAATCAATCAATCATTTATTTAACGTGCACCAGAACAATCTTGAGGTCCTTGTGCAGGACACGCAGAAATAAAATAATACCGCTCTACAGTGGAATACAGACTAATTTTACAAAAAATTTAAATTGAAAGAGTGAAAGTGCACAGACAAAGAGAAAACAATGCAAAATTAGAAAAATAAAAACACAAGATAATCATGGAATGGGAGTGAAAAATAAAGTGAAATGTACACAACTATGTAGAAGGTTTCCTGGGATATGAAAATCGGAAGAATCTGTACATTGTGAAATATTATATTAGTACAGTGCAAAGCTTACATAAAAACAATGACAGTAGACTGTTAAAAAACATCAAGATAGGTAACATTATAGAGACTTTGTATGCTGTGAGCGGTATAGTGTTGAAAGAAGTTGGCAGGCACATTAATGGCTCGTTTCTCTCAGGTTAAGTTATGCAGAATTTGAAAATTTAAATGGTTGAGAAGCAAAAGGCTGGATGTCAATCCGTGAACTAGTTTGTAAAATAATAAAAGTTCAGCGCGATTTTGTCGGCAGTGAAGTGATGACAGTAGTACCAAAATGGCAGTGTTAGCACGAAATCAAGGGTCATTTTTAGAAAAACGATCGTTGTAAAAATTGTGATTTTTTTCTTGACTTGCTCAATGACATCACTGCAAGTTTTAACGATGCCATTCTCTATCACTGCAATATACTCGAGTCGAGGAAGGCATATGGCGGTGTACGATTTGTGGAAGGCAGTAGGAAATCCGAATTTTCGAGATATTCTGCAAACAAAGCCCAGAGAAGGAAATTCTCGCGTGGCAGTAATATTGTTGTCAGCAGAAAGATTAAGCATGCTATCAAAAAGAACACCAACACCACTGAACTGAAAAAACTTGCATAACTACATGGTATTCACAGAGTATCTAAATGACACGATGGATGTTTTACGAAATATACTCATTAGTTCGGCCTTTGAGGTATTTAGGAAAAGGTTATTGTTGTCACATTATTCATAAAAGGAATGAAATTATGACTGCAATGAACGACATGCGTTAGCTGAATAAATTTCCTTAAATATCTAAATGTCATCAGCATACAAGAGAAAAGAAGAACAAACATTTGCGAAAGAAGCACCGTTAACGTGAATTAAAAATAAAAGTGGCCGTAATACCGACCGTCGATAGACCCAACTATCGACTTTGACAAGCAGGAAGTTTGTCCATTCACGACAACATAACAAGATCAATTAAGCAGATATCTGCGCAAAAGATTCAACACAGATGAATTCACATCACAGTGTGCAAGTTTAAGAAAAACTGGTGAGTGGCTGAATACGTTGAAAGCGTTGCTCAGATCACAGCAGACTACGTCGACCTGCATTGTGCTGTCTGAGAAATAGGTGGAGTTAAACTAGCAAGACTTGTGGTAGTTCAGTGGCCAGAAAGAAACCGATGTCGATTATGAATCAATCAATTTTTCACGCTAATGCTGAGAAGAGCCACCGCGAAGATCCATGATGGGGCACAGAGTAGAGAACTTGATCGGACGATAATTAGAAACATCCATTGTGCAGAGCTACTTAAATACTGAAAAAACAAGTGCATTTTTCTACATGGCTGGAATTTTGAAATTTTTCAAACAGTTGGCAAATATTGCAGTCAGTACTCGGGCAAATATAACCCCCATAAGCCTTTAGAATGGCGGAAGAGATGCCATTCGGGCCACACGATAACTAGTTTAAGCGCTTAATGCATGAACAGATGAGCTTTTCTTCCAGCTATACAACACTAGATGTGCTAACTCTCTTGGGCCGTAGTACTATCTTAGTCTTAGAGTCTGAGCCCTGATAAACGGATGAAAATACGTGGCAAAACAGTCAGCGACTGCAGGCACTTCGACATCGAACGAGTCCAGTAGCCTAAAGGACTCCCTATATTTGCTAGACCGTTAGTGTACATAATTTTAAAATGCACCTGGCCTGTCAAAAAGATTTTTTATGCGAATGCAATTTATGAACTGTGGTTCCTTCTACATAGGCTTTTGGAGATAGCTCGGGAAAAGCGGAACTCTTCCTTTTGCTGAGAAAGAAACAACATTTATTAAGAGTCCGGCGATGATAAATCGGGGCGGGCTTCAACCCCGGCCTAGGCATCGGCCGCGAGCCCTTGGACTCGGGTGGCTTCCTCGGCTCGCTGAAAGGCCCATAGTTGTTGATCTAATGCGGAGCTGAGCAGAGCTGCCTCCTAGTGCGCCCTGCGGTTCGAGACTTCCTCCTCGTTTGTACTGCTGACTGCATCATTGAGACTCAAGCACTCCCATAACATATGCCCCAGGGTTGACCGGTAATCGCATGCCTTGCATTTATCTGTCGAATACAGGTCAGGGTAACAGAGGCGAAGGATCACTGTATTTGGAAAAGTGTCTGTTTGGAGTTGTCCCCATGCAACTGACTGCTTCTTAGTTCCTTTGCTATGTGTTGGTGGGTATTTATGCCCACAGAGCTTATATTGCTGCGTAATCTCACTGTAGCTAGTCATACTTCCTCCAACTCCCACACTTTTTCGCGTGTGGCTTCGGTAGAGGCGGCATCGGCATGCGCAGTTGCTCGGTTCGTGAGCTCTCGAGTCGCGGCGTCTGAAGCCTTGTTGGCGACAAGAGGACAGTGCGTGTGGGCAGGTGTCCATATCACAAATGTATCATTTTTGTTTCGTATTCTTTGCGCGTTATCTTCAATATTCGCAGCGCCTCCCGGGACACTCGGCCGTTAGCCAACTATCTCAAGGACTGCGACCTGATCTCTAACATCGTGCTAGGCTTCAGAAGAAACCTTTCCACGCAGGACGCCACGTTACAACTTAAGTACCGAATAATAGATAGCACGACCAGATCCGCCAAAGCGGTCTTAGGCCTGGACCTCAAGAAAGCGTTTCACAATGTCAAACACTCTAAAATACTGATGCAAATAAAGAAATTGGGACTCGGTAAGCGGATGTACAACTACGTGCATGAATTTCTGACCGGCAGGACCGCAAGGATCACGCTGGGAGAGCTCGAGTGTGGGGAGATTGAGATGGGCCGTGCCAGCACTCCTCAGGGCTCGGTGATTTTGCCTATACTCCTTTTGCTCAATGGAGAACATTTAGCCTTCTCAAGCGCGCGATCTTTATGCTTATAAATTCAGAAGATATTTTTGAGTGTAATTACGATGTTTAGGTTATATTGAGGTATATACTTATGCATGCTGTTTATTACAAGCTCCGTAAACCTCTCAACTTGGTCATCAACATTTCGTTTGTCAGTATATAACCTGGAGCCGATAAATGGCTGATCTGTAATCATAAAAGCCCCTGTAGTCACCGCTTTTGAAAGTTAATCCTGGAGATTAGTTAAAATAACTACTATAGATCGTTGTTTCGGTGCATACAGATAGTCTTACAATGAGTGGTATGTGCCATTTGTCAGGAAGAAGAAAAGAGACACTGGAGCGTGAAAGTTCCACAGGTTGATCGTGTGACAGAAGGGGTCTGACAGATTGTATATACAATTAACGACTGCGTTATAATACTAATAATATTATTATTACTATTAATGTTACGGAAGAGAGACGCCATATCGATGATGCTATGGATGAAATAGATTTAAACCAGCAGCAGCAGCGCCGTGCCCGGTGGACCAGACACCGAGCGGAGACCACTCTTCTTCCTCTTCATCAGGCACACTTGCGCATTGCCCCACAAAATGTCAACATGCATGTAGCATAATCCCCGGTGGCGGAAGCGCCGTCTCTGCGCGTCTAGATGTCAACGTCAGCGGGAGAGTGGTAAGGCTTCAAGCGTGCCACATGTACGATATCGGTGGTCTGTGGGGCAGTTAAGGCGATGGGGTAGCAGGGGTAATTTCGTATGTCGCAGGAGTAACCACACCGACCTCCTGAAGAAAGACGTGACTTTTACGCGGGGTTCCGCCCAAGCTGCCGCTTTTTCTCACCTCATCACCCTTCTCACGGCTCCACCTATATTGGCCCACTTTGACCCGTCCATTCCTACAGAAGTCCGAACCGATGCGAGTGGTCACGGGATCGGAGCCGTCCTAGCCCAACGCCAGCGCGGACACGACCGACTTATCGCCTACGCTAGCCGCCTTCTCACAGCTGCCGAGCGCAAGTATTCAGTAACAGAGCGTGAATGTCTTGCTCTTGTTTGGACAGTCACGAAGTGCCGCCCATATTTATATGGCACGAATTTCTATGTAATA
This sequence comes from Rhipicephalus annulatus, assembly GCA_013436015.1. Classification (NCBI taxonomy): domain Eukaryota; kingdom Metazoa; phylum Arthropoda; class Arachnida; order Ixodida; family Ixodidae; genus Rhipicephalus; species Rhipicephalus annulatus. The sequence goes on along the minus strand of WOVY01003737.1, from coordinate 40,578 downwards.
ACGGACCACCATGCGCTATGTTGGCTTTTGTCACTGAAGGATCCTACTGGCCTGCTCGGGCGCTCTGCTCTGTGACTGCAAGAGTATACCTACTCGGTGACGTACAAGTCCGGATGCCTACATCAGGACGCAGATTGTCTGTCCCGCTACCCGGTTGCTGAGTCGAGCACTATGCCTGAGACTGCAGATACCGAGCGGACACCACCCTTCGTCCTCTTCATCAGGCACACACATGCATCGTCCCACAAAATGTCAACATCCATGTAGCAATAATAATAATAAGATTGATCATAAATTTTAATAATATTACTATTGTTGTTCTTCTTTTTCTTGTTCTTGTTAGGACAACTGACAATAAGGAGTCCATTCAAGTGAAGTAGGTCGTCTTCATCCTCTTTGAATGCCACCACCCTGTTAAAAAACTTGTGCCACTGCCCGAGATATTATTTTTCCTTGCTTATTTCTTGTTTCCTTTTTTTAACAATACGGTGTCACATAAAGAAAGAAGAAAGAATATGTACTCCTTCGAAAAGCTTTATTAATAATAATATATGCATCCCAGCGAAGTCTGTCGTCTTCGCCTTCTTTGAAGGCCACTTCGCGGGTTTGTTTTCGCAAAATGCATATTCCATTGGCCACAATGTAAGTTTTTCTCAGTATTTATTTGCTTATTACTTTTATATGAAAAGATACATAGAGTTCTACGTGTGCAAGGACGTCTCTTTTATCCCTTATGTGTCTCACCTTACCATCTCCGGCGTGGTCTAGTGGCTGGGATACCTGGCTTTCACCCAGGAGGCCCGGGTTCGATTCCCGGCGTCGGAGGAGTGGGGTCTCATGGTGTAAGGGTTAGCACTCTGGACTTTGAATCCAGCGATCCGAGTTCGAATCTCGGTGAGACCCATTTTTTTTTTCTTAAAATTAGTGTTCGTTTTTCTTCTGATCAGCAAGAAATTCGTGGACACACCCCTGCATTTCTTTTTAATTTTTTTAAATCATACTCAATGAACAATTTCTCCATGGTTATTTTTTGCATACTTTATTATTTATTAACGGCATTGTGGCAGAGCTGTCATATTGCGTTAAACATAATGCAGACGAATATAGGGCAGTTTCTATGAAAATGTTTACTCACATGATGCTCCGGTGCATCTAAATAATGTCCAAGCAAGGATCATTGCATGGTGCGAAAAATCGCCAATTTCAATATTTTGACAAAATTGGTTATATTTCATTTAAAAATAATTACTTCTTCCCTCAGCATATGAAGTGGATAGGACATTACTGTGAGAAGTAACAGACTAGAACAGGTCTGTGGATCGCCAATAATTTTTCTGAAAATAGCCTCAGAGATAATATTGTTTGTGATTCCTTGCGCACACTGTTTTTTTTGCGACACTCAGTGAAGTCATGTACTTCTACTGTTTGTTGGTCAACATAAAATTACTACGTTCGACCATTGTTGGAATATACCGTGATTATCGGGACTAGTGTTGTAGAGTTCCCACTCAAGAATTGTAATTACTCCGCAATCATTCCAAATTTTCGTGACCCCGCAATGAATGGGAATGGAATGGAGACAGCTATTGATAGATTAAAATGGAAATGAAGTGAAGCACAATTCCCAGAATGGAATTGGAATAGAATTACATCTTTTTCGGAAAATACACCACATTTCCGCCTACGTGCTGTCTTTTAAACTTCCAACATTGTATATCGATTCAGAGACTTGATGAGAACATCAAAGCAGCATGATTAAAATGTCTCAGCTGATTACAATCACAGTACGATTATAATCAACGCACCTACTACAAATCGGTGCTAATATCAACTGCGCTCCTCTGAAGTTTGTCGCTATTCCTCGCGTAAGGGCGGTCAAGCGGAACCAGGGCGACGGCATCACCCCCCTTTGCACCTTGTGATTTTTTTCTCTGAGCCGCACCCCAGCTACATTGTCCACTTTACTCCTGTCTTTCCACCCTTCACTTCTTTGTGCTAGCATCAGTCACGGACGGCGACTCGGACGCATATTCGAAAAAGGCTTCTCAGTGTTGATCGGTCGATAGATGGAGCTTAACTTCCGAAAACCACCATATGATAATGAGAGACGCCGAAGTGGAGGGCTCCAGAAATTTCGACCGCCTGCAGTTCTTTAACGTGCACCCAAATCTGAGCAAACGGGTCTACAACAATTCCGCCTCCATCAGAAATGCAGCTGCGGCCGCCGGGATTCGATCCCGTGACCTGTGGGTCAGCAGCCGTGTACCTTTGCTACTAGACCACAGCGGCGGGGCCTTTCTCAAACTTGTGATGTTGACTTACCCTGGCACGTTGCTTTTGTTCACTGCAAGCTTTCGTGTACCAGGTTGCGCGTCGTCTCACATCATACTCCACCAGATTTTTTGCAATACTGTCCCCCCTTTATACACATGGGCGCCTTCACCCGAAACTGTGTCAGCGAAGGTTTGCAGGTGCGTACACGATAACTGGTTTCGGAACCCACCTGAAGCTGGAAAGTGCGAAGCCACTACCACTATACGGTGTCGTCTGAGACCCAACGCGACGTTTCATGCGGAATCAAACCCACGTTTACTCTGTTCAGAGTGAGTGGGAGGCTCTGGTCGTGCGGCCACCGCTGACGCGTCTGTTGTAGGCAAGCGAAGCACTACGCATAATGCCCTTTACCACACAGGCTCCTGCGTTGAGTGGTTCACGCTTAAGCAGCTCGTGTTTGTTAAACGCAACAAATCGTAAACGACAATCGTCTTATCTCACTTTTTAACTAGCCGTTCAAAAATCTTTCCAAACGTAATTTGGGTTTTAAAACTGAAAGGCGAAGCCGCTATTTAGCTCGTAATATTTTGTTACAAAATTTCAATGACTAGAATTAAAATTAAGCTTCTTTTTGCACCTAGTGTTGCTTGTGACCTGTATCGCAGCATTTATAATCAGAAGGACGTTTAAACTCTGTTTTATGAAGCCCAACAAGTGACCAAAGTGGTAATGACCAATAGCCGAACCTAGTTTGGAAGATCAGACTTTCGGGAGATCTCCTGCAGGAGATCAGACGTTCCTGAATCTCCTGCTTAGAGCTGGTTATCCCAAACGCTCAGTGCTCCAAGGTAGGATCATTTCATTATTATCGTTAACATTTTTGAAACTTCGGTCTGTTGATACGACTCGCCACATATCTATTTTCGCATCACCAAGCAAAGATGACTTTAACCAGGAACATATACATTTATGTTATGCTACACCCTCATTGACTACTCTGTGGCATCATGCTCAAGTTAGTCAAGTAAGCCTGGGTACATGCCCTATCGAAGTCGCAGGCCACATCTCATTCTCAAAGTCCACCAGGTGAGCCTTTAGTTATGCAAAGCCAGGGGTAGGCGTTGCGCAGTTGTGAAGAATCTGCCGATTCTTAAAAGAAACCACGGCGAAAATTCGTACAAAGACATGCATTATCTCAATGTATACTGAAGGTCGAAACAAATTATTACTGCACGTTGGTTCTCATAGATACCCCCATATGAGGGAGGCGAATACTATATGCATGGCCTGACCTTTATTTCACGAGGTGTTTAGTACCTGACACACGTAAATAACCTTAGCGACAAGGATGACAGTGCATACCTGCGCACAGGCGAAAACATAAAGTTCTCCTCAGCCCACCTATGCTTGCGAGGCGCGCTAGCAAAGCATCAGTTCTAACGAGCAGTGCGGCGCTGTGTTCCATATGAAACAGTGCACCAGATGAAACAGTGCACTACAGGGAAGCAGAGCACCAGCGCTCGGCAATGAGGTGCCCGAGCGGTGGTTTACTATTCCATCTAATACCAGCAGATCTAGAGCGTTTCATCCACCGTTAAAACGGCCCTGAAACACTTTTTTGATTAACCATGGATATATTACACTGGAGAAACTAATTGCCTCTGCCGCAAACGAGCGCTCAGAAGGGGGCGCGCCGCCGAATTCTGACGACAATGACGGTGCCGGGCACCAGAGGGGTGCATCGGATCGGCGCTAGAGAAGAAAAAAACAAGCATCCAAACACTCTCCGGGCACACACTCCCTCCCCATCGGAAGCGTAGTTTTGCCGACCAACCTTCTCACATCGGCCGCCGAGCAAGCCCTGGAAAGACCTGTAAAAATGGGGGTTGTGATGTGGAGTTGGGTCACGTGTCGTGGACGGCTCTCGATACGTCTCGCTCTTTCCCCCAGCTTGGCTGTGCATCGCGCCGACAAAACGATTAGAATTTTCTGGAATCAAGTGCGAAAGGTATTTAAACGAGCAGCGGGAGAAGGAAGACCACGAGAAGGAAAAAGTTTGCCCCAGTGTGCGCAGGTTGCTTCCGCCGTGTCGGCGAATTGTTTTCTTCCTCAGTGGCAAAGCAGGTGACGAAGACGGTTTACGCCAGTGTGGGTAGAAAGGAGATGAAGCAAGTTTTGCGCTAGTGTGCGTAGGGTCATTCCACCGTGTCGGCTAAGGCTTCTGCCCTCAGTGACAAAGCAGGTGTTGAAGAGAGTTCCACCTGAAGGGTGAAACCTTGTGTTACAAGCAGAGAGTGTGTCTAGCGCCAGCGAGTGAAGACGCATCACAGCAGTGGCGCGTGAGAAGCCGACGTGTTACAAGCGAAAAGGTTGGTGCTTGGACAGCGACCAATAACACACGAGGTTTTCTGGAACAGGAACTTCGGGTGCAGCAGATCGACAACAGCGCTGGACTTTGAGTGAGTGATTCTACAAAGAGTATCATTTAGACCTTTTTCCAAGGACTTTGGACTGAATAAGTTTTCGAACTCTTTAGTTTTCAAGTCTTAAAGCTGATGGTAACACCTCTTGCTGGGACATCTACTGCACCTGACGAACACTGGCGGTTAGTGGAGCCATCGGTATATATATATATATATATATATATATATATATATATATATATATATATATATATATATATATATATATATATATATATATATATATATATATATATATATATATATATATATATATATATATTCAACAAGGATAAATATGTTTCTCAACAGTTTCGGGAGGGGTCCTCCCTTCATCAGGGGATGTTTTATACTGACATGAATTTCCAAACTTCGTTGCTGCCACGTCCCTCTCGCCTTGAAAGATGTTTGCGAGAGTGAGAGGGAACTAAAAAAGGAAAGCATGAAAAAAAAGGGGAAGAAAAAAGACGAAAAGAAAAAAAGAAAAAGAAAGAAGAGAAAGAAAGTAAAAAGAGGTAGAACCACTGTCAACACTGAGAACGAAACCAAATGTCCGTGTACGTCCACATCCGGTTCTTATCACGTGCTGTTCAGTTCTCAACGTGTGTCGGGCCACCCAAGATTATCGCCGCGGTGGCGGCAGGGGTCCGTGACCGCGTGCGTAAAGAAAGGGGTTCCTCTTAATGGGTCGGTCGACTCTTTACCATTAATATTCGTCCGTTTCCTTTCAATGGTCATCAAGTGGTACGCCAACATAAACACATTGTATGTGCATGTGAAAAATGAAAAAAGGAAAAAAAGAAGAAAAACACTGTCCTTTTTTGTTTTTTTTTTGTTTTTTTTTTGTTTTTTTACAATTTTACCTTTTACTTTTTTTACGCACGCCGTCACGGACCCCTGTCGCCACCGCGGCGATAATCTTGGGTGGCCCGACACACGTCGAGAACTGAACAGCACGTGATAAGGACCGGATGTGGACGTACATTGACAGTTGGTTTCGTTCTGAGTGTTGATAGTGGTTCTACCGCTTTTTTACTTTCTTTCTCTTCTTTCTTTTTCTTTTTTTCTTTTTTTCTTTTCGTCTTTTTTCCACTTTTTCTTTTTTTGCTTCCTTTCTTTTTTTATTCCCTCTCATTCTCGCAAACATCTTTCAAGGCGAGAGGGACGCGGCAGCAACGAAGTTTGGAAGTTCATGTCAGTATAACTCATCCCCTCATGAAGGGAGGACCCCTCCCGAAACAGTTGGGAAATAAATATATTTATCCTTGTTGACAACGCTCCCGTTGTGCCATATCCCATACCTTCACGAAGACTAACTGGCCCATTGAATTATTACTCCCACTATATATATATATATATATATATATATATATATATATATACTGTCTGAATATTTCTCGTACAATGGAAGAAGAGACAGTTGTTTCAGTACTGGCGACGAAAGCTCTGATTTCCTCCGGATCCCTGGTACACTAAGATGCACTGTGGGTCGAATAGGACACCAAGCGTGTATCGATGGTTTATAAGCAGGAGTGAAGCCAGAGGGAAGTTGGTAGTTTTATTTCACAATCATTTTAGCGAACGATGCTTGGTGCCTCTCTGAAGGACAGTTCAAGATGATGACAGGGAGCACGTGCGAAGTGTCTGATGTGCGTTCTCAGGACTTCTACAACAATGTGAGTTTGTATCGGATAGTCACCTGCAATTGCAATTGTTGCCTCTCTCCACGTACATCTGGGCAGACCGGGGCACACTTTCAGTGTTTGGGCTTGTACTACCTATAGAACATGAACATTGGTCTTGCAGGTATTGCGACACTCTAGAAAATTTCACACCCTATAAGGTGTAAAACGAGTGTAAGCATTCAAATCACCCATATGAACACCCAATTTAACGCCCGATTTCTAAATTTTGAGGTGTTCGTAATTAAAACACCCTCAACACGCCCTATTTACACCATTATAATTTGGCTGTAATGAACAAGGCTACAAATAATTGATTGATATGGGGGGTTTAACGACCCAAAACCACCAAACGATTATGAGAGACGTTGTAGTGGAGGGCGCCGGAAACTTCGACCACCTGGAGTTCTTTAACATGCACCAAAATCTGAGCACACGTGCCTACAAGGCTACGAATGCACGACATTTTCGGGCCGTTTTGCTTATAGTATACGTTAACCATCTTGATACAAGCAAGGCTCCCACTACTAGCTGCTTGCGAGTCTAGTAATGAATTGAAGCAGAAAGTAATGTGACCGAAACACAGTTTTCATCGATAAAGCACGCAAACTACTATAAGATGGAAGATACAATAGGAGCGACGCTTGTTCAATAGAGTAAGCGTCAATTCTCCTGTACCTGCTTCTTTCATCTGTGTCATTTGGGTGATTAGTCAACACTCACAAAGTGCACTGATTTGCCTGATCAAGGTAATATGGCACACATTGGTGTAGCCATGCATAGAACACTCCCCCTCTCCCCGTCCCCCGTAAGATCGAAGCTTTTAAAGCTGGAGATAAAACGTCCACCACCTGCAAAAAAAAAAACAACAGCACTGTTGTTTAGCCATAACCACCACGTCAGCTGGCTATCAGGTCCCTTAAAAACGAACATTGACGTCATGTATTTTTAGCAGGCACGTTTTATTTAATTACTGTAGCCAATGTTCCTCTTCATGTGTCCTTAAGAGTGCGTCATGGAAATTAGGAAGAGGACACCGACCATAAAGAAAAATGCAGAATAAGGACATTTCGGTGACCTTGACGCAGCCTTGCTCACAATGACGGGAGCCTTGCGGACAAAATTGCGAACAAAGCTCTCCTCAGGGGAGCCGAAACGCATTCTCTAGTTCTCTCTCTCTCTCCGTTTTTTTGTGGATCCCCTTATTTTAATTTATGTAACTTTCCCAGCAGACGTGCTTCGGTCAAAGCCTTGACTTTGTAGGTAGTGACAAAACAACATTGATGAAATATTTTCAGCCATGGTCCTGTTCCAAGGACTGCAAGCTAAGTACAAATGCATTGCCGCAACGTGAAGAAAGAAGTAGTAATTAACAGGTTGAGAAAGTAGCAGCAGGTCAGTATTTTTATTTACTGCGTACCAGGGCGTTCCTCTTCTTTCTCGTTATTGCTTGCTGCATAAAAGCGTGCAGATGCGCGTATGCGCTGTCATCTTCGTCTTCCTAGCAGTACGCACGTGGCAATATGTTCTCATCGAATAGTTTGACCGCCGATGCATGCAATGTTGCAATGTCTTTACCGAAATGAAAGTGCTGATAAAATATCGCCTGCGTTACCTTGAATGTGCAGTCCCTAAAGACACATAGAGCTAAGCAAAAAGCATCAGCTTAGCTTTTAGATGCGGAAGCATCTTATACTCGCGCCTTGTAGTGCGCCGTCCGCACCGCTTCTCGAACATTCGACAGCTGACGCGCGCGCATGCGCCGTCGCGCCGTCGCCCACTCTTCCACCATCTGTGCATCCCTTCCTCCTCTACACACCGCGCGCGCTTCACTCCTCCCCCATCTGTGCACCCTTCCTCCTCTACACACCGCGTTCGACATCTACAATTCTCCTGATTCTCCAGTGGACGCGCATGTGGCGTCGCGCTTCGAGAACATTCGACAGCTGACAGTGCATGCGCCGTCGCGCTGTATATATACTCAAGGTCGGCGCTCGCTCGCTCAGTTGCCGCTCGTCGGTTGGTTTGTACGGCGCGTCGACGTCCAAGGTCGCGGTGAAATGAATTCCAACGAATCCACAAACACAATGATCGACGTCCCTTCGACCAGCGCCGCCCTTTCGCATACGTGTGTACGTGTTCACTCATTTAACACCCCCTCCTACAACCACGTTAACCAATTTAGCCATCGACCCAAATAAGTCGCAATTTAACACCCCATTTCACAACCACGTTAACCAATTTAGCCATCGACCCAAGTCAGTCGCACTTTAACACCCCGTTAACCAATTATATGCTCCGCATCCTCCTCAGTGTTCCCCCGAGGGAAGCTGCGGGCAATTTTTTTTACCAAAATTCACTACATTAGGTCGGTGAAGGTGCGCTAAACATTGCTCCTGGATATTACAAATGCGCGTTCTGGCTAGTAGCTCGTGCTGGCCGCACTGCACCGTCACAAAATTCACTGCGATTCAGATGCACTGTTAAAGAACGAGTATAACGCAATAGATCGCTGCCGCGAAAAAAAAAGCAACGCCCGCGATATCAGCAGATGACCGGAGCTAGCGTTAAACCACATCTAGACGGTCTGAGAGCGCCACAAGGCGCCATGAAGTCTCGTCGCCTAAACAACCTTGGCTGCCCGGTATTGCTGCGCGCCGGGCGCACAGCGCGGTAAAGGGACCGACATCGTCTTACATGTCACTGCGCGCGCTGGCGAAAAACCCTCCCGCGTGTGTGTGTGTGTGTGTGTGTGTGTGTGTGTGTGTGTGTGTGTGTGTGTGTGTGTGTGTGTGTGTGTGTGTGTGTGTGTGTGTGCGTGCGTGTGCGTGTGCGTGTGCGTGTGCGTGTGCGTGCGTGTGCGTGTGCGTGCGCATGCGTGTGCGTGTGCGTGCGCGTGCGTGTGCGTGTGTGCGTGCGTGTGTGCGTGTGCGTGTGCGTGTGTGCGCGCGTGTGTGTGCGCGTGTGTGTGCGTGTGTGCATGTGTGTGTGCGTGTGCGTGTGTGTGTGGGGGGGGGGGGCTTCTCGATCGGTAGAGTTTATTAGTCGGTGTTTATTTTGAAATGTGCCTGCGCTCTGGGCTCGACCTGTGTGTTTTGTCAGTGCTGATTATTGCTAAGGTGCACCACCCTGAAGGCTCGACCTGGGGATTCATATTGTGGAGCACTAGAAGTGAAATAGTGAGTACCGCTCTCACGTTGTTCCGTTCAGTGCTGTGTTAACTGCGTGAACACGAGAATAACGCCTTCAAACAATTTTGTTTTCAACTAGTTGATGTCAAATCAGCATTTGTTTACTTAGCGAGAATATGTGCCCAAACTGTTTCACGGGGGGATGATGGCGAAGTGTGATTGTGGGCAAGTTTTTTTGTTTGTTTAGATTGTTTGGAGTACAAAGCAGAGTGAGCGGGCGCCACTGTGGTTCAGCGAAGAAATTGAACAAATTTTTGCGGTGCCCTTTGTTGGCAGCCGTTTTTAACGGGGCCAGCTCATGCTGCTCATCAATTTTAGTTTACTAATTAATACATGTGTGGGGACGGCGCCTGTTAGCTCTAAGCATCAACCATATGTAAAACGCATATGCTTGGGCATGTCGGTAGTTCATTTACTTTCTTTTTTTTTCTTATTGCACAAAAAGACCGAGAACGGAAAACAAGGGCGTGGTGTCCATGTCGTTCTTTTCGGTTCTTTTTCGTTTTGTGCGGTAACACTACCCTGATAACTCGGGTTGATGCATCGGGTGACAACACAGCATATTGCTTCGCGTTAGGTGTGCCTCGCGAAGTTTGCCTACTTGCTAATACATTCAATTTCGTTGAATTTGTCTGCACTGGTATTTTCGTTCACCCGCAACGTAGCGTGACACTGCCGACAGCCGTGTCTATGTAGCGAATCGAACACTGAAGCTGGATTTTTGTTTGAACAGACTTTTAGTCTGTGTGTGTAGTCGAATTGCCTACTTGAACAGTGCAAACGCTTGTTTGAACATAACTGCTAACGTTCGAGCACATTTTATTCAGATTGTTTCCATCATGTGTCACTTGCAAAATGTTCTTGTTATTCAGAGTTGTATTGCCATCGCCTCGCTTTGGCGTTTAACTTTGCTAAGTACTTCAGATGTTAAAGGTATTTTCGCTGTGTGAGACGTATTATTAATTTTTTGTTGCACAAAAACACTTTAATGTTCTACATACTCCACGGTATCTAATCATGTGTTGCAGCCCAAATGTAAGAGTGGGCAGCATATCTATCTGGGAACACAACGCGCACAGCCACTGAACAGCCTACGCTGCAGCGGGAAGGAGTTATGCCTTTTCACCCTGAAAGCATGATTTAAACAAATGGCCCTAATTTAGCAGTATGCAATGGTCATTGAGTGAAGGTAACAGGGTCACTTTATTCGACATTTCCCAGCCAATTTTGCGGCTATGGCAAATGTGTTTGAAAAAAAATCATGCTGATTTAATGCACTGAAAACAATGAACTGCTTGAATATTTCGGAAAGAAAAAAGTTTTTGGTCACGTGGTTGCCTTTCAAAATTTTCAGACTGCTGTTTGAGTGTTGTTTGTGGGAAAAAAGTATTTTAAAAGTACGGCACCTTTTTTTATACCAATTTTGGTACATGGTAAGTAAAGGGTCTTATGTAAGGTGTTTGAAACTCAACAGCCCCGCCGTGGTGGTCTAGTGGCTAAGGTACTCGGCTGCTGACCCGCAGGGCTCCGGTTCGGATCCCGGCTGCGGCGGCTGCATTTCCGATGGAGGCGGAAATGTTGTAGGCCCATGTGCCCAGATTCGGGCACACGTTAAAGAACCCCACGTGGTCGAAATTTCCGGAGCCCTCCACTACGGCGTCTCTCATAATCATATAGTGGTTTTGGGACGTTAAACTACACATATCAATCAATTGAAACTCAGCAAAATTATTACAAATTTTCGGCCACATACGTCTGCAAGAATTTAGCCAAAGTGTGTTATGTTTGCATTTTCTCATTGCTATACTGCACTTTGTATGAATATCTGAGCTTTGACTACTTACTTCACAGAAAAGGTATTTTGATAAAAAATTATTTTTAGACATCTTAAGCTGTTGACACCTACAAGAAAAGATCACTCATTTTACACAATTGCCATTTTTGTCCGTATTGAGACGCAATTTGCACCATGTAGTGGTCCAATTGAACATCACCTTTTACCTAAATCGAAAGAATATAAACAGTTCTTTGTATGTGACAAGTTTCATCATTACAATTTCTATTTGAAGGAATAAAATATTTTTTTTAATTTTCCCATCAACGGCATAGGAGAACTTCGAGGCATCGACTGCTGTATGACCAAATGGCAAATGGGGAACTTGGAACTTCAAAAATTATTTACGGGCAAAGCTCTTGAGGCCGTGGGTCGTTCCCTCCTCTGTAGTCGTGCTAGTAATATGTAGCCACTTGATGAGTTGCACAATAGATAGCGTTAGTGGTTTTCACAGCACATACACGGACAAAATGATGATTCCTGGGGCGAATCGTTCGTCCGTTCATTTGTGCTTTCGTCCGTTCGTCTGTGCATTCATCCTACCGGGCTTCCGTGTGTCGGTCTGTCCGTGAGTCCGTCCGTCTTTCTTTTCGTCCGTACTGGCGTCAGACTGTCTGTCCATCCGTTTCTGCGTCCGGACGGATGAACGCTACACCCCACTCATCGTCATTCACTCCGTAGATATGCTGCGATTTTTTTCTCAAAACATAAATTGCTATGACAAAATTTGGCATATGAAAAGAACTGTTTATTTCCTTTGATTTAGGTACAAAGTCTATTTTAATTCAACCACATGGTGCAAGTTGCGTCTCATTATAAGCAAAACAATTATTTTGTTAAATTTGCGATTCTTTCTCCTAAAGTTTGACAGCTTGAAAGGTCTAAAATATTTTTTCCTCCAAATATACCTTATGTGGATTAAGTATTCACTCCTCAGATATTCATTCAAAGTGCAGTATTGATATAGAAAAATGCAGATATAACACATTTCGGCTAAATTATTTGAGGCGTATGTGGTTGAAAATTGGTAATATTATTACTGAGCTTCAAACACTTTACGCAAGCCCTTGACTTAACTTGTAGACCAAATTTTGCATTGAAGAAGACATACTTATGAAATAATTTTTTTCACAAACATCCAGACGAGATTCCGGGAAGTTCAGGAGGCAGCCACGTGACCAATAAATTATTTGTTTGTGAAATATTCTAGCAGTTACCTTTTTTAATGCAGTAAAATCAGCGCGATTTTTCTTTCGAATACATTTGCGGTGGTCACCAAAATGGCTGGGACGTCTGATGTGGAATGACCCAATAGTCAATTCTTCCATATAAGAATCGTGTCAATGTGAGCCAGTTTAAGAACACTAGTATCATTCGCATTTTAATACGTAACTGTACAGTACTTAATTTTACAAGTTACCTGCACTGAATACCTTTTCAATGCGCATACCGTCATGTATGCACAGTGGCATTGTGCTTTTGTGCAATACAGATAAAATATGTATATGTTGTTGCGCGTCGAACTGTATTCCTTTTAATAAACTAATCTTATGAGTACCATGGTAGATCTGCAGAAATACACATGCAGCTGTGTTGATGCATACATAAGCATGGAACTTGACATTCACTTTGATTGGTCAATGCCTGCAGCTAATGGAACATTATCAACTTGGAGCAGCACCTTTTTATTTGCCTGCGTGAGCGAGCTGAAAGGGTAAAGTAAGGTTCATATCTACGGCACGAAAGGTATAATGATTCTGCCACAGCGCGATTTTTATTGCGTTTATTGCTCAGCATACCTTTTCTACCATTTCTCACTGCAGTGGAGCCCGATGCCTCTGAATATGCTTGCTATGCACTCAATTTATACTTACACATAAGAAAGCAGTTAATTATGCACGGTGCACACTGTATGTTGCACTCTTTGTGAAATTTCAGTCATTGTTCCTTGTGTATTTATTCTAGGTTTCCGGGATTGAATTTTTTCCTGTACAGAAAGAACAGCTTCGCCCCACTTCTCTCGAAGGCACCAGTCATCACTTCAGCTGAAGTTGATTGTGCAAGCAGCAGTGACGAGTGGTTTTGCAGTTAAAAGTATACCAACACTGACATTTCATTAATAACCCCAATTACACTACCCTGTTGAATGTTCTCTTTTTTAATGTCGAAAGTTATACTGCGAGATGTATTAGGTTGTATATTGGACTCCAGAAACTCGCTTACTCTTTCTACGTGTTTTTTTTTATATATAGGTGTGAATCAAACGCCATACGTCGCAGTCATTTGCCCGACTAGCACAAATGTTTTTGAAAGTTGTGGAGATTGATTGTATTGAAAACAATGAGTTATTAGTATAGAAAGAAACTTGGTCCCATGACATATTTCAAAATTTTGCAGAATGCCATCAGAGTCCTGTTTGTCATTTGTCAGATTTGCAGTTTTTCTATAATAAAGGCAGATGTTAACATATGGGCTTAAAATTGTTTTTTGCTTCGGCGTTATGTTCGGTTGAACCTTACGCTACAGGTTACTGCATGCACTACTGTGGTGTGTGTGTGTGTGTGTGTGTGTGTGTGTGTGTGTGTGTGTGTGTGTGTGTGTGTGTGTGTGCGCCTTCCGCGTCTTTGTCGTTTACGGCCCAGTCAACATACACATATATACACTGGTATCATGCATCTCATTCAAGACCAAGGCACCTTATTTTATCATCTGCATGCATGCAGGTATAAGCGCAGTTGTTGAGACCAGTATCTTCCTTCTTCCCTGTCAGCCGCAGAGCAGGTTCATATATGCTTCTTCCTGAGAACGATTGAGGCTTGGGCCAGTTGGTGATCCATATTTGACGGAATGAAGTGCTAGGAACGGTTCTCCTCAACACACAAGGCTAAGCGTCACCTCCTGTGTCTCTGCTTTTGATGTCCTGTTAATTAATTGAGCTTCATTTGATCAAGATTGCTTATCCATATAACTGCTAGTTTAGGGGTGTAAAAGGGTGTAGATAGTTTAGGGGTGTAAATGAACACCAAATAAAGTAGGGTGTAACTTTTCTTTACACCCTACGGTTTAAGGGTGTTTCTAAACACCTTATTGTTTAGGGTGTTCCTAGACACCCTATAAGGGTGTTGCCCATGGGAAAAAACAAATACACCCTTATGGGTGTAAAATTTTTAGAGTGTAAGCATGGACAAGCTATATCTCCGGAAACCGAGAAACAGGGCTCTGTAGAGTTCCTTTGTTTGACCGCTCCAAGAGCATGGCAAAACTGCTTATTCTTTTCTAATACAACTTTTGCCAGCATGAAAACACACAGTGTTAATTTTTATTAGCATTAACACTATTACACGTAAAATAATTATTATTATCCCTTCAAAAATGCCGACCATGCGAGTACTATCTGCTCCGATGGGGATTATTAGCATGGTTTTACGAGATATGCCACCAAGCTACTAACCCTCGACCTTAAATACATGTTTCACATACTTTTGCAGTTCTAATGTTTCTCACGGCGCTATATTTATGGGCGCATTAATTCTTAACTCAAAACACTATCGAGAAGCATTTTCTTAATAGGGGAATTGGCGAATGTGATTGAATTGCACCGCCATTCGCAGAGTTGAAATGGGCCATTATTTTCATTCCAAGCAATTACAAGAATTGATTTGCGAATCATCCTAATTGCCCGGAATTCAATTCGAGTGGAATGGAAGCGCCCATTCCACAGCACTGACTGGAAAATATTCAATTTAACGACTCCTCAAAACTACAGCACGAAATTTAGCATCAGCCCACCGAAAATACGCGGAACCAATTGATTTGGGCAGATCAAACTATCTGTAACAAATTATTGATTGGGGCAACGAACTGTATGTAAAGCGACGGAAAACGCAGCCGAGGGAGGCTGTTTGGTGCAATAATAAAGCTGGGAAATTAGCAGACAATGGAATGGAATACAATGGAATCTGCTCGTCTCAGGCTGAGCCGATCGCAAATCATCGGGGTGGAGTATTCATAAAACATTTGGTCTAAAAGAAAATTGAAGGTTATTATGGACGAATAATGAGGATTACCTATCGTACAGAGCAAAAAAAGGGAAATATTTACTTAGTTTGTCTGATTCGAACCAGTTCACATATTGAGGAGTCACTGCGCCTAGAAATCATTGTTAAGCTATACATCAATCACCGCAGACAGTAACATTATTTTCTTGCAATAATGCAAAATTACAACTTCTTCAGAGCAGAATGTAAACTGTGGTGCAATTGTATGAAAAAACACTCACAGCATACCGACGGAGTGAATGATCATGAGCGGGGCGAATCGTCTTTCCGTCCATACGTCCATCCGTGCATGCGTTCATGCGTCCGATCGTGTTCGATTATTCAGAAGGCGCATGGGTAACACCGACGAGACGCGAGCCAAGGAAGCCGAACACAAGCGTCTTCAACGCGTCTGCCGCTCTGCTGCATCCATGCTCCACCACGCCACGTATGGCGAATACCCAGGAGGCTGAGAAAGGCACTCGTTCACGCACTCAGGCAAAGCACGCGCAGCAGCCAATCGGAGAGTAGCGTCAGAGTAACGCCATCTAGGAAAGGAGACGAGAAATGGTCATCCATTTTTTGTCGTCTCTCCTTTTCTCGGGTATGCGTAACTAGATACAAAGTTAGACTATTCGGAGCTTCGCCCCCAAAATTGGCAGCCCATCCATGAAGCGAATGTTAATAATGGGGTGAAGCTGCGTGAATGATTACGAAGTGCTTACAAAAAGTTTATGAAATTATGACGGAGCTTCTAGGTGGACGACGGGCACCGCGGCCGGCGCCACGAACTCTACAGCGCTTGCACTATGCTTGCATGGGTCGCTGTGCCCATAACGCGTTCTATTCTGCAGAAGGGAGCCGAGCGCATCGCCTACTTTTCTGGCCGACCCGTTTTCAATGGGCACAGGCACTCTCGGAACACACATTGGAATGAAATACGTGATGAACGAAAAGACAGATGCATGGATGGGTGGCCGGAGATAGATACACGGACAAAAAGAAGGACGAAAGGATGCTCGGATCGACGGACGAACAGACTAAGGTCTCATTTCATAACTACATGTCCCCTAGCAACGGTTTGTGTGCGGTTTATGGAACCACTGTGTAATCTGGCCAACGGAGAGCTACGACAACGACGGCATCAAAGGACACCGTGCGAGCCTAAGGAGCATCGCTTCTGGAAAAAAAAACTGGATGACCTGAAGCTCTATCCCTTCTTCCTCTCTGTGGCACTAGACTACGGGACCATAAGCAACTACGAGTTTGAGTAAAGGCCTGCACCTCATTTTGTCATTACACTTACAAGAATAAGGTTGCTTTCACGATTATTGGAGCTTACTTATCTCCATCAAGCCGCCTTGACTGCGAGCGCTTACGCGGTATTCTGACATTGACTCCAAGGCCATGGGTGATCACTGGCGACTTCAATGCCCACCATTTCCTATGGGGAAGCTCCAGGAACAACTCTAGAGGAAGAAAATTGGTGTCCTTAGCCTCGGAGTACGAACTCTGCGTTTGTAACAATGGAAGCCCTACATATTTACGCGGATCAGCCTATAGCAGCTGCCTGGACCTAACATTTGTTTCTCGCTCACTTATCAGGAAAGTGCACTGGTTTTCGGATCTGGAAACGCGGGGCAGCGACCATATACCAACTTACCTGTGTATAGAAGGTTTCACCAGCTCCAAGTCCTCAAGAGGCCTCAAGTACACCGATTGGCCGAAATTCAAAATGTTAATGGAAGACTGCTGTACCGACGGCTCATCATATAACCTAGAGGACTCGATAAAGGATGTCCTGCAGAATACCACGCATACACATTTGACTAGTCACAAGCGCACCGATTTCGACATCGAGCTTGAGAAACTTCGCGCAATACGCCGTCGTGCAGAACGAAGGTACCGACAGACAAAGTACATGGATGATTTGAGGCTGGCTAGACGCATTCAAAAGAAAATGCAGCGGGCTCGGTCCCCGTAAAATGCTTTACGGGCTCGGTCCCCGTAAAGCACTCACTATACGGTGATGGGCCCCCTCACCGTATAGTGAGTGCTTTACGGGGACCGAGCCCGTTTTAATAATGGCATCGCTGTTATGACGGCCCGCATAACTGTTATGATTCCGGTATGCTGACGTGCTCCCTCATTTTAAAGGCAGTATATACAACACTGGTGCTCCGCGTCACTGGAGTCTGAGCCTCTTCTAGAAAAGAATAAAACGATACACAGTACTGCATATTTGTACTCTGTCGCCTCTAATATTGATATAGTATCCATACCAAATCCAAGTGAAGCGGTCATTTTGTTGGTAATAAACTTGCACAATTTTATCAATAAATATTGGCATTTGAAATTTTGGCGTCATAATATGACCTTTGCAAGGTCATTATTTTGCCGCACTTGGTCCTCAGTTAAGCATATCCTTTCATATAAAACACAATCTTCTGTGTAAAATTTCATAAGAACTGAAAGTTCTGCGACCATTCAAATATGAAATAATAAAGCATGAAATAAAAATTTATTTGTAATATATAATACATTCATTGACCATTCCCTGTTGAAATGAAAACAAAAGCAAGGAACGTTGTTCACGAATTTCTTGTTCATTGAGAGAAAAACGAAGAGTAGAACTTGGATCATAGCACATTCCAAAAATATAGAAACAAATAGGTCTCATCGATATCTCTAACTCGTTCGCCGGTGTGGCTCAGTGGTAAACGCCTCACTCGATATCTTTAACTCAGATCGCTGTAATCAGAGTTCAGAGCGCTGCTCATTACGCCACGATAGCACACAATTTCGAAAGGCAAGAATCCTAGCCAGTAGACCACGCCAGATATAAGCGACCCTTTCACGTAAGAACTAAATGTTTTTTGTTATGCGTGTCCGACACTACATCTCGCCGTCTCACGCAAATAGAAGAGAAAAATAAATAGCGAGGAATAGGCAAATATGTACAATAAAGTGAGTGCTTTAAACACAATAAAAAACGGACTTTCGAACACGGGGAAGACGACCGACATTGTTAGGATGCATTCATCTAATTATTTATTTTGCACGCATACACATCCAGTCTTGTTTGTTTTTGTGTTACTGTTACTGACTTACTGACGCATACACATCCAGTCTTGTTTGTTTTGTGTTACTGTTACTGACTTTGGTCTCAGTGTTTTCAGTTTGTTTTCCTGGAAATCCTGGGAGCTACCGCTCCCTCCTTTGCGGTGATGCTTCAGGACACACCTGAGAACGTTCCAGGCGTGCAACCGTCGCGCCAGACTACGTCGTCCAGGAAGCGTAGCAACGCATCGAGCGACACCGACAGTGAGGCAACCGATTTGTATTCGGACGGCTTTGAGTCCTCGGATGATGACTTCACGGTCGTCATGAATCGATCTACAAAACGAAGGCTGCTGCGAACGGCATCGTCGGCAAGTGTTTCCACCGTTAAGAGTGCACCACAGCGGTGGCCGCACACCATGCTGTTTATGCCTGAAGACCCTGCATCTAACTTGCTCCTCCTCAACAGGCAAGTTCTTTCTGTGCTTCTCGAAGAAACCGCGCCGAATGAGATCAAAGACGTGAGGATCAATGCACGAAAGAATGTCCTTGCTGTAGACGTTATGCACCGTAGCGCACTGCAAAGCCTTCGGCACATAACAGAAATCGGCAACGTGAAAGCTCGGCCAATGGTCGCTACAGGTTGTAATGGCCCTGTTGGCGTCATTTATGATGTGGATCTTTCCATCTCAGCTAATGACCTGCAAATACTAATAAAGCCAGCGACTGAAGGCACCCACATTACGCACATTACCAGACTCGGCAACTCACGCTGCTTGAGGCTTGTGTTCGAGGGAGACAGCCTTCCCTCGTATGGCAAAGTTGGCCATGTTCGCCACTCAGTGCGTCCTTACATACCGAAGCCACTGCAATGCTACAAGTGCTTCAAGATGGGACACGTAAAAGGTGTCTGTGAGAACAAAGTTGTGTGTCCGCGGTGCGCTGAGTCTCACTCAAAAGACGCCTGCAGTGCCACCATACTACGATTTCCAAACTGCCACAGCGCTCATGAGGCCTCATCCAAAGATTGCCCGCGGGTGCGAAACGAGCACGCGGTACTCAGGCGTATGGTGCGGGACAATTCAACGCACAGGGAAGCTGCCGCTACACTACGCCGACGACGGCGTCGTGGGCGAAGACCATCACGGAAAAACGCCTCTACCGATAGAGATATGTCATCCTCTATCAAAGAGGCTGACCCACAAACACCGAGCTCACTGAAGACGGATACTGCCAAACAGAAGAAAGGGACAGCAGTCGCGCCTTCCGAACAGTGGCCCTCTCTTCCACGACGTCAACCTACTTCGGAGCTGCATCAAATCCCGCCGCCCTCGACGACCCCTCAAACCAGTGATGCAATGAATGAAGATCAAGTGATAAGCTTGCTGCAATCGCTGATGAGTACCATGCGTGTCCTACTGAGTAATATGAAGACTTCTGCTGCGCAGACCGCACTGCATGTGCTGGACACCCTGAGTCCGGTGCTTGCAGCTCTAAGGTAAAACCATGGCCAGCGAGGCACCGTCGTTTCGAGTGGAAGTCAAGAATGCATCTGTCTTTCAGTGGAACGCCAGAGGACTGAAGTCGCGCATGTCTGACTTTAGACAATTTGTATTTGTGAACCGCTTCCCCATTATTGTGATTTGTGAACCCAACCTGTGTGCTTCAATCAAGCTGTCAGGATATGAGTGCTTTATGTCCTCCACTCACAGAGACTGCAGCAAAGTTATTGTATTCATGCGCCATGACCTCACTTACGTTCACCACAGAGTCTCGCCTGATGAAGGGAATTAGTATGTGTGCCTTACTGTGAAGAAGAATAAGGTTGCTTTCACGATTATTGGAGCTTACTTATCTCCATCAAGCCGCCTTGACTGCGAGCGCTTACGCGGTATTCTGACATTGACTCCAAGGCCATGGGTGATCACTGGCGACTTCAATGCCCACCATTTCCTATGGGGAAGCTCCAGGAACAACTCTAGAGGAAGAAAATTGGTGTCCTTAGCCTCGGAGTACGAACTCTGCGTTTGTAACAATGGAAGCCCTACATATTTACGCGGATCAGCCTATAGCAGCTGCCTGGACCTAACATTTGTTTCTCGCTCACTTATCAGGAAAGTGCACTGGTTTTCGGATCTGGAAACGCGGGGCAGCGACCATATACCAACTTACCTGTGTATAGAAGGTTTCACCAGCTCCAAGTCCTCAAGAGGCCTCAAGTACACCGATTGGCCGAAATTCAAAATGTTAATGGAAGACTGCTGTACCGACGGCTCATCATATAACCTAGAGGACTCGATAAAGGATGTCCTGCAGAATACCACGCATACACATTTGACTAGTCACAAGCGCACCGATTTCGACATCGAGCTTGAGAAACTTCGCGCAATACGCCGTCGTGCAGAACGAAGGTACCGACAGACAAAGTACATGGATGATTTGAGGCTGGCTAGACGCATTCAAAAGAAAATGCAGCGGCACATGGATAAACTGGCTAGGCGACGTTGGACATCCTTTTGCGAGTCGTTGGATCCACGAAAGCCCCTATCACTAATATGGCGAACTATCCGGGGTCTTAGCACAACCTTGGGTCAGCGACACCCGTTTACATCTCTGGCACTTCACCTTCGATGCAGAGAGATTGACGTCGCAGAATCTTTCTGTAGAAGAATTGCCGGTGATTCCAATTTCACAGTATCAAGAACGGGAACTTTTGACAACCCACCGCCCTCACGTGATCCCCGTATGGAATGCCAGTTTTCTATGGATGAGCTAGAGGCGGCACTGGCTCTGTGCAGACGTTCTTCAGCACCCGGTCCTGACGGCATTACCTATCGTGCCCTTTGTAATCTTGGAGACGAAGCTCGGAAGGCACTCTTACGCCTATACAACGACTCCTGGCAGACTGGTACTGTTCCCCAGGCATGGAAGTCCAGTCGCCTCATTCCACTTCTAAAGGCTGGTAAATCTCCTTTGGATATTGCCTCATACCGTCCTATCGCACTTGCCAGTTGTGTGGGAAAAACGATGGAACGAATGATTCTAACACGAATGGAGTGGTATTTAGAGCACTACGAAATCTATCCAGTATCCATGACCAGATTCAGGCGCGGCCATTCGTCAATCGACAACGTTGTTGATCTGGTGACATATGTTCAACACCAGAAAGCCTGTAAGAGACTGTGCGCCGCCCTGTTTCTAGACGTTAAGGGGGCTTACGACAATGTCACCCATGAAGCCATCCTTAGTGCTTTGGAAACAGTAGGTCTTGGTGGCAAGATATATATGTGGGTGTACAGCTACTTACAGCTGAGATCAGTTTACGTGATGACAGCGAATGGCCCAACACCTGATTATTACAGCAGCCGAGGAGTTCCTCAGGGAGGAGTGCTAAGCCCTACCCTTTTCAACCTAACTCTCATTGGTCTAGTCGAGCAGCTACCTAGCACTGTAGAACTTTCTGTCTATGCTGATGACATCTGCATTTGGACATCAGGTGTGACAAGGCCTCAGCTTCGCGCCCGCCTTCAGAAGGCTGCTACAACGACGTCATGCTATCTTCGTAAACAAGGCCTCGAGGTGTCCTGCGGAAAATGTGCAGTGGTAGCGTTCACGCGGAAACCAATGTCTGCTTACAGTATATCGATTAATGAAGAATACATATCGTTCAGCAGAAGCCACAGGTTCTTGGGAGTCATAATAGATAGAAACCTGTCGTGGACTCCCCACGTGAACTGTGTGAAGAAGCGGCTGATCGCAACATGCCACATGCTCAAATTCCTTGCAGGAAAAAATTGGGGAGTGCCCATACCATCCATGCTACAACTGTACAGAGTGCTGTTTATCGGATTCTTACGGTACAGTTTACCTGCAATGTCTAACACCGGCAAGACCAACCTGCGCGCAATTCAGAGCATTCAAGCCCAAGCACTTAAGATATGCCTTGGAATACCCCGCAGTGCTTCAACGGCTGAAACCATTGCCATCGCTCAAGATCACTCAATAAATACGCATATTATTACCGAGACAATGCGCATGCACCTCAGGCATTATGCCAGGACCCCTTCTCACCACCTGGCGAGCCTAGCTGCTGAAAGGCCCCGCACGACATACGGCACTATTGTCTCCAAGCATCGTTATTGTTTGCTGAGACATACGCACCTGCATCAAAGCCACTGCTTCCTCCTTGGAGCTTGAGCCGGCCGCGAGTTCACTTATTGATTCCAGGAATGAGGAGGAAATCGGACTTACCGACACATGCCCTGAAACAACTGAGTCTATTCCTACTGGAAGAAAACTACAGTAACCACGTGCACATTTACACGGATGGCTCTACTACGCCGTCTAGTTCAGGTGGAGCAGTGGTTATACCATCACAAGGGATAACTCGGTGTTTAAAGACTTCACATGTGACAAGTTCAACGACGGCAGAACTCTAGGCTCTGCGCAATGCACTGGAACACATCAATTCAGAAGAAAGACCAGGTAAATGGGCTGTGTTTTCTGACTCAAAACCAGCGTTACAGTGCCTGATATCAGTTCTCCGACGTGGATGCCACGACCAGTTGACCTACCAAACCGTGAAACTTCACCACCTGTTAATACAAAAAGGCCATGACATCGTCTTTCAGTGGTTACCTGGGCATAGTGGTATAGGCGGCAATGATTCTGCAGATCATGCTGCTCGCACGTCACATAAAGAAGCGAACAGCGTTCCGATACCGCTTTCAAGAGCGGATGCGGCGAGGCAGATTCGTCAACTGGCCCGCAGTCTCACACTGACTGAGTGGAACACACCAAGCATACGACGTACACGACTGCACGAGCTCGACCCTTCACTACAACTCCGGCCTCCACCCGGCCTACATCGACGTGAAGCTTCGCTTCTCTATCGCCTTTGGCTGGGAGTTGCTTTCACGAAAGCTTATACCACGTTAATCAGAATTACTGACAGTGCGGCGTGCGATGTTTGCGGCACCGACGAAAATATCGAACACCTGCTGTGTCATTGTCCTCGATTTGCCTCAGAGAGACAAGTACTTGCCAACGCAATGCGGCGACTAGATGATCGGCCTCTTTCTATGCAGGTGCTATTACAGCAACGTACACATGCCTCGACAGCCCACAAGGCAGTGAAAGCCCTGCTGCGTTTCCTGAGAAAGACAGGCTTGTGTGAACGCCTCTGACATGCGGTAGAGTTCTACACGCTGCAGTGAAATTACTGTCAGTCTCTCCCCCACCCCCTTTTTTCCCTCTCTTCCCTCTTTCTCGTCTTTCTTGTCCCCTTCCTTTATCCCCCAGTGTAGGGTAGCCAACCGGATGTCTTTCTGGTTAACCTCCCTGCCTTCTCCCTTTTTGTTGCTTCCTCCTCCTCCCGTTACTGACTTATAAATATGAAACAAGGAATTAGCTAGAAAATGTTACCATAACCTAATACGTAACACGCGTTCTCAACCAACGGCGAGGTGCCTTTGGAACAGGACAAAGACGATGAACTGCGATTGGATGCACTTCTTATTTTCTACTGTTCTAATAGCAAATCTGTTTATGCCTGTTGGCCTTAAAGCGTCGACACTGTCTCTATCATAATCATTAAAAACGGGTGTGTGTCAGACGACTTGGGCAAACCGCTGTGCTTTGCGCTATGGCATCACCTGTCGTGACCTTAATGAGTCAGACAGAGAAAGAAAATCAAACATGTACCGGAAGACAGATGTAAAAAAATAGTGTGAAGCAACGTACAGTCATTCGGCTATCCAAGCACTCTATCATTGCATAGCATAGCCTTTTATAGTGTAGTGTAAACACACGATACGAAAGGGTATTGAGCTTGTAATGAATAAAAATGAAAAGAGCAGAGAATAGCGCGCAGCACAAAAAAGGAAAATACAGAACGAAAAAATGGCAGAGAGATTATCAACGAAAGAGATAGGAAAGGATCGAAAGAAGAAGAAGCAAGTAAGAAGCGCACGCCAAAGGAGACCTCACGCGCAACCCTCGCTCCACCTGGCTGCACCCGATCGTGTCCAGGGGGTCATGCGGCACACTAAAAAAGTGCGTACTCCGGAAGAGGAAGCCGCGCATGGCGAAGCTTGACATGTCGGTCGACGAGAAATACGAACAGTCATAAGTCCTTGCTTCGCTGTGCCAATCTGTCTGCGACATTGTGCAAACATACTTTTGAGATCTCTTGTTTGTTTGTTCGGTTTTTATTTGGGCGTTTGTCTTTTATCGCCCGTAATTCAACCGCAAAAAAACGTCTGATTCTTCACTTCGCCTAATAAACACTGCATTGCATGCATAAGTCATAGTGGCTGCAACTTTCAGGCAATACCCATGTCTCACGGACACCATTAGAGCGGCTAAGCTGACTACGGTTACAAGCGTAAACAAGAAAAGTGGAGACAAGACGGAACGCATTTGATAACGTTATGCGTGATTGATTTATTGATTTGTAGGGTTTAACGTCCCAAAACCACCATATGATTATGAGAGACTCCGTAATTGAGGGCTCAGGAAAAATCGACCACCTGGGGTACTTTAACGTGCACCCAAATAAATCTGAGCACACGGGCCTACAACATTTCCGCCTCCATCATAAATGCAGCCGTCGCAGCCGGGATTCGATCCCGCGACCTGCGGGTCAGCAGCCGAGTACCTTAGCCACTAGACCACCGTGGCGGGGCTACGTTATCCGTGAGTATGGGGGAAACAGGTGGGGGGATTTTTTGTTCACAAATGCCACTTAGTTTGTGGCCGTGTGTCCAAGATATCAAAGATATGCAGGGAATTGAAAATGGCCGAGATGTAAGGTAATGACACCACATGGAATTGATAATTCCCTTTTACTTTCAGTACGAGCTTATTATTACGTCTGATCTAAGACCACAGGATGAGCGATAATAACCAATCAATCAATCATTTATTTAACGTGCACCGGAACATTCTTGATGTCTTAGTCTTTGAGTCTAGGGCCTTATAAATGAATGAAAATACGTTGCAAACATTAGGCGACGTCAGGCACTTCGACACCGAAGGATTCCAGTAGCCTGAAGGGCTCCCCACATTTGCTAGAACGTTGGTGTACATACTTTTAATATGCACCTGGCCTGTCAAAAAGATTTTTATGCTAATCCAATATATTAACAGTGGTTCCGTCTATACAGGCTTTTAGAGATAGCTCGGAAAAAGCGGAACTCTTCTTTTTGCTGAAAGAGAAATAACATTTATTAAGACCCCGGCGATGATAAATCGGGGCGGGTTCGAACCCCAGCCTAGGCATCGACCGCGAGCCCTTGGGCTCGGGTAGCTTCCTCGGTTCGCTGAACGGCCCATAGTTGTTCTAATGCGGAGCTGAGCAGAGCTGCCTCCTAGTGCGCCCTGCGGTTCGAGACTTCCTCCTAGTTTGTACTGCTGACTGCGTCATTGAGACTCGAGCACTCCCATAACATATGCCCAAGGGTTGCCCGGGAATCACATGCTTTGCATTTACCTGTCGAATACAGGTCAGGGTAACAGAGGTGAAGGATCACTGGACTGGGAAGAATGTCTGTTCAGAGTTGTCTTCATGCAACTAACTGCTTCTTAGTTCCTTTGCTATGTGTTGGTGGGTATTTATGCCTACAGAGCTTATATTGCTGCGTATTCTCACTGTAGCTAGTCATACTTCCTCCCACTCCCACACTTTTCCGCGTGTGGCTTCGGTAGAGGCGGCATCGACATGCGCAGCTGCTCGGTTCGTGAGCTCTCGAGCCGCCGCGTCTGTGGCCTCGTTGCCGGCCGAATGGCCGTGCGTGTGGGCAGTTGTCCATATCACAAATGTACCATATGTGTTTCGTATTCTTTCCGCGTTATCTTCAATATCTGCAGCGCCTCCCGGGACACCCGGCCGTTAGCCAACTATCTCAAGGACTGCGACCTGATCCCTCACATCGTGCTAGGCTTCAGAAAGAACCTTTCCACGCAGGACGCCATGTTACAACTTAAGTACCGAATAATAGATAGCACAACCAGATCCGCCAAAGTGGTCTTAGGCCTGGACCTCAAGAAAGCGTTTGACAATGTCAAACACTCTAAAATACTGATGCAAATAAAGAAATTGGGACTCGGTAAGCGGACGTACGACTACGTGCATGATTTTCTGACAGGCAGGACCGCAAGGATCACGCTGGGAGAGCTCGAGTGTGGGGAGATTGAGATGGGCCGCGCCAGCACTCCTCAGGGCTCGGTGATTTTGCCTATGCTCCTTTTGCTGAATGGAGAACACTTAGCCTTCTCTAGCGCGCGATCTTTATGCTGCAGTGCGCTTATTTATAAATTCAGGAGATATCTTTTGGGTGTAATTACGATGTTTAGGTTGTATTTAGGTATATACTTATGCATGCTGTTTATTACAAGCTTCGTAAACTTCTAAACTTGGTCATCAACATTTCGTTGGTCAGTATATAACCTGGAGCCGATCAATGACTGATCTGTAATGATAAAAGCCCCTGTAGCCACCGCTTTTGAAAGTTAATCCTGGAGATTAGTTAAAATAGCTACTATATATCGTTGTTTCGGCGCATACAGATGGTCTTACAATGAGTGGTATGTGCCATTTGTCAGGAAGAACAAAAGAGATACTGGAGCGTGAAAGTTCCACAGGTTGATCGTGTGACAGAGGGGTCTGACACATTGTATATACAATTAACGACTGCGTTATAATACTAATATTAATATTATTAATAATGTTACGGAAGAGAGACGCCGTATCGACGATGCTGTGGATGAAAAAGATTTCAAACCAGCAGCAGCAGCGCCGTGCCCGGTGGACCAGACACCGAGCGGAGACCACTCTTCTTCCTCTTCATCAGACACACTTGCGCATTGCCCCACAAAATGTCAACATGCATGTAGCATAATCCCCGGTGGCAGAAGCGTCATCTCAGCGCATCTAGATGTCAACGTCAGCGGGAGAGTTGTAAGGCTTCAAGCGTGCCACATGTACGATATCGGTGGTCTGTGGGGCAGTTGATGGCGATGAGGCAGCAGGGGTAATTTCGTATGTCACAGGAGTAACCTCACCGACCTCCTGAAGAAAGACGTTTTTTTACGTGGGGTTCCGCCCAAGCTGCCACTTTTTCTCACCTCAGCACCCTTCTCACGACTCCACCTATATTGGCCCACTTTGACCCGTCCGTTCCGACAGAAGTCCGAACCGATGCGAGTGGTCACGGGATTTGAGCCGTCCTAGCCCAACGCCAGCGCGGACACGACCGACTTGTCGCCTACGCTAGCCGCCTGATCACAGCTGCCAAGCGCAACTATTCAGTAACAGAGCGTGAATGTCTTGCTCTTGTTTGGGCAGTCACAAAGTGCCGCCCATATTTATATGGTACGAATTTCTCTGTAATAACGGACCACCATGCGCTATGTTGGCTTTTGTCACTGAAGGATCCTACTGGCCGGCTCGGGTGCTCGGCTCTGCGACTGCAAGAGTATACCTACTCGGTGACGTACAAGTCCGGACGCCTTCATCAGGACGCAGACTGCCTGTCCCGCTTCCCGGTTGCTGAGTCGAGCACTATGCCTGAGACCAGACACCGAGCAGACACCATTCTTCGTCCTCTTCATCAGGCACACACATGCATCGTCCCACAAAATTTCAACATCCATGTAGCAATTATTATAATACACTAATAATAGTATTAATATTACTAATATTGTCTCGTTGTTGCTGTTAGGACAACTAACAAAAAGGAGTACATTCAACTGAAAAAGGTCATCTTCATCCTTTTTGAATGCAACCACCCTGTTAAAAAAACATGTGCCACTGCCTGAGATATTAATTTTTTCCTTGCATATCTCTTGTTTCTTTTTTTAACAATACGGTGTCACATAAAGAAAGAAGATTGGATGTGTACTCCTTCGAAAACCATTATAAATAATAATATATGCATCACAGCGAAGTCTGTCGTCTTCGCCTTCTTTGAAGGCCACTTCGCGGGTTTGTTTTGGAAAAATGCATATTCCATTGGCCATAATATAGGTTTTTCTCGGTATTTATTTGCTTACTACTTTTATATGAAAACATACATAGTGTTCCACGTGTGTAAAGGCGTCTGTTTTATCCCTTAAGTGCCCCACCTTGCCATCTCCGGCGTCGTCTAGTGGCTAGGATACCTGGTTTTCACCTACGAGGCCCGGGTTTGATTCCAGGCGTCGGAGGAGTGGGGTCTCATGGTGTAAGGGTTAGCACTCTGGACTTTGAATCCAGCGATCCGAGTTCAAATCTCAGTGAGACCCACTTTCTTTTTACCTTCAGTGTTCTTTTTTTTTCAAATCATCTAAAAATTCGTGAACACATCCCTGTTTTTATTCTTCACTTTTTTTGTCATAGTCATTGAAAGAATTATCAGTGGTTATTTTTTGCATATTTTATTATTTAATAACGGCATTTTGGCAGAACTGTCACATTGCGTTAAACTTTCTGCAGACGAATTGAAGGCAGTTTCTATGAAAATATTTACTCACGTGATGCTCCAGTGCACCTAAATAACGTTCAAGCAAAGATCATTGCATGGTGCGAAAAATCGCAAATTTCAAAATTTTGACTAAATTGGTTATATTTCACCTACAAAAAATACTTTTTCCCTTAGCATATGGTGTGAATAGGATATCACTGTGAGAACTAACAGAATAGAAGAGGTCTGTGGATCGCCAATAATTTTTCTGAAAATAGCCTCAGAGATAATATTGTTTGTATTTCCTTGCGCACATTGTTTTTTTTTTGCGACACTCAGTGAAGTCATGTACATCTACTGTTTGTTTGTCAACATAAATTTACTACGTTCGACCATTGTTGGAATTTACAGTGATTATCGGGACCAGTGTTGTAGAGTTCCCACTCAAGAATTGTAATGACTCCGCAATCATTCCACATTTTCGTGCCCCGCCATGAATGCGAATGGAATGGAGACAGCTCTTGATGGATTAGAATGGTAATGAAGTGAAGCACACTTCCCAGAATGGAATTGGAATAGAATTACAACGTTTTCGGAAAATACACCACATTTTCGCCTACGTGCTGTCTTTTAAACTTCCAACAATGTATGGCGATTCAGAGCCTTGATGAGAACATCAAAGCAGCATTTTTAAATGGCTTGGCTGATTACAAGCACGGTACGTTTATAAGCAACACACCTACTACAAATCGCTGCTGATATCAACTGTGCTCCTCTGAAGTTTGTCGCTATTTCCCGCGTAAGGGCGGTCAAGCGGAACCATGGCGACAGCATCACCCCCTTTCTGCCTTGTGATTTTTTTCTCTGAGCCGCACCCCAGCTACATTGTCAACCTGACTCCTATCTTTCCACCCTTCGCTTCTTCGTGATAGCATCTGTCACGGACGGTGACACGGACGTGTACTCAAAAAACGCTTCTCAAGGTTGATCGATCGATATATGAAGTTTAACTTCCCAAAACCACGATTTGATAATGAGATTCACCGTAGTGGAGGGCTCCGAAAATTTCGACCGCCTGGAGTTATTTAACGTGCACCCAAATCTGAGCAAACGGGCCTACAACAATTCTGCCTCCATCATAAATGCAGCTGCGGCCGCCGGGATTCGATCCCGTGACTTGCGGGTCAGCAGCCGTGTACCTTAGCTACTAGACCACAGCGGCGGGGCCTTTCTCAAAATTGTGATGCTGACTTACCCTGGCACGATGCTTTTGTTCACTGCAAGCTTTCGTGTACCAGCTTGCGCGTCGTCTCTCCTCATACTCCACCGAATTTTTTGCAATACTGTCCCCCCTTTATACACATGGGCGCCTTCACCCGAAAATGTGTCAGCGAAGGTTTGTAGGTGCGTACACGATAACTCGTTTCGGGCCCGCGTGAAGCTGGAAAGCGCGTAGCCACTGCCACAATACGGCGTCGCCCAAGAACGAACGCGACGATTCATGCGGAATCAAATCCTCATTTTCTCTATTCAGAGTGAGTGGGAGGCCCGGGTGGTGCGGCTGCCGCTGACGCGTCTGTTGTCGGCTAGGGAAGCACCATGCATAATATCCTATACCACACAGGCTCCTGATTCGTGTGGTTAACACTTAAGCAGCTCATGTTTGTTAAGCGCAACAAATCGTAGACGACATTTGTCTTATCTCACTTTTAACGAGTCGTTCAAATAGCTTTCCAGTCATAATTGGGGCATTAGAACTGAAAGGCGAATCAGCCATTTAGCTCGTAACGTTTCTTTACAAAATTTCAATCAATAGAACCAAAATAACGCTACATTTTGCACCTGGTATTGCTTGCGACATTTATCGCAGCGTTTAAAATGTCAACATGCATGTGGCATAATCCCCGGCAGCAGAAAATCCGTCTCGGCACATCTAGATGTAACGTCAGCGGAGAAGGGTAAGGCTTCAAGCGTGCCACATGTACGATATCGGTGGTCTGTGGGGAAGTTGAAACGATGGGGCAGCTGGGGTAATTTCGTATTTCATAGGAGTAACCACACCAACCTTCTGAAGAAAGACGTCTTTTACGTGGGGTTCCCCCCAAGCTGCCACTTTTTCTCACCTCATCACCCTTCTCACGACTCCACCTATTTGGACCCACTTTGACCCGTCCGCTCCAACAGAAGTCTGAACCGATGCGAGTGGTGACGGGATCGGAGCCATCCTAGCCCAACACCAGCGCGGACACGACCGACTTATCACCGCTAGCCGCCTTCTCAGAGCTGCCGAGCGCAGCTATCCAATAACAGAGCGTGAATGTCTTGCTCTTGTTTGGGCAGTCACGAAGTGCCGCCCATATTTATATGGCACAAATTTCTCTGTAATAACGGACCACCATGCGCTATGTTGGCTTTTGTCACTGAAGGATCCTACTGGCCGGCTCGGGCGCTCGGCTCTGTGACTGCAAGAGTATACCTACTCGGTGACGTACAAGTCCGGATGCCTACATCAGGACGCAGATTGTCTGTTCCGCCACCCGGTTGCTGAGTCGAGCACTATGCCTGAAACTTGTCTTGTCTTGTCTTGTCTCCTAGGAGATTTTCGCTCATACCCACATGGGGGATTGGCCACACTGTACCTCTTGATAGATCATTTTTTATAACGCTTGCTAAAAAAATAAAGAGAAATTAGATAGAAACAATAATAATGTTCCTTTGAAAAAACGTGAAAAATTGCAGAAGAATACGATAAACCAAAATATATAAAACAAATTAACAAGAATGAGGAAGGGGAAGAAAGAATTGGATATATCTGGCAGTACCACTAGCAGCGTATCCTTCCGGTTGCCTGAATGAATTTATGTAGCGCTGACAGAATAGCACTGTGGCCCACACCCAACTGACTGGCTCCAAACGATAACAGGGTGGATGTATTGACTGGCAATCCGAGCATACCAATCGGTCTTTCAAGAATTATTCGGCGCAGTGAGGCGAAGCGGCGGCATGTGAGAAGAAAGTGATCCATTGTTTCCGGTTCATTGCAAACTACACATAGGTTAGTTAATGAAAATCCTGATTTGTTGAGATAAAAATTTAACAGAGGAACTCTACAGCGAAAGCTTGTGAGGGTCACCTCACATTGACGGGAAAGGCATTTTGCGGTGTTCCATGTGAAGTGCAAGTGCCGAAATTCTTCAGATTGTAGAAGCGACGTTTCGTTCATTTTTAAGATTAACAGGCGTTTGAATCGTTCGGCAGTAATAAAAGGAAACTGTGGAGCTACTAGCACGACCGGGAAATTTAAAGATGCCGAAGCGAGCGAATCAGCAATTTCATTTAGTTCAATTCCAGCATGCCCGGGAACCCAAATAAACCGAACTTCTGATAGGCTATGCGGTACGAGAGACCAAAATATCCTGAGAAGAGGAGACTTCTTTGCGGACGTTAGATGTGTACATACAGACAAAGCATCCGAAATAATAATAGCTTTTGATTGCTGATAATTTAGTTTTCGAAGAGCCAATGTAATAGCCAGGAATTCTGCGAGATAAATTGGTGTGAACTCAGGCAATCGGAGCGCAAAAGACCAATTAAGCTGATGAGAAAAAATACCTACTCCAGCCTTCTGAAGATTTTGCGTTGTGTCCGTCAAAATTACTACGTATTTAGGAAAATGACTTAGATGGTCTTGAAGGAGGCCCTCCAGAACATGCTTTGGAAGTAACTTGGCATTTTTTGGAAAAATATCATCGAAAATTAAGTCAACTGGCACCGAGCATTGGGTTTGGGGAGTTAAATGCCGAAGGGAAACATGAAGATTTGATAACAGAGACTCGACGAAAATGACTTGGAGTCTTTGATAACGAGACCACGGGCGCTGAAAGAAAGAAACTGGATGTTTGATGAAAACTGTCTGAGAACAGACGAGGGGTGCATCGTAAAGTTTTAAAAATGTTTGCACAGTAAGCTGTCGAAATCTAGCATCAAGTGGAATGATTCTAGCTTCTAAATAAAGCACGCTATTCGCTACACACCTAGGTAGCCCGAGACACAGCCGCAGAGCTTGCCTTTCTAGCAATATAAGTGGTCTTAATTTGTACTCAGCACTTCCAGAAAACAGAACGCAGCCAAACTCCAGAATTGGGCGCACGTAAAGTTTGTATATCATAAGTAACGTATCCCTGCGCATCCCTGAATTCTTATTGCAAAACCGGCGGAGCAATCCTACGGCGCTTTCTGCTTTACGGGTGTTTGATTCTATTTGTTGCTGCCAATTTGAATTGTCCACGTAAACAATACCAAGATATTTTAGCGCTGTTACTTGTGGAATCGGATCATTTCGATAATGCAGTGAAAGAAATACGGGAACGGATAGAGGGAATACAAGCAGAGCACATTTACTAACATTAAGTGAAAAAAACAGCCCGCCAAGCCATACCTCAAGCTCACTCAAATCTGACTGCAAGATTTGATATAAACTATTGATATCTCGGGATGACGAGAAAAAAGCAATATCATCGGCGTAGACATAAAGAAGAACATTTTTATGAACGGGAATAGATGATAATTATATATTAAATAAAAGAGGTGACAGGACTGATCCTTGCGGAACACCTCTTGTTTGCTTATATGAGGCAGAAGTAATTCCCTCGTGGCAACAAAAGCATTGTCTCTCAAAGAGAAACTCCTGAACCCAAGATATAATGTACTTGGGAACCTCACAGTCCACTAATCTTGAAATTAACGTACTGTATTCCACAATATCGTAGGCTTTTGCGATATCTAACGTGACTAATGCAGAAAGCTCACCAGATACTTTTGCAAGGCGAATTCGGCTTTCCAAATCAACATGAGCCGACCATATAGAGCACCCCTGTCTAAATCCTACTTGCCTTGGTGAAAGAATGTCCTGACGAGCGATGAATTCACTGAGCCTTCTATGAAGAATTCTTTCCATTATTTTAACTAGGTTTGAAGTAAGCGAAATTGGCCGAATGTTATCCAGGACATATCCGAGGCTTGGATTTTTTCGCAGCAACACAACTTTAGCAACTTTCCATGCGCTTGGAATCCATGTGTGCTGTAAGGAGCAGTTCATAATATTCAAAAGCTCCTCGGGATGGGAATTAAATATCAATTTAATCATAGAGCTTGTAGTCTGATCTGGACCGGGAGCTGCTTGCTTTACAGTTAGTATGACATCTGCCACTTCAGCCATAGTGACTTTCCGAAAGTCCGAGGTTGCGCTTTTGAATGTCACAGGTCTCAAGCATGACGAAGCGAAACGCGTTTCAAGTCCTTTCGCGATGCCCTCTAACAAATCTGTTGTCTCTTTGGGAGACAGCACTACTGAATGCGAATATGCTGGTACCTTCGTCGATTTTTTGTTCCGTAGAAACCTGTACAGGGCAGATCTTTTATCGGGTTTTGATAAACGCGAATGTAAGTAAGAATTGTGTTTATCTTTCGCTATTGCAACTGTACGTTTAAACAGCGCTGCGTGGAATTTATAGTCAACCCAATTTTTCGGAGTATGGTTGTGGCGTAACCGTTTCCAAGCTGCCTTACGTCGCCTATACGCAAGCGTACAATCTTCATTCCACCAAGCTGAATTTGACGGTGTGCTGCCGTACTTAAGAGAAAACTCTGCCGGCTGGATAGAGTCACTTAGACACGCTACGGCTGAAGCAGCTCGTTGCTGTCCGACGCATCCTCTCAATGACGAGAGCGCGGAGTTTAAAACAGTTTTATAAATTTTATAGTTGGTGAACCATTGTTGCCGGATAG
Organism: Rhipicephalus annulatus; assembly: GCA_013436015.1. Lineage (NCBI taxonomy): Eukaryota > Metazoa > Arthropoda > Arachnida > Ixodida > Ixodidae > Rhipicephalus > Rhipicephalus annulatus. The sequence goes on along the minus strand of WOVY01003737.1, from coordinate 5,809 downwards.
CAGAGGTAAGGTGTGGTAGCTTTAGTTCATAGGTAATTGGTACATGATCACTACTCGTCCCATTATCAAACGTTTCCCACGATGAAATCATAAACTGGCCACAAGAAAATGTTAGGTCTAATGTTGATGAGCTTATCCCGCGTAGGAAGGTAACTTGTCCAGAGTTATGGCAGCGAAAATTATTATCCTGCAACCAATTCCACAATCTTTTGCCACAGCCATCTGTTTTAAGCCCCCAAGAAGTGTGATGCGAGTTAAAATCCCCAGCCAATAAAATTGAATTTGACGAAGAATTCTTGATGACACAATCTAGGTGATCGGTGCGTCTTACTCCATTTGGAAAGTACGCATTAATCACTGTAATCCTGTTGGAGTTAGGTAACAAACATTCTATTCCTAACAATTCACAATCCGGACATATATGTTCAAAAGTTACAGAAACATGATGACACATTTTTGAAGATATTAGAACCAATAATCCGCCTCCTCTACCTGGCCGATCCAGTCTAAATGTTCGAAAATATTTCAGAGTAAATGTTTGGTTTACTGAAAGCCAAGACTCTTGAAGTAAAATTATATTAGGATTTGTTTGCTGTATGAGATAAATAAGATCTATGTAAGCGGAAGATACGGAGCGACAATTCCACTGAAGAACTTTTACAGGCGCTATGATGGACTTAATATAGTTGACTCTACTGCAGAACGCAAAACGTCCTGCTCATTGTTGGTATCACTAATAACTTTTTTTGGTTTTGACATTGGCAAATTGGTTGGAGACAATGGAGCATTGCGTCGTTTATGAGTGATATTACCAAGCCTCATGTCACCAAACGACCCACTGGGCCCCACAGGGGTCGGCGACTGAGTGCTGACGACCGTTTCAGGGGTAACAACTTCTTGACGCCGATTATTTTGTTCATTGTCGAGGTGCTCAGCTTCACCCTGGACCGTGACAGTGTGTGCAGCGAAGGAGGGAATAAGGCTGCGAGCATCTCGGTCAGACCTTCAGCAAAGGTGTTAAAAAGCCGTTCCATAATCATCGGCATGGCCTTATCTATCGCTGCCGACACTGCGGAAGCGACCGTCGCTTCAATTGACCCACACTGGCGTGACGTAGCAGCAGCGTACCCCACTTCGCGCTCTTTAATGAAGGAAGTTGCCTCAGACCGAGAACAACGGCGTTTCTCCATTATATCTAGAATTTGTGTTTCACGTTCTCGAGCAGGACAGCTATTGTCCGTGGCTGTGTGTGCTCTATCACATAGGCAACACCTGCAGTTGTCTTCCTCACAAATTGATGCGGCATGTGCCCCACCACAATTCGCACATCTCAATGAGGACCTGCAAGCATTAGCGCTATGTCCAAATCGCCAGCAGTTACGGCATTGCAGTGGGCGAGGTGTCAATGCCTCTACACGGAATAGATAAGGCCAGGCCTTCAGCTCAGAGGGGCGTGTGAGACCAGCAAAGGTAACGATGACGCTTTCAGTAGGGACTCGCGTATCACCTACAGGTCTGGTGCATCTGTAGACAGATGTCACGCCAGCCGGAGAGACCATCTTTAAGAATGCTTCAGGACTAATGTTAGTTGGAACACCACGAACAATGCCCTTCACGCAAGCAAGATGAGGGGGGATAAAAGCGCGAACAGCAATGAACGCAAATCTCGTGGTGGCCAGTAAGTCTGTTAAGCATTGAATATTTGAAGATCTGCATAGTATGCCAGTCTTGCCGAAACGCCTCACCTCCGAGATGTCCAGAAAATGACCGCTTATGTTGCGAAGCTCTTCTTGGAACACCTCCGTTTCACTCAACCGAATGGTTCCGCCATCAGTGGGCACAAGCGCGACAGGCAAACTGCAAACGCCGTTCTTGAAGAAACACTCCAGTGGTACCGATTCAGCAGGGCGACTGGCCGACCAGGGCGAGCCCTGGCCGGGGCCGGAGACCGGCATTGATGGCTCCTGAAAAATCAGCAAAAAGAAATTCCACCGCTAATAAAGAACCAAAGGTGATGAGTGTGGCCAATCCCCTCCCACAGGCCGTGCAATAGAAAGCGCCAACTACTGCAGGAACGATCGCCTTCTTCGCTCAGGCTCAGGTCGTCTTCTCGGCCCAATGCTCGCGCTTGCCTCTTCCCACTGCAGATACCGAGCGGACACCACTCTTCGTCCTCTTCATCAGGCACACACATGCATCGTCCTACAAAATGTGAACATCCATGTAGCAATAATAATAATAGTATTAAACATTATATTATTAATATTACTTATGTTGTTGTTGTTTTTCTTGTTCTTGTTAAGACGACTGACACTATTAATATTATTATTACTATTACTATTATTGTCTTGTTGTTGCTGTGAGGACAACTGACAAAAAGGAATCCATTCAAGTGAAGTAGGTCGTCTTCATTCTCTTTGAATGCCACCACCCTGTTAAAAAACATGTGCCACTGCCCGATATATTATTTTTCCTTGCTTATTTCTTGTTTCCTTTGTTTAACAATACGGTGTCACATAAACCAAGAAGAAAAAATGTGTACTCCTTTGAAAACATTTATTAATAATGATATATGCATCCCAGCGGAGTCTGTCATCTTCGCCTTCTTTGAAGCCCACTTCGCGGGTTTGTTTTGGAAAAATGCATATTCCATTGGCCATAATGTAGGTTTTTCTCAGTATTTATTTGCTTATTACTTTCATATGAAAGGATACATAGTGTTCCACGTGCGCAAGGACGTCTCTTTTATTCCTTAAGTGTCTCACCCTACCATCTCCGGCGTGGTCTAGTGGCTAGGATACCTGGCTTTCACCCAGGAGGCCCGGGTTCGATTCCCGGCGTCGGAGGAGTGAGGTCTCATGGTGTAAGGGTTAGCACTCTGGACTTTGAATCCAGCGATCCGAGTTCGAATCTCGGTGAGACCCAATTTTTTTCTTGAATTCAGTGTTCGTTTTTCTTCTGATCAGCAAGAAATTCGTGGACACACCACTGCATTTCTTCTTATTTTTTAAATCATACTCAATGAACAATTTCTCCTTGGTTATTTTTTGCATACTTTATTATTTATTAACTGCATTGTGGCAGAACTGTCTTATTGCGTTACACATAATGCAGATGAATTGAAGGCAGTTTCTATGAAAATGTTTACTCACGTGATGCTCCGGTACACCTAATTAATGTCCAAGCAAGCATGATTGCATGGTGCGAAAAAGCACCTATTTCAATATTTTGACAAAATTGGTTATATTTTATTAATAAATAAATACTTCTTCCCTTAGCACATGGTGTGAATAGGACATTACTGTGAGAAAAAAAATGGAATAGAAAAGGCCTGTGGATCGCCAATAATCTTTCTGGAAATAAGCTCATAGATAATGTTGTTTTTAGATCCTTGCGCACACTGGTTTTCATGGGACACTCAGTGAAGTCACGTACATCTACTGTTTGTTTGTCAACATACATTTTCTACGTTCGAGCATTGTTCGAATATACATTGATTATCGGGACAAGTGTTGGAGAGTTCGCACTCCAGAATTGGAATGACTCCGGAATCAATCCACAATTTCGCGACCCCGGAATGAATGGGAATGTAACGGAGACAAATCTTGATGGAATAGAATGAGAACTAAATTAGGCACACTTCCTAGAATGGAATGGGAAGGGAATCACATCTATTTCTGAAAATAAACCACATTTTCGCATACTTGCTGTCTTTTAAACTTCAAACAATATATAGCAATCAGAGCCTTGAATAGAACATTAAAGCAGCACGATTAAAATTGCTTGGCTTACTACAATCACAGTACGTTTATAAGCAACGCACCTACTACAAATCGGTGCTGATATCAACTGCGATCCTCTGAAGTTTGTCGTTATTCCTCGCGTAAGTGCGGTCGAGTGAAACCAGGGTGACGGCATCACCCCCCTTCGCGCCCTGTGATTTTTTTCTCTCAGCCGCGCCCAGCTCTATTGTCCGCTTGACTCCTGTCTTTCCACCCTTCAGTTTTTTTTGTGCTAGCATCTGTCACTGTCGGCGACTCAGACGCATATTCGAAAAACGCTTCTCAATGTTGATAGGTCGATAGATGGAGTGTAACGTACCAATCCCACCTTTTGATAATGAGAGACACCGTAGTGGAGGGCTCCAGAAATTTCAACCACCTGCGGTTTTTTAAGGTGCACCCAAACCTGAGCAAAGGGCCTACAACATTTCCGCCTATTTGAACTAGCCGTTTATAGAGCTTTTCAGTCAAAATTCAGGTTTTAAAACAGAAAGGCGAAGCCGCCATTCTGCTCGTAACATTTCGTTACCTAATTTCAATGAATAGAACCAAATTAAAGCTTCCTTTTTGCACCTGGTGTTGTTTGCTAACTTATGGCAGCATTTAAAATGAGAAGGACGTTTAAGCTCTCTTCATGAAGCCCAACAAGTGACCAAAGTGGTAATGACAAATAGCCGAACGTGTTTGGAAGATCACACGTTCGGGAGACGAAGCCCAGGAGATACCATGTTCCTGAATCTCCTGCTTAGAGCTGGTTATCCCGCACACTCAGTGCGCCGGGGTAGGATCATTTCATTATTGTCGTTAACTTTTTTGAAACTTCAGTTGGTTGATACGACCCGTAACATATCCATTTTCGCGTCACCAAGCAAAGAGAATATTCGCCAGGAACATATACATATATTTATGCTACACCCTCAATGGCTACTACAATGACATCATGCTCAAGTAGTCAAGTAAGCCTGAGTATCATGCTCTACCGAAGTCGCAGGCCACAACGCATTCTCAAGGTCTACCAGGTGAGCCTTTAGTTAAGCAAAGCCAGGGGTAGGCGTGGCGCAGTAGTGAACAATCTTCCAATTTTTAAAATAAACCACGGCATAAAATCGTACAAATACATGCATAATCCCAGTGGATACTGAAGGGCGATACAAATTATTACTGCTCATTGATTCTAATTGATATCCCTATAAGGGGACCGAATACCATATGCACGGCCTGATCTTTATCTCACGAGGAGTTTAGTACCTGACACACCTAAGTAACATTAGCGACAAGGATGACAGTGCATACTTGCGCACAGGCGAAGACGTAAAGTTCTCCTCACCCCATCTATGCTTGCGAGGCGCGCTTGCCAGGCATGAGTTCTAACGAATAGTGTGGCACTGTGTTCAATATGGAATAGTACACTAGAGGGAATCTGAGCACCAGCGCTCGCCCAAAAGGTGCCCGAACGCTGGTGCACTGTTCCATCTAATACCAGCAGATCTAGAGCATTTCGTCCCCCAGTAAAGGGACCCTTACACACTTTTTGACTAACCATGAAAATATTCAATGGAAAAAACTGATTGCCTCGCAAATTAAACAACGCGAAAGTTTCGAGAATCCGCTCAGTACGAGTGATTTAAAGAGAATTGTAACACACTGCAATCGCATTTCTCTGCTCTCCTTTCGACGAAAGCACTGGACGCTAAGCAGAGAGAGAATGGGAGGGGCAAACAAAAAATCTCCCGTACCCCTCGTGACCTTGAGCACATTTTTCTTAGAATACGTGGCTTTGTTTCAGTAGGATCGCACGCGCGCGCGTGTACAAGAGACGGCCTCCTGTGGCGATCTCTGTAACAACCGAGCGCGCCATGTTCGAATCTGGCAATAGCTGATAGATGGGCATTCTACGTGTGATGTTTGAGCATCTTCCGTTATTTTTCGAGCAATAAAAGGCAATTTTTAGCTGATTTTGATATTTATTTGTGAATTCCAGGCCCGTGCCGCCTTATAATATCTAACTCGCGTGTTCTCCGGAGGCT